>JBBDGP010000123.1:0-600000 GCA_037952835.1 Lithobates septentrionalis | reverse complement strand
TATCTTATTTTATATTTATTTTTTCTATTCTACTCTATTCTATTCTTTTCTATTCTATCCTTTTATTTTCTAATTTATTATTTTTATTTTATTTCCTTATTTTCTGTTCCATTCTATTCTATTCTGTTCTGTTTTACTCTATTCTAGTCTATTCTGTTTTATTTTTTTTTAATTCTTTTCAAAATTCTGAAGATAGTTATATTCTTTTTATTCTATTCTATTAAAATTAAATTCTATTTTTTTTTATTCTATTCTTTTCTACTCTATTCTATTATTTTATATTCTATTATTTATTTTTTATTCTATTCTGTTTTATTCTATTCCATTTTTTAAAAAATCAGAATTTTAAAAGACAGCTATATTCCAACTCTAAGGGGTTGATTTACTAAAGGCAAAAAAACTGTGCACTTTGCAGAGTGCAGTTGCCCTGTGCAAGTGCAATTGCTCCAGAGCTTAGTAAATGAGGTAAGGCTTCACTTTGCAAAGAGTACCCAATCACGTGCAAGGGAAATTAAAAAAACTGAATTTTTGCTTGCACATGATTGGATGATAGAAGTCAGCAGAGCTTCTGCTCATTTACCAAGCTCTGGAGCAACTGCTCTTGAAGAGGGCAACTGCACTTTGCAAAGTGCACAGTCTTTTTCCCTTTAGTAAATCAACCCCTAATACACATAGGGAGTTATTTACTAAAGGCAAATCCACTTTGCACTACAAGTGCAAAGTGCACTTGAAATTGCACTGAAAGTGCCCTTGAAAGTGCAGTCGCTGTAGATCTAAGGGGGACATACAAGGAGAATTAAAAAAAGCATTTTAGCTTGCACATGATTGGATAATAAAATCAGCAGAGCTTCCCCTCATTTCAGATCTACCCCTCAGATTTACAGCGACTGCACTTCCTAGTGCACTTTCAGTGCAATTTCAAGTGCACTTTGCACTTGTAGTGCAAATTGGATTTGCCTTTCGTAAATGAAGGAAATCATCAATAGTCAGCAATATGTTTATATCTCGAATTTGATTGCATTTTCAAATTCTAAACTTTCGGACACAATTTCGTTTTATTATTTCGGATTCGTTAAAATTCATTACTATTGTATTTTGGAAATTGTGACATGTCCAAATCTCCGAATAACAAAAATTTCATCCGAATTTCGATTTGGAACTAAACGAACCGCACAAGCCTACAGGTGATTGAAGTCAGCACAACTTCACCTCATTCACCAAGCTAAGGGGTTGATTTACTAAAGGCAAATAGACTGTGCACTTTGCAAAGTGCGGTTGCACTCTGTAAGAGTAGTTGCTCCAAAGCTTAGTAAATGAGCAAAAGTTCCATTATCCAATCATGTGCAAGCAAAAATGCAGTTTTTTTTAATTTTCCTTGCATGTGATTGGGTATTCTTTGCAAAGTGAAGGTTTACCTCATTTACTAAGCTTCTGGAGCAACTGCACTTGCAGAGTGCAATTGCACTTTGCAAAGTGCACAGTCTATTTGCCTTTAGTAAATCAACCCCTAAGTTTAATTTCTCTTTGCACTTAGCTTAGAGAATGAGTTAATAGTACTGAGCTGAAGTCAATCATCCAATTATTTGCAAACATTGTTCTTTTTTTCCCTTGCAAGTGAATGGGTATTCCTTTAAGGGAATTTTCACTTTGTTTCACTAAGGCAAGTAAAAATTCTTATCAAAAGTGAATATAGTAAATGAACCCAAGAATCTCTTGTAATGAATCCAGGGAGACAGGGCATATGGCTTTCACAAAACATTCATTGCAGGGGAATCTTCTGGATGAATTCATTCATCACCAGTAAATGTTTGATGAATGCCCCATTCAATGCTTCAATGCTCCATTTAATGCCCCCCACCCCCGAACACGCGTAGGGGAGGGGCCAGGACGGAGGGAGAGATTGTGGATCTGCCATAGATGCTGGAATATAACATCATTGGACACTAAAGCACTTTTTTATTGATTTACAAGATTTCACTAATCACTTACTATATTGTTTTATTGAGGACTGTTTTTTTTCACGTGTATTGTGTGGCACTAAGCACTTTTGGAATCATTTAATACATAATATTTGTATTGCTTCACTTTATCATACCTGCTTGTATTGATTATTGATTATGTATTCTGCACCTTAGGGTATGGTTGAATGGATTATTTATATTGCACCTAGTGTGCTTATGTACACTTTATTTTATTTTGTGTTTATTATTTAGTAGTTTGTTTAATGTTATTATCACTATAATAATATTTATTATTCAATATTTTTATGGTTCACCCAGTGGGGGTATCTATTATAGAGTTACATTTATGTCTATGGACACACACACATTTTGATTTTTTATTTAGTATATTATAGCACACTTTAGCGCAGCGTATTTTCATTTGCTTTCTTTATTTTCTTTCTTTTGAACACGTCTCACATATCGTGCAAAATAGAAAATATTTTGCACGATATGTGAGCCGCGTTCAACGCGTGCAGCTGAGTAGTCATATTATCTAAGCATAAGGTACATTGGGGCTCGCAGGATTTTTTTTTTCTATTTACTCCCTTAGGACACACTTAACCCCTACAGCGCCACCTAGTGGTTAACACCTTCACTGCCAGTGACATTTTTACAGTAATCAATGCAATTTTTTTTGGCATTGATCGCTTTATTAATGCCAATGGTCCCAAAAATGTGTCAAAAGTTGTCCGATGTGTCCCCCATAATGTCGCCATCACGATAAAAATCACTGATCGCCGCCATTACTAGTAAAAAAAAAAAAATTATCAATAGAAATGCCATAAAACTATCCCCTATTTTGTAGATGCAAACCAATCAATAAACGCTTATTGCCATTTTTTTTACCAAAAATATGTAGAAGAATACATATCGGCCTAGATTGAGGAAAAAATGTTTTTTTAAATATATTTTGGGTATATTTATTATAGCAAAAAGTAAAAATTGATGCGTTTTTTTTCCAAAATTGTCGCTATTATTTTGTTTATAGCGCAAAAAATAAAACCCGCAGATACGATCAAATACCACCAAAAGAAAGCTCTATTTGTGGGGAAAAAAGGACGTCAATTTTGTTTGGGAGCCACGTCGCACGACCGCGCAATTATCAGTTAAAGAGGTGCAGTGCCAAATAGCAAAAAGTGCTCTGGTCAGGAAGGGGGTAAATTCTTCCGGGGCTGAAGTGGTTAAAGATACTAAATATATATAAGCAGGCATAACCCTTCCATGGCCTTCAAATCAAGATATGCAGTTCAGGAATAAGGAAATTGTAAAAGTTTTCTTGGGTAAAAGCTTGCAATTATGCAAATCAATCAACATGATCTCTGATGCACGTAGTAAGAATCTAGAGTGAACCTGTGCAAATAACTTTGTCCTCAATAAGGGAAAGTAAAGCATGAACATTCCTCCATGTGCACATTAATCATCAACAATAGAGGTAAGTTTATTGCTCTCATGCTTAGTGAAACGATCTATCAGTGACAGGCTGACCTCGTGACAGGACAGATTAGAATGTGTAAACTGAGTCATCACCACTCCTGGTCACCTCACATCAAGAACAGGAACACCAAACCAGATAATGGAGAGATACTTTCATATTCCTTGAATTATAAAAGAGCCTCCTGATTCCTCTTGGCTTCCTCACACCATCTTGGCCTTACATTTCTCTCTCTAGGTACATTTAGTAAAAAATGTCCATAGTTGGCCAGCAGAATGAGCCAAATCAAAGAAAATGTCTTCACAATTTGTAAGTGTAGCACGGCCCCCTTGGGGACTGCTGAGAATTACCTGCTCATCTGCACGGCCATGACCAAGTGAACCTTCTAACCCACCTGACACTCTGGATTCAGACATCCTGTTAATACTATAGAGCAAGAATCAAGCAACTCAGTGGTATAAGGTTCCAAAATGTTTTACTTGAACCAAATAGGAAAAGGGTTATTTTACAAAGAGAGGAGTAAATCCGCTGAGCCCCGATAACAGCGTCAACTCAGCAAACAGACTCCTCCCAAGGACACAACAATGCCTAAACAATATATAATGCTATGTACACAAGGATGCACTATATTCAGATCCGAAGTCACCTCCTAGTGGATGTTCCAGATAACTACACAAGTGGGCAGATGTAATCTAGACAGCCTATTCTATTTTAACGGGAGAGCTAATCTCACGCTGGTGTTATTATTATTATTATTATTATTATTATACAGGTTTTATATAGCGCCAACAGTTTGCGCAGCGCTTTACAACATGAGGGCAGACATTACAGTTACATTACAATTTGGTACAAGAGGAAACAGAGGGCCCTGCTCGTTAGAGCTTACAATCTAAAAAGGAAGGGTCAATTGATACAAAAGTTAATAGCTGTGGGGGGGATGAGCTGATGGAGGAAGTAAAACAGTGTTAGTTAGAAGCAGGATAGGCTTCTTTGAAGAGAAGGGTTTTCAGGGGTCGCCTAAAGATGGATAGATTAGGAGACAGTCGGACAGATTGGGGTAGGGAGTTCCAAAGGATGGGAGAAGCTCTGGAGAAATCCTGGAGGCGAGCATGGGAGGAGGTCACAAGGGAGTAGAGTGCAGGAGGTCTTGGGAGGACCGAAGAGAGCGACTTGGTTGGTATTTTGGGACTGGGTTAGTGATGTAGCTGGGGGCAGAGTTATGGATGGCTTTGTAAATTATTGTTATATATATATATATATATATATATATATATATATACTATCTAGGCTTCCTATGAGTAATGGCGTTAAAGTTCCACGTGGCAGGCCTGTTGTTGTTCGCTAGCTAGTTGGAGCTTGTTAAAGCGGGGGTCCATCCATACCGCCAAAAAAAACAAATATTAAAAGCCAGCAGCTACAAATACTGCAGCTGCTGACTTTTAATAAATGGCCACTTACCTGTCCCAGGGTCCAGCAATGTCGGCAGGCGACGCCGAGAACCCCCTCGGTTCTCGGCAGCTGCCGCCGCCATCCTGGGTGAGGGAATCAGGAAGTGAAGCGTTGCGGCTTCACTTCCCGGTTCCCTACTGCGCATGCGCGAGTCGCGCTGCACGTCGTAACTAGTCCCCGCTATCTCCTGGGACCCGTGTGTTTCCCAGGAGACAGCGCGGAGGGACAGGAAGAGGCATAGACTTCCGTGGGAGTCTATGCCGGAAGTGGGTGCAAATACCTGTCTTAGACAGGTATCTGAACCCCCCTCCCCCCTGAAAGGTGCCAAATGTGACACCGGAGGGGGGGAGGGTTCCGAAAAGCGGAAGTTCCATTTTCGTGTGGAACTCCGCTTTAAACAATATATAATGCTATGTACACAAGGATGCACTATATTCAGATCCAAAGTCACCTCCTAGTGGATGTTCCAGGTAACTACACAAGTGGCCAGATGTAATCTAGACAGCCTATTCTATTTTAACGGGAGAGCTAATCTCACACTGGTGTTATTATTATTATTATTATTATACAGGATTTATATAGCGCCAACAGTTTGTGCAGTGCTTTACAACATAAGGGCAGACATTACAGTTACATTACAATTTGGTACAGGAGGAATCAGAGGGCCCTGCTCGTTAGAGCTTACAATCTAAAAAGGAAGGGTCAATTGATACAAAAGGTAATAGCTGTGGGGGGGATGAGCTGATGGAGGAAGTAAAACAGTGTTAGTTAGAAGCAGGATAGGCTTCTTTGAAGAGAAGGGTTTTCAGGGGTCGCCTAAAGATGAATAGATTAGGAGACAGTCGGACAGATTGGGGTAGGGAGTTCCAAAGGATGGGAGAAGCTCTGGAGAAATCCTGGAGGCAAGCATGGGAAGAGGTCACAAGGGAGCTAGAGAGTAGGAGGTCTTGGGATGACCGAAGAGAGTGGCTTGGTTGGTATTTTGGGACTGGGTTAGTGATGTAGCTGGGGGCCGAGTTATGGATGGCTTTGTGAATTATTGTTAGTATATATATATATATCTAGACTTCCTATGAGTAATGGCGTTAAAGTTCCAAGTGGCAGGCCTGTTGTTCTTCGCTAGCTAGTTGGAGCTTGTTAAAGCGGGGGTCCATCCACACCGCCAAAAAAAAAAAAATATTAAAAGCCAGCAGCTACAAATACTGCGGCTGCTGACTTTTAATACATGGCCACTTACCTGTCCCAGGGTCCAGCGATGTCGGCAGGTGACGCAGAGAACCCGCTCAGTTCTCGGCAGCTGCCGCTGCCATCCTAGGTGAGGGAATCAGGAAGTGAAGCGTTGCGGCTTCACTTCCCGGTTCCCTACTGCGCATGCGCAAGTCGCGCTGCACATCCCAAGTGGTCCCCGCTCTCTCCTGGGAGCTGTGTGTTCCCAGGAGACAGCGCGGTGGGGACGGGAAGAGGCGTAGACTCCCATGGGAGTCTATGCCGGAAGTGGGTGCAAATACCTGTTAGACAGGTATCTGCACCCCCCTCCCCCCTGAAAGGTGCCAAATGTGACACCGGAGGGGGGGGAGGGTTCAGAAAAGTGGAAGTTCCATTTTTGTGTGGAACTCCGCTTTAACTGTAATCCATTTGGTTGCAGATGAAAGCAATGGATTCCAAGTGGTGAAGGCCTAAGACATCTGAGTACAGTGTTCCAGCAATGCAGTAAAGTGTTCTTGGGTAGAGATGTGTGCGCACCGTGTTCTGTAATGGTGGTAGTGAATAGATAAAGATTGAGCAGCTTGTTCCCTCACCAACACCCCAAACTGATATGCAGTCTTCTAGACAGGAACACGAACGGCAACACTCCGGCAAGGGATCCTCTGTCTCGGCCTATTGTAGTGACTTGCTCCACACGTCCGCACCGATGGGTAGACTCTGTAAGTGATACTAGTGACAGGATGTCCGACAGCGGGTAGCAGGACTAGGCCCCTCAGGCCTCGGGGTGGAAGTAGCGTTCCGCATGGTAGGCCGCGACCTCTCTCTCTCTTTCACACAGAGAGGTCCGTCTTGCGTCAGGCTCAGGAGGAAGAGAGCGTGCGCAGACTTCTAAGCTCCTTTTATCATTCTTCCCAGCAACCTTCAGGCCATTGCAAGGATCCCTGGGATTTGTAGTTTTAGAGTACATGGATGCACAGCAGCAGATTCAAAAAGGACTACACACCCATAACTCTCTCCGCCGGCACACAGATATGAGGTCAGCGGCTGCACGAATAATCATGAGGACAAATAATGTTTAGAACACTGGAAGGTACGAAGCTTTCTGATAACAGTCCATAGCGCTACATATGTTTTGTTGAGGAAAATACGTGAAGGTTCCTATTTATCCTGGCCATGCTATAGTTAGTAGTAGTTGGCCACATTCAGCTGGACCTGTTATGTAATGTTGAAGATCTTTCGTGACTTATCTAAGTGGCTTCTTCGATTAGATTTGGATGTCCAGAACAATCCCCAGCCATTATAGCCATATGAGTTTGTAGGCAGGTGCAGTCACTTTTCTCCACTGCAGGTGGCACTCAACCGCAGTGGCATTGCAGAGGGAGAGGAAGTCAAGAGGAACATATTCCTCTAGGGCTTCCTGGGTCACTGGGGAAGTAATCCAGTTGGATGCTGCTCCCCATGTGACTCTGGTAGCCATCTTGGGTCAGCCAGAGTCTATTTAGGACCCTGGCTCCCGGGCTTGGCACACCTTTTTCTGAGTGGACAGGGACAGGTTACCTGTCTGTTGTGGAAAGGACAAGGAGGGTCAGGATAGAGGCATGCTATCCTTCCTAGGAATCCTGCCCCGTTGGGCTCAGACTCGCCAAGCCACATTCCACCCTCTGGTACAGATGCAGTCGGTGCATCATAACCTGCTCCACTTTTTGGCACAGAACTGAGTGTATCCAGCCGAAGCCTTCCCATTGGGCTATTGTATCTTTGAGCTGATCCTTCAATACAAGTTTGCTCATTGTAACCAAACTTAGTGTGCTCTCTGCTGCCGCACCACACTGCAACGACCCACAAGTCACTCAGTCACCTTGATCCAATTTCCATGGAATATGTCAAGGCAGATACTGGTTAGCCAAGAGCATAATGGGAAGTGTGAAAGTTTGTAAAACCATCCTGTTCTTTTGTAATTGTATTCTTAGCAATTTTTACAGGTTTTAACAAAGGAATACGTATACAATGTCATTTCGGGATTGAAGAGTATAGGAGACCAATATAAAAGTAAAATATAGTGGCATCAGGTAAATGTCATCTAAAAAAAAAACATGGAGGGTCAAAAAAACTCTAAGTATGGGCCATAAGGTCTTCCAGCTAACAAAACCCAATAAACCATCTTGCTCTAAATACATAATCCAATTTCATGGTATTGAGAAGTCTGGGACATAATCCAAAACACAGATGAATGAAACCTGCCGTAGCGTCCTAGTACCATGGTGACAGGGTCATTTCACAAATGTTTTACCCATTCCATCTTGGGCAATCAATATCAGCCTTGAAACATTCCATGGTGATTGGATTAAGGTGACTGAGTTAACTGTGTCAAAGCACAATATTCCAAATGCACACATTCCTGAAGGTGGCTGTAAACGTAAGTGGGTGTAACCAGCACACTGTGTGGCTATAAATGCTGGGCTATGTAAACATTACAAAAGAGCGGCAAGGATGTGGAATTCCCTTCCACAGGCGGTGGTCTCAGCGGGGAGCTTCGATAGTTTCAAGAAACTATTAGATAAGCACCTGAATGACCGCAACATACAGGGATATACAATGTAATACTGACATATAATCACACACATAGGTTGGACTTGATGGACTTATGTCTTTTTTCAACCTCACCTACTATGTAAAAAAAAAAAAACAAGTCCAGCTGAATATGACTACTAGCTTGCTGAAGGAAGCTTTTAGACCAGCCTTTATCAAACTTTTTAACACAGAGAAAACTTGAATTCTCTTTTAGGTCTCAGGGAACATTTGACAATATTTAAAATATCTACAGCTCAAGGTACATTAGTGTGGTGGTCAATAGGAAGAATTCCCCTTACACAGGTGGTCATTGGGAAGATTGTCCACCTTATATGGTGGTCATTGGAAAGAATACCACCCTTACATTGGCAGTCATTGAGAAAAATGCCCCCCCCCCTTACATTGTGGAGGTCATTTGGAAGAATGCCCCCCTTGCGTTGGCAGTCATTGGGAAGAATGCCCCCTTACATTGGTAGTCATTTGGAAGAATTCCCCACGTACATTGACGGTCATTTAGAAGAATGCCCCCCTTAGATTGGCAGTCATTGGGAAGAATGCCCCTCTTACATTGGCAGTCATTGGAAAGAATGCCCCTCTTACATTGGCGGTAATTTGGAAGAATGTCCCCCGTATATTGGCAGTCATTTGGAAGAATGTCCCCTGTACATTTGGCGGTCATTGGGAAGAATGCCCCTATTACATTGGTGGTCATTCAGAAGAATGCCCCCCTTACATTAGCGGTCATTGGGAAGAATGCCCTTTTTACACTGGTGGTCATTGGGAAGAATGCCCCCTTACAGTGGTGGTCATTTGGAAGAAAATCCCCCGTACATTGGCAGTCATTTGCAAGAATGCCCCTCTTACATTGGGGGTCATTGGGAAAAATGTCACACTTACATTGGCAGTCATTGGGAAGAATGCCCCTTACATGGTGGTTATTGGGAAGAATGTCCCCTTACATGGTGGTTATTGGGAAGAATGTCCCCTTACATGGTGGTCATTGGGAAGAATGTCCCCTTACATGGTGGTCATTTAAAAAAATGTCCCCCATACATTGGCGGTCATTTGAAAGAATGCCCCCTTACATGGTGGTTATTGGGAAGAATGCCATCCTATATTTTCCTATCCAAACTATATGCGGTGCTATCTTTAATGTTTCATGGAAACATGGTGCTAAATGACTAACAGGCTTGTTGTGGATCTATTGTTTCTCCTTGACTCAAGTCGCATGCTTGCATCACAGCGTGCTGCATTTTTTATTATCTCTATGATTGACAGTGCTACATCCAGAAATAAAACCTATCCTGTTCACCAACTATCAGGAATACTTTCTAGCCAGAATTGCATTTATTTGTCTGAGATAACCAATGCTTTCTTCAACATTGTAAAGACTTAATGCAGCAGCTTTATAGGCATATAGGGAGTCTGGAGGTCCATGGTTAACCGGTTCCCGACCGGCTCATGTACATTTACGTCGGCAGAATGGCACAGCTGCGCAAAGTAACGTACCCGTACGTTACTTTAAATTTGCCACCGTGTGCGGGCGCCTGCCGCGGTCTCCGTGAGTCGGGTCGCGGGTCCCGCGTACTCGATCGCCGCGGGCATACCCGCGATCGCCTCACAGAGAGGACGAACGGGGAGATGCCGTTGTAAACAGCATCTCCCCGTTCTGCCTAGTGACAAGTGTCATCGGAGCAGAGATCAGTGATGTCACACACACAGCCCCTCCCCCCTGACAGTTAGAAATCACTCCCCTAGGACACACTTAACCCCTCCCCGCCCCCTAGTGGTTAACCCCTTCACTGCCAGTGTCATTTATACAGGAATCAGTGCATTTTTATAGCACTGATTGCTGTATAAATGACAATGGTCCCAAAAATGTGTCAAAAATGTCCGACATGTCCACCATAACGTCGCAGTCACAATAAAAATCGCTGATCGCCACCATTACTAGTAAAAAAAAAATTATTAATAAAAATGCCATAAAACTATCCTCTATTTAGTAAACGCTATAACTTTTGCGCAAACAAATCAATAAACACTTATTGTGATTTTTTTTTTTACCAAAAATATGTAGAAGAATACGGATCGGCCTAAACTGAGGAAAAAAAATGTTTTTTTATATATTTTTTGAGGATAATTATAGCAAAATGTAAAAAATAATGTGTTTTTTTTTTCTAAATTGTCGCTCTTATTTTGTTTATGGCGCAAAAAATAAAAAGCGAAAAGATGATCAAATACCACCAAAAGAAAGCTCTATTTGTGGGAAAAAAAGGACGTCAATTTTGTTTCGGAGCCACGTTGCACGACCGCGCAATTGTCAGTTAAAGCGACGCAGCGCCGAATCGCAAAAAGTGCTCTGGTCAGGAAGGGGGGAAAATCCTTCCGGGGCTGAAGTGGTTAAGCACAATACGGGTACCGACTTGTGCTACCAAGGTTTCCCGGAACTCACCTCGCCTTAACACATGTAAGTATTATATATTAAGTCACACCTAATGACTTGAGATGATTGACACGTGTGGATCACTGGGATATGGCTGAGCTCATGGGCATGCGTTTTTAAGTGACAACGTTGTCAGTGTTTACCTTACGCAATCTCCTATTGCTTATGCTTTCCTTTCAATGATTTAAATGTTTTTCTACTAATTGTTCTAATAAAGTTATATCAGGTTAAACTGCAGTTTGTTCCTTTTCCTTCACTGAAGGTAAAGACACCTTGGGTCCTATTCCCACTCCCCTTTTATTTTGAAGAATGCCATCCTTGCCTCGGTGGTCATTGGGAGCAATGTCAATGAGCTATAAAATATCATTGTGTGAATGGTTACATTTTTGAGAGGAAGAAATTGCTCAGTGCTCACTGAATCCCTAGCCACTGATAGAGGAAACCTAGGGTTCCGCAGGACCCTGCTTAAGAAAGGCTGTTTTAAAATGTACAGAGCACAAATGGGAAGTTCTGCAAAAAAGAATGTTGGCGCAGAGCTTTCCACCAAGTAGAGCAAACCATTCACATGTCACTCACAACCCATTACTCTGGCGTAAGCGGGGAAATCCGTCGTCTATGAAGATTGCCGGGGGGTTTCATTAGCACACAGTTTCTAGTCGAGTCATACACAATTTCTTTTTAAAGCTGCTATTTAAGCAGAAGGAAATTGTACTAAGAGCAACAAAAATACACTCTACAATAGAAACGTTTTACCCGATGAAGTAATTATACTCTTATGGAATCGCCTTTTGGCGAGGTGGAGCTACACTTTAAAACAGAAATTGTAAACTTTGAAATAATATTCAAATGTGTCACCTCATTATTTTGATATGTCTGTCTACTCACAGCTCCAACATCGATGATGAAGCAGTCCCCCGTATTAAAGCTGGACCAACTGAATGGCACCTCTGTAGCTCGGACCACCCGGCGACCTTTAACATGTAGAAGTCTCTTAGCGGAAAGATCATTGGTGACCACATGGGTGAATCCAGAGGCCACTCCACCTGCCTGAGAAAAAAAATAACATTAGGGTATTTTACTCAATTATTTTCACAGTCATGAAGAATTTTCCCGCCCATTGGGTTTTATAAGCCAACCTCCACTAATTAAAAGAATTGCAAAGATAAGTCAACCGTCCAATATTCACTCTTCTTTCTACAATTATTGAGTAATTAGCTAAGTGACTGCATACAGAGCTATCTTCTCCCAAATCCAAACCTTCTTGACGCGTTTCACCACTCCTTGTGAGCAAGCCAAGAGTGGTGAAGCGTGCCAAGGATGTATGAATTTGGTAAAGCTATTCTAAACTATCCAAACCAAAATAAAAAAAAGGGTTAGGCAATGTTCAGAAGTACAGTATAGTATGAATAATGCCAAAACTATTTTCATGGTTTTAGCCTCTATCAATTATTTTGCCAGCTGTATCCCATGGGAGAGATTTCCGAAGATCTCCGAAGTGAGGGAAATCTTTTAGACAGTTGTCTCTGGAACAGATGTCCCAATTGGAAGATCGTAGTAGAGCAATAAAAAAGTACAACAAGAGCTGAACAATAGAGAGGTATAGGCGCATCAGGTATTTTGTCGTTGGAAAAAAAAACAAAAAACAGAAGAATTGATGGAGGAACAAGGACATTATTCTGTTTTGGAGACAGCTCAACATTTTGGATTTCAAATACTTCATCATCTAAAATATTCTGCGTTGCTGGAGGACTCTGTTCCTTTCCATCTGTAATAAAGCAGTGCATTGGGGATAAGGAAGCCCAGGGACAGATTTCCTCTCAAAGCAGGCCCTTCCTGACCATGTCAACAGAAGCCCACTCAGGGCAAAATGACAGGTTCTCCTAAAACCAATCAACAACTTGGTTTTACACACCTTCACAACGCTACATAGCTCTTTTTACACCACATGCACATCTTCTATTGCAGTTGCTGCAAAATACCCAGTGCTGGTGAGCATGCGACTTCCGTTCCTGATACAGTACTTGGGTTTTGCTGCCAATCGCTAGGTCTGAAAACTGGCAGATGGCCTGAAATCCGAAACTGCCATCTGTACTGTAAATATGATGGATGGTACAATGGAATAAGGAGCAGCATAAAAGTGCTGTAAAGGTGAACATAAGTGGGCTGGGTGGACTTTAATGAGCATCTTGTTACTTTGCCCTGAATTGGAATCGTAACAGGGCCTCTTAAAGAAGAGACTGGAAAATATGAACATGTGAAAAGGAACCTAAATCTCCACCTGCTGGATGGATATAAAAATATCATACATTTGTATGTAGTGTTTTATATTTAAAGTTATTTAAATGTAAAGTTTATAATTACTAGATGTATAATATATACTTTTTAAAATTATGTTATATATATATATATATATATATATATATATATATATATATATATATATATATATATATATATATATATATATATATATATATATATAAATAATTTTTTTTATAAATAATAAATATATATACATATATATATATATATTGGACTGGATTGTCTATTAATTTATGTCATACCTGATATTTTATTCCATTTTTAAAGTAGCCAAGAAAAGTGTTGCTTTCATAACCTTGAAGTTCCCGATACTGGACTGCGTATCCACCAAGATGATCATCCATCTGTACGGTAAAAATGGCTGCTGCTGTGCTCTCATCCTGGGAGCATTCACTTCCTAAATTACATTTGGATATAAGAATATCAATATTTGGGTCATTTAATATAATAGATTGATTATAATAGATTGATCAATCAACCAATTTGATTAAATTTTTTTTTTTTTTTACCAATGACAGTTTCTGGTTGCTCTAAACAAAAGAAAAATGACGGTAAGTATTGATACAATTTTCAATTTTTGAGATAATTGCATGAGGCCTGGAGAATAGATCTATGGCATTCTGAAAGCCTGCATCTTTAGTAATTTAGGGGATCACTCAAACTTTCTGGAAGAGCATCATTGTGTGGATATATTGTTCACATTGCAAATTGGGACCGCAGCATGTGCATTAAGTATGTGTATACATTTTTGGACAGGGGTAAAAATAAATGAACTGTAATTATGAATGCCCCACTAATGGCTGCATTTAGTAAAACTACTTTCATTCAGCTTGGGCACCGCTGTAACCAATGAACTGCCGGAGTCCCAGCTCTACTATACCACATTGATCATAGTGGGTCACTCACAGTAGACCTCCATTCACAGACCATCTTGTGTTCTATCCATAAAATGTGAGGCTATCTATGATTGGAGGAGGGGAGAATGTGATGTTCATCAGCACCTCCTCCAATCACAGAATGCCTTGCATTCTGTGAAAAGAGCGCAAGAAGTTTTGTGAATGGAGGAGCTGAGCTTGTAACATCTGTGTCGGAAGAACAGCAGTTACAGTGGGGCCCGGGCTAAATGAGAAAAAGAGTTTTACTAAACGCAGCAGCCAGTAATGAGACACCCAACAATATGTGTAATTTATTTTTACATGGCAAATACTTTTTTTTTACCCATCCTTCAGCTTTAAAAACAAAAGCCAAAAAAAAGAAAGAAAACAAAAAAGGCCAGGCTCAATGGGCCATTTGTTTTTTTTCTGCCGTCACTCTTCTATGATCTTATACCATCACTATTTAGTCTTGGAATGTCCAACTCAAAAGAAACATTATAATAAATCTTTCAGGCCTGTTCTGTTTGAATTGCTACTTAATGCATTGATTTACCTGTGTTAAACAAGACTGTCTTGGCTGTATTGTCACCTGCTGACTTGGCACCATCCACAGGCAGTTCAACTCTTCAATAAGACACAGAAGTAGAATCCAACACGATTTGACTTCCGCTAATTGCATTACAGAGGATATTTTCCAATCTTTTGAAGTGTAATAAGACAATGATGTTCCTAAGCCCTGTCTCTGTGAATAACTAACATTGACTGAGGGAACATGGAAAAAGTGGGGAGGGTCTAGCCAGGACTAACAAACTAGCACTAAACAGCAGGGGAGGACAGAGGAAGATAGAGGAAGATACCAAAATCACATTAGTAAATAAGTTGTAGTAGCCCAAAACTGCCACTGCCACATATCAGCAAGCAACAGATATATAATCTTATAAAGTTCAATGCAAGACATAAAAAATACAGGAAAGTGGGGCAAAACAAGTGCTGTTGCACAGGGAAGTGTCTATCTGCTGTGCTTCCCTCCTGGCAATTTGGGACCCTATGTGTTCAGGTTTAAATGCCCAGAAGGCAGAAAACCTGAATACCTGCTGAATGCATAGGGCCCTAGACGCGGGTACCCAAGTTCAGCCCCATCCAGCCTCAGCCTGCCATAGGCTTTGACAGACTGAAGGCAGCATGGCTGGATGCTCCATGTGTGCCTCTTGGGTGCACCAAAACACCAGGACGGATGCACAGCTGGTAGAAAGCCCTGTGTGCAAGGCGCTTTAAAGATTTATTCCGCTGTTACATTTGAGTTTGACATTCCTGAACTAAATAACAATGGCATAGAATTACAGAAGATGACAGAAAAAAGGGGAAAAATATTCTGTTGGGTCTGGACTAAGAAAGTTGCTCTTTGGCTGGTTGGTCCTGGACTAAGGAGGTTGCTCCTTAGTTGGTTGGTCCTGGACTAAGGAGGTTGCTCCATGGTTGGTTTGTCCTGGGTTAACGAGGTTGCTCCTTGGTTGGTTGGTGCTGGACTAAGGAGGTCGCTCCATGGTTGGTTTGTCCTGAACTAAGGAGGTTGCTTCTTGGCTGGTTGGTCCTGGAGTAAGGAAGTTGTTCCTTGGTTGGCTAGTCCTGAGCCAAGGAGGTTGCTCCTTGGTTGGTTTGTCCTGCACTAGGGAGTTTACTCCTTGGTTGGTTAGTCCTGGACTAAGGAGTTTACTCCTTGGTCGGTTGGTCCCAGACTAAGGAGGTTGCTCCTTGGTTGGCTGGTCCTGGACTAAGGAGGTGGCTCCTTGGTTGGTTGATCCTAGTCTAAGGAGGTTGCTCCTTGGTTGACTAGTCCTAGATCAAGGAGGTTGCTCCTTGGTTGGTTTGTCCTGGACTAAGGAGGCTGCTCCATGGTTGGTTGATCTACCAAAGCCCGCACCAATTTAATTTCATATTGTCAACTACAACTCAAAAACATGTTGTACCAGAAAAAGGGGTCAAAAAACATTTATTAAAATATTGAGCAGAAAAAAATTACATACACACAAGTCTTTTGTATCAACTATAAAACAACTTAAAATTAGAAATGTTATAGTGTTTTTCAGTTAAACTTCTAAGAACAATACACAAATTCCATACAGAAAGAGCCCTGGTGGGAATGGATTCCAGGAACCCAATGATGCACAAGGACCATACTAATCACTAAGCCACAATGCATCTATAACCTATCAACTGTTAGACTAGTAGGTGACAGATTATAATACGCACTACCCAGTCCAAGAGTGAGCCCGGTCCAAAGTCCTCTCCCACATAGAGAGAGGTGTATGGATAAGAGTCCCAAATTATGGATCCACAGCATAGGAGAAACAGGCTCACATGTGGCCCAAAAATAACACCAGTTTGCATGTAACAGTTGCCTTGACTGAACTCAGCAATGTCATCTATGCCAATTTTTTTTTTCTGAAACTTACCCAACCAGAAATGCAGATTGTAAAGTTTATACAGCGTCATGTCCACCGTATTTAGTATTATATAGGCATCACCCACGAAGAAGCTGCCATGGAGAGGCTCTGGGACTTCAACCAATTCCATCTTCTCGATCCTCCAGATCTGGCGGCCAGTTTTCTTGCCGGCCTTTTCAAATTCCTTGTGTTTCAGGCCCATGGTTGGATTATTTTACCGGACTGTCACCAAATGGGACCAGCTCAGCACCTGAGACGTGTGTACAGCTGTGTTTATGAGTTGTAGGGATTTCTCCTACATGATGCACTGATATATTGAGAGACGACAGAGGTGTGTCATTCTTTTATTACACCTGGAGCGTATCACTTCTTTTCATAATACTAAAAGTTGTAGCACATTCCTCCAAGGCAGACTTGTGTGCAAAGTACAACAACCTACACAAACACTCTATCTTCCTTGTTCAATAAAAATGTCATCAGTACCAGGGCAGTCCCCGCTTTGAAAGATTTGTCCCGTGACAATGACCTTGGCTTATCATTTTGAACAGCCATAATGTCTGTAAATGTCTCCTCTGTGTTTTATCAGGTTTCCTTTTTAGTATAGTAAATATAAATCTGTACTGAATGACATTTAACTTGCTAAAGCACAGTGTATTATAAAAAAAAATGTCTTTTTTGGTTTCAATTACTATTATTATGTTTTCCAAGTACAAAATAAAGATGACAATGTGACTTTATTCTGTTCTTATCATTACAGGCAGATGATGCATAGCTTCATAGCATAGCGTCGCTTTAACTATCAATTGCGCGGTCGTGCGACGTTGTACCCAAACAAAATTGACGTCCTTTTTTTCCCACAAAGAGAGTTTTCTTTTGGAGGTATTTGATCACCTCTGCATTTTTTATTTTTTGCGCTATAAACAAAAAAAAAAAAACAATTTTGAAAAAAAAAAAACATTTTTTTTTTACTTTCTGCTATAATACATATCCAATTTTTTTTTTTTTTTTACAAAAAAAACAAATTGATTCATCAGTTTAGACTGATATATATTCTTCTACATATTTATGGTTAAAAAAAAATTCACAATAGGCGTATATTGATTGCGCAAAAGTTATAGTGTCTACAAACTATGGGATAGATTTAGGGACTTTTATTCATTTTTTTAATTGTTTTTACTGGTAATGGCGGCGATCTGTGATTTTTAGCAGATTGCGACACTGCGGCAGACAAATCTGACCCCAATCGACACTTTTTGGGGACCAGTGACATTAATTACATTAATTATTGCTATAAAAATGCACTGATCAATGTATAAATAATTAACACTAGGCTTAACACTGGGGGGCGATCAAAGGGTTAAATGTGTTCCCTGGGTGTGTTCTAACTGTAGGGGGGATGGGCTCACTGGGACATGACAGAGATCGTTGTTCCCGATCACTGGGAACAGAAGACCTCTGATATGTCATCTGGCAGAACGGGGATCTGCCTTGTTTACACTGGCAGATCCCCGTTCTGCCTCTGTACACCGCCATCGCGGGTCGCCGGTGGACATCAAGTCCGCCAGACCTGGGGCACGCTCCTGCGGTGCGCAGCGGGCGCGCGCACGCCCGCTATCTCCCAAGCATGGACCGCCGTACAGCTACGGCGATTAGTGCAGGAGAGCCGACCTGCTCCAGTATAATAACGGTGGCTGGTCAGCAAGCAGTTAATGTAGAACTATAGGCAAAACTTTTTTTCATTTTGGATGAAGTAAGGGAGGTTACAATGACAGTACAATGACCTTCCCAGTGAATGGCTGTGCGGGGAAGGTGAGTGTCAGGCCAATCTGATCATTGGAGGACAGCAGGTTGAGTTCCCAGCATAGCTGAGGAATTGGACAGGGTGTGCTCTCAAACTCAAAAAACTAAATAAAAACCTTTTTCCCTGCAAGGCAATGTTATAATGTGCTAGTGCGCATTGCATACTAGCAAATTGTTAAATACTTACCTTAAAACGAAGCCCTCCAGCGATGTGGTGTCACTGCTGATGACAGGGCTTCCATCTTCACCCGGTCTTCCTTCCGTTCAGCGTCTCTGGTCCTTTCAATGGCTGAGGAGTCACTGATTACGGCACAGGGCTCTTGACCAGTGTAGATCAGATGTTCCCAACCTTCTTATGTCTGCCCGAACATAGTACTCAACCTTCCCCTTAATATTATTTCCAATTAATGAGACCACACCTGAAAATGGAGTACAAATGGCCATAGCAGCCTTCTTTATTAACATGAGGTACCGCCCTGCGCTGACGAAACTGTTCATCGTATCGCAGCCAAGCGGATCCACCATACACGATATGAGCCTCACCCACCGCATCCATACAACAAAAGAGCGCTGAACAGTCTAACGGCCCTTCAAAACACACATAGACCTCATATTTTGCAGCGTCAGCTATCCGCACCGCATCTACTTTTCCCAGGGCCTCCTGCGACGAGCCAGCCTTAGCCCCTGACTCCACAGCTGCAGCCCCTTCCGCTGGTGAGGATACTACTGACCCCGTTGTAAAAGGGGAAACCACCGTAACCAACAAGGGGGGGGGCGACACTTGCGGGGTTGTCCCCACGTTACCCCTGGCAAAACACAGCACTATGTCCCGCAGCCCCCCTAACAAATCCCTTAGTTGTGCTTCCGTACCGGACGTGGCAGGTAAAACGCCCACCACCTGCGGGCCGAATGCGGGGCCCACCTCTACACGCTGCGTGGCTCCGTGTTCCCAGCCGTAACCCCCAACAAGCTCCCCAACACATTTCCAGCATTAGCAAATAAGTTAGCAGACTTACAAGGCTGACCTGGGGTGGTTCCGACAGCCGCAGCTCCAGAATCCCTCGGTGCAGGCTGACCAGTGCCACCCCCAATCAGTGCCACCTGCCAGTGCCAATAGTGCCACCTGCCAGTTCCAAACCAGTGCCACCTACCAATATCTGCCAGTGCCAACCAGTGCAACCTGCCAGTGCCACTGCCAATCAGTGCCAACCAGTGCCACTGCCAATCAGTGCCACCTGCCAGTGCCATCTGTCAGTGCCAATCAGTGCCACCTGCCACTGCCAATCGGTGCCACATGCCAGGGCCACCTGCCAGTGCCACCTGCCAGTGCCAACCAATGCCACCTGCCAGTGCCAACCAGTGCCATCTGTCAGTTCCAAACCAGTGCCACCAACCAGTGCCACATGCCAACCAGTGCCACCTGCCAGTGCCATCTGTCAGTTCCAAACCAGTGCCACCAACCAGTGCCACCTGCCAGTGCCAACCAGTGCCATCTGCAAGTGCCAATCAGTGCCATCTGTCAGTTCCAAACCAGTGCCACCAACCAGTGCCACCTGCCAGTGCTGGAGAGGAGTCTGCACTGCGGGAGAGGGGTCTGCACTGCGGGAGGGGGGGTCTGTACTGCAGGAGTGTGGTAGAGGAGTCTGTACTGCGGGAGAGGAGTCTGCACTGCGGGAGTACGGGAGAGGAGTCTGAACTGCGGGAGTACGGGGGAGGAGTCTGTATTGCGGGAGAGGGGTCTGTACTGAATTCACTGACTGGGATGCCTCACCAGCCCCATTGCGGCCAGACCCCAGGCTCCAGGACCAGCAGCCAGACCCTTGGCCCCAGCAGCCAGACCCCAGGTCCCAGCAGCCAGACCCCAGGACCAGCAGCCCAGCTCCAGCAGCCAGACCCTTGGCCCCAGCAGCTGGACCCCAGCAGCCAGACCCCAGGACCAGCAGCCCAGCTCCAGCAGCCAGACCCTTGGCCCCAGCAGCCAGACCCCAGGCTCCAGCAGCCAGACCCCAGGACCACAAAAAAGGGGACCCAAGGGGGAGGAACGGGACAAGTGCCAGTTCCACCCAGGGAAAAAGAATTCATCAACAAGGAACCAGCAAATTAGCAAAAATATGAAAAATGTAATGTTGAGTTGAATAATTCCACATATACACCAAACACAAAATAAAAAAATATGACAATAAGTGAACCAAGACCTGACACTAAGAAAATAAAATAGACAACGTTGTCTAAAAACAGAACAACACACAGATGGCCACCACTAAACACACACAACAAGGACGCCCAGCTGGATTAATGAATGAAAAGAAACACAACAAAACATAAAACGTCTCATAAGTATCTCAGAAGGTTGTGGGTCAAGGCTGGGAGATTGGTGTGTGCAGCCGTATGGTTGGGGAGAAGTCCGCCTAGTAGGATGCCAATACCAGGCCTTAGGTGAGCCTTGAGATGTGTTGCATGGACATAGCTGGTTGAGACACTAACAGCTGAGTGTCATACAATGACTGGTAAGGTAGGTGAGCAGCTGTGTAGGGATGGTACATAGATCAAGATGTAGGTGTGCCTGCATCGGTAATAATCACTGTGAATGAAATTGACAGTGGGTGGGAGACAGCTGTGTAACTATGGTGACAGCAGTCACGATTAGAACATGAGCAGATACAGTCTCACCAGTCCCAGGATACCGAAGTTGAGCAGGCTAATAGATCATTCCAATCCTACTCGGATCATCTCAGGTAGTACGGAGCGGCTGCATCCAGATCGGGTCAGCTGGATAGGGCTTCGTAGATCCGTGTGCTCGGTTACCAGCAGCGGTGATGAGGAGCGGAGGCGTGTTAGGACGTGCCGTCTGAGTGCGGCATAGGTCAGCGTCCACTTCCTGGTTCCATGCTGTGAGGCTTCACACGAGGGCGGACAGAATACCCAGGGCTGATGGGTGGGTCTGTGTGTGACGCTAGGTGGAGCGTGATGGCGTCATGCTGACGCGTTTCATCCGTCACAGGGATTTCTTCAGAGCATGCGCCGTTGCCAGAGCGGACATCTTATATAGCCCTCCCACTTACATACGTGGATACAATGGCTATCTGTTGGCCTGGCAACGGTACAACAAATAGACTGCCATTCAAACCGGAAGACAACAAAGATTATGCAAATAAATGGAACGGGCCGGTCCGTGGGTGCACCACCTCTATAAAGAGCATAAACTACTTAAACAAGGAAGGGAGGGAGAAAAGAAGGGAAGTGGAGTGGAGGGGAGAATAAAACTGAAACTAAAACTAAATAGGAAATAAAAAATGAAGATGAAATATAGAAAGTAAAAAATAAATAATGAAAATTAAAAATAAAAAAATAAATAAAATATAAAAAATAAAAAATAATTAATAATGAAAAAATAATAAATAAATAATAAATGAAAAATAAAAAATGAAAAGTGAAAACATAAAAATAAAAAATAAAAATAAAATGAAAAGTAGTTGAAAGGAGCGATCAGGCAGTGAAAGTAAATGTGTCACCTACCCTGTTTCCCCGAAAATAAGACCTAGCGTGATTGTCAGTGATGGCTGCAATATAAGCCCTACACCCCCAAATAAGCCCTATCCTGTTTCCCCAAAATAAAGCCCTACCCTGAAAATAAGACCTACAAGGACTTTAACTAGGGCTTATTTGGGGGGTAGGGCTTATATTGCAGCCATCACCGACAATCACGCTAGGTCTTATTTTCGGGGAAACAGGGTATATGGAGAAGAAAGAAGAGAGAAGAAAGAAAGGAAAGGCAATAAATGTGAATATGGACCTAAGGGGCAAGGAACACTGACAGGTTGCACTCGTTATTTAACCCATGGGGGGACATACTGTCAAGGGTATAAATCCACATTTTTTCTTTCTGGCAAAGAATTCTGTCGAAGTCACCCCTTCTAAGGGGAAGATTTAACCTGTAGATACCCTTGACAGTAAGCCCAGTGGGGTCCCCCCCATGGAACTTGAGGAAATGTAGAGGAATGGGGCGCTCATCGTCTTTGCTGAGAATGCTTTGGACGTGCTCACCGACTCTGATCTTCAGTTTCCTCTTTGTCTTACCCACATATTTTTTGCCACAGGGGCATGTGAGCATATACACTACTCGTGTGGTATTGCAGTTGATAAAATTATAGATTTTGAACTGTCTCTTACCGTCAGAGTCGGTGAACACGTCCGTGCATTCGACATACTTGCAGATGGCGCATCTACCACACCTAAACATACCTTTAAGAGGGGGGAGTTGGGTAAGCCAGTTTTTGGTAGGGGATCTTTGGTATTCGGAGTGGATCAAGTGGTCCCTCAGATTCCGAGAACGTCGGGCGGTGAGAAGGGGACGTTCTCCCACTGTCTCACCAAGAGCAGGGGAACCAGAGAGGATATGCCAGTGGTTATTAAGAATGGTCCTAATCTGTTTCCATTGAGCACCGTATTTGGTGATGATTCTGGGAGGTTCATGTCGATCTTTAGGGACCGTGGGGTTCCTTCTAATGAGAAGTTGCTGACGGTCCGTCTGGAGGGCTCTTTTTTTGGCTGTTCTGATAGATGAGTGGGAGTAGCCTCTATCCCTAAACCTTCCGTATAGGTCCCTGGCTTCCTTGTCAAAATCTTGTTCTCTAGAGTAGTTTCTACGAATACGGAGGAACTGGCCTACAGGTATACCTTTTATTAGGGATCTAGGATGGTCGCTGGTGGCCAGGAGGAGTGTATTCGCTGCTGTTGGCTTCCTGTGAGTTTTAGTGTTGATCTTCCCATTGTCGGCAAACAGGGTCAAGTCCAAAAAGGAAAGGGTATATTGGTGGGCAGTGTATGTAAGCCTGATGTTACGGTCGTTGGTATTAAGTTCTTCCATGAATAGCATTAACTCCTGCTCCGTGCCCCCCCAGATCATAAGCACGTCATCAATGTACCTCAGCCACAGAAGGCTGTGGCTGAGGTACATCGGCGACTGATAGACAGATTCCTCCTCCCACATACCCAGATGTAGGCAGGCGGTTTGAATGGCAGTCTATTTGTTGTACCGTTGCCAGGCCAACAGATAGCCATTGTATCCACGTATGTAAGTGGGAGGGCTATATAAGATGTCCGCTCTGGCAACGGCGCATGCTCTGAAGAAATCCCTGTGACGGATGAAACGCGTCAGCATGACGCCATCACGTTCCACCTAGCGTCACACACAGACCCACCCATCAGCCCTGGGTATTCTGTCCGACCTCGTGTGAAGCCTCACAGCATGGAACCAGGAAGTGGACGCTGACCTATGCCGCACTCAGACGGCACGTCCTAACACGCCTCCGCTCCTCATCACCGCTGCTGGTAACCGAGCACACGGATCTACGAAGCCCTATCCAGCTGACCCGATCTGGATGCAGCCGCTCCGTACTACCTGAGATGATCCGAGTAGGATTGGAATGATCTATTAGCCTGCTCAACTTCGGTATCCTGGGACTGGTGAGACTGTATCTGCTCATGTTCTAATCGTGACTGCTGTCACCATAGTTACACAGCTGTCTCCCACCCACTGTCAATTTCATTCACAGTGATTATTACCGATGCAGGCACACCTACATCTTGATCTATGTACCATCCCTACACAGCTGCTCACCTACCTTACCAGTCATTGTATGACACTCAGCTGTTAGTGTCTCAACCAGCTATGTCCATGCAACACATCTCAAGGCTCACCTAAGGCCTGGTATTGGCATCCTACTAGGCGGACTTCTCCCCAACCATACGGCTGCACACACCAATCTCCCAGCCTTGACCCACAACCTTCTGAGATACTTATGAGACGTTTTATGTTTTGTTGTGTTTCTTTTCATTCATTAATCCAGCTGGGCGTCCTTGTTGTGTGTGTTTAGTGGTGGCCATCTGTGTGTTGTTCTGTTTTTAGACAACGTTGTCTATTTTATTTTCTTAGTGTCAGGTCTTGGTTCACTTATTGTCATATTTTTTGATTTTGTGTTTGGTGTATATGTGGAATTATTCAACTCAACATTACATTTTTCATATTTTTGCTAATTTGCTGGTTCCTTGTTGATGAATTCTTTTTCCCTGGGTGGAACTGGCACTTGTCCCGTTCCTCCCCCTTGGGTCCCCTTTTTTGTGATATGCCTTTAATTCAGAGGAACACACCCTGCTATCTCAATTAGATCCCCCGGGTGTTATGCAATTAGCTTTATCTATATACAGATGTAGTTAGGGCACTTCCCTCATCTGTTATTACTTTTCATATTGAATCAATTTGAGTCTCTTGGATCATAAATTCCCCCCCTCCCCCCCCTGTTGTTTTCATACTATTTATGCGGGATTATACTTCCCTTCATTTATGAACCTGACTCAACGACCACCTACACCAATCTGAACCTGGACCACACACTTTTTACTAACGGGCCCGTCCGTGGGTGCTTCCTACCTCTTTTTCCCTCTCTTCCTTTTTTCTTTGCCTCCTTGTGCTTTCTCTTCCCTCTTTCTTTTCCCCTTTCCCTTCCTGGCCCTTACATCTTGTTTTCACCTAGTCCCCTTTTTCTGATATGGCATACCTTCTTGACGCTGACATTGACCGAGAAATTCAGTCTGCCTTTTCCTCACAACGATCAACTTTGAACCAATCTGAAGACTCTCTCCATACCCTATTTAAGAATCATAAGAAACTAACTATTAAATTTCTGAATAGGAAATGGGACATCTCCTCATTAAAATCCCACATTGAGAATGGGATCATTCCCAGGGGTCTGAGAGAACGGGTCACCCCAGCTGGACACCTCCATACACCTCGTTTCATTGAGGCCTGGAAGGCCAGTTGTGTCAGACGAGGTCTTGAAATCATGCAGTTGATTGTTGATGAGGAACAGGCACAGCTGGATGAATTAAAAGCAGAGATAGACATTAGTGTTGGTTTACTTGAACCCTTCAAAACAGACCCCTCCTTTGAAAAACACAATGAGCTCCTCAAAAAGGAAGTAGACAAAACTCAACGCAACTTAAAAACTCACAAACAAGAGAAATTCAAACAAAACTTATTAGATCTTGAACGTGATGATCTGTTTGATCCTACAATCTATAAAGGAAGAAGTCGATCTCGCAAACATAGAGGAAGGAGTAACAGTGTAGCTAACACGAAGACCACACGTAAACAATATTCATCTACTGACAGTGATAGTGAACGCCGGGATCTATCAGTGACTTTTTTAGAGAGGGATCAGTCACCAACAGACAACCCTATAATCACGACAGGGAAAACCAAACCCAGTGGAAAGGGAAAAACACCACCAAACTCGCCCCCAAGCCATCAGGGAAGACAAAGGGAAACTCGCAAAAGTCAGCGACAACTCAGGAAGAAAACACACAGGACATAAATAGTGATAATTCATTAGTAACACCTTCATCTAGTCCTACTACAGACATGAAGGTCGTTAACCTCACTGAATTCCCTTTGAACCAACACCATCTCTCCCTGCTCGGCAGGGGCCTCTCCTTTTCCCCTAAATCAGGGATGAATGAGTTTGAAGTATATAAGGACATTTCCCTTTACCTTAGAAAAGTGATCTTTAGATACTGGCATTCAACTAAACACACTGAAATTAATCAAAACATACAAAATAAAGAAGAGTTGGAGGCCCTAGATACACTTATTTCTCTTCTAGAAGAGAATGAGGATTCTGATCTTGACACAGAGACGCTCTCTGAGCAAACAGTAGACACTCGCTCGGCCAATCTGTCTATAAAATCAGTCAAAATGCCCCCGTTATCTAAACACAAGTCTATTGAATTCTTCCTGACACAAGTCAGGAGAGACCTCTCTAAGGTGAATTGGAAGTATAGGGGTATAGATAACCTTACTAGGGAAGAAAGAAGGGCCCTAAAAGAACTAGAGGAGACTCCGGGTATTGTAATTAAGAGCAGTGACAAGGGAGGTAACGTAGTCCTCCTTACCGAGGACCAATATGAAAAAGAAGTATGTAGACTTCTGGGTGATAAGTCTACTTATCGCAAGCTTGAGTCAAATCCATTTCCCGGTATTGTTAATGAACTTAATTTTTTGCTGAGTCTAGCACTGGAGGAAAAATTAATTAACAGAAAGGAATTTCATTTCCTACTAATATCTCAGTTTAATATACCCACCTTCTATATCATTCCAAAACTCCATAAATCTTTAACAAATCCACCCGGCAGACCCATCGTCTCTGCGGTAAATGGCCCCCTCGAAAAAACGGGCAAATTCATTGATGCACTAATTAAGGAGCTGGTTCTTGAATTACCCTCCTATGTGCAGGATACAGGGGATGTACTGTCCCATCTAAATGCTTTGGTTCTGCCGGAAGGATCCTTCATGGTAGGCATAGATGTCGAATCTTTATATACATCAATTCCCCATCAATGGGGCCTAAAAGCTGTCCAATTCTTTCTTGATAAAAAATTCCCACTCCTAGGACATCAAAATGAGTTCATAGGTGATGTACTTACCTTTCTGCTGGAACATAATTGTTTCCAGTTTATGGGGATTTACTACCAGCAAATTAGAGGCACCGCGATGGGGGCACCCTGGGCTCCCTCGTACGCCTGCCTACATCTGGGTATGTGGGAGGAGGAATCTGTCTATCAGTCGCCGATGTACCTCAGCCACAGCCTTCTGTGGCTGAGGTACATTGATGACGTGCTTATGATCTGGGGGGGGCACGGAGCAGGAGTTAATGCTATTCATGGAAGAACTTAATACCAACGACCGTAACATCAGGCTTACATACACTGCCCACCAATATACCCTTTCCTTTTTGGACTTGACCCTGTTTGCCGACAATGGGAAGATCAACACTAAAACTCACAGGAAGCCAACAGCAGCGAATACACTCCTCCTGGCCACCAGCGACTATCCTAGATCCCTAATAAAAGGTATACCTGTAGGCCAGTTCCTCCGTATTCGTAGAAACTGCTCTAGAGAACAAGATTTTGACAAGGAAGCCAGGGACCTATACGGAAGGTTTAGGGATAGAGGCTACTCCCACTCATCTATCAGAACAGCCAAAAAAAGAGCCCTCCAGACGGACCGTCAGCAACTTCTCATTAGAAGGAACCCCACGGTCCCTAAAGATCGACATGAACCTCCCAGAATCATCACCAAATACGGTGCTCAATGGAAACAGATTAGGACCATTCTTAATAACCACTGGCATATCCTCTCTGGTTCCCCTGCTCTTGGTGAGATAGTGGGAGAACGTCCCCTTCTCACCGCCCGACGTTCTCGGAATCTGAGGGACCACTTGATCCACTCCGAATACCAAAGATCCCCTACCAAAAACTGGCTTACCCAACTCCCCCCTCTTAAAGGTATGTTTAGGTGTGGTAGATGCGCCATCTGCAAGTATGTCGAATGCACGGACGTGTTCACCGACTCTGACGGTAAGAGACAGTTCAAAATCTATAATTTTATCAACTGCAATACCACACGAGTAGTGTATATGCTCACATGCCCCTGTGGCAAAAAATATGTGGGTAAGACAAAGAGGAAACTGAAGATCAGAGTCGGTGAGCACGTCCAAAGCATTCTCAGCAAAGACGATGAGCGCCCCATTCCTCTACATTTCCTAAAGTTCCATGGGGGGGACCCCACTGGGCTTACTGTCAAGGGTATCTACAGGTTAAATCTTCCCCTTAGAAGGGGTGACTTCGACAGAATTCTTTGCCAGAAAGAAAAAATGTGGATTTATACCCTTGACAGTATGTCCCCCCATGGGTTAAATAACGAGTGCAACCTGTCAGTGTTCCTTGCCCCTTAGGTCCATATTCACATTTATTGCCTTTCCTTCCTTTCTTCTCTCTTCTTTCTTCTCCATATAGGTGACACATTTACTTTCACTGCCTGATCGCTCCTTTCAACTACTTTTCATTTTATTTTTATTTTTTATTTTTATGTTTTCACTTTTCATTTTTTATTTTTCATTTATTATTTATTTATTATTTTTTCATTATTAATTATTTTTTATTTTTTATATTTTATTTATTTTTTTATTTTTAATTTTCATTATTTATTTTTTACTTTCTATATTTCATCTTCATTTTTTATTTCCTATTTAGTTTTAGTTTCAGTTTTATTCTCCCCTCCACTCCACTTCCCTTCTTTTCTCCCTCCCTTCCTTGTTTAAGTAGTTTATGCTCTTTATAGAGGTGGTGCACCCACGGACCGGCCCGTTCCATTTATTTGCATAATCTTTGTTGTCTTCCGGTTTGAATGGCAGTCTATTTGTTGTACCGTTGCCAGGCCAACAGATAGCCATTGTATCCACGTATGTAAGTGGGAGGGCTATATAAGATGTCCGCTCTGGCAACGGCGCATGCTCTGAAGAAATCCCTGTGACGGATGAAACGCGTCAGCATGACGCCATCACGCTCCACCTAGCGTCACACACAGACCCACCCATCAGCCCTGGGTATTCTGTCCGCCCTCGTGTGAAGCCTCACAGCATGGAACCAGGAAGTGGACGCTGACCTATGCCGCACTCAGACGGCACGTCCTAACACGCCTCCGCTCCTCATCACCGCTGCTGGTAACCGAGCACACGGATCTACGAAGCCCTATCCAGCTGACCCGATCTGGATGCAGCCGCTCCGTACTACCTGAGATGATCCGAGTAGGATTGGAATGATCTATTAGCCTGCTCAACTTCGGTATCCTGGGACTGGTGAGACTGTATCTGCTCATGTTCTAATCGTGACTGCTGTCACCATAGTTACACAGCTGTCTCCCACCCACTGTCAATTTCATTCACAGTGATTATTACCGATGCAGGCACACCTACATCTTGATCTATGTACCATCCCTACACAGCTGCTCACCTACCTTACCAGTCATTGTATGACACTCAGCTGTTAGTGTCTCAACCAGCTATGTCCATGCAACACATCTCAAGGCTCACCTAAGGCCTGGTATTGGCATCCTACTAGGCGGACTTCTCCCCAACCATACGGCTGCACACACCAATCTCCCAGCCTTGACCCACAACCTTCTGAGATACTTATGAGACGTTTTATGTTTTGTTGTGTTTCTTTTCATTCATTAATCCAGCTGGGCGTCCTTGTTGTGTGTGTTTAGTGGTGGCCATCTGTGTGTTGTTCTGTTTTTAGACAACGTTGTCTATTTTATTTTCTTAGTGTCAGGTCTTGGTTCACTTATTGTCATATTTTTTGATTTTGTGTTTGGTGTATATGTGGAATTATTCAACTCAACATTACATTTTTCATATTTTTGCTAATTTGCTGGTTCCTTGTTGATGAATTCTTTTTCCCTGGGTGGAACTGGCACTTGTCCCGTTCCTCCCCCTTGGGTCCCCTTTTTTGTGATATGCCTTTAATTCAGAGGAACACACCCTGCTATCTCAATTAGATCCCCCGGGTGTTATGCAATTAGCTTTATCTATATACAGATGTAGTTAGGGCACTTCCCTCATCTGTTATTACTTTTCATATTGAATCAATTTGAGTCTCTTGGATCATAAATTCCCCCCCTCCCCCCCCTGTTGTTTTCAGACCCCAGGACCAGCAGACCAGCTCCAGCAGCCAGACCCCAGACCCCAGGACCAGCAGCCCAGCTCAAGCAGCCAGACACCAGACCCAAGGACCAGCAGCCCAGCTTCAGCAGCTAGACCCTTGGCCCCAGCAGCCAGACCCTTGGCCCCAGCAGCCAGACCCCAGGACCAGCAGCCCAGCTCCAGCAGCCAGATCCTTGGCCCCAGCAGCCAGACCCCAGGCTCCAGCAGCCAGACCCCAGGACCTGCAGACCAGCTCCAGCAGCCAGACCCCAGGACCAGCAGCCCAGCTCCAGCAGCCAGAACCTAGCAGCCAGACCCCAGGACCACCAGCCCTGCCACTGTGTGATCAGGCTGCATTTCATTGGCACTGGTAAGGCTGCATTTCATGAGCACCGGTGTAGCTGCATTTAATTGGCACTGGAAAGGCTGCATTTTATTGGGGGGGGGGGGGGGGGGGGGATCGGCACTAGCGCGAAGCGTCACCTCCCTGAAATGAGTTTGAAACCTACCTGAAATTAGTTTTTGCAGGTTGGGATGTCTGCCTTGAGCCACTCCCTGCCCAAATAGAAAACAAACAGGCCTAGGCCTGCCTAAATTTACCTACACTGCCAAGGAAAAACCTCACTCTAGCACCTCACTAACTAGAGCAGGGATATGCAATTAACGGACCTCCAGCTGTTACAGAACTACAAATCCCATGAGGCATAGCAAGACTGACAGCCACAAGCATGACACCCAGAGACAGGGGCATGATGGGATTTGTAGTTTTGAAACAGCTGGAGGTCCGCTAATTGCATATCCCTGAACTAGAGGGTGCTACGTATTCTTTAAGTGTATGACCTATTCTGTGTGTCTCCATGATCAAGTTTTATAGTTGTGGTTGTCTGATTGCGGATGGGCATTAAGGGCATCAAGTTGACTTTTCCAAATATAAAACGCCATGTCATGAAAGTTGAGAGAGCGCAGAAAATGAAGAAGCTGCATGGATAGTTAAATCATTAGGAATGAAGGTGAATGAATGAAGGTGAGGTGGGAATGAGAAGAAGAGGCAGGGTTGGGATGGAAGGGTGAAAGTGACCAGGAAAAAGGGTTTCCATCCTACAGGATCGGCCAGCTACTCATCCCTCTGGGCTCCTGAGAGGTAATATATTCAAGGATCCCGGAAGGCTTCCATACTATCATTCAGATCATGCAGATTATTTTTTTCGTTAATCATTATTCAGGAAAGTGTAGCATTTACTAATTCAAAAGAAATGGAAGGGATTTTCCATGATCTGGCTATAACAATCCTAGCTGCTATACAAATGAAGGAAATCAGTCTTCTAGAGTGCCTGGGTATTTCCCTGATTTATTGGTTTAGCAATGATACAGTTGGGGACTTGCTAAGAATTATCTAGGTGGGGGAGTAGATAAAATCATACATTCTGATCCAGAGTTCTCTGAACTATTGAGCAAGTCCACCTTATGTGGTAAGCTGTGCCTCCCTTTCTGTACACATCCTCAGAAGTCATTAGGAATCAGGGACAAATTGTCTATAGACCTGGGTTGACCTTTTGTTGCATTTCAGTGCTCTTTGTAGCCACTTTATGTCTACATTAATTCTCCAGGGATGGCTGCATTGGTTTTTCTGGTGGACTATGTGGTGGTCCCCATTGACTCTCTGTCCTGGTTACAGTGATCACCAGGCCAGGAACTGAGAAAAGGCTGAGTGGTTAGCGCTTCTGCCTGGCAGCACTAGGGTCATTGGTTTGATTCCAACCATGACGCTACCTTCCTGGAGTTTGCATGTTCTCCCTGTGCCTGTGTGGGTTTCCTCCAGGTACTCCGGTTTCCTCCCACACTCCAAAGACACGCTGGTAGGTAAATTGGCCCTAGTATGTGTATGTATGAATGTGAATTAGGGACCTTAGATTATAAACTCCTTGAGGGCAGTGACTAATGTGAATGTATACTAAATACGTAAAGTGCTGTGTAAATTGACTGAAAATGTTTGCTTGACAAACCTCATCGCAGGCATCATGTCACATAAAAAGTTGAAACGATCACTATTTTATTCTCCACGTTGTCTGCTTTCTGACTTTACGACCACCCACCTAATATTGAGTATGGCCCCCTTTTGCTAAAACAGCCCTGACCCATTGAAGCATGGGCACCAAAGTAACATCCACATGAATGGCAGTACCCAAGGTTTCCTAGCAGAACATTGCCCTAAGCATCACACTGCCTCTGCCGGCTTGTCTTCTTATACCACATCCTAGTGCCATCTCTTCCCCAGGTAAGTGACACACACGCACCCGGCCATCCAAACGATGTAAAAGAAAATGTGATTCATCTGACCAGGCCACCTTCTTCCATTGCTCCGTAATCCAGTTCTGATGTTCATGTGACCATTGTAGAAGCTTTTGGCTGTGGACATGGGTGACCATGGGCTTCACAGCCCCATACACAACAAACTGCGATGCCCATTTTTTTTTTCTCCTTTCACCACCTCAACTTCACGGACAACATGTTCACTTGATGCCTAATATATCCCACCAATTTTCAGATGCCATTGTAACGAGATATTCCCATTACCTGTCGGTGGTCATAATGTTATGGCTGATCGGTGTATAATGTTTGAGGGTTTTAAGTAATCTTCAGGCCTAAAATGATTAAACACGTGTGCAAAACTGGCAGTGAAAGGGTTAAACTGTAATCTTGTCACATATCTATAGTACCACAGATTTTATGGTGGTCTATGTGGTATTTAGATGATGAAATATTTTATTTTTATTGTTTTAATTAACACTGATCGAAGTAGAAAAAAAGTTGTTTTATGTCTTTCTGGCTATAGATTGCATATGTAGCACTACCCCTGCAGGAGCCACTGGTGAATGGGTTCCCCTACCCTGCACCGCCAAGAACACAGCATTTTCCACAGCACACAGAGTCAGGAAACAGTCTGAGCAGCTTTGTTTTTTTGTTTTATTTAGGGGATTAAACTTGGATGGGAGTAGGGAATATGGGATGCCCACTTGAGCTGTGTAGAAAGGTTTACAGGGACAACTATATACACACAGTATATACGCTCCTCTGCCTCCTGCACAAACTTGCTTGCAGATCTCCTTCAACTCCTCCAGCACAACTCTTGCTCATAGATTTGCAACTCACAGGACCAGCTGACACTGTTTGGATGGCAGGAGCGGATCCAGGGGGGGCAACGGGGCAATTGCCCCCTCCGAGTTGGTCTAATAAAGGCTCAATAAAGGCTCAACTAGACCTAGTAGGCAAATGCCCCTTACACCTTTGGTGTAGCAAAGAAAGTCTTAGTGCACAGCTGTCCTATCTGTGGCTACTGCTCCTAGTACCACCTCTGCAGGCACTGCCACCCCACCTGGCTGCAGCTGTCACTTTCTCCTGTCCGTTCCACCACAGTCCTCCTGACCGACTCTGCACTAGGGTTGCCATCTGTCTGGGATTCACCCAGACAGTTCAGGTTTTGAATCATGTGTCCGGGTTTCAGATTGTCGACTGAAACCCAGACACATTATTCAGACAGGAATGTGGCTCAGAACAGGGTCTGAGAGGTGGGCGATGGGGCACTATGCACACTGCATTACTATTCTTTTTGGAGCACCCAAAGGTACCCCAGGTTTGTTACAATCCTATAGTGTATGCTAAATTTTTTTTGTTCAGTGCGCCGCTAATGTGTTCGGGTTTGGCATGAAGAAAAAGTGGCAACCCTACTCTGCACCCATCCCAGACCTGCTCTCACCCAGTCCTCTCTGGCATGCCTCTCAGTCCTCCCGACTGTGTGTCACTTGCCAGCCCTCTTGGCTGTCTTCCTCCCTGAAGATTTGCCCAGCAGTGTCCTCCTGCTGTCCTCTCCTTGTTCCCATGCCCCCTGGTCAGGAGCCATCCGTGTGTCGTGAGAAGGGTCCCTCCCGCACCGGAGCCAAGGCCTGATTTCACCCCCCCAGACTAGGGGGTTACTCCCAAAGGCCTCCGACAACCTAAAACTCCATCTCCAGCTTCAACCTGAACTCTCCTCCCCCAGCTGGGCTGACCCTGAGTATTTGAGGGGCCTGCCCCTGACAGCCCATCTGTTGGGGATTGGTCAGGGCCCTCATGAATACTCCAGGCAGCTCCACCTTACTTCCCCTCCCATTCTTCTAGACATTTCCAGTAAGTTCTAAAAGTAGGGGGGCGGTCTCAGTGATGCTGCTTGTGAGTCACCCAGCCCTCCCTTGATCTCTGCCCAACCCAGGAAAAATGTATTAAAGCGGAGTTCCACCCAAAAGTGGAACTTCCGCTTTAAGCATTCCTCTCCCCCTTACATGCCACATTTGGCATGTAATTTTTTTGGGGGGAGTGGGTGCATAGTTTTGAAGGGGACTTCCTGTCCCACTTCCTGGTTTCGGCTACAGAACGCCTAGGCGTCTCCTCCTCTCCCCCTAGGTGGCCCCTCCCTCTCGGCAATCTTCTGTGACACGTGACAGGTCCCCGAAGATTGCCTGTCCACTGGGAGAGCGCAGCGCGAGTCGCGCATGCGCAGTGTGCGCCCGGCCGTGAATCCGCAAGCTGTCACAGCCGGGTGCCCAGAGTATCAATGGAGTCGCCGAGGAGAGGAGGGGGAGAGAAGCAAGGCTCCATGCGGCCGCATCGCTGGACCGTGGGACAGGTAAGTGTCTGTTTATTAAAAGTCAGCAGCTAAACTTTTTGTAGCTCCTGACTTTTAATTAAAAAAAAAAAAAAAGCCTGGAACTCCGCTTTAACTCTAACAAAAACAAAATCTATTCTAGCACACTAGAGGATACTACACATAAAAAAAAAAAATTGCACAACAATCTTGCCAAAAGAATGCCTTGTTTGTCCTATAAAAAATATAATATTAAGAAAAGAATCCTTTGTTATGTTAAAGTGGTAGTAGATTCTAAAGTGAAACTTTCCCCTACAGCAGGGGTCTCCACACTTTCTAAACAAAAGGCCAGTTTATTATTCTTCAGACTTTAGAGGGGCTGCCGAACAGTGGCCAATAGGAGTAGAAATATCCTGATGTTGGTTAGTGGGAGGATTAGTGCCCCATGACTGGTGTCAGTGGTAGGAATTATGCCCCATTGTTAATGTCAGTGGGAGGACTAGTGTCCCAAGGACCGGATAAAGACAAGCAAAGGGCCACAGTTTAGAGACCACTGCCCTACAGGTAAGCTTAAAATAAGTTTTGGGACCTAAAGGTCCCCTGGAAATGGATAATTTAGTAGATATGCACATCGTCTCCAGCCAATTACATCACCGGCTCATGTGCAATACGCTCTGCATTCAGATATATAATATAATCACACACATAGGTTGGACTTGATGGACTTGTGTCTTTTTTCAACCTCACCTTCTATGTAACTATATGTAAGATGCAGAGAGCGCCATGCCGCAATGGTGACTCCTGTGCGCAAGCACAGAAGTGATGTCATCACGGCTTGGCCATTCAAATGGCCGGAGAGCGCGAACCTGGAACCAAGACCAGGCAAAGATAGAAGCGCTAGGAGTGGAGACAGCTCAGCGCTGGAGGGTTCAGTTCAAAAGGTAATAATATGCATAGTAGCACAGTATGGCACAAACCTTCAGGGGGGGCCATAAAAAAAAAAAAAAAAAAAAAAAAGCTTACTACTGTTTTAAGTAATGACAAAATTATCACTGAATAAACAGGCTCATAGAAGAAATTTTTAAAATATAATGCTTCATTCCAATATATACAGTGTATGTATACACTGTATATCTATCTATATATATATATACAGTATATACAATGGGGACGGAAAGTATTCAGACCCCCTTAAATTTTTCACTCTTTGTTATATTGCAGCCATTTGCTAAAATCATTTAAGTTCATTTTTTTCCCTCATTAATGTACACACAGCACCCCATATTGACAGAAAAACACAGAATTGTTGACATTTTTGTAGATTTAGTAAAAAAGAAAAACTGAAATATCACATGGTCCTAAGTATTCAGACCCTTTGCTGTGACACTCATATATTTAACTCAGGTGCTGTCCATTTCTTCTGATCATCCTTGAGATGGTTCTACACAGGGCCGTCTTTAAGGCAGGGCAAAAGGGGCAGCTGCCCTGGGCCCTGTCGTTGTTGAGGGGCCCAAAGCAGATGCCTCATACTTGCCAACTATCCCCGTTTAAATTCCCTCATCCCTTAAGATTTTAGTCTCATGCTCTGTCCTGATATCTCAGCATGAAATTCTGTTACTAATGCTGCCCAGCTCTGCCCTATTGTTGTGTACAGATGACTCACCTGCAGATCCTGTGTTTACGTGTAAATACCGGTATTGATATATAAATAGCAGCAGCATTCATATGTAAATAGTGGCAGACCGGCAGCATTCTATGTAAACAGAGGTGGTAGTCATATGTATATCATGCCCCCCCTGAGGTCATATCCACCATCACCTATACTGAATGCTGCCCACTGGGGAGGTAAAGGGACATGCTAGAAAGTCCTGCCTACAACTGTGTTCACTAAGCCTACCATCAGCCTGTTCTGCAAAGGTAAGCAAATTAGTGGGGGGGGGGGGTAGTGTGGGGTGTGCAGAGGTAGGCAAAGAAGGAATTACAGTTTGGGGTGCACAGGTGAGCAAGGAGGGGATGTAAGGAGGTGGGTGCAAAGATGAGCAGAGGAGGCTAGTAGAGTTAAAGGGGAGGGGGATTTGAGTGGAGAGGACGGGGGAGGTTTGGGGTGCAGAGGTTAGCAGGGGTTTTAGGATGCAAAGGTGTACCGACAAGGTAAAGATGTAGGTCACGTGTAGGGCAGCCCATTCATTTCAATGGGCTGCTCTATGCGCTACAAATGCAGAAGAAAGTCCCGAACCCTTTTTCAAAATCACACGGTGCCAAAGCACATGTCAGCAGATACGTAAGGGTGTCATTAACAAATAATGGCACTGCTGTATATCTGCTAAAGGGCAGCACGTTTCTGTGGTGTCAGGAAAGCAATTTTGCATGTGTTCCCAACACACACAATGTGAACGCAGGCTAAATGTCTCAGTTAGATTGGTGGTCAATGTAAATCTTCTAATTACATTGGATATTGGTGTCGAGGCCTTTCATTCACACCAGTGGCCAGTGTGAATGTCCCCTTTACATTGGTGGTTACTGTGAATGCTTCTTTTACATTAGTGGTCAGTGTAAACCCCTAATACATTAGTGGTCAGTGTAAACCCCTATTACATTAGTGGTCAGTGTAAACCCCTATTACATTGGTGGCCAGTGTTGAAACACCTCTTTATATTGGTAGTTGGTAAAAAAAAAAGTATTGCCATTGATTACACCCTCCCCCCCCCCCCCCAGTACTGCCACTAATCCCAGGAGTCCTAGGATCCCTAGGAGTTTTCTGTCTATTAATGGCCCCCTCACCTCCCCAGTCCATGGTGTGCAGGCAGTGAGGAAATGATGTACTGTAACCTCTAGCAACCAATCAGTAAGCAGTAATGATGTGCAGTAACCAATCAGTGAGCAGTATTGATGTACAGTAATCTCTAGCAACCAATCAACAAGCCGAAATCATGTGCTGTAACCTCTAGCAACTAATCAGTGAGCCGAAAAGTTTGCTGTAACCTCTAGCAACCAGTCAGTGAGTGGTAATGATACACTGTAACCTCTGGCAACCAATCACAATCACTGTCTGATCTGATTCAGTAAACAGATTTTGAGTCTAGCTGCTATTTATTGTATGTCTCATAGCAGGTGGAGAGCAAAACTGCATGGGGGGGCCCAAGAAATTTTTTGCCCGGGGTCCAGTCAATATTAAAGATGGCCCTGGTTCTACACCTTCATTTGAGTCCAGCTGTGTTTGATTATACTGATTGGACTTGATTAGGAAAGCCACACACCTGTCTATATAAGACCTTACAGCTCACAGTGCATATCAGAGCAAATGAGAATCATGAGGTCAAAGGAACTGCCTGAAGAGCTAAGAGACAGAATTGTGGCAAGGCACAGATCAGACCAAGGTTACAAAAAAATTTATGCTGCACTTAAGGTTCCTAAGAGCACAGTGGCCTCCATAATTCTTAAATGGAAGACGTTTGGGACGACCGGAACCCTTCGTAGAGCTGGCCGTCTGGCCAAACTGAGCTATCGGGGGAGAAGAGCCTTGGTGAGAGAGGTAAAGAAGAACCCAAAGATCAGAGCTCCAGAGATGCAGTCGGTGGATGGGAGAAAGTTGTAGGAAGTCAACCATCACTGCAGCCCTCCACCAGTTGGGGCTTTATGGCAGAGTGGCCTGACGGAAACCTCTCCTCAGTGCAAGACACATGAATGCCCGCATGGAGTTTGCTAAAAAAACACCCGAAGGACTCCAAGATGGTGGGAAATAAGATTCTCTGGTCTGATGAGACCAAGATAGAACTTTTTGGCCTTAATTCTAAGCGGTATGTGTGGAGAAAACCAGACACTGCTCATCACCTGTCCAATACAGTCCCAACAGTGAAGCATGGTGGTGGTAGCATCATGCTGTGGGGGTGTTTTTTTTAGCTGCAGGGACAGGACGACTGGTTGCAATTGAGGGAAAGATGAATGCGGCCAAGTACAGGGATATCCTGGACGAAAAGCTTCTCCAGAGTGCTCAGGACCTCAGACTGGGCCGAAGGTTTACCTTCCAACAAAACAATGACCCTAAGCACACAGCTAAAATAATGAAGGAGTGGCTTCACAACAACCCCGTGACTGTTCTTGAATGGCCCAGCCAGAGCCCTGACTTAAACCCAATTGAGCATCTCTGGAGAGACCTAAAAATGGCCGTCCACCAACGTTTACCATCCAACCTGACAGAACTGGAGAGGATCTGCAAGGAGGAATGTCAGAGGATCCCCAAATCCAGGTGTGAAAAACTTGTTGCATCTTTCCCAAAAAGACTCATGGCTGTATTAGATCAAAAGGGGGCTTCTACTAAATACTGAGCAAAGGGTCTGAATACTTAGGAGCATGTGATATTTCAGTTTTTCTTTTTTAATAAATCTGCAAAAATGTCAACAATTCTGTGTTTTTCTGTCAATATGGGGTGCTGTGTGTACATTAATGAGGAAAAAATGAACTTAAATGATTTTAGCAAATGGCTGCAATATAACAAAGAGTGAAAAATTTAAGGGGGTCTGAATACTTTCCCTTCCCACTGTATGTGTGTGTGAGAGCTGAAGTGGTTAAAGCCATAATAACAAGGACCATGCCTGGAAATGACAGTTAGTTGAGAACCGTATTTCACTCGAAATGGGAATAAATAATCAGGTAGCGAGGAAGTTACTAGACCTAATGGGTGTATTTATTAAAAAAATTTCATAGCTGTTCTTCCTTCAAAACTACATGTACATTTGCTCTGTCCAAATTAGGCAAAATTTAATGTTCTCATGCTCAAGTCTCAACAATTTGAACGTGTAAATGTGGAAAATACAGCTGCTAGATGGCGTTGAGGGGCATATTTATTTTATATGATAATCACCGCCATCTAGTGGCCATAATGCTGTATTGTCTGTATTCACGCATTCAAATTGCAGAGAATATAGCTTGAGAACATTCAATTTTGCCCCATTCACTCACAGTAAATATACACGCATCTTTGATGGATGAACAGCTATGAGAATTTTGTTTTGGAAATACACCCCTAAGTCTTAAATATATCATGTTACATAGTTACATTCAAGGTGAGGTCGAACAAAGACACAAGTCCATCAAGTCCAACCCATGTGTGTGATTATATGTCAGTATTACATTGTATATCCCTGTATGTTGCGGTCGTTCAGGTGCTTATCTAATAGTTTCTTGAAACTATCAATGCTCCCCGCTGAGACCACCGCCTGTGGAAGGGAATTCCACATCCTTGCCGCTCTTACAGTAAAGAACCCTCTACGTCAGGGGTCCTCAAACTTTTTAGACAGGGGGCCAGTTCACGGTCCCTCAGACTGTTGGGGGGCCGCACTATAGTTTAAAAAAAATATGAACTAATTCCTAAATTCCTATGCACACATCTTTTTTGTAGTGCAAAAGAATAAAAGAATCAATAATAAATAATAATATATATAGGGGATGGACAGGGGGACAGAGGGATGGACAGAGGGGTGGACAGGGGGACAGTGGGGTGGACAGGGGGACAGAGGGGTGGACAGAGGGGTGGACAGGGGGACAGTGGGGTGGACAGTGGGGTGGACAGGGGGACAGAGGGGTGGACAGAGGGGTGGACAGGGGGACAGTGGGGGGGACAGTGGGGTGGACAGGGGGACAGTGGGGTGGACAGGGGGACAGAGGGGTGGACAGAGGGGGGACAGGGGGACAGTGAGGTGGACAGGGGGACAGTGGGGTGGACAGGGGGACAGTGGGGTGGACAGAGGGGGGGACAGAGGGGGGGACAGGGGGACAGTGGGGTGGACAGGGGGACAGAGGGGTGGACAGCAGGGGGACAGTGGGGTGGACAGGGGGACAGAGGGGTGGACAGAGGGGGGACAGTGGGGTGGACAGGGGGACAGAGGGGTGGACAGGGGGACAGAGGGGTGGACAGAGGGGGGACAGGGGGACAGTGGGGTGGACAGGAGGACAGAGGGGTGGATAGAGGGGGGACAGTGGGGTGGACAGGGGGACAGAGGGGTGGACAGGGGGGCAGAGGGGTTGACAGAGGGGGGGACAGGGGGACAGAGGGGTGGACAGGGGGACAGAGGGGTGGACAGAGGGGGGAACAGGGGGACAGTGGGGTGTAGAGGGGGACAGTGGGGTGTAGAGGGGGACAGTGGGGTGGACAGGGGGACAGTGGGGTGGACAGGGGGACAGTGGGACAGTGGGGTGGACAGGGAGACAGTGGAGGGGGGCAGGGGGACAGTGGGGTGGACAGGGGGACAGTGGGGGGGACAGTGGGGTGGACAGGGGGACAGAGGGGTGGACAGGGGGACAATGGGACAGTGGGGGGACAGTGGGACAGTGGGGTGGACAGGGGGACAGTGGGGGGGACAGAGGGGTGGACAGGGGGACAGTGGGGTGGACAGGGGGACAGTGGGGTGGACAGGGGGACAGTGGGGTGGACAGTGGGACAGTGGGGTGGACAGGGGGACAGTGGGGTGGACAGGGGGACAGTGGGACAGTGGGGTGGACAGGGGGACAGTGGGGGGGACAGAGGGGTGGACAGGGGGACAGTGGGGTGGACAGGGGGACAGTGGGGGGGACAGAGGGGTGGACAGTGGGGTGGACAGGGGGACAGTGGGGGGGACAGTGGGGGGGACAGTGGGGTCCTCACTTGTTAGTAGGCTGTTGCTTGAAGCCTCCACTCGCGCTGTCACTCTTCGCGCCTCCTGTCTCCGTGCGGGACTGTGCTGGGAACTACACTTCCCAGCATGCAGCGCGGCACACGGAGCCCTCCATTACTGGGGTGGGGGAGGCGGCTTGAGCGGAGCGGAGCGGATATGCTCCCTGCCGAAGCCGAGCCGACCTGGCCCCGGCCCGAGCCTGGATTGTCGGGAATCCGGCCCTGGGTGGATTGGGCCGGATAAATGTCCTCGGCGGGCCGCATGTGGCCCGCGGGCCGTAGTTTGAGGACCCCTGCTCTACGTTGTTTAAGGTTAAACCTCTTTTCTTCTAATTTTAATGATTGGCCACGAGTCTTGTTAAACTTCCTTCCTCAAAAAAGTTTTATCCCTATTGTGGGGTCACCAGTAGGGATGAGCTTCGTGTTCGAGTCGAACCCATGTTCGACTCGAACATCGGCTGTTCGACCGTCCGTCGAATTGCGAACGATATGGGCCGTTCGCGCCAAATTCGTGTGGCGCGTCACGGCCCATAATTCACTGCGGCATCGCAGTGCATTGCTGGCTGATGATTGGCCAAGCATGCACTATGACCCGCATGCTTGGCCAATCACAGCGCCGTCAGTAGAGAGAGCTGTAATTGGCCAAAGCCAGGGTGGCTTTGGCCAATTATGGCTCAGGGGATTTAGTACACACCCCACACTATATAAGGCCGCCTGCACGGCGGCCCTGTGTAGTGTGTGTTCCGGTGTGCTGAGAGATAGAGAGAGAGAGAGACAGTGTCATTTGATTTGAGTTAGATAGATTAGGCAGAACAGTCAGTCAGTTAGCTGCACTTACAGTGTATTGTGTATATATATGCATCCCAGGTGTTGCATATATATATATACACTGTATTCAGTTTAGCTAGATCCGTTCCTGTTATCTTCTATCTAGACTATTTAGTGCAGTGTGTCCTGCTCACAGTGTTCAGCTAGATCCGTTCCTGCTATTTACATTCAGTGCAGTGCGTCCTGCTCACAGTGTTCAGCTAGATCCGTTCCTGCTATTTACATTCAGTGCAGTGCGTCCTGCTCACAGTGTTCAGCTAGATCCGTTCCTGCTATTTACATTCAGTGCAGTGCGTCCTGCTCACAGTGTTCAGCTAGATCCGTTCCTGCTATTTACATTCAGTGCAGTGCGTCCTGCTCACAGTGTTCAGCTAGATCCGTTCCTGCTATTTACATTCAGTGCAGTGCGTCCTGCTCACAGTGTTCAGCTAGATCCGTTCCTGCTATTTACATTCAGTGCAGTGCGTCCTGCTCACAGTGTTCAGCTAGATCCGTTCCTGCTATTGACATTCAGTGCAGTGCGTCCTGCTCACAGTGTTCAGCTAGATCCGTTCCTGCTATTTACATTCAGTGCAGTGCGTCCTGCTCACAGTGTTCAGCTAGATCCGTTCCTGCTATTTACATTCAGTGCAGTGCGTCCTGCTCACAGTGTTCAGCTAGATCCGTTCCTGCTATTTACATTCAGTGCAGTGCGTCCTGCTCACAGTGTTCAGCTAGATCCGTTCCTGCTATTTACATTCAGTGCAGTGCGTCCTGCTCACAGTGTTCAGCTAGATCCGTTCCTGCTATTTACATTCAGTGCAGTGCGTCCTGCTCACAGTGTTCAGCTAGATCCGTTCCTGCTATTTACATTCAGTGCAGTGCGTCCTGCTCACAGTGTTCAGCTAGATCCGTTCCTGCTATTTACATTCAGTGCAGTGCGTCCTGCTCACAGTGTTCAGCTAGATCCGTTCCTGCTATTTACATTCAGTGCAGTGCGTCCTGCTCACAGTGTTCAGCTAGATCCGTTCCTGCTATTTACATTCAGTGCAGTGCGTCCTGCTCACAGTGTTCAGCTAGATCCGTTCCTGCTATTTACATTCAGTGCAGTGCGTCCTGCTCACAGTGTTCAGCTAGATCCGTTCCTGCTATTTACATTCAGTGCAGTGCGTCCTGCTCACAGTGTTCAGCTAGATCCGTTCCTGCTATTTACATTCAGTGCAGTGCGTCCTGCTCACAGTGTTCAGCTAGATCCGTTCCTGCTATTTACATTCAGTGCAGTGCGTCCTGCTCACAGTGTTCAGCTAGATCCGTTCCTGTTATCTTCCTACTGACAGGCAGGCTTGTCTGGTTACAGTATATAAAGCTACCTGAAGAAAATTACAGGTGTTCTTTTTGATCCTATTAGTACCACGGTCAGGCAGCTAGACTATTTACATTTAGTACAGTGTGTCCTGCTCACAGTGTTCAGCTAGATCCGTTCCTGTTATCTTCCTACTGACAGGCAGGCTTGTCTGGTTACAGTATATAAAGCTACCTGAAGAAAATTACAGGTGTTCTATCCCAGCTTAGTGCAGCTACAGGCCATTAGTATGTCTGGAAGGCCAAGAAGGAGAGGCAGACAGTCACAAGCCAATAAGAGAGGGCAAGCAGGCTCTGTGTCTAGTGCTGGTCGTGGAGACGGTGCATCCTCATCAGCACGTGGCCATGGGACACGCTTGGCCTTTTTTTCGGCAGCTGGCCGTGTTGAGCCGCAACATGCGGAAGACTTGGTCGAGTGGATGACCAAGCCGTCCTCATCCTCCTCATCCTCTCTCACCCATGCCCAGGGTGCTTTGTCTGGCAAAGCAGCGGCCTCTTCCCTCAGCTCAATGTCATCAGTGACTCCTTCCCTAGCTCCACCATGTCCTCATGAGGATTCCCTCGAACTGTTTGACCACAGTGTTGGGTACATGCTCCAGGAGGATGCCCAGCGTTTGGAAGGCTCTGATGATGATACTGAGCTCGATGAAGGCAGTAACATGAGCACGGACAGAGGGGGTGCCCAAGAAGGACAGCAATCTGGCAGTCATGCTCCCCCTGCTGCAGCATACTGCCAGGTTTGCTCCAGTGATGAGGAGGGAGGGGATGATGAGGTCACTGACTCAACGTGGGTGCCTGATAGGAGAGAGGAGGAGGAGGAGGAGGAGGAGGCGGCACATCACCAACGAGGCAGGATGCCCTCCAGGGGCCAGCCTAAGGGCAGCACATTGACTGCATCACACCCCAAAGCTCCACATGTGCAGGGCGCTGCAGTCTCTGCGCGTTATTCAAAAAGTTCTTTGGTGTGGGCCTTTTTTGAGACGAGTGCATCAGATCGCACCGCTGCTATTTGCAACATATGTCTCAAGCGTATCTCGCGTGGCCAAAACATCTCCCGCTTGGGTACCACATGCTTGACCAGACATATGTTGACCTGCCATGCAGTTCGTTGGCAAGCGTATCTGAAAGACCCACACCAAAGAACAAAGAGGATCTCTCCTTGCTCCTCATCAGCTGAGATTTCCAACCCCACTAGACCTTCAGTCCTCTCTGAGACCTGCAGTGAGAGGAATGAAGGTGTAGAATTAGGTGTGTCACAGCCAAGTACTTGTGGGCAATCTGCTTTTGGTACACCGACGTCAGATTGTACCAGGCAAATTTCCCTGCCCCAGCTGCTGCACCGCCGAAAGAAGTTTGCTCCCAGCCATCCACATGCCCAGCGGTTGAATGCTAGCTTGGCAAAATTGCTAGCACTTCAACTGCTGCCTTTTCAGTTGGTAGACTCTGCCCCCTTCCGTGAGTTTGTGGAATGTGCGGTTCCTCAGTGGCAGGTACCCAAACGCCACTTTTTCTCACGGAAGGCGATTCCGGCTCTCTACCGGCATGTGGAAGGCAATGTCCATGCCTCGCTGGACAGGGCGGTCAGCGGTAAGGTGCATATTACCGCTGACTCATGGTCCAGCAGGCATGGACAGGGACGTTACTTAAGTTTCACGGCGCATTGGGTGACTCTGCTGGCAGCTGGGAAGGATGCAGGACAAGGTGCAGTAGTGTTGGAGGTTGTTCCGCCACCACGCCTCCAAAATGCTGATTGTGACACACCTCTCTCCTCCACCCCCTCCTCTTCTTCTTCCTCCATGGCCTCTTCCTCGGAACCAGCGGTGCTCCGTAGGCGTTCAAGGGGCTACGCAAGTACGCAGGCCAAAAGATGCCATGCGGTGCTTGAGCTGGTGTGCTTGGGGGACAGGAGCCACACTGGGGCAGAGGTTCTGTCAGCTCTGCAGGGGCAGGTTCAGAGGTGGTTGACGCCACGCCAACTTAAGGCAGGAATGGTGGTTTGCGACAATGGCACCAACCTCCTCTCTGCCCTCCGACAGGGACAACTGACCCATGTGCCCTGTTTGGCTCACGTCCTTAACTTGGTGGTGCAGCGGTTCTTGGGCAGGTACCCGGGCTTACAGGATGTCCTGAGGCAGGCCAGGAAAGTCTGTGTGCATTTCCGCCGGTCATATAATGCCAGTGCTCGGCTGACGGACCTCCAAAAGGAGTTTAACCTGCCCAAGAACCGCCTAATCTGTGACATGCCCACCAGGTGGAACTCGACGTTGGCCATGCTGCAGCGGCTGCACACGCAGCAGAGGGCCATCAATGAGTACCTGTGCGACTATGGCACCAGGACAGGGTCAGGGGACCTTGGTTTTTTTTCCCCACGCCAGTGGGCCATGATCAGGGATGCATGCACTGTCCTGTCACCATTCGAGGAGGCCACGAGGATGGTGAGCACTGACAGTGCATGCATCAGTGACACTGTCCCCCTTGTCCACCTGTTGGAGCACACGCTGCGTGGAATAATGGACAGGGCACTTGAGGCAGAACAGAGGCAGGAAGAGGAGGACTTCCTTAGCTCTCAAGGCCCCCTTTATCCAGACAGTGTTCCTGCGTGCCCGCCGATCACACAGGAAGAGGACGAGGAGGAGGAGGAGGAGGAAGATTGTGTCAGTATGGAGGTGGAGCCTGGCACTCAGCATCAGCAGTCTTTAAGGGATCAGTCCCAAGGAACACATGGACTTGTACGTGGCTGGGAGGAGGTGGCTGCGGACGTTGTTGTCCTTAGTGACCCAGAGGACTCCGGACCGAATGCCTCAGCAAACCTACGCTGCATGGCCTCCCTGATCCTGCAAAGCCTGCGTAAGGATCCTCGTATTCGTGGTATCAAGGAGAAGGACCAATACTGGCTGGCAACCCTCCTTGATCCACGTTACAAGGGTAAGGTTGCGGACCTTATCTTGCCATCGCAGAGGGAGCAGAGGATGAAACATCTTCGGGAGGCCTTGCAGAAAGGTCTGTGCAACGCGTTCCCAGAGACTGGGAGGTTACAAACTCCTGTTTCTGGACAACGTGTTGCTGAGGCTTCGGTCAGTCAAAGAAGGAGCGGTGGAGAAGGTGGCCGTCTGACCGATGCGTTCAGACAATTTTTTGGTCCGCAGCCCCAAGGTATGATCGGTTCCAGCAACCATCGCCAGCGTCTGTTTTACATGGTGCAGGAATACCTAGGGGCAAGATCAGACTTGGACACCTTTCCCACCGAAAATCCTCTGGGTTACTGGGTCTTGAGGATGGATCACTGGCCAGAGCTTGCACAGTATGCAATTGAGCTACTGGCCTGTCCTGCATCCAGCGTTCTTTCGGAACGTACATTCAGTGCTGCTGGAGGCGTGGTAACCGATCACAGGGTGCGTCTGTCCACTGACTCGGTCGATCGGCTGACCTTCATAAAAATGAATCAGTCTTGGATCACCACCAGCTACCAAGCACCTGATGCTGATGTAACTGAATAATTTTTTTCAGATCCCTTCAAAGACTGCCTATGCTGATGCTGAGTGATTATCCCTGAGTAATTATCCTCTTCCTCCTCAATCATCACGCTGATAGCTTGTAAGAACATTTTTGGTTCTGGGCGCCACCACCAGTGCCTAAGGCACAATTTTTCAGCCCCTGTATAACAGGGGCGTGTAATTACAATTTTTGATGTAATACTTTGCAGCACGGCTCGTTCCTGCATTCCAACTAGAGTGTCTGTGAGGGGTTGCAGTGTTGTGGCACCAGCACCAGTGCCTAAGGCCCAATTTTTCTGCCCCTGTCTAACAGGGGCGTGTAATTACAATTTTTGATGCAATACTTTGCAGCAGTGCTCGTTCCTGCGTTCCAACTAGAGTGTCTGTGAGGGGTTGCAGTGTTGTGGCACCAGCACCAGTGCCTAAGGCCCAATTTTTCTGCCCCTGTCTAACAGGGGCGTGTAATTACAATTTTTGATGCAATACTTTGCAGCAGTGCTCGTTCCTGCGTTCCAACTAGAGTGTCTGTGAGGGGTTGCAGTGTTGTGGCACCAGCACCAGTGCCTAAGGCCCAATTTTTCTGCCCCTGTCTAACAGGGGCGTGTAATTACAATTTTTGATGCAATACTTTGCAGCAGTGCTCGTTCCTGCGTTACAACTAGAGTGTCTGTGAGGGGTTGCAGTGTTGTGGCACCAGCACCAGTGCCTAAGGCCCAATTTTTCTGCCCCTGTCTAACAGGGGCGTGTAATTACAATTTTTGATGCAATACTTTGCAGCAGTGCTCGTTCCTGCGTTCCAACTAGAGTGTCTGTGAGGGGTTGCAGTGTTGTGGCACCAGCACCAGTGCCTAAGGCCCAATTTTTCTGCCCCTGTCTAACAGGGGCGTGTAATTACAATTTTTGATGCAATACTTTGCAGCAGTGCTCGTTCCTGCGTTCCAACTAGAGTGTCTGTGAGGGGTTGCAGTGTTGTGGCACCAGCACCAGTGCCTAAGGCCCAATTTTTCTGCCCCTGTCTAACAGGGGCGTGTAATTACAATTTTTGATGCAATACTTTGCAGCAGTGCTCGTTCCTGCGTTCCAACTAGAGTGTCTGTGAGGGGTTGCAGTGTTGTGGCACCAGCACCAGTGCCTAAGGCCTAATTTTTCAGCTCCTGTTCAACAGGGGCATGTAATTACAATTCTTGATCTAATATTTCACAGCAGGGCCCTGTGAGGGCTTACAGTGTTTTGGCCACAGCAACACCTAAGGCCCAAATTTCTGCTGAGTATATAGGGCAGGACCCTACTTTCAAACATCTAACTTACAAACGACTCCTACTTGCAAACGGAAGGAGACAACAGGAAGTGAGATGAAATCTACCCATAGGAAGGGAAATTCTCTCATGTAAGAGTTAATATGGGAAAACAATTTCTCCTTTCCACTGATGCTTTCCAATCCTTGTTCCACAAAAAAACCCAAATTTTCAAAAAACATTTTTCATTGGGACAAAAAAGTGAGGTGAAATCTTCTGAAGAGGAGGAAAGACGCAAAACAAATGTCACAGGGGTGATAACCCTTCCCTATGTTTTCCAAAAAGCTTAGAAAAGATTTTTTGGCTGGAGCTAAACACATTAAAAATGTTCAAAATTACAAAGAGATTCTACTTAACAACAAACCTACAGTCCCTGTCTTGTTTGCACCGCCTGTATACTGCTGTTCAGAGTATATAGGGACCTTTCCTTATTTTAATTTGGGTGCGGGGTTCCCCTTAATATCCATACAAGACCCAAAGGGCCTGGTAATGGACTGGGGGGTACCCATGCCGTTTGTCTCACTGATTTTCATCCATATTGGCAGGACCCGACATGACATTAAACCCGCAAGCAGTTTTAAATGAGATTTTTTCCTTTAAAAATGACATTTGGTGCAGGGACTGTTCTAAACACGGGAAACACGCGTCACTTTACAGGCATACTATAGACACCCCCCAGGTACGATATTTAAAGGAATATTTCACTTTTTTTTTTTTACTTTAAGCATCATTAAAATCACTGCTCCCGAAAAAACGGCCGTTTTTAAAAGTTTTTTTTGCATTGATACATGTCCCCTGGGGTAGGACCCGGGTCCCCAAACCCTTTTTAGGACAATACCATGCAAATTAGCCTTTAAAATGAGCACTTTTGATTTCGAACGTTCGAGTCCCATAGACGTCAATGGGGTTCTAACGTTCGTGCGAACTTTCGGTCCGTTCGCGGGTTCTGGTGCGAACCGAACCGGGGGGTGTTCGGCTCATCCCTAGTCACCAGTACGGTATTTGTATATTGAAATCATATCCCCTCTCAAGCGTCTCTTCTCCAGAGAGAATAAGTTCCGTGCTCGCAACCTTTCCTCGTGTTCTATCTACTTTAAAAAAAAAAGGTTTGATTTTACATACACCTATGGCTGGGTTGTCGTACCAAGCTGTCACAAAATGGGTAGGGAGCAGCTCAGGACCTGGGATGTGTGTACAGCTGTGTTTATGACTTGGAGGGATTTCTCCCGCATCATACATTGATATAGTGAGAGATGACAGAAGTGTGTCTTTTATTCCACCTGGAGCATATCACTTCTTTTCATAACTCTGCAAGTTGTAGCGTCTTCTTCTACCTGTCCTGTGATCTTCTTACAAAGAATGTAATAATTCCCAGGCAAAGATCGATGTTCAGAGTACAATGACCTTCAGCAGGCGACAGTCACAAACACAGCACCTCCCTACTGTACTATCAAAGTTGGGATCAGTCCAGGGACAGTCCCAGGTAATGAAGATTAGGGATGAGCCGAATACACCCCGGTTCGGTTCGCACCAGGACATGCAAACAAGCAAAAAATTTGTGCGAACACTGTTCAAGTCTATGGGACACGAACATGAAAAATCAAAAGTGCTAATTTTAAAGGTTTATATGCAAGTTATTGTCATAAAAAGTGTTTGGGGACCTGGGTCCCGCCCCAGGGGACATGTATCAATGCAAATTTTTTTTTTTTAAAAAACTGACGTTTTTTCAGGAGCAGTGATTTTTTTTTTTTTTTTTAATTTTTTATTTAAAGATATGACACAGATACAAATATTACGATAGCTTCGCATTGCATTTAAACTGTAATGAACTCGTCAAGTATAACAGTCAGAAACTTAACAGTTAAATGTGAGTGAAGGTCATTATTCAGTTAGACTGAGATACCACTCGCTGAAGTCTAATATAATGCAAGCTTAAACATCTGTGCCCATCACTTTTTATGTCTTTTTTTTAGAAAGAGAAAAATAGTAAAGTTAGAGAGAGAAAACTGAGGAGAGAGAAAAAGAAAGGGAGATAAAAGAAAGATAATTAAAAATTAAACAAACAACACTCCTGGGAGGGGGGGGGGGGGAGAGGAAGGGAGAGACGGTTGCCCCGGGGGAGCCAAATTCGGTAATGCTGAACTGTCGATGAGATTCCTAGACAATGGATCCTGACAGGTATTGGTGGAATTCGTCGGAGAAGCGAAAAAGGTTCCAATAAAACCATCTGGACTTATGTTCCTCCGACTTGTCCCGCAACGCCGAGGTCAGATCCTCCATCTGCTCAATGTCCTCCACTCTCGCGAACCATTGGGCCACCGTTGGCGCAGACTGTTGTTTCCAAAGAGGTGGAATGCTAGCCCGGGCCGCGTTAAGGAGATGCTTGAGGAGGGATTTGTGGTAACGTTTCTTTGACAGGGGGGTAAGGTTAAGAAGGACCGCAGCTGGGTTATCCTGAAGGGAAATATCCGTGAGTTTCTGTACGAGCTTAAGCACCGGCTGCCAAAAAGTTTTGAGCACAGGGCAGTCCCAGAAAATATGTAATAGAGTGCCTGGATGTAGGTTGCAGCTCCAGCAGCGGTCAGATTGTAGAGGAAATATCTTAGCTAGCACTGAAGGGGTCCTGTACCAGCGCGTCACTATTTTATATGCGGTCTCTTGGTATTTGCTGCACATAGAGGATTTCTGTGCGAAAAAGAGTATGCGTTCTTTTTGGGGTACTGTGAAGGTGACTTGCAAGTCTCTCTCCCATTTTGCTAAGAATGGGGGATAGGAGCAGTGATTTTAATAATGCTTAAAGTGAAAAAATAAAAATGAAATATTCCTTTAAATATCGTGCCTGGGGGGGTCTCCTTAGTCTGCCTGTAAAGTAGAGCATCTTTCTGATGTTTATTACAGTACCACAGTAAAATGACATTTCTAAAGGAAAAAAAAGTCATTTAACACTGCCTGCGGCTGTAATGTATTGTCGGATCCCGGCAATAATAATAAAATACCATTGAAAAAAAATGGCGTGCAGTCCCCCCCAGTCCATACCAGGCCCTTTGGGTTAAGATTGCTCGCAGCTGTAATGTATTGCTGGCTCCCAGCAATATAGATAAAAAAACATTTTACAAAATGGCATGTGGTTCCCCCCCCGCCCAGTCCATACCAGGCCCTTCGGGCACCGTGATTGAAGATGGATGGACATCGCAGGACACTTATTTTTATTTTATTTTTTAATAAAGGAATTGTCCAAAACTGTATCCTGTCGTTTTTACTCTTTTGACACTTTTTGGTGAAAGGGTAGTGGTACAATGTACCCATTCACATGGGGGGTCCGGGATCTGGGGGCCCCCTTGTTAAAGGGGGCTTCCAGATTCTGATAAGCCCCCCGCCCGCAGACCCCCACAACCACCAGGACAAGGGTTGTGGGGATGAGGCCCTTGTCCCCATCAACATAGGGACAAGGTGCTGTGGGGTGAAATCCAAGGCACCCTCCCAATGTTAAAGTGAAGTGGCCTGGTATGGTTCAGGGGGGGGGGCACTCGCTCGTCCCCCCCCCCCTTTCCTGTCCTGTCATGGCTGCTAGCTCGGATAAGGATCTGGTATGGGTTTTGGGGGGACCCCCACGCCATATTTTCTTTTAATTTTGGCCTGAGGTTCCCCTTAAAATCCATGCCAGACCTGAAGGGCCTGATATGGATTTTGGGGGGACCCCCACACCATTTTTAAAAAAAATTTTGGTGCGGGGTTTCCCCTCACCACTTCAATACTCTGCACCCTGCCTTTGGCCAATTATGGCTCTCGCAGCAGAGCGCGCTGTCATTGGCCAATGCATGCAGGTCAGGTACATGCTTTGCCCAATCATCAGACGTCAATGCACTGCAATCTCGCAGTGCATTATGGGGCGTTCCGCGGCTCTCCAATTTACCGCGAACGCCCCATAATGTTCCCAATTTCGCCGAACGGGCGAAAACCCGATGTTTGAGTTGACTCAAACATTGGGCTCATCCCTAATGAAGATCTGTCCCTATGGCTTTGACTTCTCATGTCGACCAGAAGAAGAATTTCTCCTTTCGTTGTATTATGCCGCGTACACACGGTCGGACTTTTCAGCTACAAAAGTCCGACAGCCTGTCCGACATACTTCCGGCGGACTTGCGGCGGACTTGTGGCAGACTTTCTAACTAACGGACTTGCCTACACACGACCACACAAAAGTCCGACGGATTCGTACGTGATGACGTACACCGGACTAAAATAAGGAAGTTCATAGCCAGTAGCCAATAGGTGCCCTAGCGTGGCTTTTTGTCCGTCGGACTAGCACACAGACGAGCGGATTTCGGGGTCCGTCGTAGTTACGACGTAAAGATTTGAAGCATGTTTCAAATCTAAAGTACGTCGGATTTGAGGCTAAAAAAGTACGTTGAAAGTCCGGAGAAGCCCACACACGATCGGATTACCAGCCAGCTTTAGTCCGTCAGCGTCCGTTGGACTTTTGTAGACGAAAAGTCCAACCGTGTGTACGCGGCATTAGATTTCATTTTTAGCATAGTTCATGTGACAATGACATTTAGCCTGGTACTGTGTATCATAACCAATTGCCTTTTCACCTTTTTTTGTTGCATCCTAGGGCCGCTGATCTCCTGTAGTCCTTTCATGTCTACATGGACTCCAGCGACGGCTGCATTCCTGATGGTGACAATAATGGGCTATGGGGCATTCCCTTTTGTTTTGGTCACAGTGGTCACCAGGACCGCAAGTGATGAAAAATATCTCCAGTGGGGGCAGGTATGACCAAAAACTTGGCAGAGGCTGCCTGTAACCCTTCACCATTCTATCAAAACTAGCCTGCGGGGGGGAGGGGGGGATTTACTAAAATTGGAGCACAGAATTTGGTGCACATGCAAAGTAACCAATCAGCTTCTAACCTCAGCCTATTTGATTAGGCTCTATTCCCACTTGTGCGACTTATAAGACACATAAAGTTGCATGGCAAGCTGCAGCCCATGTATTTCACTGGAAGCCGTTGAAATCTCTGGAACTTTAAAAAGGTTCTTGCACTACTTTGATGTGGCTTCTCTTGAATCCCTGGTTGTCACCAGAACTGGTGTCCCTATTGGAAGATTTCCCCTCTATTCCTGTTCTGGTGACAACCTAAAATTTGTGATTTCTTTCACTTTACCTCTCGGCGATAATGGTAAAAACAGGACGATGGCTAATAGAATATAATCCACTACTATTATTACTTTAAAGCAGAATTAAACCCAAACCCAAAAATGTATTTATTTCAGCTTATCAATCATTAGATGTGGTGGCTGCATTCGTTTTTTATTTATTCATTTGTTTTTAGGCTTTTTTTCTCTCTCTTTTCACCTGGTGATCTGGCCAGTCACACAACTCCTGTATTAGTGTTCGATGTATTAGCAGATTTTGATATGCTAACAAATTGAAGCCAAACTCCAGCTAACACTTTATAATCAGTGACAGCAAACGTTTTTTTTTTCCTTTGGGTTAAAGGTTTTAAATAAAAGCTGAGTATTGTAAGCATCCCTGTGGTAAATAGTTTGTCTCAACTCCCTAACTGCTACATTTGCAGGACAGCTTGTTCTGTTGAAAAACAACAGACTTACTGGCCAGATTCCTGGGTGAAAATGAAGGAAAGAAAGCTTTACCCCTTGGCGCCGACACCTCAGGACCCTTTAAGGGGTTTTGGATGCCAGGAGGCGGGGCGGTGTTTATGATCATGTGATTACCATGATCGGCTGTCACGGCGGTCCCATGATCGGAAAGCTCCTGATCAAAAGCAGGGATCAGGAGCTTTCCAGTTGCCGCCGGGAACTGTGCCAGGAGCGCGCAGGGTGTACGCTCTCGGCACAGCTGTTTTTGCAATATTGCGCACAAATGTGTGCCGCCAAGCAGTGGTGCTGCCCGCCCGCAACCTAGATGGGGTAAGTACGGGGCTGGATGACCGACTGCAAGACCCCCCCCCCGCCAAAACGCCACTGGCGCCAAGACCCACCCGCCGAGAGGCTGCATATTTGAGTGCTGTCAATGCCAAGAGGTTAAAAAACATACCAAATGCAGCCTGCCCATCTAAGAATTGGTAAGCTGCAATATAATAAATGTTAGCTTTTGGGTTTAACACCGCTTTTGGGCCGTACACACGATAGGATCTTCCGACAACAAATGTTTGAGAGCAGGTTCTCAAATTTTCCGACAACAAGACTTGTTGTTGGAAATTCCGAGCGTGTGTACACAATTCCGACGCACAAAAGTTCCACGCATGCTCGGAATCAAGCAGAAGAGCCGCACTGGCTATTGAACTTCATTTTTCTCAGCTCGTCATACGTGTTGTACGTCACCGCGTTCGGAATTTCCGACAACATTTGTGTGACCGTGGGTGTGCAAGACAAGCTTGAGCCAGCATCCTTTGGAGAAAAAAAATCCACGGTTTTGTTGTCGGAAAATCTTATCGTGTGTACGGCGCTTTTGAGTAATGACAAAGATATTGCAGAATAAACAGTCTTATAGCAAAAATGCAAACATTGCTCTCATCCATAAGGGGTATACAGCAGAAATCAGAGCCAGGACAAAGGGTAGGCAGGAGGGTCAGCTGCCCTGGGCACAGCAGAACAAGGGGGGCAAAGAATAGACACAGGGCAGTAAACCCATTCTACGACAGGTATTAACAGTGGGGGGGGGGGGGGTGCAGTTCTGCCCCTAGATGAACCTGTCCCCGTACTGACTGAAATGGTTAAATATATAAAAACCAAGGGCCGCTCCTGGAAATGAGTTTGTTGGCAACCATACTGCAAAGTAGAAATAAATAATCAGGTGACAATGGAGTAACCGAGGTCCTGACTACTCTGTACACTGTCACTAATATACAGTAGCTGAGTGATGATGACCCTGTAGGCACTCATTGTCTTCTAACCATTGTTTAAAAGTTTCCTATAGATTGTGTACAGTGAGACATTGAACATCTTAGTAACATCACGGCAACCAAGAACGCTAACATGTCACAGCTATGAATAGATACAAACTGTATAAAAGGCAGCTGGTGTGGGTCGTAGGAGCTCAGCCTGGAGGAGAGGTAAGTCCTACACAGGAATGGGGGAGATTCAGCGTATGGGGCTCCTGAGGGCCACTCACTGACGGAGATACAACAAGACCCTGTCATGGAGCTGCTCTCAGGAGTCCTGTCCACACTTCACCAACATCTCCATATCACCTGGAGTTCCCCTCAGCCTTCTTCTGGATCAACAATTTTGGAAACTTCAAGGATTGTCATTAGCAAGGGACAAAAGACAGAGGGAAAAGCCTGGATGGGGGAGGGGGGCAGGCTTTTTCTAGACGAAGGTCGGCTTTCATATAGCTTCATGACGAAGGTAAAGCAAATCTTAACGCCTAAAACCAGTTTTGCAACTTTGACATGTGTTAGTAACACGGTACATGTCATCACAACTACTTACTGTATCCAGGTGTTTATTTTCAGGAGACATTGGTCTTTCATTTGGTGGTAAGTGGTGATGGATGTCTCTTGATTTTTTTTATTATCAAAGTAAAACTGGCCCAATATAATGAAAATGATATTTTTTAATATCTAGCTGTAAATATCTTGCCATTACCATTACCCACCACCAAATAACAACCCAAAATAAATTCTCCTTCTCCTGACGATATCGCATATGTGTATGTTGTTATTTGTTGTTTGTACCAGAGTAGGGTCCAGAGACAATAATGCTCGTATTGCTTTTATTTTCAATTCTATCTATGATACTAAATAGAAAAAACACTTTTTTTATGATACCTAAGACACACTGATTCTTTGACCTTTGACCCTAACCATGACCTTTTGGCTTTAACCCTGACCCTAACCTTCACCTACATCAAACCCGGTCCTAGCTATTTTATCTTTATTCTACAGTATTTGTTTATTTATTTATTTTCTTTGCATAACTTTTTTTGTTTACAATCTTCTTCTCTAGCAAGGAGAAAAGGATACACTGGGGCTGAATTGTAACTTTTTTTTTTTACTAAAGGAGAGGATTGTAAACACAAAAAAAAGTCATATTTTCCTTGTACTCTTTCTCCTCTTGAATGGAGAAAAGATACAATGTATTATATGATGTATCCTGTATGTATTATATAATGTATCCTGTATGTAATATATAATATATCCTGTATGTTTACAATGTATTATATAATGTATCCTGTATGTATACGATGTATTATATAATGTATCCTGTATGTAATATATAATGTATCCTGTATGTAATATATAATGTATCCTGTATGTTTACAATGTATTATATAATGTATCCTGTATGTATACGATGTATTATATAATGTATCCTGTATGTAATATATAATGTATCCTGTATGTAATATATAATGTATCCTGTATGTATACAATGTATTATATAATGTATCCTGTATGTATACAATGTATTATATAATGTATCCTGTATGTATACAATGTAATATATAATGTATCCTGTATGTATACAATGTATTATATAATGTATCCTGTATGTATACAATGTAATATATAATGTATCCTGTATGCAATATATAATGTATCCTGTATGTATACAATGTAATATATAATGTATCCTGTATGTATACCACAGGGGTAGGCAACCCCCAAGACTGATGGAGCAAGCGGCATGCCAAGCCTCTTTTGCCAGCACTTGACACCCTCCCCATTAGCAGAGCAGCGCAGGGAAGTGTCGGTGAGACAATAATGCATTCCAATTTCAGAATTCCCCACACCACACTGAGGGGGAGGCACTGTGCCCCCACACATTGTAAAAGATAGGAAACATTGTTTGGTCCTCTAACTTTGCTGTAGCTGCGATCGTCAGCTTTTGTGATGGGTAAGAGATTGGCTGCAGTTCTCGTAGAGAGAGGTTGGGGGGGGGGCTATCCCTGTTTCCAAGAGGAGGAGGACTGTCATTGGCCACTGCTAATGCCATTTACAGTCCTGCTAGCCCCGCCCACCATCTGGAAGAAGATGACTCGCTTGGCTGCCCCTACCAATCTCAGAAAGAAGGGATTTCACTGTGATTGAGAAAACCACAATCAGGTGACAGTTTGTGGAATTACTCTTTAGCTTCAGGGAACTTTGCTGAAATTATTCCTGAACCTTTGCGTCACTTACTGCTGAACCCCGGCACTCTGTGTCCCTTTAGGCCACAGCCAGTATTCAGCGCAATGAAAATCACACCCAACGTTTCCTGTGGTGCAGAGCGCCGCACCTTTTCTCAACTGCGGGGGCCCAATTTATGATCCTGCACACAAGCCTACCGCTTTCAGAAAATGCCCCTGACCTGAGCTCATCATTGTGCATCCGTTCCAGATGCTTGTATGATACATCCCATACATCACATACATCCCATACATCCCATACATCCCATACAGCACATACAAGCACGTGGGCTGGATGCAAGAGGTGGATCAGCAGGATGAGTGTGTCAGGACAGGTAGATGTGTCTCATCTCTGCTTCCTTTCACCGCTCTGCATATCATAGATGAGAAGAGGGTACAGCACTTGGGAAATGAGCAGAAGGGGTTCAGAGGTGGGGCAGATGTGCAGGGAGGTAGAGTGGTGGAAGAGATGAGAAGGGGGTTTAGTGTTGGGGCAGATGAAAAGGGGGTTCAGTGGTGGGACAGAAAAGCAGGGGGTAGAGCAGTGGGGCAGATGTGAAAGGAGGTGTATTGGTGGGACAGATGAGCAGGGGGTTACAGTGGTGGGGCAGAAGAGCAGGGGAGTACAGAGGTGAGACAGATGTGCAGGAGGTACACTGGTGGGGCAGATGATAAAGCGGGTTACAGTGGTGGGGCAGATGAGCAGATGGGTTCATTGTTAGGACAGATAAGAAGGTGGGGGTACAGTGGCGGAGTAGATGAGAAAGGGGGGTAAATTGATGGGGCAGATTAGCAGGGGGGTTTACAGTGGTGGGACAGATATGCAGGAGGTTCAGTGGTGGGACAGAAAAGCAGGGGTTTACAGTGGTGGGACAGATGAGCAGGGGGGGTTCAGTGTTGGGCCAGATGAGAAGGGGGTTACAGTGGTGGGAAAGATGAGCAGGGGGGGTTCAGTGTTGGGGCAGAGGAGAAAGGAGGTACATTGGTGGGACAGATGAGCAGGGGGTTTAGCGGTGGGGCAGAGGAGCAGGGGGTACAGAGGTGGGGCAGATGTGCAAAGGGGTGCAGAGGAGAAAGGAGGTACATCGGTGGAACACATGAGCAGGGGGTTACAATGGTGGGGCAGATGAGCAGGGGGGGGGGTTCAGTGTTGGGCCAGATGAGAAGGGGGTTACAGTGGTGGGAAAGATGAGCAGGGGGGGTTCAGTGTTGGGGCAGAGGAGAAAGGAGGTACATTGGTGGGACAGATGAGCAGGGGGTTACAGAGGTGGAGCAGATGTGCAAAGGGGTGCAGAGGAGAAAGGAGGTACATCGGTGGAACACATGAGCAGGGGGTTACAATGGTGGGGCAGATGAGCAGATAAGTTTAGTGTTAGGACAGATGAGAAGATGGTTCAGCGGTGAGACAGAAGAGCATGGGGGTACGGCGGTGGGGCAAATGTGCAGGGAGGTACAGTGGGGGGACAGAAAAGCAGGATGGTACAGTGGTGGGACAGAAGAGCAGGTTGGTACATTGGTGGGGCAGATGAGCAGGGGGTTACAGAGGTGGGGCAGATGAGCAGGGGGTTACAGTGGTGGGGCAGGAGAGCAGGGGGAACAGAGGTGAGACAGATGTGCAGGAGGTACATTGGTGAGGCAGATGATAAAGCGGGTTACAGTGGTGGGGCAGATGAGCAGATGGGTTCATTGTTAGGACAGATGAGAAGGTGGGGGTACAGTGGCGGAGTAGATGAGAAAGGGGAGTCAATTGATGGGGCAGATTAGCAGGGGGGTTACAGTGGTGGGACAGATATGCAGGAGGTTCAGTGGTGGGACAGAAAACCAGGGGGTTACAGTGGTGGGACAGATGAGAAGGGGGTTACAGTGGTGGGAAAGATGAGCAGGGGGGTACAGAGGTGAGGCAGATGTGCAAAGGGGTGCAGAGGAGAAAGGAGGTACATCGGTGGAACACATGAGCAGGGGGTTACAGTGGTGGGGCAGATGAGCAGATAAGTTCAGTGTTAGGACAGATGAGAAGATGGTTCAGCGGTGAGACAGAAGAGCATGGGGGGGTACGGCGGTGGGGCAGATGTGCAGGGAGGTACAGTGGTGGGGCAGATGAGCAGGGGGTTACAGTGGGGGGACAGAAAAGCAGGATGGTACAGTGGTGGGACAGAAGAGCAGGGGGGTACAGTGGTGGGGCAGAAGAGCAAGGTGGTACAGTGGTGGGGCAGAAGTACAGGGGGTTACAGTGGTGGGGCAGATGAGCAGGGGGGACAGTGATCTGAGGTGTGGAGTTGCAGGAATTGGGGCTGATCTGAGGCATGAAAGTGCATGATGTTAATTTCTCACTATAAAGTTTGCAGCATTTACTTTATAAAAAATCCTTTTTGAGATTGAGAGTGTGAAGTTGTCATTTTTTTGTTATAAAATCGGCACGCTCAATTTCTTTGGCACACTGTGCTCAAAAGGCTGCCTACCCCTGTTATACCATGTATTATATACTGTACTCTATATGTATATGATGAATTTTATAATGCAGGGCTCAAAATTTCAAGTCCTGAGCTATTAGCCAGGCCTCAAGGGTTACTCGCCACCAGTTGCCCCACCCAACCCCTACCCTGCCCGCCCCTAATTCTGCCCCCTAAACACGCCCTCAAAAATAATCTCATGAAATGACACTTAAATGTTTTATGTAGAATTAAGTTATAAAAATAAATATTAACAACTTTATCCGTGCCCAACAATACAGCCTACCTGTGTCCATCAATGCTGCTTCATCTGTGCCCATCAATGCCGCTTCACATGTGTCCATCAATGCAGCCTGCCTGTGCCCACCAATGCAGCTTGTGCCCACCAATGCAGCCTGTGCCCACCAATGCAGCCTGTGCAGTGGCGGCTGGTGCTCAAAATTTTTTGGGGGGGGCAAACAAACTGAAAAAAAAATCATATACATCATACACATGTAGAGTACAGTATATAATACATGGTATAACAGGGGTTGGCAACCTTTTGAGCACAGTGTGCCAAATAAATTGAGCGTGCCGACCTGCAGACCCGAGCACCTGATTGGTTGAGAGGTGGTTCAGTGTTAGCAAAGCGAATTCCTTCGCTTTGCTAACACACAGCTGAGTGAACAGCGACCGCACAGCACTGCGCCCGCTGTTCACCTTTTTGGGCGCCTATTAGAGCCTACGGCTCTAATCAGGTGCTTCCAAAAAACACCCCCGCCACTGTAATTCAGGTGCCCGGCGCCCGAAAAGGGGCCAGACACCTGAATAGGGGGTGTCAGCGGCGATAGATAGATAGATATCTATGGTGATAGAGCGGTGCCAAGAGAGAGGGGGCGGCGCTTCTGCACCCTTTATGGACACACTGCCACTGAGCCTGTGCCCATCAATGTAGCCTGCCTGTGCAAGGGAATAGAGGAGAGGAAGAGGAAGAGGAGGGCCGCCCCGATGATCAGAGCACGGGGAACACAGCGATAACAGCTTTCATTTTAATTGCCGTGTGTTCCCCGCACTCGCCGTCACATACAGCCCGCCTTCTGGCTGGGGAACTTTGGTAGACAGATCACCCATCCAGGGATTGGACGGGTGATCTGTCTATCAAAGTACCTGGCTAGGGGGCGGGGCTGTATGTGATAGCGAGTGCAGGGAACACACAGCAATTTAAATAAAAGCTGTTATCGCTGTGTTCCCCGTGCTCTGATCATCGGGGCAGCTCTCCTCTCTCTTCCCCTCCGCGATCTCGGGGAGAAGGACTCCCAGGCAACCCCGTCTACCGGCGGTGCTCGCCCCCCCCGCTCCCAGGCAGCCCTTCCTCGCCAGCCCTCAAATTCCGCTCGCGAGCAGGTGAGTGGAATTTTTGAGGGCTGATATACTGTATCCTGTATGTATATGATGTACTGTATTATCAGAGGCGGCTCTCTAATTAGGCAAATTAGGCGGTCGTCTAAGGCCCCGCACTCACAGGGGCCTCGCGGCTGCCTAATTTGCCTGTGATCAAGCACCGATTCTGGCGCCGGTGGCTCACCCTACCGCCGCTGGGACCCCGCACGGCCTCGTCATGCAGCGTTCGGTGGCAGCAGGTGCGGGACAGCAGAGGCCTCTAGGTGGCAGCAGTGTCTGGATGACGGCACCCGGCTCCAGGTGCCATCTCCATAAGACGTGCGTGCAGCATGTCCATGTGGGGCCCTAAGGCAGCTGGGACTGCTCCTGCAGCCCGCGCGTCTCCACACCTGCACGACCGCCTATTCTAATCAGCAGTCCCCATGACTGTGAAATGGAAGGATGCGGACAGAGCTCCAATCTTTTTATGCTGCCCGCTGACCCCCACAGCGGATGACAAAGTAAGTGCCCATGCAGCGCCCCTCCCTGTGCCTGGATAGGAAGAGTGGCAGGGCGGCTGCATATAGAGGATTTGAGCTTTCCATATTCCTCCATGCAGCTGAATGCTTCGAGGAGGGAGAGGAGGAGAATCAAGCGTTCAATGGCTGCATGGAGGAATTGGAATATGGAAAGCTCAAATCCTCCATATGCAGCCGCCCCGCTGCTCCTCCTATACAACTTCTTTTGCTTTTCCCCCTGTGCTCTCCAGGCCAGCCTCTCTTTGTGCACCCTGGCTCCTCCCTCATGCTCTCCGCCCCCAGTGCTTTCCGTCTCCCCCAGTGCTCCCAATCCCTGTTCTTTCTGGCCCCCAGTGCTCTCCAGCTCTCCCCATCACTCTCCAGCCCCCACCCTCTACTCTCCACTCCCCCCAGTTTTCTCCCCATCACTCCCCAGCCCCCACCTATGTGCTCTCCACCCCCCAGGGGTCTCTGCTCCCCCCTGCTCTTAGTCCCCCCAGTACTCTCCAACCCTGTTCTTTCTGGCACCCCCAGTGCTCTCCAGTTCTCCACCCCCCCCCAGTACTCTCTGCTCCCCCCTGCTCTTTGTCCCTCCCTAGTGCTCTCCAGCCCCCCCCCCCCCCCATGCTCTCCACCCCTGTTCTTTCTGGCCCTCCCAGTGCTCTCCAGCTCTCCCCCAGCCTCCTCCCTGTGCTCTCCAGGCTTCATGCTCTCCACCCCTATTCTTTCTGCCCCCCGATGCTCAAGCTCCCCCATCACTCTCCAGCCCCCACCCTTGTGCTTTCCTCCCCCCCAGTGATCTCCAGCTCCCCCAGAGTGCTCTCCAGGACTGTTGGCCCTGCATTGTACCTAATGACATCAGAGAGCTGTGACCAGTCGTGCAGCAAAGTGAAGCTGCGGCGGAGCAATCCCACAAAGAGGAGGAAGCATTTTTATGTATTCCTATGGGTTCATTTAACCCATGCAGTGCAAACAGTTTGCACAGCGCTTTACTATATAAATGGAGACAATAGAATAAAATGCAAGAGAGTTAGGAGGCCCCTGTTTATAAGAGCTTACAATCTAATTGATCTAATTTTGAATTTGTTACATTTGCACAACTGATTACATGTTATAAGGAGCGTTAAACTGTCTTCTTATCTTATTTATTGGAAAGCTCCCAAAGCCACAGATCTCTGTGATAATGTATCTGTCCTTTCATTCCACCGATAATACTGCTGCCTGGGTGTGATGAGACTTTGATCTGATTTGAACTTGTTGTCTTACTGCATATTGTAGAGAATATATAGGGATGATATTGATAACCAACTACAGTAGGAGGTTTGGGGTTTTATTCTGCTACATTTTTTGGGGGTTTTGGATGGAGTGGAGAGGGATTAGATCCAGGGACGTGCAGTCAGGGGAGACAGGTGAGGCAGAGCCATGAACAAAAAAAAAAAAACAAACATTGACATTGTATATATATATATATATATATATATATATATATATATATATATATATATACTCTGCATTTAGCATAGACTAAATATTCAGTCAGTGCAGGCAGTGTATTAATATACATATATACACAGTCTCGTATACAATATACAATACAGTGTAGTGCGGTGTTAAAAAAAAATATACCCATCATGTCCGGAAGGCCTCCAAGGAGAGACGGATGCTCACAAGCCACTAAAAGAGGGCAAGCAGCCTCTGAAATAATATTTAACAGCAGGGACTGTTCCTGTACCAAACAAGTGTAACTGGGGGGGTTACATTGTTCTGGCACCACCAACACCTAAGGCCCAATGTTTCTGCCCCTGTTTAACAGGGGCATGTAATTACAATTTTTGATATAATATTTTTGATATAATATTTCAACGCAGGGCCCATTTCTGTGCCAGAGTAACTGTGAGGCCTTACAGTGTTTTAAAGCAGTATAACCAAGCGCTCCTCCAAACCAAAGACCCAGTTTTCTGCAGAGTATATAGGGCAGGCCATATAGTATATATACTGCTCTTCATAGTATATAGTGCCTGGGGGCCTGAAGGGTCTGGTATGGATTTTGGGGGGGACATCCACGCCTTTTTTTTTTGGTATTTTTATTATTTTTATCTGTATTCCTGGGATCCGACAAGCAGGAGATCGCCGTCACCGTCATGCAGGAGATCGCTCTGTCTGATAGTGTAAGAACAATTGCATTGCCCAATAATTGTTACTGACAGTTGCTGCTGTCATTGACATGTACAGATGATAGGAATACCTGAACGGCCCAGGTGCATCCTTTTGTGTAAGCTCCTCCCCATGTCATGTGATTATTTTTGTTAAAATTTTAGATATGAATGAGTTTTGGAAGAAACATGACATCTGTGATCTACTCTTTTTTAAATCAAAAACAAAGTTTATTGAGCATAAAACAAAAAAGAATATACAAACATACGGGTAGTTGGTGCAACTGGCACCACAGTTTCGAATCAATCCAATAGACAGATTAATATAAGCATGTCATAAGCGTTTGGGTACTCTACAGAGCAGGAAAACCATAGGGGATCAATGGGCTTTTACATGGAGAGGAAGAGAGGTACAGATAAAACACATGGAGTTAGCCCTTGAGTATATACTTAGGTCTCTGCATCACAAGTGGAGTCGTCCGCCAGCCATCTGTCCCAAATTTTGTCGTATTTATCAGGGCATCCCCTGTGAGAATAAAGTAGTTTTTTATAAGGAAGGGTATTGTTAACGGCCCTAATCCACTGTTGTAACGTGGGTGGAGGTCCCCTCATCCAAGTTCTGGCAATCTGTAGTCTAGCGAGGAATAATGTTTCCTGCAATAGGATATTTGAATATTTCCCACTTTCAGGGAGTGAGAGGAGTCCCAGCAGGCACTGTCGGGGACAGAGGGATAGCAGCGAGCCCATTCGGCCATGAAGAAATCGGACCACCTGGGTCCAAAACCCCTGTACGGATGGACAGGCCCAAATTAGTTGGAAGAAGGATGCGTTTAGATGATTACAGCTGGGACAGTTAGGATTGTGGCCAGGTCTATACTTAGAGATGCGGTGAGGTGTCAAGTAGGATCTATGAAGGATATAGAGGTTAGTAAGGTGAACAGACAATTTGGGAGACACGGTTTTACAGTTGGCAAGAGCCTCCTCCCAGTCTTCATCTGACAGTGCGCCCAGGTCAGGCTCCCAACGGGATCTCAACCGCTGAGCGGTGGAGGTCGCTGCGGGTGTCATGAGGTATGTGTATAAGAGTGATATTAGTGTTTGAGAATCTTCACCCAGAGCAAGGTCCACCAACAGTGGGACTTCGAGACTCGGGAAATAGCCCCCAAACTGTGTGCAAAGTGCATGTCTAAGTTGAAGAAAGCGGAATAGCATGTGGTTAGGTAGGGCAAAGTTATCTTTGAGGGCCTGGAAGGATTTTACCGACCCACCCGACACCACCTGTGTCAGGTATATAATTCCCTTATCAACCCATAGTCCAGGGTCTGGAACAGATTGTAGTTCGGGCATGTGTGGGTTGATAGGGGCGTGTGGGAATGAGGGGAGGGTGCCTCTCCAATACGCATCGCTAGCTGCCATATCTTGCAGTGGTGATATAACATTTGTGTCTTATCTTTATTTCGAATTAAATTGCGGGGGCTGCAAAATAAAATCTGGAAGGGGTGAAACATAGGGCCTGGGGTTTAATATGGAGTATCTTTCTCTGTCAGATTGGTTAAAGTGAAAAAAGTGGGAGATTTGAGATGCTACATAATAAAGGAAGAGATCAGGGAGTGCAGTGCCGCCCAGGTCGGTCGGGCATTTCAGAACCTGCCAGGACAGTTTGTGGCGAGAGGATCCCCAGACAAACGTATTAATAATGGATTCCATAGATTTGAATATGCGTGGGGGAAGGTATAGCGGGGCCTGCCAGAAAATGTATAGGAGTTTGGGGAGGAGGATCATTTTTACTAAGTTTATGCGACCCATTACACCTAGGGGTAGTCGGGACCATATTTGTGTTTTAGACTTCAAAAGAAGGAATAAGGGTTCTACATTGAGGGTGATGTAGTCCCAAAGGGATCTGGAAACAGTCACACCCAAATATTTGATGTTGTTGGTCCTAACTAGTGGGAGTGCATCTTGAGCAGTCGAAGGGGCGCCCAGATCTAAAGGAAGGATCTGGGATTTGGTCCAATTGATTTGGAGCCCGGAGAATGCTCCAAAGGCTGTAATAGTTTTCAGGGCTGCTTGGAGTGAAGGGCCGGCGTCTGCAAGGTAGAGGAGCATGTCATCTGCGTAGAGGCTGATGACCTCTGTCAGTTGGCTGCGTCTAAGGCCCCTAACACCGGAGTGGTTTCTAAGGGCTATAGCCAAAGGCTCAACTGCCAGGGCATACAGTAGGGGTGATATGGGGCATCCCTGGCGCGTACCACGAGAGAGTTGAAATGGGCGGGAAATTCTACCATTGACCTGTATGCGGGCTGTGGGGGCCTGATATAGAAGTTGAAGCCATTTTATAAATTTCGGGCCGAAGCCGATTCTATGTAGACGTTCCCAGAGATAACTCCATTCCACGGAGTCGAGCGCCTTAGCGGCGTCTAGGCTGACTACTACTCTGCAGAGCTACTCTTCAATTGTACAGAAAACAAAATAAGAGGAAGGAGACACGGTTTCACCTTTTCTTTAATATGAAGAGAAATGTGACCCTTTTCCATTCCAAGGAGACATTGCTTGTGCAGCCACACACTGAAAGGGACGATTCACACTTTTGCACCCAAGAGTTACAATGGGGGTTATTTACTAAAGGAAACTCCACTTTGCACTGCAAGTGCACTTGGAAGTAAAGTTGCTGTAGATCCGAGGGGGACACGCAAGGAAAATAAAAAGCAGCATTTTAGCTTGCACATGATTGGATAATAAAATCAGCAGAGCTTCCCCTCATTTCAGATCTACCCCTAAAGACCCATAGACACGATCAGATTTTCTGCTGATTTTTCCTTCAGATTTACCAAAACCGTATAATATGAGGTCAAACCTTAGGAGTTTCAATTTGTATGCAATCAGGCAGGCCCTTTCACTACATGGTTTTGGTAAATCTGAAGACAAAAATCAGCAGAAAATCTGATAGTGTGTATGGGGCTTTAGATTTAGAGCGACTGCGGTTCCAAGTGCACTCTCAGTGCAAAGTGGATTTGCCTTTCGTAAATAACCCCTATTGTGTAGTAACATGCGTTGCATTAAGGAAGCCCATAAAGTGCATTAAGGTGGTAAGAGTAATGCCCCGTACACACGGTCGGACTTTGTTCAAACATTCCGACAAACAAAATCCTAGGATTTTTTCCGACGGATGTTGGCTCAAACTTGTCTTGCATACACACGGTCACACAAAGTTGTCGGAAAATCCGATCATTTTGAATGCGGTGACGTAAAACACGTACGTCATGACTATAAACGGGGCAGTAGCCAATAGCTTTCATCTCTTTATTTATTCTGAGCATGCGTGGCACTTTGTCCGTCGGATTTGTGTACACACGATCGGAATTTCCGACAACGGATTTTGTTGTCGGAAAATTTTATATCCTGCTCTCAAACTTTGTGTGTCGGAAAATCCGATGGAAAATGTGTGATGGAGCCTACACACGGTCGGAATTTCCGACAACAAGGTCCTATCACACATTTTCCATCGGAAAATCCGACCGTGTGTACAGGGCATAAATTCATTGACTATTCTCTTCTTATTATAAGGTCATTTGAGTCATTGACCACCAACACATAATCAGGCAAAGGGTTCTCACTTCAATATAAGGTTCCAAAAAAATGATTTAAGTGGACCAGCACCAAAGTCCTGTCCATCCATATAATCGAAGGTCTCCTTGTATAAATTGTATTCTATGGATCCAGTGCTTCGTTACCCATGGACTGTACAGAGCTGAAGTATTATGTTCTGTCACTTCAGGAAACTTCCTTTAGTCTTGGACCAACTCTCACTGGGCTTAATGAAAAATTCTGAAAACAAAAAAGTTATTGTTATTTTGAAAAGCTGAAGGGAACGCATTGAGTATCTAACAGTAGAATATCTAAAAGAGAATGTTTTTTGTGTAGCTTGTGGCAGCCAAAGATTACGTTTTAATGGCTCATCTGGCAAGCCTGGTTAGAGGCATAAGAAATGGGGTTTGAATGAATCCATATGGGCTGCTTTTCTCAAAGTCCTGAGTTACAGAACACGGAGGGACACTGCAGTAGGCATATTATTCCGTTGGGCTCAACAAATGTCGACCACATGCAAGTATAGGCTGGTTATATTCAAGGTTACTTTTGAATCCCTTTTCAGCACTGATCTCTTTATTTCTCCAACATGCATTGAGAATATGTGTTATAAGAAGCAACAAAAATTCATCTTATGAACTAATCACAAAAAACAAGGTCCTATATTTTCTAAACCAGGGTTTCTCAACCAGGGTTCCTCCAGGGGTTGCTAGGGGTTCCTTGAGCAATGAGCAGTTTCTGCCTCTCAGGTAAGTTTACATTGACACCATTGATCTTTCTAGCTATCTGTAAGGGGGTAATACTTCCCAATGACCACAAGTGTAAGGAGCATTCTTACCACTGACCATCAGACTAAAGTATCATGAGTTGTAGATATAGTCATTTTTAGCAGGAGTTCCCTGAGCATGAAAAGCTAATTCAAGGGTTCCTCTGTATTGAAAAGGCTGAGAAAGTCTGATCTAAACTAATCTGGAAGTTCTAGGATTCCTCAGATAAACTTAAGCATCTAAACTTTGTGGATGTCTGACCATCACTTTTGCTTGCTGGATTCCAAAACTACGGGCATAAATTTCCATGCCCCTCCTTTGTAGATGCAACAGCTTCCACCGTTCTGGGAAGGTTTTCCACAAGAACCTGTAGTGTCTCCGTGGAAATTTGTGACCATTCAGCCAAAAGAACATTTGTGAGGCTCGGTACTGATATTGGTTGAGAAGGCCTGGCTCACAATCATCATTCCAATTCATCCCAAAGGTATTCCGTAGGGTTGAATTCAGGGCTTTCTGCAGGATATTGGAGTTCTTCCACAGCAAAATCATCAAAATCTGCCTTTATGGAGCTGACTTTGTGTATGTGAACTCCCTAGAAAAGTTCTAAAGAAATCCCCTAAATTTATTTCTTGGTTGGGCTAGTTTAAACACCTGCCTGGTGTTCACTGGATTCCAGTTGAACTGCTTGTGTCACCAGCCTTTAAGTATATATTATTCCAATGGCAGTGACAACAAGTACAGTAGTCCAGCTGAAAAGACAGAAGCCAGTGAAGACCTTGAACTCTGCTTCAGGCCAATAAAAAAATGTTTTTGGATGTAGTCTATTCATGTTGTGTTTGAGATTCACAATGCAACCACTGATCCTTCAAGACTGGGGACATTTGGTTTTGTGCATATAAATGAATTGATGTGTTACTGCTTTTTTAAGAACATCCTGGTGAAAAGGCAAATCAAAGGCTAGAGATGACTGGTATAATTTGTCACATAGTAACATTTTGCAGTAAATCTGTCCTTGGTTTATTGTGAGCTAGGGTTTGTTGGGTAGAAATTATAGTTTTCATTTAAGAGCCTGTTTTCCAAAGTGAATGGCAAAGTGCTTTGATATCACCTTTTTTCCAGTTTACTATTACGACTGGACGAAAATAAATATTTACCCAGGGGGTAAATAATGCAATTACAGTTGTGCTCATAAGTTTATATACCCTGACAGAATTTATGATTTCTTGGCCATTTTTCAGAGAATATGGATGATAACACAAAAACTTTTCTTTCACTCATGGTTAGTGTTTGGCTGAAGCCATTTATTATCAATTAAGTGTGTTTACTCCTTTTAAATCATAATGGCAACAGAAACTACCCAAACGACACTGATCAAAAGTTTACATACCCCAGTTCTTAATACCGTGTATTGCCCCCTTTAACATCAATGACAGCTTGAAGTCTTTTGTGGTATTTGTGGATGAGGCTCTTTATCTTCTCAGATGGTAAAGCTGCCCATTCCTCCTGGCAAAAAGCCTTCAGTTCCTGTAAATTCTTGGGCTGTCTTGCATGAACTGCAAGTTTGAGATCTCCCCAGAGTGGCTCAATGATATTGAGGTCGGGAGACTGAGATGGCCACTCCAGAACCTTCACTTTATTCTGCTGTAGCCAATGACAGGTCAACTTGGCCTTGTGTTTTGGATCATTGTCATGTTGGAATGTCCAAGTACATCCCATGCGCAGCTTCCTGGCTGATGAATGCAAATGTTCCTCCAGTATTTTTTGATAACCTACTGCATTCATCTTGCCATCAATTTTGACCAAATTTCCTGTGCCTTTGTAGCTCACACATCTCCAAAACATCAGTGATCCACCTCCGTGTTTCACAGTAGGAATGGTGGACCTTTCATCATAGGCCTTGTTGACTCCTCTCCAAATGTAGCGTTTATGGTTGTGGCCAAAAAGCTTAATTTTGGTCTCATCACTCCAAATGACTTTGTGTCAGAAGGTTTGAGGCTTGTCTCTGTGCTGTTTGGCATATTAAAAGTGGGAAACTTTGTGGCATTTGTATAGTAATGGCTTTCTTCCGGTGACTCGACCATGCAGCCAATCTTTCTTCAAGTGCCTCCTTATTCTGCATCTTGAAACAGCCACACCACATGTTTTCAGAGAGTCCTGTATTTCACTTGAAGTTATTTGTGGGTTTTTCTTTGCATCCTGAACAATTTTCCTGGCAGCTGTGGCTGAAATTTTAGTTAGGCTACCTGACCGTGGTTTGGTTTCAAAAGAACCCCTCATTTTCCACTTCCTAATTAGTTTGAACACTGCTGATTGGCATTCTCAATTCCTTGGATATCTTTTTATATCTCTTTTTTGTTTTATACAGTTCAACTACCTTTTCCCGCAGATCCTTTGACAATTCTTTTGCTTTCCCCATGATTCAGAATCCAGAAACCTCAGTGTAGCACTGGATGAAGGATGTAAGGGTCTGTCAGGAGTCCACAAACTCCTGACTCCTTTACCTTTTATACACACACCAATTACAAGCAAACAGATCACAGGTGAGGTTGGTTACCTTTAATAGCCCTTCAAACCCCTTTGTGTCAACTTGTGTGCGTGTTATCAGGCCAAAATCACCAGGGTATGTAAGCTTTTGATCAGGATCATTTGGGTAGTTTCTGTTGTAATTATGGTCTAAAAAGAGTAAAGACAGTTGATTGATAATAAATGACTTCAGCCAGAGAAAAGTTTTTGTGTTGTCATTCATATTCTCTGAAAAATGGCCAAGAAATCATAAATTCTGCCAGGGTATGTAAACTTATGAGTACAACTGTATCTTTGATGAATGAGCAAATTTACTATTATCCAACTCGTGTCTACCAAAGGCATGCTCCTGTAAGTCCTGGTGGTGCAGAAAATGGAATTTATTGGCTTAGGAACATCTTCACAAAACGGTCTTCTTCGACCACTAGTGCTGAGATGGTAAAGGGTCATTAAATGTTTTTTTTTGGCCTGGCCTGCCAGAGCCTTCTAGAACTTTATTTTCTTCAGCAGCCCTGAACCTTTATAGGGGGGATGCTTAGAAGAACCCCTTTCTCCCTCATCAGCTGTCTCCCCATAGACACATATAATGTACACCACTTACCTCCTGGTTACAGGCAGTGAACTTTTCTTCAACTCGATCCATAAATGCGCTATGGACACCCCGCTGTCGTCTATGCCTCTAAACACAACATATAATTAGGACATTAAAGATCTGCTGCATTCAATAGGTAAATCTACCTTTATAAGAAAATCGAGAGCTGGCCAGCCCCTTTCAACCTCCAAATGCTTCTTATTGGTTATTGAGACTTCATCAAAGTCCACCATTGCAGGGGAGCATTATGCAGCAATTTCATCTTAAAGTGGTTGAAAACCCTTATGCCCTGTACACACGACCGGTTTTGCCGTCGGAATAAACTCTGAAGGTTTTTATGACGGAGTTCTGACGGAATTCCGCCCAAGCGGTCTTGCATACACACGGTAACACCAAATTGCGACCGTCCAGAAAGCGGTGACGTACAACACGTACGACGGGACTAGAAAAAGGAAGTTCAATAGCCAGTAGCCAATAGCTTCCATCTCGTACTTGCTTCAGAGCATGCGTCGTTTTTGGTGCGTCGGAACAGCATACAGACGAGCGGTTTTTCCCCATAGTAATTTGTTCCGTCGGAAAAATATAGAACATGTTCTCTATCTGAGTCCGTCTGAATTTTCCACAGAAAAAGTTAGATGGGGGACACACACGGTCAGAATATACGATGAAAAGCTCCCATCGGACTCTTTCTGTCAGAAATTCCGCTCGTGTGTACGCGGCATTACATATACCCAGTGAAGTGACTGGCCTCAGGTGATACACAGAGATTAAACAAATCCTCCTTTATAAGTTGTACCTGTTTATCCGCAGTCTTTTCTTCTCTCCATCCCTTCAAAGTCCAGAATTTATATTGCCTGAGCTGCCAGAAAAAAAAAGGGGGTGGAGAGCTGAAGTTACACTCTGCAGAGCTCAATGAGGAAAGCTCTGAGAGCTGATTGGATGGAAGGGACACACCCCCTTTCACACAGCACACAGGAACAGAGCTGAGGCTGTCAATCAGCTGGAGGTCTCTCCCTTGTCACCTTTTTTCTCTTGGTGTCAGGAAAACTTTGTCAGAAGTGATTCTCGCTGATAGAAGAGGAAGGAGGCAGCAGACAGAAATGACACGTAGTGCTCTGGAATGAGACAAATGCATAGAGGGATATGCTTTGTTCATATTTCATGTCTGAGGTTTACAACCACTTTAAAGTGAACTATGCACACCTCCTACTTATAGCACTTCCATGGGAAGGGTGACAACTAATTGATGTCAGAATGCCCCCTGTCTGGTCTGTATCTGTTGCTGGCTGTGAATGGCCATGAACTTGCAGGAGGTGAGAGGGGCCAGGCTAGCAAAATTTTAAATTGTGTAAAATACAGCATTCCTGAGATTCAGGGTTCAAGAGGCACTCATGATGCTCAGCAAAGGTACATGTACATGAATCTGTCATTAACAAAAATGAGTTTCGCTTGTTTCATTTGATGTTAATATGTAAATATTTGTGATTTTGTTCACACAGCCTTGTAATCCAGGGAACCCCTGCCACGCAGCACCTCCAGGTACAGAGCAGTAAGCAGTACAGTTCATGTCCACAGCGCAGGATGGATGGAATCCTGAATGGCCGAGACTCCTTCTTCATGCCTGGAAATAAAATAAGGATAATACAAATAAAAATAATATACACTAACCGTATAGGAGGCAGATTTTGGTGGCCAGGGACTTTTCGGTAAAATGAGTTGTGAATCCCATGAAGGCTCTGCAGGCTTATGTAACTCAAAATGCTTCACTTTGCCTCTCTTCTTTCTTTCTTCTAACGGTGGAAGCTCATATGCTAGAATAAGGACAGCAATATTGTATGTAAGCATGGAAAAAAGCAAAAGAAAAATTACAATGCATAGTAAAGTAAAGCTTTAGCTACTTACAATGCCTCTCTACAGTAACTACTATGAATATACCTTACTACACTATATTGTCAAAAGTATTGTGACACCTGCCTTTACATGTACATAAAGTTTAATCGCATCCCAGTCTTAGTCCGTAGGGTTCGATATTGAGTTGGCCCACCCTTTGCGGCTATAACAGCTTCAACTCTTCTGGGAAGGCTGTCCACAAGGTTTATTAGTGTGTCTATAGGAATGTTTGACCATTCTTCCAGAAGTGCATTTGTGAGGTCAGGCAACTCAATATTGAACCCTAAGGACTATTGCCCCGTACACACGGTTGGATTTTCCGACGGAAAATGTGTGATAGGACCTTGTTGTCGGAAATTCCGACCGTGTGTAGGCTCCATCACACATTTTCCATCGGATTTTCCGACACACAAAGTTTGAGAGCAGGATATAAAATTTTCCGACAACAAAATCCGTTGTCGGAAATTCCGATCGTGTGTACACAAATCCGACGGACAAAGTGCCACGCATGCTCAGAATAAATAAAGGGATGAAAGCTATTGGCCACTGCCCTGTTTATAGTCCTGACGTACGTGTTTTACGTCACCGCCTTTAGAACGATCGGATTTTCCGACAACTTTGTGTGACCGTGTGTATGCAAGACAAGTTTGAGCCAACATCCGTCAGAAAAAATCCTAGGATTTTGTTGTCGGAATGTCCGAACAAAGTCCGACCGTGTGTACGGGGCATAAGACTGGGATGCCATTAAAGTTCATTTGCATGTAAAGGCAGGCGTCCCAATACTTTTAACAACATAGTGTATGTTTAAATGGGACTTTTTAGGCATTCTGCTTATACACACATGTAAATCTATAAAATGTCATTTATTGGAAACATGGTAAAAAAATCATAGATAAAATTAAAAACAATATATCAGGCCATAATAATGTTCAGAGCATGTTGGATACAATTCTCTTCACTCCCAACGCGTTTCAAATAGACTATATTTCTTCCTCAGGGGAATGAGAATCTGTAAGAGACCCAAGTGATCATGGTAAACACAGCCAAATTCATTGCTGTCCCGAAAAGCCACCCTGCCAACCCCCCAGGGAAACTCCAAGGAGTGCCTCCCTTAGCAGGACCCAAATGACCACTTCTATATGGGTATTGCTTGGGATAGTACAAGATTTTATTGTTTGTTATTATGTCTTGATTCCATTTGTCATTGTGATTTTGTGTCTTCTTTGAAAGTACAGTAACTGTATCCTAATTTCCCTTGGGATTATTAAAGTATTGTGAATCTGAATCTGAGATTTCCATGAAATGATGACCAACCCATACTTCAAATAATGGCCTGATTCCAAAGAGCCCAATGAGTGGTTGGGACAATCAACAGGGAAGACATTACTCAGAGCACCATCCAGTCTGAAGGCCAAAATGGAAAACTAATGACTGTGGAGGAGTAATATTGTTTCTTTTTTCTTTCCTTAAAATTTTGGTGAAAATGAGGAAATTTTGGCAAAATTTTATCATTTAGGTCAAATCTGTTAGATATGGGAAAGGTGAAATGAGGATGGATTTAAGGGTGCAATGGCCTTTAAATGGCTCCTAAGGGTCTATACTGTAAATCCTGGACTGGTTCTTTTCCGCCCAAAAAAATCCCCTCCTATTTTTTTATTTTTCATTTTACAGAAAATAAGTAAGAAAGTACACAGCAAAGAAATAGAAAAAAAAAGAGGAACACTTACAAAAGAAACTTTAAAAAAAGGAAAAAAATTAGGATTGGTTTTTCTTTTTTAGTAAAGAGTCAATGACTCTTTATTAACTACCTTAATACCTCTGTACGTGTGTATATATATATATAGCCTTGTATTGGGGTGGTTATACCAGGATCATGGTTGAGGCCAGGGCTGCTGTTAGAAACAGACAACCTGACACGGGGCCCCATACAGACAACCTGGCACAGGGCCCCATACAGACAACCTGGCACAGGGCCCCATACAGCCAATGCTTCAGTTATGTACCGATCACTAACTGAGTTCATTCAGGAAAGGAAGAGGCTGGTAGATATGACATATTTACCGGACCCTTTCCCCACTCTCAATCTTGAAGGATCCTATTGTGTGCTTGTAGTTGCCAGTGGGAAGGGGGAGGGAACCCGGCAGCACTGCACATGTAAGGGGGGCACACAGGGGGACCTGGGCAGCAGGGGGAAACATATGGTGCACACGGAGGGTGATTGGTGTGGGAGGGGGACAATTACTGGAACTGGTCCTTTGTATGGCTCTCTTTGTAGTAACTGAAAGGCAACGGGAGGGAGAGGAGAAGAAGCCAGCTTTCAGCTGCTGCAGAGAGAGACATACAGGGGATAGGGTCCTGTCAGGAAAAGCCCTCTTGCAGTTTTAAACGAATGCCTGTGCATAGAAGCGCCATCCGGCGCTCGCGGGCGCGCAATAGCGCCAATGGCGCTAATAGTGCTAACAAACGTACGCGCATGCGCAATAGCGCCACTGGTGCTAACGTGCGTACGCGCATGCGCAATAGCGCCACTTGGCGCCAAAGATAGGCTATTTAAAGAAGACTGTTTCAATGCTGCCTTGCTGTCCGGTCTACAGCGTTTCCTGAGACCCCTGCTACCTTGTTACCAGTTTTCCTGTATCCAGTATTTACTTGGCTTGTTCCTGACTTACCTGCTTGCTGCCCGCCCCGATCTTGGCTTGGACTCTGACTATTCTCTTGGTTTGCCCTTCTGTACCTGATCTGCCCGCCAGTACCTTGACCCGGCTTGTCTGCACCTCCCTGCTGTCTGCAACCTGCTACGGGACTACAGTGCACCTCCCTGCTGTCTGCAACCTGCTACGGGACTACAGTGCACCTCCCTGCTGTCTGCAACCTGCTACGGGACTACAGTGCACCTCCCTGCTGTCTGCAACCTGCTACGGGACTACAGTGCACCTCCCTGCTGTCTGCAACCTGCTACGGGACTACAGTGCACCTCCCTGCTGTCTGCAACCTGCTACGGGACTACAGTGCACCTCCCTGCTGACTACAGGATCCTGCCTTCTGCTTCAGTGTTCCAGTCAGGCACTTGTGCTCCTCTGTACTTTCGAGTCCCTGTTCACACCTTCAGGGGTTCTTAAGTCAGAGGTATACGAGAGGCCGTTCTCTGCATTCCGGGCTCCACCTACCAGGTACGTGACAGGTCCATTAATTGTCCCCACCACACCAATCACTCTCCCTGCCCACATCCGATTCACCCTTCAGCCTGGGCCCCCCTGCTGGCCTGGGTCCCATACAGGAGGACAGGTGGTACCCCCTTATCTACGGCCTGGTTGAGGCTACATCAGACATTTCTCGTTTTAGTAAAAGCAATCTGAGTGGCTATACAGCTGATGGATTACTTTTACAGGTGGTGGAATAGGGTCCCCCTCCCGTTGCATTTCTTGGGCTCCCTCGTCTGATCGGAGTGCCCAGGACCAGTCTGACCAGCAGTATTCTGTGCACTGACATTGTTCCTCCTTCTCTGAGAGATCATTCAATGTACTGTAGTTTGTCACTGTTCGACACAATTTTAAAGCAAGACATGTTTGGTACCTTTTTACTTGGCCTAACATCATTTTTTATGTTATACCAAAAAATGGGTATTATATTGTGTTTGTTTGTACTAAAATTACCGTAATTAAAGTGTATTTTTTTCCCCAAAAAATGTAAAAAGAAATGCTACGCAGCTATCGTGTGGCAATTTTTTTTCTCCAGGGTCTCTGCTTAAAAATATATATATAATGCTTGGGAATTTTAAGTACCGGTGTTATGTCCATCATAGGATCCGGGCCAAGGGGCGGGACTGGGCATGACGCCGAGCCGAGTACACAGGAGATCCGGCTCTATTTCGGCAGCGATCGTCCCCTCCGTCCCCTTGGTGGCAGCCTATATTTCGGCAAGGCTGCAGACGGACACTGTGCAATGCTGCAGGTGGGCACTGATTAGACTGCAGATGGGCACTGATTAGGCTGCAGATGGGCACTGATTAGACTGCAGGTGGGCACTGATTAGACTGCAGGTGGGCACTGATTAGACTGCAGATGGGCACTGATTAGACTGCAGATGGGCACAGATCAGGCTGCAGATGGGCACAGATCAGGCTGCAGATGGGCACAGATCAGGCTGCAGATGGGCACAGATCAGGCTGCAGATGGGCACAGATCAGGCTGCAGATGGGCACAGATCAGGCTGCACTAAAGCTGCAGATGGGCACTATTCAGGCTGCATTGATGCACACTGACCATTATTTTGCTTCAAAGTAGTTTATTTTTTTTTTTTAAGTTTTTTTTCCTGAAACTTCCCTCTTAAATTGGGGTGCCTGTTATACGCCGGCACGTGTTATACGCCAATAAATACGGTGATTTACAATTAAAAAAAAAAAATCAGATTTTTACATGTATGACAGAAATGTCAGAATTGGCCTGAGGGTTAAAGAGAAACTGCAGTCTGCTCACATAATTTGTAATAAAACATCTTTGCCATTCTGAAGCTTCCCTCCAACCACTTTGCATATTATTTTATATATACTGCGATTCTGTACTTGCCAAATATGCTGCAGAAATCTCCCTCCACTGAGTCTGGCTGCATCCATTTTAACTGTGGGCAGCTGAAGCTGCTGCCTGTTCACTTCCTGGATTTACACAGACACACAGAGGTACACCTCCAGCTCTGCATCCCTGCAGCTCTCATTGCCCTCTTATGACTCACCCCCCCCCCCCCCGGCAAACTCTCATGAGAGTGAGAGAGAAAGCTGTGCATGTTGTCATAAGCCTAGGCTAATGACCAGTAGACATGTGCGCTGTCAATAAATTTGTTTCGTTACGTATCGTTACACTTCGTATTAAAATTAATTCGTAATTCGTGTCCGAAATTCAATTCGGATTCGTACGAAATACGAATTTTCGTTAGGTTCGTAAACTTTTCGTAACAATAACGAAAATTCGTTATGATAAATTAATCATTATGAGGGGCTCCCACCATCCCTGTGCTGTGCTGACTTCCTGGGTTTTTAACTTTTAGGTTCGTTAACTTTTCATAACAATAACGAAAGTTCGTTATAATAAATTTATCGTATTCCGTCCAAAATTAGTATGCATAAAAATTTGTATTTCGGATCCTCACAAAAGTACGAATTTCCAGAAATTCCTACGAAACTAATCGCACATTTCTAATGACCAGACAAGAAACAGGAAGTGGCATAGGCGTGCGCAGCCTATTGCATTAGGGTGTGCACCCAAAAGCTCAAGCACACATACATATATATATATTGTCAAAAGTATTGGGACGCCTGCCTTTACACGCACATGAACTTTAATGCCGTCTTAGTCCGTAGGGTTCAATATTGAGTTGGCTCCGCCCTTTGCAGCTATAAAAGCTTCAACTCTTCTAGGAAGGCTGTCCACAAGGTTTAGGAGTGTGTATATGGGAATGTTTGATCATTCTTCCAGAAGGGCATTTGTGAGGTCAGGCCCTGATGTTGGATGAGAAGGCCTGGCTCGAAGTCTCCACTCGAATTCATCCCAAAGGTGTTCTATCGGGTTGAGGTCAGGACTCTGTGCAGGTCAGTCAAGTTCCTCCACCCCAAACTCGCTCATCCATGTCTTTATGGACCTTGCTTTGTGCACTGGTCCAAATCATTTGGTGGAGGGGGGATTATGGTGTAGAGTTGTTTTTCAGGGGTTGGGCTCGGCCCCTTAGTTCCAGTAAAGGGAGCTCTTAAGGCGTCAGCATACCAAGACATTTTGGACAATTTCATGCTCTCAACTTTGAGGGAACAGTTTGGGGATGACCCCTTCCAACATGACTGCTCCCCAGTGCACAAAGCAAGGTCCATAAAGACATGGACTTAGCAGGGGTGGTGGGAAATTAACTTCAAGTGCAATAATTCATATTATAACTGTAACTAAAACATATACAATTAAGTGTAACACTCTAAAAAATAAAAAATCCAAAGTGCTATAATGGTGTGAACCTCCCAACTAAAAAGTTGTTGCACTCGAAGGTAATTTGTATTGCAATTATCTGTAGAGGGGTTTCCACCATCCCTACTAAGGCAGCACTGATTGGCACTAATGGGCACTGATTGGCACTGATAGGTGGCACTGATGGGCACTTATATGCATCACTGATGGGCTCTTATTGGTAGCACTTATGGGCACTGATAGGCTCTGATTCGCAGCACTGATTGGCAGCACTGATCTACACTGATTGGCACTGATAGGCAGCACTGATTGGAAGCACTAATGGGCACTGATAGGCTGCACTGATAGGCAGCACTGATGGGCACTGACTGGCAGCACTGATGGGCACTGGTAGGTGGCACTGATAGGCAGCACTGATGGGCACTAATTGTCAGCACTGATTGGTACTGATAGGCAGCACTGATTGGTACTGATAGGCAGCACTGATGGGCACTGATATACAGCACTGATGTGCACTGATTGGCAGCACTGATGGGCAGCACTTATGGGCACTGATAGGCAGCACAGATGGGCACTGATATGCAGCACTGATAGGCAGCATTGGTTGGCACTGATTTACAGCATTGGTTGGCACTGATAGGCAGCACTGGTTGGCACTGATAGGCAGCACTGGTTTGCACTGATAGGCAGAATTGGTTGGCACTGATAAGCAGCACTGGCACAGATAGGCAGTACTGGTTGGCACTGATAGGCAGCACTGGCACTGATAGGCAGCATTGGTTGGCATTGATAAGCAGCACTGGTTTGCACTGATAGGCAGCACTGGTTTGAATTGGTTGGCACTGATAGGCAGAATTGGTTGGCACTGATAAGCAGCACTGGCACGGATAGGCAGTACTGGTTGGCACTGATAGGCAGCATTGGTTTGCACTGATTGGCAGCATTTGTTGGCACTGATTGGCAGCATTTGTTGGCACTGATTGGCAGCATTAGTTGGCACTGATAGGCAGCATTGGTTGGCACTGATTGGCAGCACTGATGGGCACTGACTGGCAGCACTGATGGGCACTAATTGTCAGCACTGATAGGCAGCACTGATGGGCACTGATTGGCAGCACTGATAGGCAGTATTGGTTGGCACTGATTGACAGCATTGGTTGGCACTGATTTACAGCATTGGTTGGCACTGATAGGCAGCACTGGTTTGCACTGATAGGCAGCACTGGTTGGCACTGATAGGCAGAATTGGTTGGCACTGATAAGCAGCACTGGCACAGATAGGCAGAACTGGTTGGCATTGATAGGCAACATTGGTTTGCACTGATAACCAGCACTGGCACAGATAGGCAGCATTGGTTGGCACTGATAAGCAGCAGTGGCACTGATAGGCAACAGTGGTTGGCACTGATAGGCGGCACTGGTTTGCACTGATAGGAAGTACTGTTTGCCACTGATAGGCAGCATTGGTTGGCACTGATTGGCAGCATTGGTTGGCACTGATTGGCAGCATTGGTTGGCACTGATAGGCAGCATTGGTTGGCACTGATTGGCAGAATTGATTGGCACTGATTGGCAGCATTGGGTGGCACAGATAGGGGAGAGGAGGAGTTTCACATTCAGCAGATGGTGAGAATTGCCAGAGCTGTTCAGTGTATGAAACTGTCAGATAATGACACTGCATGCAGGGAGAGACACAGCTGTTAAAAGTCAGCGGTGATGCTGGTGGTGGGCGGGACTGAACAGTTACCAAACACCATCCAATAGGATGGGTCTGGGCGGGCCGCTACATTTCTCTGGCTCCGCCCCCTCTCTGAAGCAGCCCAATCATTGGCTGGTGTTGCCGCTTGATCCCGCCCACCCCCGACATCGCGGCTGAGTTGTGATGACTTATGCCGCGTACACATGGTCGTACTTTTCGTCTACAAAAGTCAGACAGCCTGTCCGACAGACTTCCGGCAGACTTTCGGTGGACTTGCGGCGGACTTGCGGCCTACTTTCTAACGAACGGACTTGCCTACACACGACCACACAAAAGTCGGTCGGATTCGTACGTGATGACGTACACCGGACTAAAATAAGGAAGTTCATAGCCAGTAGCCAATAGGTGCCCTAGCGTGGCTTTTTGTCCGTCGGACTAGCACACAGACGAGCGGATTTCGGGGTCCGTCGTAGTTACGAAGTAAAGTTTTGAAGCATGTTTCAAATCTAAAGTACGTCGGATTTGAGGCTAAAAAAGTCAGTTGAAAGTCCGGAGAAGCCCACACACGATCGGATTACCAGCCAGCTTTAGTCCGTCAGCGTCCGTTGGACTTTTGTAGACGAAAAGTACGACCGTGTGTACGCGGCATTACAACTCAGCCACGATGTCGGGAGTGGGCGGGACCAAGCGCTATAAACACAAGCCAATGTTTGAGTTGCTTCAGAGAGCGGCCCGCCCAGACCCCATCCCATTGGCTGGTGTTTGATGGCCGTTCTGTCCCGCCCACCCCCGACATCACCCTGACATTAAGACAGCTGGTGTCTCTCTCTGCATGCAGTGTCATTATCTGACAGTTCCATACACTGATCAGCTCTGGCAATTCTCACGCTCTGCTGCCTGTGAAACTGTTTCACAGGCAGCGCGGGCCACACACTCTCTTAGATGCAGCATTTTGGGGCAAATCTCTGGACACAGCACGGGGTGATTAGGGTGTGCCCAGGCACACCTGGCACACCCCGTGCGCACGCCTATGGGAAGTGGGCTGTATAAGGTATTTATTGACTGTTAAAACTACATGGGCAGAAGATTTAATAGATGGAAAGTTGAAAAAATGGCTGAAGGTCCGCTTTAAGTAATTACAGTGCCTTGCAAAAGTATTCGGCCCCCTTGAACTTTTCAACCTTTTGCCACATTTCAGGCTTCAAACATAAAGATATAAAATTTTTATTTTTTGTGAAGAATCACCAACAAGTGGGACACAATTGTGAAGTGGAACGAAATCTTTTGGATTGTTGAAACTTTTTTAACTAATAAAAAAATGAAAAGTGGGGTGTGCAAAATTATTCGGCCCCCTTGCGTTAATACTTTGTAGAGCCACCTTTTGCTGCGATTACAGCTGCAAGTTGCTTGGGGTATGTCTCTATCAGTTTTGCACATCGAGAGACTGAAATTCTTGCCCATTCTTCCTTGCAAAACAGCTCGAGCTCAGTGAGGTTGGATGGAGAGCGTTTGTGAACAGCAGTTTTCAGCTCTTTCCACAGATTCTCGATTGGATACAGGTTTGGACTTTGACTTGGCCATTCTAACACCTGGATACGTTTATTTGTGAACCATTCCTTTGTAGATTTTGCTGTATGTTTGGGATCATTGTCTTGTTGGAAGATAAATCTCCGTCCCAGTTTCAGGTCTTTTGCAGACTCCAACAGGTTTTCATCCAGAATGGTCCTGTATTTGGCTGCATCCATCTTCCCCTCAATTTTAACCATCTTCCCTGTCCCTGCTGAAGAAAAGCAGGCCCAAACCATGATGCTGCCACCACCATGTTTCACAGTGGGGATGGTGTGTTGAGTGTGATGAGCTGTGTTGCTTTTACGCCAAACATATCGTTTTGCATTGTGGCCAAAAATTTCGATTATGGTTTCATCGGACCAGAGCACCTTCTTCTACATGTTTGGTGTGTCTCCCAGGTGGCTTGTGGCAAACTTTAGACAAGACTTTTTATGGATATCTTTGAGAAATGGCTTTCTTCTTGCCACTCTTCCATAAAGGCCAGATTTGTGCAGTGTACGACTGATTGTTGTCCTATGGACAGACTCTCCCACCTCAGCTGTAGTTCTCTGCAGTTCATCCAGAGTGATCATGGGCCTCTTGGCTGCATCTCTGATCAGTCTTCTCCTTGTCTGAGCTGAAAGTTTAGAGGGACAGCCAGGTCTTGGTAGATTTGCAGTGGTCTGATACTCCTTCCATTACAAAATGATCGCTTGCACAGTGTTCCTTGGGATGTTTAAAGCTTGGGAAATCTTTTTGTATCCAAATCTGGCTTTAAACTTCTCCACAACAGTATTACGGACCTGCCTGGTGTGTTCCTTGGTCTTCATGATGCTCTCTGCGCTTTCAACAGAACCCTGAGACTATTACAGAGCAGGTGCATTTATACAGAGACTTGATTACACACAGGTGGATTCTATTTATCACCATCAGTCATTTAGGACAACATTGGATCATTCAGAGATCCTCGCTGAACTTCTGGAGTGAGTTTACTGCACTGAAAGTAAAGGGGCCGAATAATTTTGCACGCACCACTTTTCAGTTTTTTATTTGCTAAAAAAGTTTAAAATATTCAATAGATTTTGTTCCACTTCACAATTGTGTCCCACTTGTTGGTGATTCTTCACAAAAAATTAAAATTTTATATCTTTATGTTTGAAGCCTGAAATGTGGCAAAAGGTTGAAAAGTTCAAGGGGGCCGAATACTTTTGCAAGGCACTGTAAATGTTCGTAAAATAAAGATTTCATACAAAAAATACATAGTTTAGATAGAATATCAGTTTAAAATGTTACAATAGTAACAACCATACAATAATTCTCTTTCCAGTTAAACAGAAACAGGCTGACTCCGTAGCACAAAAATGGAAATATCAGTTTTGGGTAGACTGCCCCTTTAAGATCCTGCAAGCGATCCCCTCTCCTCTTTAGAATGTCATTTTGGGGAAATCTAGGTTCAGCCCCTAAGAGGCCGTGGAAACTTTCCTTGCTATGCTCCTGCATAAGCTGTGCCAATTATTGTATAGAGGGGATTTACACAGGAACATCCAGTACCTCATAAAGCGGGCTAGACTCAGCTTTTCTCCTACTGCACTTACTTTATGGAAGGTGATGTTTTAATTTGTAATTTTTCAAATGGATCCTGATTTTAATAAAATGTTCTCTTCTATTTTGCTAGTAAACTAATATGATTATAATCAATGGCAGCTGGTGGATTTTTTTGGGGGTGGCGGCAAACAATCCACCTGAGTCGCCACCCACCAACACCCCCTCCCCCCGGTAGGGTCACGGACAGCACAGAAGCCCACCCCTTCCTCATCGGTCAGTCAGTCAGGGCCCTGCACTTACCCCATCTCGCGGACCGCGCTCCGGGCGGCTTCTCTCCGGGCGGCGGGCGGCTGCTGTCTCGGTTCCCCTGCATCTCCTGCCCCCTCCTCCTCCTGGCGGTCAATCAGATTGGATCTCCTTCTGGCCAATCAGGTGACGGGTCTCATGACCCGCTTCCTGATTTTCCAGGAGGAGAATCAGTGTTACAATAGCGAAAATGAATTAGCTATGATCACACAACTGGGTGGGCTTCTGGCGCAGTGCTCTGCGCCCCAAACCCACCCTTTTTTGAAGCCTATTAGAGCCTATGCCCCTCCCCCCCTGTTGGAATCCATGCATCTGGCACCCTTGCATGTAGATCAGGGGTCTAGATGCATGGATAGGGGGATGGCGCCCCTAATAGACGGGCTGCCATTGATTATAATCCACCATGTATAAAGCTGTTTTATTTATTTATTTTTCTTTTTTAATTATTTACTTAAAGCTGTTTGCTGCATATTTCCCATTTCAAAAGATCTTCAAGGTTAGCCCAAAGGATTAAATAAATAACCCAGTCATAAAAAAATTGGTGGAGATATAAATAGTTTAAATTCCATTCAATAATCATGTTATAAACTGTTAATGAAAAATTGTTTTATGATTCCAGCCTTCTATAGAAGATTATAAAAATCTTAAAAATTATAACTGTTTTAACTGCAAGCTGCTAATTGCCATGCACTTGCAGAATATGTACAGAATAGATGCAATATGATATATACATATTTTAATTATTATTATTATTCTAAGTGTAGCACCCTCTTGTGTGCTAGGTGTAAGAGTTGGCAGCCAGGCCTGCTTGTTTGTTTCCTGGGTTGGCAGAAATCCAGGGAGAGCTGGATGACTTACAGGCAGCATCACTGAGACCTCCCACTTATTTCCAGAACGTGCTGGAACCTTCTGGAAAGATAGGAGGAGAGGTGAGGTAGAGCTGTCTGGAGTATTCTGAGGGCCCTGACCAATCCCCAACTTGGATTGGCAGGGGGCAGGCCTCCTCAAATACTCTGGGTCAGCCCAGCTGGAGAGGTTGTTGTTATGGTGGAAGCTGGAGATGGAGTGGCCTTTGAGGGAGCTCCCCAGTCAAAAGGGGTGACCTTGGACCTGGTCTTGGGTGCAGACGGGGCCTTCCTACAACCAATGGAGGTGGCCTGGACAGAAGGCACAAGAGCAAGGAGGGGACAGAAGGAGAACACTGCCAGGCAAGTCTCAAGGAGGAACAACAAGTTGCAGCCAAGAGGGCTGGTGAGTGACACACAGTCGGGAAGGACTGGGGAGGCACGCCTGAGAGGACTGGGAGATTGCAGTCTGGGATGGGTGCAGAGCCAGTAGAGAGGACTGTGGTGGCACGGGCAGTGGAAAGAGGCAGCTGCAGCCAGGAGGGCTGGCAGGGCCTGAAGAGGTGGTACTGGGATCCGTAGCCACATGGGACAGCTAGCACTAGGACTGCCATTTTTGCTACACCATAGGTGTCCACGGTCCCTGCCTGCAAAGATCATTTTTGCATTGGGCCTGGCTGAGCCAATGTCAGGCCTGCAGTTGAGTGCTAGCTGGACCTGGGAGTTTGTGCTGGAGGTAGAGGAGAGGAAGTTGTGTATACCGGAGGTGTATATAGTTCTAAATCCCAATTGCTTTTACAATCAAATGGGCATCCCATATCCACCCTATTCCTATCAAAGTTACAATCCCCTAAATAAAATAAAACGAAAAAAACAAAGTACAAGGATTGCTTCTTGACTACTGAGTGTCTGAAGATTTGTGTGCCGGGCTGTACAGGGTGAGGGGCGGACAACAACTAACAGCAACCCCTACAGGGGTACCGCTACATTAGTAAATAGGATTTATTTATGACATTGAAATATATATATGTATGTATATATATATATATATATATATATATATATATATATATATATATATATATATATACAGTATATGCACATGTCAGCAGTTTAAATCACCCAAATCTTTCTGTCACGGCATGTCCCACACTCCGCTTGAGTGCTTCCGTCATATACCGCTTCCTAAGTTCTGGAACACGAGTCCAATGGATCTGGCTATAGGAACCCCAAGAACTAGACAACACCAGTCTTGGAGTACATCAGAACTAACTTTTATTTGAGATCTCACACACACTTATACACCAGGATGACTCAAAGCTAACCTAATTAACATGAGCTCCAATAGGAGTCGTCCCGTCTCCTACATTGTATGGAGGACAATGTCATTAGCTCATTCAATTAACATAAGCACAAGTTGACACCAGCATCTCCTCACATGATGTGTCCCAACAGAATGAATCAGTCTTATCAGCAGGGGGCTGCTGGAGGAACCCCCCCTCCCTCTTCAGGGACACAGATCCACAGCAAGGAGTCCCCATACAATATATACATGACTGAGTCCGATTAATACAGTTCAGACTGGATTTCTCATTCACCTCAAATGCTAGGGCCCATAATCGGTGGGCAACAGGCCCGCACACAGTCCTCTCCAACAGCCTCTGCTCCGGCCAGGTCCGTGACATTTCTCCCCTTTCGGCAGGAGACTAACATAGGAGGAGACCCCAGACGGGTTGACTCCGAAGTTAGTCCATAGTTCCAGTCCTCTACTGCCTGTACCCACACAGTACCCCAAACAAATTATTCCAAACAGTGTGTTACTCACCCAGCCATCCTCTGCCTCTCTCAGAGAACATATCTGCCGCTGGGGAGAGGCCCGGACTGGCCCTTCTCCCTGGAATCCTTTCTGCCGCTGGAGAGAAGACAGTGGGACTGGGCTCACTCCATCCTGCTGTTGGGGATCTGGGCCCACTGCCCAGCATCCCTGGGGTATACAGGTGGGGACTGAAGCCCCATCAACCGACACCAGATCAAGCTGCAGTTGTGAGGTGATGACTGCATTCTCTCCTTGGATCCTGATCTGCAGCTCGCGATAGACTGCCACCTCCTCACCTTGGGCCTCCACAATTGCTGCAGGTGTGGGGCAGAGGTCTTGGACCCTCTGTCCGGTTGCCAGCACTTCTGCTGGGGGTTTGCCAGGTGGTTCCTCCTCTACAGAAACGTCTATTAAATCCCCAGTCTCTGGAAGTGGTAAAAGTGTGGGACAGAGGTCTTGGACCCTCTGTTCAGTTACCAGATCTTCAGCTGGTGAAGTTTGTTTTAACTCCATAGATGCTGCTGGCAGAAAATCACATGTCCCTGTCAGTGTTGTGGGAGAAAGGCCGACTACCTCTTCTCTCAAGAAGGCCGAAGCCACTGTTGGTGCTGGGCAGAACACAGTGAACTTTGGCCCTGATAGCAGCTCTTCTGCTGGAGGCTCATCAGGTTGTTCTTCCTCAGCAGAAAAGTCTATCAAGTCCCATGTCTCTGCAACTGATGTCTGGGGATAGAGGTTCACCATCTCCTGTCCATGGAGCCCAGAAGATGTTATCAGTGCTGGGCAGAGGTTAGCAGAGCTCTGCCCTGTTGTCAGCACTTCAGGTTTGGGGACGGCAATCTCCGGATTTTCCACTGCCGATTCTCTGGCATGCTGCTGAACTTGTTCTAGCAGTTTCCTGTATGCCCTTTCCAGATGCTGTTCCTTCCTTAGCAAATGGTCCAGATCAGGTTTGAGCTCTGAGACCCCTGCAAGACTGAGCATATACTCTCTATAGTCTCTCATGTCCTCAAGGTCAGGTTCCCCCTCATCGCCAAACATAAAAAGATCTGTAAGGTTCTCCCACAGCAATCCAGGGCCGCCAAAGTCATATCCCTCCGGAGAGCATTCTGTTGTCTCCCCTAAATATCCCTCCTCTGCGTGCCATTGCAGAGCCCGATACCGATTGTCCAGCTCTATCTCCTGCTGGACCAACCTGTCCAACTCAGTCACCCATTGCTCCTGGGGCTGCTCTCCCAGGAATGCCATCCGCAATGCCCGTTGGTCACTGGCCCGTTGCTCTTGGGTTGGAAAGCACTTGCCCTGTTTTATACCAGCGAGACGGAGGGCTGCAATCCAGAGCTCCACCCGAATCAGCTGCCTGAGCTCCAGGCATTCATCCTCAGACACAGTCCTGGTGTACGTTGAAAGGATGATCCGCAGCAGCCCCGGGAATTCTGATGCCAGGTCCATATCTCCGCTGGGGTGACTGAAGTCTGCTATGCTGATCTTGGATCCAGTTGGAGGTTTGGATGTCCCAGACTTCAGGAAGCTATCCCACCGCTGCCACCAATGTCACGGCATGTCCCACACTCCGCTTGAGTGCTTCCGTCATATACCGCTTCCTAAGTTCTGGAACACGAGTCCAATGGATCTGGCTATAGGAACCCCAAGAACTAGACAACACCAGTCTTGGAGTACATCAGAACTAACTTTTATTTGAGATCTCACACACACTTATACACCAGGATGACTCAAAGCTAACCTAATTAACATGAGCTCCAATAGGAGTCGTCCCGTCTCCTACATTGTATGGAGGACAATGTCATTAGCTCATTCAATTAACATAAGCACAAGTTGACACCAGCATCTCCTCACATGATGTGTCCCAACAGAATGAATCAGTCTTATCAGCAGGGGGCTGCTGGAGGAACCCCCCCTCCCTCTTCAGGGACACAGATCCACAGCAAGGAGTCCCCATACAATATATACATGACTGAGTCCGATTAATACAGTTCAGACTGGATTTCTCATTCACCTCAAATGCTAGGGCCCATAATCGGTGGGCAACAGGCCCGCACACAGTCCTCTCCAACAGCCTCTGCTCCGGCCAGGTCCGTGACACTTTCCAAATCATAAAGTCAATATGACTGGAGTTGATCCTTAACCATTTCAGTCCCGAAAGAATTGGCCCCTCAATGACCAGAGCACTTTTTACAATTTGGCACTGCGCTGTTTTAACTGGTAATTGCGCGGTCATACAATGCTGTACCCAAACGCAATTTGCGTCCTTTTTTTCCCACAAATAGAGCTTTCTTTTGATGGTATTTGATCACCTCTGCGATTTTTATATTTTTGCGATATAAACAGAAAAAGACTGAAAATTTTGAAAAAAACTATATTTTCTACTTTTTGTTATAAAAAAAAATCCAATAAACTCAATTTTAGTCATACATTTAGGCCAAAATGTATTCAGCCACATGTCTTTGGTAAAAAAAGTGTCAATAAGCGTATATTTATTGGTTTGCGCAAAAGTTATAGTGTCTACAAACTAGGGTACATTTTCTGGAATTTGCGCAGCTTTTCGTTTATGACTGCCTATCTAATTTCTTGAGGTGCTAAAATGGCAGGGCGGTATAAACCCCCCCCCCCCAAATGACCCCATTTTGGAAAGTAGACACCCCAAGGAAATTGCTGAGAGGCATGTTGAGCCCATTGAATATTTTATTTTTTCGTCACACGTGACACTGACACATAATCACACACATAGGTTGGACTTGATGGACTTGTGTCTTTTTTCAACCTCACCTACTATGTAACTATGTAACTATGTAACTATGTGATTGAAAAATGACCAAAAAAAATACACAAAGTTGTCACTAAATGATATATTGCTCACACATCCCAGGGTTATATGTGGAATTACACCCCAAAATACATTCTGCTGCTTCTCCTGAGTAAGGGGATACCACATGTGTGAGACTTTTTGGGAGCCTAGCCGCGTACGGGACCCCAAAATCCAAGCACCGCCTGCCATATTTCTAATGCCCCGTACACACGGTCGGATTTTCCGATGGAAAATGTCCGATCGGAGCGTGTTGTCGGAAATTCCAACCGTGTGTGGGCTCCATCGGACATTTTCCATCGGATTTTCCGACACACAAAGTTGGAGAGCAGGAGATAAAATTTTCCGACAACAAAATCCGTTGTCAGAAATTCCGATCGTGTGTACACAAATCCGACGGACAAAGTGCCACGCATGCTCAGAATAAATAAAGAGATGAAAGCTATTGGCCACTGCCCCGTTTATAGTCCCGACGTACGTGTTTTACGTCACCGCGTTTAGAACGATCGGATTTTCCGACAACTTTGTGCGACCGTGTGTAGACAAAACAAGTTTGAGCCGACATCCGTCGGAAAAAATCCTAGGATTTTGTTGTCGGAATGTCCGAACAAAGTCCGACCGTGTGTACGCCCTATAAGAGCGTAAATTTTTGATTTCACTCCTCACTACCTATCACAGTTTGGAAGGCCATAAAATGCCAAGAGAGCACAAAACCCCCCCAAATTACCCAATTTTGGAAAGTAGATACCCCAAGCTATTTGCTGAGAGGCATGTTGAGTCCATGGAATATTTTATATTTTGCCACAAGTGGCAGGAAAATTACAAACTTTTTTTTTTTTTGCACAAAGTTGTGACACCAGACCGATGCTTGCGTTTACCTTTGCGTGTGAACACAGGGAGACAGGGTTTGTTTTTTTTTTTGTTTTTTTTATTATTTATTTTGCTTTTTTATTTTATTTTTAAACTGTTCCTTTAATTTTTTTTTCTTTTTTATCATTTTATTGTTATCTCAGGGAATGTAAATATGCCCTATGAGAGCAATAGGTAGTGACAGGTACTCTTTTTTGAAAAAAATGGGGTCTGTTAGACCCTAGATCTTTCCTCTGCTATCAAAGCATCTGACCACACCAAGATCGGTGTGATAAAATGCTTTCCCAATTTCCCAATGGTGCTGTTTATATCCGGCGAAACCTAAGTCATAAAATGCTTGTAGCTTCCGGTTTCTTAGGCCATAGAGATGATTGGAGATATTCTCGTCTCTGATCAGCTCTATGGTCAGCTGGTGGAACCACCGGCTGCATCCTCAGGTTCCCTGTTGGGACAGGATAGCCAGAGAAAAACATGGAAGACGGTTGGGGGGGGGGGTTATTCCCCCTGCTTGTAAAAGCAGTCTAGAGGTTAATTAGCTGCTAGGATTGCTTTTACATGAAAGCTGACAACTGGCTGAAAAGAATGATACCAAGATGATAACTAAACCTGCAGGCATCATTCTGGTATAACCATTCAAAGTCCAGCAACATACCAGTACGTTGCTGGTCCTTGTTGGGCATATATTGTAATGTTCTTTTTTTCATGCAGCCTGTGCTGTGAGCTGAATGAAAAAAGAGATTGATCGGTTGGTATGCCCACCATTAGAATACTGCCATTCCTCCACCCACTTCTAATGATGGGCATACATGCACCATTTTTTTGTGGTGGTGAAATCACCTCCTACATCGCTGGAGTTGCTGATTTACGTATCGTGAGAGCAAATGCTGTTGCTGTCAAGATAAATAAATCAGTGCTGCAGCTGAATGGTGTACATGAAAAGCAAACAATGTTAACGATAAAACATTAACTTAATAAAACAACTTGATTTTTTTAACGCAATCTGTGCCTAAAAAATATATGCCGAAGCATGGGGGCAATCTGCCCCTAATATTAGGAGCAAATCGATCCTCCACCCCTGCCCCCATGCTTTGGCATATATGCTCTTTTTTTTAACTGTGGTGGTGAAATTACCTCTTACAGCGCTGGAGTCACACCTTTATATATCGTGTGAGCAAACACTGTTGCTGTCAGAATAAATAAACCTGTGCTGCAGCTGAATGGCGTACCCGCTAAGCAAATGATGGTTAACAATAAAACAAAGTAACATTACAGTATAACAGTAAGACATACTGTACCTGCAAAGCAAATCCAATAAAACATAGTAAAAATAAAACATTACAGTTCTAAAATACAGTAACAATAGAGGGAGAACAATAGATATAGAACAATAGAGAGCGAACAATAGAGCGGACAATAGAGAGCGAACATAAGAGAGAGAACAATAGAGAGAGAAGAAAAATAAAACCACAACTATTTTTGGCTTTTTTATTTTTTTGTGTTTTTGTGTTTTTTTTGCACTTTTATATAAATTGTTAACTGTAAACATTCCAGATTAGGGTCTTTTAAAATGTGATGGCCATCTCATCTTTCGAGACCCTGTGTAAGTGTGCCCTAGGACTGTGCAATGCTATACCCTACGCTAATAGTCCACTAGTGTGTGTTAGCGTTTGAAACAGCCACCGATGCAGAGACCAGGTTGGTCAGGACAGGAGGGACAATAAAAGCGGTGTCACGCCTAAACCTGCGTTTTCTGCAGACACGACATCTTCTTTTGGAATTTCTTTGGAGAGGGGTACCAGGGAGGAAATACAGAAAATGCCTCTCATGCAGCCGGCTTACTGCATTTGCGTTGGGAAGGTGAGCCACAGCACCATCCGGAAACAGAAGGTCTGTGATGATCTCTTCCTGGAATTTAAGGAAGGATCCAGTTCGTCCTGAAGCTCTGTATAGCACATAAGCATTCAGCAGAGCCAATTGGAATAAATATACAGACACTTTTTTGTACCAGCGTCTGGCCTTACGGGCAATTAGGTATGAAGCCAACAACTGGTCGTTGAGGTCCACCCCTCCCATGTTAAGGTTATATTCGTGGACACAGAGGGGTTTCTCCACAACACCAGTCGCCGTAGGAATTTGGACAGCCGTATCTTTGTGAAGAGAGGACAGAACTAAAACATTCAGATTATCCCTCCACTTCACTGCGACCAAATTATTACATTTCAAGCAGGCTCTCTCCCCCGTCTAAGTCGGGAATCTACAAGCCATTGGGGGATGCCCCGGCATCTAGATCGCACGTTGCCACATGCGCCAATTCCACAATCAAAAAGGTGACTAAAATGTGGCACGCTTGTGTAACAATTGTCCACGTACAAGTGGTACCCCTTTCCGAATAAGGGTGACACCAAGTCCCACACAATCTTACCAGCGCTCCCTATGTAGTCTGGGAAGTTCTCTGGCTCCATGTGACTATCTCTTCCCTCGTAAACCATAAAACTATATGTATAGCCTGTTGCCCTGTCACAGAGCTATACATCTTGACCCCATATCTGGCACGCTTGCTGGGAAGATACTGTTTGATAGACAAGCGACCAGAAAACTTAATCAGGGACTCATCTACGCAGACAACTTGATGGAGAGTAAACAAGGCTGCAAACAGTTGGTTAAAGTGGTTTCCAAGGGCCAAATTTTGTGGAGCCGATCGTATCCAGGGTCACCCCGAGGACGACAAAGTTCATTGTCATTGAAATGCATGAACCGCAAGATCTGCTCGCATCTTGTCCTGGTCATGGAGGCAGTGCACACGGGAATATGGTGAATTGGGTCAGTGGATCAATATGACCGCAACTCCCTTTTTTTAACTATGCCCATGAGGAGGGATAGGCCCAGTAAGGTCTTAAATTCGGAGAGCGTAATAGGTCTCCAATCTCTGGCAAGGTCCAACTGGGGATTAGCAGCGATGAATTGACCAGCATACAAATTGCTTTGGTTCACAACAGATCTATAGAGATCTTTCCTGAAAAACAGCGAATAAAAATCAAGTGACGTAAAATCAACTGTTTGCACCTGAATTTCCGGGTTGGCCAGTGAATGGGGGAAGTACGGGTGCTGCAGAAGTGGTGGGCTTCCAATTTGGATTGGCAAATGCAGCAGGAAGGGCACTATGGGCTCGACGGGTCTGTGTTCGTCTTCTTGGTGGCTGCAGGACACTAGTTGTGCTAGCCACCTCACCAGCTTGAACTGCACTTATGGTATTCACCACGTCACCAAGTGTTACTGCAGTGCTGGATGTACGACTAGGGTGTACTAGGCTGCTGGTGCTTGCCAGTTCACCAGAAGGATGAGCAGCACTAGTACTGGCTCTCTCCTCCATAAGAGAGCCCTGCGGTTCTTGCACCTCAACAACACAGGGTCAGGTACGCTTGACCTTGGCAGGCACCACTAATCCATCGTCAGAGCTATCTGTCAGGGTGCCGCTGTTCTCTACTGGTTTGTATTGTGAGCCTGAATCTGATGAGTGACTTCCTCTTCACTATCATCTGTCATGCTCAGAAACGTGTAGGCCTCTTCACTAGTGTACCTTCGATAGGACATTTTGGCCTCTAAATTTACTGGTACAACTAGTGAGACTCACAGGAAAAAAGAGCACCTGACTGTCAGCGACTGCTTCAAACGCTACCAAAAAAACTGTTAACATTTGCAGGGATCAGGCCTGACTCTGTGAATGCTGCAGTTATGTGTTTAGTGTTTTGTAAGTGACAGCGATTGATTGATACTGCACTTGGGTGGGCTGGGCTGGGCGGAGGGGCTAAACGCAGGTGCTAGCAGGTATCTGGGCTGATCCCGCTAATGCTGCATTTTTGTGAACCCTAAACTACTGGGGACGCCAATATAGTTCTGATCAGATCAAAGATATTGATCAGTTCAGACACTATACTACTAAGGGAGATGGTATGGTGCGTGCGTGGGTGTTAGCGCTACTGGCACTAATCTGACGCTGCCTGGTTCGACGCAGACCCTGACTGGCGCTAAAACCTAACTAATATCACCCGCCGGGGGATCAGGGGGTTAAACCTTTTTTAGGTAATTAACGGCGGGTGCCCTGACGCTATAAAAAAATCACTAACTAACGTGCGTCACCCGTGACACTAATACAGTGATCACTGGTGACAGGGGGTGATCAAAGGGTTAAACATTTATTAGGGGGATTTAGGGGGGTCCCTAGACCTATCTGGGCCTACTACTAAGTACCCCATTACTGATTATAGCCACAAATGACATCAGTACAGTGATCAAAGAAAAATATGAAAACTGCACTGGGTGACACTGTGACAGGGGGTGAAGGGGTTAACTGGGGGGGGGGGCGATCGGGGGGGGGGGGTGATCGGGGGGTGACAAGTGTGCCTATGTCTACTGGTGTTAGTGTAGTGTTGGTGCAACTTACTGTGAGATCCTCTCTCTGGAACGGAAAAGAGTTCCACGAAGGGAGATGACATCACTTCCCCTGCCTGTGTTTATACTTACAGGCAGGGTAAGGATTTCATTCGCCAGAACCGATCACCAGGTCCAGACCAGAAATCAATGGCCTGGGCCTGGAGACTGATCGGTTCTGAAGTGAATCCTATCGTCGCGGCCGATGTACAGTAACGTTGCTTCGCCCAACCGACCCAACCTGCCGCAGTACAACTGCCGGGGCTGGTCCGGAACTGAATAAGGCCTAATTGAAACTTTAGTTTAAAGCAGTTATAAAGGCATATTTTTTTTCTTAAAATCATAAGCATATTATACTTACCTGCTCTGTGCAATGGCATTGCATGAAGTATCCCCGATCCTCCTCTTCGGGGGTCCCCCACTGCTTGCTACAGTCCCACTCTCAAGCTGGGCTGTGTGCATCCATAGGCAGCCTGCTCCCGCCTCAGAGAATTTGATGGACAGCAGCAGGAGCCGATGGATCCCGCTGCTGCCTTTGTGTCCTGTGAGAAGAGGGAGCTGCGCTGCTGCAGATGGACACATCGGATCGAAACTGGAGCCAGGTAAATATTTAAGGGGGAAGGGGAGCTGATCATGGGAGGAATATGGTAAAAAAAACAAAAAAAAAACAGTATGCTTTTATAACCAATTTAAGTCAGCTAAATGCATTCCAGTTGTACAAACACTTTCAGTTGTTTTTTATTAAGTCAGCCATAGTCTGAGTAGAAAAGTCCGACTCCTGCCAGCATGCTGCAGAGTGGGACCCTCACTCTCTGTGTGTGGAAGCAGTGTTCTCTCTGCAGAGGCCAGGCCAGTGGAGGCTGGTGTTTTTTTTTGAGGGGGGGGGGGTGGCAAACAACCACCACCCCCCTCCAGTCAGTTGATCATACAGCCCCGCATTTACCCCATCTAGGTTGCGGGCGGGCAGCGCTCCTACAGGCGACGGGTGGCAGGCAGCGGCTTCTATCGCGTCTCCGTGGCTTCCGCCGTGCATCTCCTCCCTCCTCCTCCTAGGCGTCCTTTCCTTTCAGCCAATTGGGGGAGGGGGTCTCAGGACCCACTTCCTGATTGGCCGGGAGGAGGATCAGTGTGGCAATAGCGAATATTCATTTGCTATTGTCACACAACTGGGTGGGCTCGGAGCGCATCGCTCTGCGCCCCGAGCCCACCCTCATTTGAAGCCTATTAGAGCCTCTAATCACATGCTTCAAAAAAAAAAAAAACATGGTCCAGCGCCCTGCATGTAGAACAGGGAGCCGGACGCATTGATAGGGGGGCAGAGCCTGTGCGCCCATAATGGACAGGCCGCCACTGGGTCAGACACACACCTTGCTGAGCCAGAGCTAGAGCACTCTATATTGAAAATCCCATGCTTCCTGCTGATTGGAGAGCTCTAGCTCTGACTCAGCAGGAATTGTTTCAGACTTCTGCAGAGAGACCACTGCTTCCACACAGAGGACTAGAGTCAGCATGCTGGCAAGGGACAGGTTTTTCTACTCAGAATGTGGCTGTTTTTGTTTTTTGTTTTTTTGTTTTTTATAGAAAACAAACTGTAAGCAAACAAATGAGCAGCAAAGCTCATGCTACCCATTTAATGGAAAACTCTAGATCTGACTCAGCGGTAGTGTGTTAGACCTCTGCAGAGAGACCATGGTTTCCACGCAAAGAGCAAGGGTCCCACCCTGCAGCCTGCTGACAAGGGACAGGCTTTTCTACTCAGGCTGTAGCTGCTTTCTAAAAAAAAAATGAACTGCAAGACTTTACACAGCTTTTTCATGCACGTGGCTGATTTAAATTGAAAGCTCAATTAGATTATAAGTGATGGTTTCAGGAGCTCCACATCATTCAAACTGTAATTTATATCTAGAGATACTTACAGGAGCTTAAGCCTTGCAATTTGAACTTCAGGTTGAATGGGTCCCGGGGATAGTTGGTAGCAAAATCAAGGATTCCTGTTTCATACTGCGGAGGAGAAAAACACACACACAATTAACCGCTTCAGCCCCGGAAGATTTTACCCCCTTCCTGACCATAGCACTTTTTGTCGCTTTAACTGACAATTGCGCGGTCGTGCGACGTTGCACCCAAACAAAATTGATGTCCTTTTTTCCCACAAATAGAGCTTTCTTTTGGTGGTATTTGATCACCTCTACGATTTTTTATTTTTTGCGCTATAAACAAAAAAATAGGGACAATTTTGAATAAAAAGCAATATTTTTAACTTTTTGCTATAATAAATATCCCCCAAAAATATATATAAAAAAACAATTTTTTTCCTCAGTTTAGGCCGATATGTATTCTTCTACATATTTTTGGTAAAAGAATCGCAATAAGCGTATATTGATTGGTTTGCGCAAAAGTTATAGCGTCTACAAAATAGGGGATAGTTTTATGGCATTTTTATTATTATTATTTTTTTATTAGTAATGGCGGCGATCTGCGATTTTTATCGTGACTGCGACATTATGGCGAACAAATTGGACACTTTTGACACTATTTTGGGACCATTGTCATTTATACAGCGATCAGTGCTATAAAAATGCACTGATTACTGTGTAAATGACACTCGTTTCAACACTAGGGGGCGATCAAGGGTTAAATCCTAGGGGTGATTCTAACTGTAGGGGGATGGGCTTCCACTCACATGACAGCGATCACTGCTCCCGATGACAGGGAGCAGTGATCTCTGTCATGTCACAAGGCAGAACGGGGAAATGCCTTGTTTACATAGGCACTTCCCCGTTCTGCGGCTCCGTGATACGATCGCCAGGACACCGGCGGACATCGAGTCTGCGGGTCCCGCGGGCACGGCCACGCTGTACGCGGCACGCGCGTGCCCGCTAGCCCCGCCAATTAAAGGGGACGTACAGGTACGCCCATATGTTCACCGCTGCCATTATGCCGACATATATCGGCGTGCAGTGGTCGGCAAGTGGTTAATATGTTTCCTTTTTTAATTATACATTTTCAAACTGATTGCATGTTAAAATCGATTGTACTAAAAAGTACTGGAGTGTTAATGTAAATATCCAGATTCAAAAAGAGTGAGGAAGAGTTACCAAAACTGCTTACCAGTCACTATAGAGAGACAAAGAACTGCCCCCATACCTGGAGGCGCTACAAGACCCCAAAAACAGACCCTGAACCTGTACAGACTGAGTGCACACAACCTGGAAATCAAGTCAGGAAGACACAGACAGACCTACAAACCCAAGGAGGGTAGACTGAGCCAGAAATGTGACCAATGGGCCCTGGAGGATGAGGACCACTTCCCACTATGGGGTCCCAAGCACTTCTGTAACATCAGGGGTCGTAATTGCGACCTGGCCCATGCTTGATAGGGTCCGTGTGGCCCCCCTGCCACATTGGGTTCTATCTAGAGTGGTGTGGAAAATTGCAGGTATGTTGCATTTTTCTGCACCACTCTGCAGGTGAACACAGGGAGCACCCGCAGCTGGGGGAATCCATGGACAGGAGGGGGTAATCAGTGTGGATAGGGGGGGGGATTTACAAGTACCAATGCCCTGAATGGCTCTCCATGCAGCAGCTGAAAGCTGCTTCTCCTCCTGTGTGCCCCCCCTCTCCTGCAGCGCCCCTTCCTTTTCTGTGTTCATTCACATCTGAAGCATAGTAAACTGTGTTTACTATGCTTCCGTTTATGAATGAACAGGAGCCTCTGTAAAGCGCTCCTTATTTATTCATCTTCAGTGCAACTGAGGCTGCAGAGAAAGGAATGGAAGAATCTGTGTCCAATTCTTTTCTCTGTCTTAAAAGTGAAACATCAGGGGTCTTTCAGACGGTGGCGGCGGGCGCTGTGATGGACGATGGATCTGCATCATTATTTTTAATGTAAAGAATTGTCAAAAACTGTGTTTGTTTTTATTTCTTTTTTAAAACTTTTTGGGTGAATGGGTAGGGGTATTATGTACCCAGCCTTCAAATTTTCCTCTCGCCTACTCACATTTTTTGAGTGGAAAATGAGGGCTGGCGAGGAGCTGGGCTGCCTGGGAGTGGGGGGGGGGGGGGGGCGAGCAACCCCGGTGGGCGGGGTTGATCGGGAGCCATTCTCCCAGCTGTCTCCCCTGTGAGCGCCGGTCCAATGCTGGGATGTGTTCTGTCTATCACAGGCGCTGGGTTAGGAGGAGGCGGGGCTGTGTGTGACAGCGAGCAGAGTGGAGGCAATTGTAATGTAAGGTGTAACAGCGTGCTATCCGCTCTGTGATCCCGCGGCTTTACTCTTCCTCCAGTCATGAACCAGCCGCCCTCTCTCTTCCTCCAGCCTGGCGAGGCTGCAGTGTTGGGCATGGTGAGGCTGTAATGGGGGCACAGTGAGGCTGCAATGTTGGGCATGGTGAGGCTGCAATGGGGGCACAGTGAGGCTGCAGTGTTGGGCATGGAGAGGATGCAATGGGGGCACAGTGAGGCTGCAATGAGCACAGTGAGGCTGCAATGGGGGCACAGTGAGGCTGCAATGTTGGGCATGGTGAGGCTGCAATGGGGGCACAGTGAGGCTGCAGTGTTGGGCATGGTGAGGATGCAATGGGGGCACAGTGAGGCTGCAATGAGCACAGTGAGGCTGCAATGGGGGCACAGTGAGGCTGTAATGGGGGCACAGTGAGGCTGTAATGGGGGCACAGTGAGGCTGCAATGGGCACAGTGAGGCTGCAATGGGGGCACAGTGAGGCTGCAATGGGAGGACAGTGAGGCTGCAATGGGGGCACAGTGAGGCTGCAATGGGCACAGTGAGGCTGCAATGGTGGGCACAGAGAGGCTGCAATGGGGGCACAGTGGGGCTGCAATAGGCACAGTGAGGCTGCAATGGGGGCACAGTGAGGCTGCAATGGCGGGCACGGTGAGGCTGCAATGGTGGGCACAGTGAGGCTGCAATGATGGGCACAGGTCACGCTGCATGATGGGCACAGGTGAGGCTGTGCTGAGGGGAAATGATAAAGTTGTTGTTAATATTTATTTATATTTATTTTTGTAACTTAATTCTGCATAAAACATTTAAGTGTCATTTCATGAGATAATTTATGAGGGCGTGTTTAGGGGCAGAATTAGGACGGGGCAGGCTAGGTGTTGGGTGGGGCAACTGGTGGCAAGTAACCCTTGAGGCCTGGCTTAAAGCTCAGGACTTGAAATTTTGACCCCATACATATTTGTACTCCATACTCATTCACATGGGGGGCTGGGATCTGGGGGCCCCCTTGTTAAAGGGGGCTTCCAGATTCCGATAAGCCCCCTGCCCGCAGACCCCCACAACCAAAGCCCAGGGTTTTTGGAAAGAGGCCCTTGACCCCCCTTGACAAGGTGCTTTGGAGTGGGGGGGGGCCCCATCCCAAAGCACCCTTCCCATGTTGAGGGTATGTGGCCTGTTATGGTTCAGGAGGGGGGGCGCTTGCTTGTCCCCCCCCTTTCCTGACCTGCCAGGCTGCATGCTCAGATACGGGTCTGGTATGGATTTTGGGGGGACCTCACGTGTTTTTTTTTTTATTTGGCATGGGTTCCCCTTAAAATCCATAACAAACCCAAAGGGCCCGGTATGGATTGGGGGGGACGGGAACCCCACGCCGTTTTTTAAAACATTTTTGTATTGGATACACCCCCTACCCCCTTTATAATATCCCTTACCCCCAAAAATGTATCGTAGGAGTAATTCCTACATCCCCCCACCCATCCTCTCAGGCCCATACAAACTCTTCATCGCTTTGGCAATGCTAACATGTATTTGTTTCTGCCAAAAAAGCTTTTTTGACTTGAGAGAGGAAGAGAGAGAAAAAGTGAAAGAGAAAGACAAAGAGGGAGAGACATGCAGGAAAACTCTAGAATACATTATCTATATCAGATAAGCTGCATATAGTGTATATGAAGAGGTGAAAGGTAACATGAAAGAAACCGCTATAAGGAAACTATATAAGCACATTTTTGAGGTTTATGTTTCACATGTTATCTTGAGGAATGTCACGTTTTCAGGACATCAATAAAAAATATATGATGTTTACTACCAGCTACAATGTAAACCTCAATACTGAGCTTTTGTTACATTCCAAGATATTTAGAGATCTATAATTAATAATATAATATTAATATTATAATCATAATATACAGTATTGTGCAAAAGTTTTAGGTAGGCGGTGCAGAATAAATTTGGAGCCAATCACACGCCTTCATGATGGTATGGCATGATGGATAAGTATCTGCCTGTATTTCTCAACAGTGGGGACACCATTGTACGGAGGCCAAACACAGATAAAAATGATTGCCTATACAGTGATCATCATTGAAATAAGCAATCATAGTGAGACCTCCCCCTCCAGAGCAGTACAGTGTCACCAGTGTCACTATGGGGACACTGCATTGCTCTGGTGACAGTGTGTAAAAAAAAAAAAAATATTAAAAAAACCTGTTACTTTTTTTGTTCATCATCGTCGCACCACTCACAGTGACCCTGATCGTCACACCAGTTACATTGTCCTTTATCACTGCCACACCAGTCATGCTGTCTCTGATCACCGCCGCACCAGTCACAGTGTCCCTCATTGCCACACCGGTCATATTATCACTGATCACCACAACACCAGTCATATTGTCCCTGATCACCACCACATCAGTCATATTATCTCTGATCACCACCACATCAGTCATATTGTCCCTGATCACCACCACATCAGTCATATTATCTCTGATCACCACCACATCAGTCATATTGTCTTTGATCACTGCCGTGCTAGTCACAGTGTCCCTGATTACCATCACACCAGTCATGTTGTCCCTGATCACTGCCACACCAGTTACCAGACATCCCCACCTGCAAAAACTAATTTCAGGGAGGTTTTAAACTAATTTCAGGGAGGTGGCGCTTAACGCCAGCGCCGACCCCCCCCCCCCCCAATAAAATGCAGCTTTACCAGTGCCCATGAAATGCAGCCCTTACCTGATCACACAGCTGCTGGGGCTGGGCTTCTGGTCCCGGGATCTGGCTGCTGGAGCCTAGGGTCTGGCTGCTAGGGGGGCCAAGGGTCTGGCTGCTGGAGCTGGGCTGCTGATCCTGGGTTCTGGCTGCTGGGGCCAGGGGTCTGGCTGCAGGAGCTGGACTGCTGGTCCTGGGGTCTCGCTGCTGGGGCCAAGGGTCTGGCTGCTGGAGCTGGGCTGCTGTTCCTGGGGTTTGGCTGCTGGGGCCTTGGGGCTGACTGCAATGGGGCTGGTGAGCCATCCGAGTCAGAGAATTCCCCAGAAGGAAGGGGGGTGGGCGGAGGCAGAGAGAAGACTGGGCACTGTGATCTGCAGGCTGTAGCATTTGGAAGAAAAAAAAACTTTCCCCAGTCAAGCCGATTCTTTCTCCACTTTCGGGTGCCGCTGCGCAGTAATCTCCTGTGTGACAAGTACATGACAGTCCCGGTCTGCCCGGAGGATTGTTATAGAAGACAAAAAAAATAGGTAGCACTACGTATTACCAGGGGGCAGACTTTTTAGGCTGAGAAACACTGGAGAGGAAGTAACAGTATAAAAATATAAATTTATTGAAGGTTACAAATACATAAAAGTAAGAATGAAGATTATAACATAAATGCATCTATGAATATTGTGCAGTGAGCCCTTGTATGTCTACGCGTTTCGCCGCTAGGCTTCCCCAGGACACGGCCAAGGTTCACAGACGGAACAGATAAGAGAATATGTTTCTCTATCTTGTTTGGAATGCACAATCATGTACAGTCACAATACGGTGGGTAATTCACTCAAAAGTTAAAGAAATATATTAAGTATTGCTGAATGTATGAACAGGGGCATTTGAATAGTATTCCTTATTTTGGGAACGGCCATCAGATAGAGGAGGGCCATCAAAGAGTATCCCACAGTGAATCCTGGATTTGAATTCCAGTACTGCTGATGGCTATATATAGCCCAACAGCCAATCGCTGTATGTTTAAAGTTTCAATATCACAGCATGCCCCTGGGAGACAGCAATCCACTGCACCCTGTTATAGAAGAGACCAGGACTGTCATGTACTTTTCGCACAGGAGATTACTGCGCGGCGGCACCCGAAAGTGGAGAAAGAATTTGCTTGACTGGGGAAAGTTTTTTTTTTTCTTCTAAATGCTACAGCCTGCAGATCCTCCTTCCCTGCTGAATTGGCCAGACCCATGCAGCAGCCAAAGCAGGCTAGGAACAGCAGTATAGGCTGTACCCCCTGCCTCAGCTCGCAGCGCCTTACATTCGCCTGTCACCCAGCCACAGACAGAGCGGTCGTACTCTATTCGGCCGCTCGGGCTGCTCTCTCTGTCTGTGGCTGAGTGACAGGCCCACCCGAGAGATCGCCACGGCTTGTGGGAGACTTGGGATGTCTGAGTTACAGTGTCCCTGATCACTACCACACTAGTCACAGTGTCCCTGATCATCGCCACACCAGTTACATTGTCTCCAATCCCCACCACGTCAATCATATAGTCCCTAATCACTGCCACTCCAGTCCCAGTGTCACCAGACCAGTGTAATGCCGTGTACACATGGGCGGATTTTTCGACCGGACTGGTCCAACGGAACGAATCCGGCGGACAATCCGACCGTGTGTGGGCTCCATCTGACCTGCAGTGGACTTTTTCGGTCAAAAATCTGACGGACTTTAGATTTGGAACATGTCTCAAATTTGTCCGACGGACTCGAGTCCGGTCGACCAATCCGCTCGTCTGTATGCTAGTCCGACGGACGAAAACCCACGCTAGGGCAGCTATTGGCTACCGGCTATCAACTTCCTTATTTTAGTCCGGTGTACGTCATCACGTACGAATCCGTCTGACTTTGGTGTGATCGTGTGTAGGCAAGTCAGTTAGTTTAAAAGTCCGTCGGAAGTCCGTCAAATGTCTGTCGAAAGTATGTCGGAAAGTCCGTCGGACCAGTCCGGTCGAAAAGTCCGCCCGTGTGTACATGGCATAAGCCAGCAACAGTGTTCCTGATCGTTGCTACACCAGTGTAGTGTTGCCTCTGCCTTCCTCCTGTACTAACCCTGTTTATTGATCAAATTTCTGTCTGTTGCCTGGAAAGATCCTTTGTCTATTTGCTTACCGTGAAAATGTCTCTGCCTGTAGCCTAAACTGACCCATCTGCCATCCAATGGACTATGTTTCTGCGAGACACGAGTCCCAGCCATCCCCTGCGGACAATTGCACTCCTGGAACCATTGGAACTCTTTTGTTCTTCCTTTCTTTAGCCCCCTGCACTTCCTGGCCAGTGAACATGACGGCCACATTCCAGAAGGCTTGGCTTTCAAGAACTGGGACTGTTATAGGGGACGCTACACTAAGCTATATCCCTGACCCCTCGTACAGAGGCGACCATTACACTACATTGGTTTTGATACAATTGGTTGATTTGTGTGATACACAAGGTACAATGTCAAGCACAGAATCAGTCCAAAAAGTAAAAAAAGTCTCACATGTGTGATATTCCCAAAATTACTTCCTGTCTGGTAAAACATCGTCTGCAGGACAGGAAGTAGTCTCTCTAACAGAGCCCTGGATTGTAATAAAAACCTGAGAGAGTTTCTAATCCTTCCCCACCCTAAAACTCTAAAGCTAAAAACAAAAAAGGTTTTGCTGGATAAGTACATTAAAAAAAAAAAAAAAAGGTCAGTGCTCAATTTCTTGTATAAATGTAGGAATGGCCTGCACTCCTTGCACTGTTCGACTTTGGAAGCAGATGGGTGCTTGTAGCATAGTTGCCAACATTTTGAAAAAACTTTTTAGGGACACTTTTTTCTTTCTGTAGGTGGAGTTTTATTTTAATTAGAGGTGGGGCATTCATTTTTAGGCATGGTCTAGCAGAAGTTAAAAAAATGTAGTGCAAAAAATGGACTTTACTTTAAATTACGCAAAATGGCTTAAAGAGGGTGTGGTTGAATAGAGTCTGGGGTGACTTACATAGTGAAAAATGTGGTAATATATAGGAAATGTAGGTAGGCCAGGAGGTTGGGGAAGGCTGGAGAAGAGGGGGGGGGGTGGTGAGCAGAGGTGGGGTGGGGATGGAGAAGAGGGGGCATGAGCAGAGGTGGAAGTTGGGGGCGTGAGCAGAGTTGGAGGGAGATGGAGAAGAGGGGGGTAAAGAGGGTTGATGAAGGGAGGGTTATGAGCATAGCTGGGCTGTTCCGGGCTGCTGGGAGGGAAGACGCTGTGAAAGGACGGTGGGAGACAAGGCACACAAAAGTTGCACAAAAGTTGCTGCATAGGATAGTCAGTGGACTCACCGCAGCTGTAGCTTTTCTGATAGCAGGCATCGGTACCTGCCTCAGGTGTCTCTCCCTGTTCACCACTGCGCCCCTATTTAATAAGTGTGAGATAAGCCAAGCAAAAGGGGGTGGCCCTGCAGTTTCATGAGGCACAGCAGACACCCAGCCTCTCCACAGCCGATCCCACCAATCACAAGCTGATCCTGGACAAGACTGCATACTGAAAGGAGCATGAATGGTGGGCGTGAGTCAGTGTGACCGGGGGGGGCGCACGGGACCTTTGCAGCTACGCCATTGGTGTCACCTGGGTGCGGTTCACACCCCCATGGCGACGCCTGTGACAAAGTCTATTTTTCAGGATTTTGCCCATGACAGGCCCAGACCAGGACATCAGTCTGAATTTCCGTGAATGTCCCGGGCAAATAGGGACTGTTGGCAACTATGTTGTAGTGACACCAGCGAATGGCGCCATGCAGAACACAGTGGAAAGTTAAAGCAGAACTAAACTCTCTCAAGCAACATGAACTATTTTTAATTCTTATGCCGCTAGAATTGGTAAATAGATAGGTACAGTATATTTTATTTACTTGTTTTAAACTTTTTTTCACATTTCTTTGGTTGCTTCCTGGTTCCTGGATTAGGCCAAAATGATGCTACACATGCCATGAGTCTTTAGGAGGGGAGGAGGGGATTTCCCAGCTAAGCACACCTACCTGTTTGTGGGTGGGGTCTGCTGCGCCCATGCACCTGGGGTAACACCTCGCCCGAAGGCGTGCTCATCAATGTCTGGGACCAGGCAGAGGCTGCGGTCATATGAAGAATCAAACATTAAGGCAATCCCGGTACAATAATGTGCAGAGTTTCCCTGTAAGATGTTTCATCCCAAGTAACTACACACTTGTAACTGATGTATGCCTTGGCCCACTCCACCAGTCCAGCGTACAGTGGCGGATGGTGGTGTATTTTTTGGGGGGGAGCGGCAAACAATCCACCCATTGCCACCCCACCCCCCGGTGGGTCGGTCAGTCACCAGCCTCGCACTTACCCCATCTAGGTCGTGGACAGAGCTTCCTCTGGGAGGCAGCTTCACCCTGAATCTCCTTCCACCTCTGAAGTGTCTCAGAACCCATTTCCTTATTGACCGGGAGGAGAATCAGGAAGACAATAGTGAATATTAATTAGCTATTGTCACACAACTGGGTGGGCTCGGGGCGCAGTGCTCTGTGCCCCGAGCCCACCCTTTTTTAAAGCCAACTAGAGCCTCAGGCTCTAATCATGTGCTTCTAAAAAAAAAAAAAAAAAACATTGGAATCCATGTGTCTGGCTCTGGACTTTTTCCCTTTTATATATCACAGGAATGGAGGCCGGACCCCAAAAAGCCTGCAGACATGATCAGGGAAGGCTAAAAGAAATATTACCCTCTTCCCCTTGACCTAAGCAGCTGAGTAACTAAGTAAACATAGTAGGCAAACCTGCCTATATGCTTCCACGCCTGAGCTAAGGGTAGATGGATTCCAGAAGATAAATGCTACATGAATCGTCTGCCCTTACTCAAGATGGCCACAGCTAGAAATGCTAAGAGGTGTTTTTCAAAATGATTTCTCAACAAAGCATGGAGACATGGAGAGATGGGTGAGTTTGCTTTGAATAATAAAAATTAATGAAATAGTGTTTTCAGTTTGTAGTGCTCAGATACAGTTTAGTTCCGCTAAAACATCACCAGCATATAATATACACTTATATGCCTCATGTGTAGCCAATGTTTCAGACCATGTAGGACCCCTTCCCCAAAGTGATATACTGACGTCATTATGGAAGGGACCCTGTGTGGCCCCAAAACTGTGGTTAAACATGACATATGTAAGCTTTGCACCAATAAAAATGTATACTATTCACACCAGAGTGCTGGTGATGTTTCAACCTCCTACTCAGTTTATACTTCTCATTATGTTTATTGTCTTTGTAACTAAATTGACTTACCTGTCTAAAGTCATGTGGCTTTGGATCTTGGTATTTATCCTTTGGGTAACAGCCTTCTTTAACACACATGAGGTTGGCCTCGAAGGGACCAATATGTCTAAACTTTGTTAAGAACTTTGTAGGTGGTTTTGTAGGGCGCTGTATGGGGTTCAGGGGACCTGAAATCACTTCCAGCTTATTCCACTGCTTGGTGTCCTTGGTCACATTTTTCTTCTCTTCAGTATCAAAGTCCTCGGACCTCCTTGGCAATGCCAGTGACTTGTACAGCTTGACGCTGAAGTCAGGAGGTTTCCTCATCCAGATATTATATTCTGGGATCGGTTTTGAATTTGTGACGTGTTCACTTCTTTCCACTGCTAGTCTTCTATTGGCGCTAAATTTCACTTGTCTGGTAAAGAAATAACGATGGTCAAGTTCAGATGGAGGTCTCATCTGGGCAGACATCATGGATGATCCCCTAAACAAATAGTTATAAAACAAAAAGAAAACACCAAAAATATTATTTCCCAATTAACATATAAGATTTTGTGTTGCTTATAAATTAATCTCAACTCCTTTACAACTGCCCAAAACATGCAGTGGGGAAAATAATTATTTAATCCCCTGCAGATTTTGTAAGTTTGCCCACTTTCAAAGAAATTAAGGGTCTATAATTTTTATCAAAGGATTTTAAATGATAGAGACAGAATACCAACCAAAACGTCAGAAAAAAAAACACATGATACAAATGTGATAAATTGAGTTGCAGTTCAGAGAGTAAAATAAGTATTTGATCCCCGAGCAAAACATGACTTAGTACTTGGTGAAGAAACCCTGGTTGGTAAGCAGAGAGTTAGGACATTTCTTGTAGTTGGTGACCAGGTTTGCACACATCTCAGGAGGGATTTTGGTCCACTCTTCTTTACAGATCTTCTCTAAATCCTTAAGGTTACTTGACTGTCGCTTGGCAACTCGAAGTTTCAGCCCCCTCCATACATTTTTTATAGGATTAAGGTCTGGAGACTGGCTAGGCCACTCCATGACCTTAATGTGCTTCTTCTTGAGTCACTCCTTTGTTGCCTTAACGGCATGTTTTGGGTGATTGTCATGCTGGAAGACTCGACCTATCTTCAGTGTTCTGGCTGAGGGAAGAAGGTTCTTATCCAAGATTTTATAATATGTGGCCCTGTCCATTGGCCCCTCAATACGGCAAAGTCGGCTTGTACCTTTAGCAGAGAAACAGCCCCAAATAATAATGTTATAATGAATGTCATAGTCGGCATTTTTCTTCCTCCAAACACGGCGAATCGAGTTAATGCTAAAGAGTTCAATTTTGGTCTCATCTGACTACAGAACTTTCTCCAAATCCTTCTCTGAATCATTTAGATGTTCATTGGCAAACTTCAGATGGGCCTGTACATGTGCCTTCTTGAGGAGGTGGACCTTGCTGGCGCAGCAAGGATTTAAATCCACGGCAGCGTATTTTGTTACCAATGGTTTATTTGGTGACTGTGGTCCCAACTGTCTTGAGATCATTCACAAGCTCCTTCCGTGTAGTTCTGGACTGATCCCTCACTTTTCTCATGATCATCCTTACCACATGAGGCAAAATGTCGAGGGCGATTGATGGTTATTTTGTATTTTTTCCATTTGCGAATAATCGCTCCAACATTTGTCTCCTTCTCACCAAGCTTCTTGCTGATGGTCTTGTAGCTCATTCCACCCTTCTGCAGGTCTCCTGACATCCTTTGACAGCTCTTTGGTCTTGCCCATGGATAGTGAGGTTTGAATGGAAGAAAGAGATTCTGTGGACAGGTGTCTTTTATACACATAACGAGTTGTCGTTAGGAGCGTCTTCTTAAATTGACAGGACTAATCTGTGTACTACATGAGAACATACTGTAGCCAGTCTGTGGGAGCCAGAATTATTGTTGGTTGGTAGGGGATCAAATACTTATTTTACTCACTGAACTACAAACCAGTTTATAACATTTGTATCGTGTTTTTTTCTGGAGTTTTGGTTGATATTCTGTCTCTATCATTTAAAATACTCAGATGATAAAAATGATAGACCCTTCATTTCTTTGTACGTGGGCAAACTTACAAAATTTGCAGGGGATCAAATAATTATTTTCCCCACTGTATGTGCAGTGGCAAAAAGGTGGCCTTCAGTGCCCGCACAACTCATATATGTGTTAGTGGGCAGCCAATGTCTGTGCTGTGAGCACAAAGACCGAGCAACTCGCGATCTGGATTAAGGTCCCGTTCACACTGCGCATAGTGGGGACTCACGTTCCCACTCATGATTTTGTTTGGGAGTTTCTCATGCGATTCCATGTGTCATGCATAGGGCCACCCATTCACTTAAATGGGTGGCCCTATGCGCTTTTGTCACCCAAAAGAAGTTCAGGGACCAAATTTTGTCCATGAGCCAGACTCGATTTTATACGCACGTTTTGCTGCATTTCTCACGCGTTTTACCAAGACACAATTGTGGCTAAAATGCACCATGTTTGGGGTGCCGTTTAGGATGAATGGCAGCCAAAATGCAGGTATTGCCACGATTTGGAATCGCACTGGTTCTGCTCATGGTTCCTAATCGCCCAAATGTGAACAGGGACTTCAGATCAGTAGAAGGCGTGAGTGGCTTCCATTACAACACACTGTGCCACTACATCAGAACTGACAAAGCTCCTAGTGCAACAAGCCTTAGGACAGTGCCAAGGATGCCACAGGGTGGCCATGAACCCAATCCTAACCCAATCCACATCAGGGATATGACTGTACAAATTTTTATTAGGAATATTTTTTATTGCAATAAAAATCCATGTGGAGAGAACAGCACACCATTCCCAGTGGACGCCTGCCATCAGCTCCAATTATTTAAAGCGGTATTAAACCCATGACTAAAAAATGTAATATATTGAAGCTTACCAATCATTAAATGTGATGGCTGCATTTGTTTTATTTACTTTTTAGGATTTTCCTCCCTGGTGATCTGGCCAGTAGCACACTTCTTGTATTAGAGTGCCTCCAGTCTGGATTAACCACTTGCCTACCGGGCACTTTCATCCCCTTCCTGCCCAGGCCAATTTTCAGCTTTCAGCGCTGTCACACTTTGAATGACAATTGCGCAGTCATGCTACACTGTAACCATGTGAAATTTTTATAATTTTCTTCACACAAATAGAGATTTCTTTTGGTGGTATGTAATCACTGCTGGGTTTTTTATTTTTTACAAAAAAAAAAAAAAAGACCGAAAATGTTGAAAAAAAAAAAGTTTTTCTGTAAGTAAATTTTGTAAATACAGGTAAGTAATTTTTCTCCTTCTTTGGTGTACACTGATGAGGTGGCACTGATGGACACTAATAGGCTGCACTGATGGGCACTGATGAGGCGGCACTTATGGGCACTGATGAGGGGTAGGGATGAGCCGAACACCCCCCCGGTTCGGTTCGCAGCAGAACATGCGAACAGGCAAATAATTTGTTTGAACACGCGAACACCGTTAAAGTCTATGGGACACGAACGTGAAAAATCAAAAGTGCTCATTTTAAGGGTTAATATGCAAGTTATTTTCATAAAAAGGGTTTGGGAACCTGGGTCCTGCCCCAGGGGACATGTATCAATGCAAAAAAAAGTTTTAAAAACAGCCATTTTTTTGGGAGCAGTGATTTTAATCATGCTTAAAGTGAAACAATAAAAGTGAAATATTCCTTTAAATTTTGTACCTGGGGGGTGTCTATAGTATGCCTGTAAAGTGGCGCCTTTTTTTCCCATGTTTAGAACAGTCCCTGCACAAAATGACATTTCTAAAGGAAAAAAGTCATTTAAAACTACTTGCGGCTATAATGAATTGTCAGTTCTTGGCAATACAGATAAAAGTCATTGAAAAAAACGGCATGGGGGTCCCCCCAGAAATCCATACTAGGCCCTTTGGGTCTGGTATGAATATTAAGGGGAACCCCGAACCAAAATTTTTAAAAAAATTGCATGGGGGTCCCCCCAAATTCCATACCAGGCCCTTCAGGTCTGGTATGGATTTTAAGGGGAACCCCGCTCCAAAATAAAAAAATGGCGTGGGGGTCCCCCAAAAAATCCATTCCAGACCCTTATCTGAGCACGCAACCTGGCAGGCCGCAGGAAAAGAGGGAGGAGCACCCCCCTCCTGAACTGTACCAGGCCACATGACCTCAACATGGGGAGGGTAGCCCCCCAAAGCACCTTGTCCTCATGTTGATGAGGACAAGGGCCTCATCCCCACAACCCTTGCCCGGTGGTTGTGGGGGTCTGTGGGTGGGGGCTTATCGGAATCTGGAAGCCCCCTTTAACAAGGGGACCCCCAGATCCCACCCCCCCTGTTTGAAATGGTAACGAGTACATTGTACCCCTACCATTTCACAAAAAAAGTGTCAGAATGTTAAAAAACCACAAGACACATCTTGGGACAAGTCCTTTATTAAAAAATAAAAAAATAAAAATGTCCCACAAAGTCCATTCATCTTCTTCTCTCGCTCCGCCGGACAGAAAACCCCCCCCCTGCACGCCGCCACTGATCCGCCTCTATGGGAGGCACCCGCCGTAATGACTGTCCTCTCAGGTGACATTTCTTTTATAACTGAGGGCTGGGCCACATGGTGACGTACCCGGGTGACCCCGCCCCCCTCTGATTCACGGGGACTTCCCAATGGCTTCTCCGTGGCGTCAGAGTGGGGCAGGACCACTTGTTTACATCGTAAATGGGTGGCCCCACCCCCCTCTGACGCCACGGGGAAGCCATTGGGAAGTCCCTGTGCATCAGAGGGGGGCCGGGTCATTGATGGGCATTAATGGGCAGTAATGATGGGGGGGTGTTAGATGGACTAGCAGATTTAGATACACTAACAGGTTGTAGCCAAACCAGCTCACACTTTAGAGGGAGGTGCAGCAGTTTTATACATGTTTAAATAAAAGATAATCATTGTAAGCACCCCTGTCAGCGTTGAATGGTTTGTCTCATCCATGAAAACTGGTACATTCTGCTGGAGAGCGTGTGCTTTTGAAAAACAACAGACAGATATAAATAAATAAATACAGATCATTGTAAGCACCCTTGTCAGTGGTAAATGGTTTGCCTCATCCCTTTAACTGCTACATCTGCAAGAGAGCTTATTCTGTTAAAAAAAAAAACAGACCCTATTGGCTGGATTACCAGGTTGAAAAAAAAGGGAAAGACAGACTAACTCGTCGTTTACATTGAATGCGGCTTTGGAATCGTGCGACTTCATCTGAAATTGCATCATTTCAAAGCCGTATATCCGTGCAGCTTCATGCACAAATGTCTATGCAAGTCGCACCTGAAATCGGCAAAAAGTAATGCAGGAACTACTTTTTCAAATCGGTGCGACGCCGCAAAGTTGGTGTCACACCGATTTAAACGAGTGCGATTGCCGGCAACAGGGTGCAACTTGTCATGCGATTTGACCTGTCAAATCGCATGACAAATCGCTGTAATGTGACTGAGAGCTAAATAAAGAAAACTAAAGCAGACATCACATCTAGGAATTGGTAAGCTGCAATATTATACACGTTCGCTTTTGGGTTTAATACCGCCTAAATAATCCTTCAAATGTTTGATCAATTCAGTTCATCTCATGAAAATGAAATGTATTATATTTTAGGATTGTTTATTTCATTACTGAATTCTGTAACAGTCTTAGCGTGAAATGTATTGAATTCCACCCGTTTGCTATTCACATCATAGTAAATAAGTGGAGAAATCTCTTACCTCCCGGGGGAAATGAATTATTTATCGGTATCTGGGCTTCATTTAGGCTCCAGAGCAGCTGCAGTCAGGTACACATAGAATTCTGATCTGCTGTCAGCCGCCCCAGGGAGACACCACCGGAGCTCTGCACCAAACTTGAGTTACCAGGAGACGGAATAATAAGAACTTCTCCCTTCCTTCATTGACAAAAAACTGGAAGAGCCATTGCTGGGTGACTTGTGAAAAGAGCATTGACCGGCACTTAGCAACTATGTAACTACTATTGTTCTAGATAGAATGTGAAGTGCCTGATCAGGATCAGCATGTCCGGACAGGACTGGTGGAACCTTCTGTATAATCTACCATAAAAGGCCACCTCTATGTACAGAAGGCAAAGCTGCTGGAAAATGGCTGCAGGATGTAAAGATATACAGCGTCTTGAAAAAGTATTCATACCCCTTGAAATTTTCCACATTTTGTCATGTTCCTACCAAAAAATGTAAATGTATTTTATTGGGATTTTATGTGATAGACCAACACAAAGTGGCACATAATTGTGAAGTGGAAGGAAAATGATAAATGGTTTTTAAATTTTTTTACAAATAAATATGTAAAGTGTGGGGGGGATTTGTATTCAGCCCCCCTGAGTCAATACTTTGTAGAACCTCCTTTCACTGCAATTACAGCTGCAAGTCTTTTTGGGGATGTCTCTATCTCCCAAATTTTGAGATGGGAATGAGGGACACCTATTAGCAAAAGTAGGTAGGCATATGGCACACACCCTGCCACGCCCCCTTAAAGGAGAAATATCCAAAATAAGTTAAACTCGCGGGTGCTATTTTTACTACTACTATTCCTTTATATTGGCTTTTGCCATTTACAAATGCAGCAATTTAGAAATCAGATGAAAGATTCAAAACTGGGAAACACTTTTTTGAAAGATAAAAAGTGCATTTTATATGCATCCAAATGGATCAGACCAAAATGAGGGACAAATGAGGAGGAATGAGGGATAGAGGGACATTGCTCCAAATCAGGGACAGTTGGGAGCTATGGATGTGTCACTACCAGCTTTGCACATCTAGAGAGGGATATTTTTGCCCATTCTTCTTTGCAAAATATCTCAAGCTCTGTCAGATTGGATGGAGAGTGTCTGTGAACAGCAATTTTCAAGTCTTTCCACAGATTCCCAATTGGATTTAGGTCTGGACCTTGATTGGGCCATTCTAACGCATGAATAGGCTTTGATCTAAACCATTCCATTGTAGCTCTGGCTGTATGTTTAGGGTCGTTGTCCTGCTGGAAGGTGAACCTCCGCCCTGATGAGGCGACACTGATGGGCACTGATTAGGAGGCACTAATATGCAGCACTGATGGACACTAATAGGCATCATTTATGGGCACTGATAGACGGCATGGATAGACAGCACTGATGGGCACCGATTGGCAGCACTGGTGGGAACTGAAGGGCAGGGCCGGTGCTACCACTAGGCAAACTAGGCAGCCGCCTAGGGTGCACTGCTGCCTAGGGCGCCCGGGCACTGGTGTTCCTGCTCTCTTCACTCTGCAGCAAGCAACTAAGTCTCAGCATCATGAGGCAGCCGCACATAGTGTCAGAGGCAAAGCGGCAGCAGAGGACCGTATCTGTGTCCCGACTCCCCAGTGAATGGAAGCAAGCAAACATTCATTGATGGGCACTGGTAGGCTGCATTGATCGGTGCTGGTGAGGCTGCATTGATGGGCACTGGTGAGGCTGTATTTGACGGGCACTGGTAGGCTGCATTTGATGGGTGATTGTGAGACTGCATTGATGGGCACGGGTGAGGCTGCATTGATGGGCACTGGTGAGGCTGAATTGATGGGCGCTGGTAAGGTTGCATTGATGGGTGCTGGTGAGGCTGCAGTTGATGGGCACTGGTGGGCTGCATTGATGGGTGCTGGTAGAATGCATTTGATGGGCGCTGGTGAGGCTGCATTGATGGGCACTGGTGAGGCTGCATTGATGGGCGCTGGTGAGGCTGCAGTTGATGGGTGCTGGTAGGATGCATTTGATGGGCGCTGGTGAGTCTGCATTTGATGGGCGCTGGTGAGTCTGCATTTGATGGGTGCTGGTAGGATGCATTTGATGGGTGCTGGTGAGTCTGCATTTGATGGGTGCTGGTAGGATGCATTTGATGAGCGCTGGTGAGTCTGCATTTGATGGGCGCTGGTGAGTCTTTATTTGATGGGTGCTGCTAGGATGCATTTGATGGGCGCTAGTGAGTCTGCATTTGATGGGCGCTAGTGAGTCTGCATTTGATGGGCGCTGGGGAGTCTGAATTTGATGGGTGCTGGTGAGTCTGCATTTGATGGGTGCTGGTGAGTCTGCATTTGATGGGCGCTGGTGAGTCTGCATTTGATAGGCGCTGGTGAGTCTGCATTTGATGGGCGCTGGTGAGTCTGCATTTGACGGGTGCTGGTAGCATGCATTTGATGGGCGCTGGTGAGTCTGAATTTGATGGGCGCTGGTGAGTCTGAATTTGATGGGCTCTGGTGAGTCTGAATTTGATGGGTGCTGGTAGGCTGCATTTGATGGGCACTGGTGAGGCTGCATTCATGGGCGTTGGTGAGGCTGCATTCATGGGTGTTGGTGAGGCTGCATTTGATGGGCACTTCATTAAAAAGCTGGGGTATACATGGGCAGGGCAAAGGGTGTGGAGTCAGGGGTGGAGCCAAGGGCGAGGTAGCAAAATGAGGCTTTGCCTAGGGTGTCAAAAATCCTTGCACAAGCATTTCCAGCATTTCCTGTATACTCTGTGATCAGCTGTGATTGGCCACAGCTTATTACATGGTAAAGAGCCTGGGAGAAGTAGTTCGGAAACAACTGGGGTGCCAAGGTTCGCTATCACTGTCATAGGCTCTTATCCGTACTGTGCTGTGTCCAAGGGACACAAAGCACCACAGATCACTGCGTGGCCCCGGGGGGGGGATGGGTCAGGGAGCAGTTAAAGCTGTGCGCCAGGATAAGTAAACATTGTCTAAATTAATTCATTTTTTATGTGTATTTTTCTTGAATCTCGGTGTGCTTTGTGTATTTCTTCCAGATCTGTAATCCAGTGTGAGACTTTCCCTCTGTGTAGGAGCTCCCTGTAATAAAGACCAATCATTGCTGCTCTCTCTCCTTGTGCAGCGGGACTGGTCTTGTCTCCGCCCCCTGCTGTCGTTTACTGCAGGCAGCTCATAGTGCGTGGAGCCTGCTGGGCCCCTCCAACATCTCTACTCTCTGCATATGCACATGCACAGCATAGTGATGATGTCACAGCTCTTTCACAAGGTAATATCTGGGTTTGCAAAGGGATTTGAAAGGCTATGCTATGCATGAATCTATCCATTATACATATAGGGGGTGGCGTGGATAGGGGGGGCAGCGCCCGTGAGCCTCTAATGGATGGGTCACCACTGGGGTCAGGGGTCATGCAGCCTCATAGGACAGTCAGAGGAGAATGAAAACTCATTCTACAAGCTCTAGCCAGACACTGATAGAAGTCACAAGACTGCTATATACCGCTGATGAGAAAAGGTATTTAGCAGTTTATATTTTCTAAAATAATTACTATTCTATGTACTGTGGAAGATCAGATATAGTGAATTCAGGTTCCTGGGTTTAGTAACACTTTAAATATACCCAGTGAAGGGACCATCCTCAGGTGATACACAACTCCTCCTACATAAGTTGTACCTGTTTATCTGCAGTCTTCTAAACATCTGTTCAAAGTGCTGAATTTATAAGCTTGTCTAAGCGTTCAGAAAAAAGTGGGCGGAGATCGGAAGTTACACTCTGCAGAGATCAGTGAGGAGAGCTCTGAGAGCTGTTTGGAGGGAAAGGACACACCATCCTGCCCACACAGCACACAGGAACAGAACTGAGGCTGTCAATCACAGGCTGTATGCTGGAGATCCCTCCCTGTCACCATTTTTCTCTTGGTGTCAGGAAAACTTGTGAAACACGACTCACGCTGATAGCAAAAAAATTAAGCAGCAGATAGAAATGACACTTAGTCCTCTGGACTGAGACAAGTACACACTATAGTGGGATATGCTTTGTTCATATTTTATGTTTGACATTTACATCCGCTTTAATTTTTCAGCCCTGCTGTAGTTCCGCTTAGTATTCAATAAATCTGTGTTGGGATAGTTCGGTATAGAAGACGTATGTTGTGTGTCCTGTGAACTCTGTATATATGACAGCACCATATGGAGAAGGTTGTATAAACACTTGCAGCATGCTCCCAGCTGCACCCCTGGCTCTATGCACCATCTGCAGAGAGAATGGTCTATGAACTGATGTCTGTAATCTTCCCCAGGATTGTGAAACGCGTGCCTAACCCATGGCGGGTCAATGGATAAAATAGCAGAAAAGCCTTTCATTGGCTTTCCGGCCATGTTTGTAATCAGAGCGACCCGCTGTCCATCGATCGGGACCAGCCCCCCCCCCCCCCACCCAACAAACAACCCTTTAATATATTTCCCAATGTATCTAATGTTTACAATGTGTGTCTGGAAACGCTCAGCTCTCCATAGGAGGATTACCGTCAGTGCTGAGCAGTTGCAGGAATTACGCCTGTGATTGCTGGAAATGGCCACCAGATGGCAGACTAACGCCAACAATGGAATGGTAATGTACAATTCGACTAAAGCAATTTAAACAATGAACTCTGGGATTAGCAAATGTGGTCTAAAGCCTCGTACACACGATTGGATTGTTGGCCAACAAAACCGTGGACTTTTGCCTGAAGGTTGTTGGCCCAAACATGTCTTGCATACACACGGCACACGATTGTTGGCCAACAATCACGAACGTAGTGACATACTACGTGGCTTTTCAGCTCTTTAGCGCCACCCTTTGGGCTCCTTCTGCTAATTTCATGTTAGTAAAAGTTTGGTGAATGTTGATTCGCGCTTTTCATTTTGCGCTTTTCATTTCGTGCTTTTCAGTTCGTTTCTGAACGGCCGTTCGTCAACCAGACATGTTGCGGAATCGGAGGAGATAACGTGTTATTGATTATTGGCCTTGGAGTTATTGCTTTGACATCATTTTTTTGGTTGAATAATAATGATCTGATTTGTTATATTTTCTATATGTTTGGATGCATAGAATGCACTTTTTGGTTAAGTTCTATTGGCAGATTTCATGTCTAATTTTATTTGTTTTATTTTTTTAACGCACAATAAAAAAATTGTGTAGAATAATACTTGGCAATGTGTTTTACTTCAAATGACAGTTTGGGAGTCGGCAGTTATATTTAAAAAAAATACAATGTAAAACTGACAAGGGACATCAACATAGTTGTATCTTTGATCTTAAAAACTACAGGATAATGGTGTTGTGGTAACTTGCCCAAATTTTTTTAAAAAAAAGCATAATAATATTATTCTTGATATCACTAGAAAAAAAAGCCTTTGAAAATTTCTTTGCAATAACTCCATCAGTATCACCAACAAAGCATCTTCATTATTATCCCATTAAAGAAGAAGAGAATTGTGCGCTGCATTTCGAAATTTCATAATTTGCCACGTCACGAATGTTAATTCTCGAATACAAACGCTAGTTTACAAGACCGACCGCTTCCGGCTCCTCCTTGCTTCCGAGCATGCGAGTTGGTACTTTGGACTTTTGTCTGACGGACTTGTGTACACACGCTCGGAAAATCCGACAACAGACATTTGTCTGCAGAAAATCCGACAACAATTGTCCGATGGAGCGTACAAATGGTCGGATTTGCCGCCAACAGCCTGTCATCACACAATTCCCGTTGGAAAATCCGATCCTGTGTACGCGGCTTTAGGCTCCGTTTACATTAGTGCGTCTCCAAAGGCACGCAATTCCCACTGCGAATTTGGAGCACAGCGTTGATGCAACTTTTGGTGCGACTTTACATTCTCTGGACGCATCAAAAGTCGGACCAAAGTAGTGCAGGAATCTTTTTTGAAGTCGCAGCAACTTCTGTGGTGTCAGTAGAAACGGCTCTCATGGAAATACATTGAATTCCACATGTTCTGTGACCAGGATTGCCAATCGTCAGTAAATTTACTGACGTTTTGTAAAAATCTATGATTTCCCCCCCCCCCCCCCAACTGTCAGTAAATATCAGGGGCTGATATTTTGTCATTCTGTGTTGACTTTTAAATCAGGAAAGTTACTTGTTATGGTTTAAGTCAGTGTTTACATATCATGTTTACACTGTGTAAATATTGATTTCATTAGTTGCCAGTAAAAAATGAGCTCCGTCAGTAACTTTTCCATGTTTTGTCAGTAAAAGAATGCAGCGGGAGGTAGGCAATCCTGCCTGTGACTTGGGGGGTTTCACAAGTCGGATCAGAAGTCACAGAAGGGTGAAAAGAGCCTGCCATGCCCCCTTGACCACTTAACCTCTGGAAGATTTACCCCCTTCATGACCAGGCCATTTTCTGACATACAGCCCTGCATTACTTTAACTGACAATTGCCCAGTCGTGCAAAGATGTACCCAGAAAAAAAAAATGTATGTAATTTCCCCCCCCCCCCCCCCCACACAAATACTGTATAGAGCTTTCTTTTGGTGGTATTTAATCACATCTGTATTTATTTTTTGCACTATAAAAAAAAATATTGTAAATTTTGAAAAAAAAAAAAATATATATAAATATATATATATATATATATATATATATATATATATATATAATTTTTTTTTTACTTTCTGCTATAAAACATATCCAATAAAAAATTTGAAAAAAAATCTAATTTCTTCATTTATTTGAGCCAACTTGTATTCTGATACATATTTTGGTTTGCACAAAAGTTATATCGTCTACAAACTATGGGATATATATATATATATATATATATATATATATATATATATATATATATATATATATATATATATATATATATATTTATTTCTTTTTTTTTTTTAAATGAGTAACGGTGGCGATATTGACTGCAATATTGCGGTCGACAGTTGGACGCTAACTGATGCTAAAAATATGCACTCTCACTGTACTAATGACTCTGGCTGGGTAGGGGTGACCATTCCTTTAGAGCGCAAGCGCCGTTGACATCACCTGGCTGCATGTACCGTAAATATCTCCTCAACTGTGCACATTTAGGAGATATTTACAGTACCTATAGGCAGGGCTGGTGCAAGGATTTTTGACAACCTAGGCGAAACCTCATTTTGTCACCCCTCCCCCTTGGCTCCATCCCTTCGGTGGTTGCACTGATGGGCACTGTTAGGCGATACTGATGGGCACTGAAAGGCTGCACTGATGGGTACTTATCGGTGGCACTGATGGGCACTGATAGGAGGCACTGATGGGCACTGATAGGTGGGCACTGATGGGCATGGATGGGCACTGATAGGTGGCACTGATGGACACTGATAGATGGCACTGATGGGCATGGATGGGCACTGATAGGTGGCACTGATGGACACTGATAGATGGCACTGATGGGCATCACTGATAAGGAGGCACTGGCAGGCATTATTTATGGGCACTGATTGGCACCATTTGTGGGCAGTGATTGGCACCATTTGTGGGCACAGATTGACATCCCTGGTGGCCATGGATGGCATACCTGGTGGTCATCAGTGGTGGCCATCCCTGGTGGTCCTGGGTGGGCAGCCTTGGGGGGCTACACCGATAATCAGTCAGCACAGACCCCGCTGTCAGGAGAGCAGCCGATCGGCTCTCCTCTACTCGTGTCTGTCAGACGCGAGTGAGGAAAAGCCGACTGACATGCCGCACCACCGAACGCCACGCTGCATCATATGACGTCCAGTCAGGATAACAGAACCACTTTGCCGACGTAATTTTGCTATATAATGGGCGACAAGTGGATAAAGGGTTAGTAAACGCTTGTTTTTTTGTTTTTTGGAATAACAAACATGTCATACTTACCTCCTCTGTGCAGTTGGTTTTGCACAGAGTGGCCCCAAACCTCCTCTTCAGGGGTCTCTCAGAGCTGGTGGCTCTTCTTCTTCTTGAGTGCCCCATAGTGATGAGAGAGGAAAGAGGAAGGTGCATTTATTGTAGCACTACACTTACATATAGTTCTTTTTTTGTTTTTTTGTTTTTTAGATAACATTACAGTTGTGTTAGATGTGAGTTGATATACTAGGTCTTAGCCGAATAAAGTTCCATAGACAAATCCCCAAGCCCTTAAAGTCACAGGCACTAAACAAGTGTGTACTGTTACATTAATATTCAATCTCTTTTCAGCTGAGCCAATAACACGTTATCACCCAATACATGCATCTAGACACACCCACAGAGGCCCCCGATCCCAAGGTTGTACCGATGCCAAAGCGGTGTTAGGTGAACCCTTTGAAGACACATCTGTCTTTAGTAACAGATATTTAAAAAGATATACAAGTCAGATCTAAGTTCCTTCGCTAAACTCCATTTCTTTTTATGTGCGTGTGGACCTGCTGTGGCTTATCCAAGGTGGGGGTACCTATCGGGGAAGTAGAGGGGTGCTCAGATGTTGTGTTATATAACGCAGATCCAATACATCCTTCATGTACGCAAGAGAAAGAGAGAAAGGAACTGTTTAAAATTCTTTACATTTTATTGATGGCTTTCACATCTAAGGAAGCTTTCTTTTGTCATTCTCCCCTTGAGAGATAGTTATCCTGCTTTCTTACAATTGACTTATTTCCCACAATAGTGACAAATGTTGGAGCCAGAAGAGTAAATAAAGGCTGCCACCTGCAATAGAGGGTGGCCAAATATACAAGAATTATTGGGCTATCTTTTCTTTAGGCATCTACACCAACCATTCTCAACCAGGGTTCTGTGGAACCTGAGGGCTCCTCCAGAGGTTGCTAAGGGTTCCTTGAACTATAGATGATTGACCTCCCATCTGATGGTGCCTGCATAGTTCTGGGGCCAATGCCACTTGGCAGAGCAGGCAGCATGATCCTTATAGCTGTCTCTATGGCTGTAACGGAGGCGTACTTCCCACTGGCCACCAATATAAGGGTGGAGAGTATGGTGGGAATTTCTGCAATTGACCCCCAAGGAATTGGTTTTAGTAGGGGTCCCCCTGAGAACAGAGAATTATTTTAAGGTTTCCTCTGGGGTAAAAATAAGGTTGAGAAAGGCTGACTTATGCCCACCACCAGATCGCTAAAAATGATTAGTTGCATTGTGCCTTTGCTTTGTGTGTGCCATACGTATTTATCCCATGGAGAAAGTTTGGAGATCACCCTACAGACCACCCTACAGACCACTTTGACAGCTGTAGCTGCTAGACAAAGTTTTGGAACATCTCTACCTAATCCATCAAGCCTAAAAGAATCCCAGATACTGTATCTTTTTTTTTTTTTTTTTTTTTTTTTTTTTTTAGAGATGGGCAAACCTGGCTGGGTTTGGTTCACAGGAGGCTTGGCGAAGTCAGTGTAAATTCCACAAACCTCAAACTTAGCACCCCACCGAAGTCTATATGAGGCAAATCTCCTTATTTTTTCAGCCCATTTTCGCTACTAATAGGCAAGCTTTTGCTAAAAAAAAGGGCATAGAGAGCTAGGGAAAGATGTACCGTTGCAAAAAAAAAAAAAAAATTATAATTTTTAAATACAGGCCCTGAAAATATTGAATCATATTGAAACAAATGGCCTTATGAAACAAATGTTTTCCTGTTCTTAGTCTTGGTCTGCAGTTATTGTGCAGAAACAGACTGATTGTACACAGAGCAATGTTTACAATGGCCTGATCATATGTTGACCGTCTTTTTAAACCAGCTTCAGACTCTGGGTGTGCTACACACACCCAAAAAAACCTTCAACATTGTACACAGGATGTGTGTAGCATGTGTAGTCTCTCTGCCCCCCCAGTATGCAGTAAATGCCGGCTGTGAGTAATCAAAGCCAGCATTACAATATACTCAGAGAAGAAGTTGGCAGTTGTAGTTTTCAAAAAAAGTGGTCTGACTGTGTGTGTAAACAACACAGCTCCAGACAACAATATATAAAGATACAATGTTACAAATTGTTAATTTTGTATCTTTCTGTTCGTTCACCTGCAGATAAAAAGGGATGAACTTAGCTCTGTAGATGATCTAAGTTAAAGCAACCTGACAAGTAAAAAAAAAAAAAGTTTTTAATTAAGTTAATAAAATGTTTAATCTGTCCTAATTAACTCCTTAGTCTCCTTGTCTCTGCAACTATTATTTTCCTGCCTTTTGTTTGCTTCTATTTTATTGACTATTATTATTTAAACCTTTTTTTGTTTTTTTCTGTTAAAGAGGAAGGAAACTCTCCTTTTTTTTCTTCTCCTTTTTCTGACCTGCAAAGTAAAGGAATAATGTGCTAGTATGCATCGCATACTAGCACATTATGTGAAACCTACCTGCAAACGAAGCCCTGGTTGTCACCGCTGGAGGCCGCAACCATCATCGCCCGTCTTCCTTCCGGGTCCGTGGACTCTGGCTGTGTGACTGGCTGGAGCTGGGTGACATCACTCCTGTGCATGCGTGCGGGAGCCACCGGTCAAGGCACAAGGCTCTGAAGAAAAGGCACAGGTTGCCTTTCCTTCGGAGTGCAAGTGCCGATGACAGCATCGGCAGGGTATAGATTTAAAATATCTCCTGAACGGTGCAAGTTTAGGAGATATTTACAGTACCTATAGGTAAGCCTTATTATAGGCTTACCTATAGGTAAGAACAATACAGGCAGTTTACTTCCTGTTTAATATATTTACACATTTCCCATTTTAAAAAGGGGAAATGTAAAAAAAAACAAAAAAAAAAAAACACTTTATTTCATTTGTAAATAACTTTGAAATGCTTTGCAACAGAATTATATTTTTTGTGTAATTTTAACCACTTGCTTACTGGGCACTTAAACCCCCTTCCTGCCCAGACCAATTTTCAGATTTCAGCGCTCTCACACTTTGAATGATAATTGTGCGGTCATGTAACGCTGTAACCCAAAAATAAATTTTTATAATTTTTTTCACACAAATAGAGCTTTCTTTTGGTGGTATTTATAATTACTATTGGGTTTTTTATTTTTTGCTAAAAAAACGAAAGAAGACCGAAAAATCTGAAAAAAAACATAGTTTGTTATAATATTTTGAAAACAAGTAATTTTTCTTCTTCATTGATGTGCGCTGATGAGGCTGCACTGATGGGCACTGATAGGCTGCACTGATTGGCACTGATAAGGCAGCACTGATAGGCACTGATAGGTGGCACTGATGAGTGGCACTGATGGTTGGCACTAATGGGTGGCACTGAGGGGCACTTATGGGCGGCACTGATAGGTGGCACTGATGATCACCAATGGGTGGCACTGATGGGCACTGGTAGGCACTTGTAGGTGACACTGATAGACAGCACTGGTTGGTGGCACTGATGATGAGGCACTGATGGGCATTGATTGGCAGCACTGGTGGGCATTGATAGGTGGCACTGTTGGGCAAAGGTAGGTGGCACTGTGTGCACTGGTGGGTACTGATAGGTGGCACAGACAGGTGGCACTGCTGGGCACAGATGAGGCAGCTGCGGCTTTCTGTGTGAGGGACCGATGTCCCTCTGACTGCGATTACCGATCTTCTGTTTACATCACGTGGTCAGCTGTCATTGGCTGACAGATGATCACGTGGTAAGGGGCCAGGATTTCATAGATTCGGTGATCACAGGAGGCGCGCAGGCAGCTCATGCACAGGAGGATGTCATGTGACGGCCTCCCGGCAATTAAGGCCCGTGCTGTAGCCGTCATTCGGCTATAGCGCGGGCGGGAGGAGGTTAAACAGGACAAATTACAGAATAAAATGCACACATTTTATGTGTAGTAACTTTTTATTTTTGAACTAACACTACTCAAAAAAGTGCATTTTGTTTAGTTTTGTTGTGCTATATTGTCTAAGGATTGCGAAAATCCTTCTTGCAAGTCAATGTCACGAAAAGAAATCCTTGTTTGTCCTACAATATATGTATTACCTTGTATGTATTATCTTTAGTAATGACAAAGGTTTTAGCAAATAAACAGGTCCATTGCAGAAATGTAAAAAATTGCTCTGGTCCATATCGGGTGAACAGGTGTGAGAGGCAAAGTGGATAAAGCCCTGCAGTGCCACCTGTTGGTAATAGTTGGTGTTGTCATAAAAAAAAAAAAAAAAATGTTTGCTATGAGAGATACTTTTGTTCTTTTTAGGAATGCATAAAGCATCAGGACATTTCTTTTGCCCCCCAAATTTTCACATTACCAATTCTTTTTACAGCATGATCGACCACCATCTGTTCTCCTTGTGTTTGTGTGGGTTTCCTCTGGGAAAAATCCAAAAATATACCAGCAAGTTAATCAGCTTCCACCCAAATTATCCCTAGAGGGGTATATACGAGTCTGTATGATTATGGAGATATTAGACTGTAAGCATTGCTGGGACAGTTATTGATGTGGTCGCTTCTCTGTAACATCCAACTTTGATTATATAAATTGTAAAAAAAGAAACACATGCTACTTTATTATTATGAGTATGATGAAAGTATATGCAATGAAATAATAATTTTCCAAGGTATAAAATCAAAAATATAATGGGTAAAGATGGGTGAAGGCCAGTCATACCTTCTGCTGCCCACAAAAAAAGCCTATTTGTTGTTAAATAATTTTAATAAGTTGTCCATCTATGAAGTAGTAATTGGATGGTAGTTTGTGGCTGTTTTGGATAAAGCAACCCTGTTAGGTTAAAAAAAAATCAAAAAGAAAAGCTTTTATACTCAGCCCTCTAGCATCCCATGTCTCTTGTCTTCCCTACATTTCAGCCTCTATAAGCCTCTTCGGCACTTGACCCTTCCGGGAGTGTCAAATGCATGTCCCCTCCATGGTCCACCATTCACTGTGGTTCTATCATGGTACCCTTACATAAATACAAGACTCTGCAGTGACGCAGGGGTCCGAGGATGGAACCATTGAGTGTGGATAAGGAAAATTCTGAAGTGTCGAATGCTGAAGTGCCTTATGGATGCTGAAATGTGGAACAGAAGTAAGGTAGGAGACCTGGACTATCAGAGAGAGGAAGAGCTCTTCTATTGCAGTGGCATTACTTCTTGGTTTTATCACCTTGTTCATCTAAAGCCAAGAGCAATGATTTGATATATTGTAGCTTACCAGTCCTTAGATGTGGTAGCTGTGTTAGTTTTAATTTTTCAGGCTTAAAGGTGATGTTGAGGGTTTATAGATGTAGCACGCTCCTAGTATAGGATGCTGGGTATTATCATTGGCAGGGCCGGATTAACATAGGGTCTATTGCAGCTGTAGCTCCAGGCCCCTGCCTTGACCCCATGAGTCATTAATGCTGTTTGCTCTGTGTGTGTGTGTACACGATTAATATGTAGAATCGAAAACAAATATGTGTGAGCTAGTAGTGCTGCACACCCCGAAACATTTATATAATAGAAAAATTCCCTCATGGGGTGTTTTAACAGCCAAGAAATTATTCAAACATCATTGATCAAAATTCTTTATTGTATCAAAAAGCAATTTGACAATTACTCTGGCATTCACATAAAAATAACAAAACCACCAATCAAGATGGAACTACGTATAGTAGTTCTTGCTAAAATTGCATTTTACTTCAAAAAATTGTATGTAATTGTATATAATCTTCCACATAAAAACCCATATGCGTTTCGACCCTTATAATTGTGGTCTTCTTCAGGGAGAATTTTATTCTATGCAGAAAGAAAAGGAATATTTTACATTTTAATAATCATTTCATTTGTTTACCATTAACATATAAAAACACAAAAAATGTATATTTACCAATCAAGATGATGGAAGAAAAAGAAACATGTCCTATAGCCCCCCTCCCCATCTCCTCCTCTGGGGGTCCAAACAAATGGTCTCTTGTAAGTTCTTTGAGTGCGGGGTCCATGCTATAGGAGGTGGAGGTGACACACCAATGTTTTTGGGTTTGCTGAAATTAGCTTTTAAAAGAAATCTCTCGCTATAGGACATGTTTCTTCAAATGATTATTAAAATGTAAAATATTCCTTTGCTTTCTGCATAGAATAAAATTTACCCTGAAGAAGTCCACAATTACAAGGGTCGAAACGCGTAGGGATTTTATGTGGAAGATTATATACAATTTTTTGCAGTAAAAGGCAATTTTAGCAAGATTTCATACAATAAAGAATTTTAATCACTGACGTTTGAATAATTTATTGGCTGCTAAAAAACCCCATGATACCGCGGTTCCTGAGCACCCTGGAACTTCCACAGGTTTCCATACCGGACTGGCCTCTCCCAACCACTACGCCTGGTCTTCCATTCAGCACACAATGGCAGAAGACCGGCAGGCAGAAGCGCCCCAGATCCTCGCCTCACAAATCACCAGACGGCTGATGTTCCTTCCTGCAACAGGGTGATACCTGTCTCCATTCCACTCTTTTTTCCACCTCTCTCTTGCCTTGTCAGTGAGAGGCGGGTTTGTTACTGGACTTCCAGACCTCCCGACATTACATTTTTATGAACGATGCGCACAAGTTTTTCTAATTTCTTTTTTTCCCCTTTTTTTTTTTTTCTTTCAGTTCTCTGTTTCAGGTTATATAGCACATCCTCTCATGCATAACAGTTTGGTTTTTTTTTGTTGTGTTAACTTTTTTATCTCCCATTTTTCAGATCACCATGTATACAGATACTGGTTGCTGGGGTCAGGGGGGAGGGAAGGGGCTTAACTGTGACAAAGGAGGGTTGCATCTGTCTTAAAATTGTTGTTGATAAGTTCTAATTAACTATAATTATAAAGTTACACAAATGCCTTCCTTCCGCGCTGGGCCTTATTCTAATCCCCCTTGAAAACAGAAGGGTGGCCGCCCCCTTCCCCCCCCACGCCAACATGATCCCCTGTATGTTATCCAAGTTCATGGAGGTTTTCCGTGCTTCATGAAGCATTTCGACAGCGGTTCGGAAGAAAGGCAGACATGTTATATAAGGGCCACTACATTATGCCTATAGCTAGAGATGTTTGTGAGCGATGTCCCCAGTTTGTTCAGGTTTTATGTACGGTGGGGATCCCGGGACCGGGGAGCGCTCTGTGCGCTTACCACGTTTACACCCCACTTAGGACCAACAGTGCGTATTATTGCACTGTTTACGTTATTTAGTGGTTTTTTTTTTCCTTTTTCTTTTTTTTTCTTTCTTTTTTTTTACTATCCAGTCACCATGCGATTACACCCATTGAGTTCCCCCAGGCTACCACTCAGTGGTTTTAACCTCCTTTTCCACTTGTGTATGTCATGGTGGCGCTCCCTGACTACATGGTGGATGTGTTTTGTTTCTACATGGCTGTGCTGGTTTATGTCCACCCTCTCTACCTCTCTAACTCCCTTCACCCCCACTCTTTTTTCCTACCTATCCTATGTCCCCCCTCCACCCCTACCCCTCTTCCCCCTGGCAGGGCAGGCCCTGGGTCACGTAGGGACCACTAGAATTTTGACGAGAGAGCTTAGGCGTGTTCCCACTCCATTACTCTCATGCCACCGCTAGATCACATTAACTTAGCCTCCTATAATTGCAGAGGTTTCAACACCCCTGAGAAAAGGAGCCAAGTGCTGTATCACTTCCATAAAGCCAAAACTCAAATCTTACTACTTCAAGAAACACACTTTAAGGGTTCGGCCATTCCAACCTTAAACAACCCCCACTTCCACAAATGGTTCCATAGCACTAATCCACTTTCTAAATCCAAAGGAGTATCCATAGCTTTTCACAAATCCTTCCAACCAGAAGTATTAGATACCCTAATAGACCCCGATGGTCGCTTTATCTTTCTTAAACTAAAATCTAACCTTTCTATCTTCACAGTTGCTAATGTATACGGACCAAACCAAGACCAAGGGAGTTTTTTCTCCATGCTTATAGACAAACTAATCTCGTTTGGGGGCCCCTGTTTTATTGTAGGAGGAGACCTCAACGTGACCCTCACACCAGCCATGGACACCTCCTCGGGTAAGTCAGCTATACCACACTCCACTCTCACACATATCAAATCACTTATACATTCAGCCCAATTAGTGGATGTCTGGCGGACCCAGCATCCATTTGAGAGAGACTACAGCTGCTACTCGGTCGCCCACAACTCATATAGTCGCATTGACTATTTCCTAGTATCACAATCCCTACTTGATATCCCTATACAAGCTTCCCTAGGTAACATTCTATGGTCTGATCATGCCCCTGCCCATTTAAGCTTAGCCCACCCACCCAAGGCACACAAGACTTTTACCTGGCGCTTAAATGACAACCTGCTAAAAGATAGCCTTTGTGTGACAGATACCCAACAGGCAATTAAAAACTTTATTCATGACCATCGTTCAGATGACACCAACCCCCTTACCAAGTGGGAGGCTCTGAAATGTGTGCTGCGGGGAATTTTCATCCAACATGGCGCACGATTAAAGAAGGCTAGATCGGCTGACATAGTCAAATTACTCTCATCTATCCACACTCTTGAAAGCACACATAAGAAAGACCTTGCGCATAATACCTTTGTAGACCTCTCCAACGCCCGCAGAGATTTACTCCGCATTCTAGATGCAAACACCCTTATAGCCAGAGACAAAGGTCGTAATCGCCACTACATGCTAGCTAATAAATGCGGACAGCACCTCGCTAAAGTTCTACACCCGCGTCCCCCTCGGCACCCCATACCGTTTATCTGCAACACAAATCAGCAAAAGACCAGGACCCCTAAAGGCATAGCAGATGCTTTTCAAAACTATTATTCTCAACTCTATAACCTCCCTACCCAACCTCAACAATCCCCGCGACCAAACTCACAACTCCCAGACATGGAAAATTATATCTTAGAGACTGCCCTCCCACGAATAGATCCCCCCACTTCCATGGCTCTGGAGGAAGTCCTAACATCTTCAGACTTCCTTCTGGCGATTAAAGGATTAAAATCCGGTAAATGCCCAGGACCTGACGGCTTCACGCCCAGATTCTACAAATTATTTGCCCATTCACTAGCCCCACTTCTCGCAGCGGCGTTTAACTACCTAGATGACGCTCATCCTCCTCCCAAATCCCTTCTGTCTGCCACTATCTCAGTAATACCTAAGCCCGGAAAGGACCCCTCCCAATGCACTAGTTATAGACCTATCTCCCTCCTAAACGTCGACGTTAAGCTTTTCGCCAAGATCCTGGCCAATCGCCTCTCGCCCCTCCTACCCTCCATTGTACACAAAGACCAAGTGGGCTTTGTCCCTGGTAGGGAGGCTAGGGACAATACCACAAAAACGATACACCTAATCTCTTATATCCGCAAACATAATCTAAAGGCCTGCATTCTCTCTTTTGACGCCGAAAAGGCGTTTGACCGGGTTAACTGGCAATTTCTACGCCTCTCTCTGAAACAGATTGGACTCGGCCCTTCATTTATATCCAAGGTGTTGGCGCTTTATTCCCAGCCCACTGCCTCTGTACTGGTCAATGGTTCCACATCTGCCCCACTAGTGATATCCAATGGGACAAGGCAGGGTTGCCCACTGTCTCCCTTGCTCTTTGTTCTAGTGATGGAGCACTTGGCCACGGCTATTAGGCAAAACAATAACATCATGGGAATACCGACGCCATCATCGGAAGTAAAACTCTCACTTTATGCAGATGACCTCCTTGTCTACATCCAACAACCCCATACCTCACTACCCTCCTTAATGCAAGAGTTCCGTAGATTCGGGGACCTAAGTAATTTTAAGCTTAATATGTCTAAGACAGAAGCCCTTAACATTTCCCTAACTCCCTCCACCCTTACACAACTGCGGACCAATTTCCCATTCCAGTGGGGCACAAAGGGTATCTCTTACCTTGGAATCACCATCCCATCCAACCTAGCTGACCTCTACAATCTCAATTACCCCCCACTCCTATCCCGAATCCGGAAAGAATTAGAAACATGGAACCAGACCCCACTACCTTGGTTTGGCCGTATTAATACCTTAAAAATGGATACCCTCCCTAAACTTCTATACGTCTTCCAGACGATTCCGATACTTATCCCTCAGCGCTTCTTTGCCTCGCTGCGTTCTATGTCTATACGTTTTGTCTGGCAGCAGGGGATGTCTCGTATCAGACATGCCTTGCTGACATACCCAAAAAATCGGGGTGGGGTTGGCCTCCCAGACTTCGAAATGTACCACAGGGCTGCAGTCCTATCTCGGATCCTAGAGTGGTTCCCTCGCCCGTTCCCCAAGGCATCCACTACCATAGAACAAGACCTCTCCACTTCTGACCTCCGAGCTCTGCTCTGGGGATATGGTCGAGGACTCTCCACCCTAACTAACTGCTCACCATTAACAACTGCAGCATTACACCTGTGGTACAGAAAAGGATTATTACCAATTCTATCTACTGACCCCTCACCACTTACTTCGCTCTTCGATCATCCAGACCTTCCCCAGGGTATGAGCTCTAATCTAGTGGGCCCATACTCACGGGACACCTGGCCAACAGCCAACTCATTCATACACCCCAGCACGGGCGGACCGATCCTCCCGGGAGATAGTGGTAATTGGCTCACAGCCTTACGTATCTCCTCCTTTTGCTCTGACCTGTTCTCCTCTACCCACACCCATAGACCTCTAACAGACTTCGAGCAGCTGTGTTCTCTCTCGGAAACTCCCAGACATCTACTATCCACCACCTACAAATTATTACACTCACTGATCCATGAACAACTGCCACCTTACACGAGGAGATGGGCCTCAGACCTAGGCAAGGATTTTTCTCCAGATGACTGGCAAAAGTCTTTTCACTTCACACACAAGTCCTCCATCTCTTGCCACATACAAGAGAAGAATTTTAAGCTCCTGGCGCGATGGTACAGAGACCCCCAATCGTTACACAATATTTTTCCCTCTACTGCCATGACCTGTTGGAGATGTGGAGATCCGGAGGGAAATTATCTCCACATATGGTGGAATTGCAACGCCATCCAACCATTCTGGTCGCAGGTTTTTGCCGTATACAGTAGCCTCTATGATAAACCCACAACGCCCACACCAGAAACGGCGCTGTTGTCCATGTTACCGGGTTCAATACCCTCCCAGAAACGATCCCTACTTCGTTTTTTCCTCTCGGCTGCTAGACAACTCATTCCACTCTACTGGAAAACTACCACTACCCCCCCACTATCCTCTTGGGTCTCCATTGTCAACGATATCATGCGAATGGAGGAGATGATTGCCATAGATAATGACACTTATGATAAATTTCAAACCATGTGGCTAATATGGATTGATTACGCCACCTCCAATGCTTTGAAAAATCTGCTAAAAGCCTCCTGATTAAATAAATTCAACCCAGAGCTCCCATTGTGTTGCCCCAGGGCCTGCCAGCCTGACCTGAACCCCCTACCCTTATCTCTCCCCTACCCTCCTTCCTTTCCTCTTCTCCTCCCTCTCTCTCTTCTTTCCAATACTCTCTCCTCCCCATATCGTTAATGACACAAGTAGCAAACGTTGAAATTAACGAACAGTCGTTGTATTATAGCACGGTATAAATGTTATTTATAGGATTGAATCTGAACCGAACTGGTGTACATTTATTCTTATATACCCCACTCCCTGTACCTACATGTTTGTGTACAGACAAATTATTTTCAACCATGCTAATTGCTATATACTATGTTTTGCCAATGTTAAATGGCTCTGTATAACCTTGCAAAATTAATAAAAATATATTTGACTCTAAAAAACCCCATGAGGGAATTTTTCCATTACACGATAAATACAGTGGAACCTCGGATTGGGAGTAACGCGGTTAACGAGCGTTTCGCAATACGAGCACTGTACTTTTAAAAATCGTAACTTGGTTTGCGAGTGTTGTCTCGCAAAACGAGCACGATTCAGGCCAAACCGGTGTGCAGTACCGCTTTTGGCCTGAGGTGGGGTGTGCAGAAGCCGAGCAGAGCCGAACGTCACGTTCGGAAATGCACGGAAAGGCCCGAGTACAGCACGGCTGACCTTGGCAAATCTTGGGTAGGAAGTCTTTCCGAGGTTTGCCGAGGTCAGCCAAAGTGTCTTTGGGCCTTTTCGGCTATTTCCGAGGCTCTCCGGCGCCCCCTCCGCCTCTGGCCGCATGCGGTATTGAATCCCATTGAAGTCAATGCGGACCAAATTATTTTCATTTCCATTGACTTTAATGGAAAAACTCGCTTTGATATGCGAGTACTCTGGGTTACAAGCATACTCCTGGAACGGATTATGCTCGTAATCCGAGGTTCCACTGTATGTATATTGCGGTCTGTATTGTTATGTAACTCTCGGGTGGCAGGCAATATTGTTATGTAAATCGCAGGCAGCAGGCAGTATTGGAGCAGCTGTTGATTTCTTTAGGCTGTTCCGGATTTCACAGGATGCATTTTTGATTGTCTCCCCCTGCATTCTGGAGGCTTCCAGAACATAAAGGGCTGGGAAATTCAAATAGGCAGCCTGAGTACTAATTGTGCTTTAGCCAATCCCTGGGGAGGTGTGCCCATTAGGTGTTCAGGGGGAACATAAATAATCTGGGCTCTGGAGCAGCCCTGTTCTTGTCCTGTTGGGGAGGTTCCCTGCCTTAGGGGCTGCTGCCCCTTTGAGGCACCTGTTCATATGTAGGTGGCCTTTAAATTGAGTGATAATGTTTCTAGTGTCATGTCATTGGTACGGTGGAGGGGGGGTTTGGCTTACCCTCGGCCTCGGCTCTAGGGACACTCTGTTATCTAGATTACTTCCTTAAAAATGTTCTATGAGGCACACACACATGGGTAGCGGTAGCTTTTTTTGTTGTTTAAACGTTGTTTTTTTTTTGGTATGTTCTGTAACCTGCACTATATTGGAAGATGTGTTTTGACTGCCAATTTTAGCCCCTCCGCCAGTGTTATTTTTTTTTTTACTATTTTTAAAAATTGATAATAAAAATAATTTAAAAAAAGAGACACAAAATTTATATCCAGCAAAATTTTACTTCAGATAAGTGCTGTACAAAGGATGGTTTTCCAAGTATTTAGAAATATAATAGGACAATAACTTTCCTAAGCCAAGAACATAGAAGAAACTGGAAGGTCTGAACTAACTAGCATTAAGCAGCTGGGGAGGTCAGAGCATGATACCAATTAGCATAAGTAAACACATTGTAGTGGAATAAAAGCACCACTAGATGGCAACATACATCAGAAGAATAATAACCTGAAACAGCTCAATCAATAAAACAGGAAAAAAGTACATATGGGTGGGACAGAACAACTGGTAAGATGCCATAAAATACTTTTTTGCTTTGGGGTTTAGGTATGTTTTTTAATATCTAATACCATCAGGGTTGGCCAACACAACTGGCAAGGTTTTGCCCGGTTGATAAAATATCCATTTACTATTTGAGCTTTTTAAAGCCCAATGGAACCTTCAGATTAAACTAGCTAAATATATTCTAGGTGAATCAAAAACAAATGGTGAGTAACATCGAACAGTTATTTATTTTTATTTTTTTAAGGCTGCCACAGCCTTAGAGGGTGCCGGACCTCTGCAGAGTGACCACTGCTTCTTTAGAGAGATCAAGGATCCCACACTGCAGCATGGTGGTAGGGGACAGGCTTTTCTACTCAGGCTGTATTTAATTATTAGAGGGAAAAAACTGCAGGACTTCATATGCCTTCTGTTTTGATGCACCTGAAATGTATTTAGCTGAATTAGGCTCCATTCACACCAATGCATTTTTTCATGCTTTTTGCAGAAACGCAGAACATTATTTTTAACATGGGTTCCCTAAGGAACACGTTCACATCAATGCATTTTTGTGCCTCTGCGTTTTTGGAAAAGGTCAGGGACTTTTTTAAATGCAAAATTGTGCTTTTTTTTGTTGCTTTTTTTTGGTTCAATAGACATCATTGGAGAAGCTGCAGGAAAGCATGTAGCGTTTTTTTACTATAGTTTTGCCGTAATTTTGCCATGATTTGCGTTTTGTGTTTTTTTAATCTTCCCTAACAACAAATTTTCCAAAAAAAAAAAAGCATAATATAGAAAATGGTGGCAAAAAGGCAGCAAAATCGGATTTTGTGGGCATTTACCAAATGCTTCGATGTGAATGGAGCATTCAACTAAAGTTTTGGTTGGGCTTTACAAAAAAAACATTTCTAATTGCTACTAATAAAAAGAATAAATGTTCAATGTATAAATATAAAACCATAAATAAATAACTGTTATTAATATCTCTCCAGTAAAATTAAGGAGAATACATAAGAGCAGTGACCTTCAACTTCAGTTTTTGGCAACATGACGGCAATATTCTGGAGTTTTTTGATTAAACATTGACATAATCGCAACCTTAGTTCAACGGGCTAAACCGTACTGAACATGTACTAGCTGTGGCTGTTTGTCTATTCTTTGTTTAATTTGAGTCTGACTCTGGAGAGCAGAATATACGGCCCTCCCCGCCTGATCAGCGCACAGCACAGCTCCAGCCAGTCTGCACATTGTGGAAGTTATATAGACGATGTTTTTTAATACATTGGATAGCTGTGGGAATCGGGACTGCATTAAGACTGCCTACACCTGTATGGATTTTATTTAAATTCACGCGGAGAGCAGTTTGGGAAACATAACTTACATCTGGATGTCATCCATGTAAAACAAAGCATAAGAGGATTTCAGTCTCATTGGAGTTGTGAGGATCCTCGGCCAATAAGTGTAACCAGAGCACTTTAAAATCTGCATTGTGAGTTACGTCCAATGTACTGTTATTAGCTAATGTTATAGTTGAACTCCGGGCATACAGCTAAGCAACCTGATAAAATACGCATATGGAAGCTGTTTTACCTGCCAAAGGATTTGCATTTCTGTCTATCCAGTCCTGAGATTTACACTGCTCTGCCACATAGCACAGCTCTGCTAGCAGGGCAGGAGGCCTGAACTGCTGAAATTCAGTAACACTTAGGCCCTGTTCAAATCTGGTGATTTGGGATCGCTGGCAGAATCACACTGCAATTCTGGTTAAGCGCACCACACAAGTTTGGGTGCCATTAATTTTTATTGCTCCCGTCCTTTTTTGTGCAACAAGCTTTGCGCAATAGACATGTGCAATCAGTTTCGTAACAAATCAAAATTCAGCCGAATTTTGCATCTTTCGGACATTCGGATGCATCCGAATGTCCGAATAAAAAAATAATGAATTTCAACTAATAAGAAAGAAATTATAGCGAATATAACGAATGAATTCGACATGATTCGGTAATTTGTTAAAGATCTAGTGAAACAAAAGGTCAACTCAAAGTAAATATTACAGTCCAATCAGCTGATTAATTTTGTGCTAGAGGTTGGATTACTGGCAAAGTGCAATCCTGAGAACTGAGTGAGAAGGGTGTTGTATTGTATTTGAGCAGAGGAGAAGAGATATTGTCATTGTGTGTGTTAATGGATTCAATAAACAAACGACTTCCCAAACTACGAATCATTATCACAAATCAATATACATATAAAAATATCGAATTTCAACTAACACAAAAGAAATTATAGCGGATGCACATGAATTCAACATGATTCAGTATTTCGTTAAAGATCTAGTGAAACAAAAGGTCAACTCAAAGTAAATCTTACAGTCCAATCAGCTGATTAATTTTATGCTGGAGTTTGGATTACTGGCAAAGTGCATTCCTGAGAACTGAGTGAGAAGGGTGTTGTATTGTATTTGAGCCGAGGAGAAGAGATATAGTCATTGTATGTGTTAATGGATTCAATAAACAAACGACTTTCCAAACTACGAATCATTATCACGAATATATATACATACATAAATATCGAATTTCAACGAATACGAAAGAAATTATAGCAGATATAACATATGAATTCGACATAATTCGAGACTCAGTATAACGAATATCGACACTCTACGAATAATAACAAATTAACGCAACATAACGAATATAACAGAACGAAATTATGTATTTTACGAATGACAACGATCCGAAACTAAACGAAATTTCCCGTTGTGCACAAGTCTATTGCGCAATGCGATTTGCCACGATAAATCGCACAAGAATCGTGGCAAAAACACACCGCATTTGAGGTGCCATTAATCATTTCCTGCCCATAGGTCATCATAGGTCCTGGACTTTGAGTGAAGATACCTGCAGCTGCAGGCATCATCCAGGTATCTTTTTTTTTTTTTTTTTTCAGCCGGCGATCCCCTGCAAAGTAAAAGTCATCATAGAGACTGTTTTAGCGGCTCATCCGTGCGATCGGGAGCTAGAGAATCAATTCCCGGCAGCTGCGGTTTACCATAGAGTTGGCTGGGGACCATCTGTTCCCCAGCCATGTCTATGACCCTCGGAGGCCTGAAGCGACGGCATGACGTAACTTCCAGCACGGGCTGATGTGAGCACTGCTGTTTTTTGCTGGAAAGCCTGAGGTTGTTTTTTTAATCCCAGGCTTTCCAGCATAGAGGAGAGATGTGGGGTCTTATAGTCCCCAGATGTCTCCATAAAGAGGACCTGTCATCCTTATTTGTATTACAAGGGATGTTTACATTACTTGTAATAGGAATAAAAGTGATCAAAAAATAAAAAATGAAAGGGAAAGTATAAAAAAAATGAATAAATAAACAATAAAAAAATTAAAGCGCCCCCATCCCCTCGTGCTCACACACAGAAGCGAACGCATACATAAGTCTGCATATGTAAACGGCATTCAAACCACACATGTGAGGTATCGCGGTGAATGTTATAGCGAGAGCAATAAGTTGAGCACTAGACCTCCTCTGTAACTCTAAACTGGTAACCTGCAAACATTTTTTAAAGCGTCGCCTATGGAGGTTTTTAACCACTTGCCGACCAGCTCACGCCGATATATACGATTGTGTCATGGAGAGGCAGAACGGGGAGATGCAAGGCATTTCCCTGTTCTGCCTAGCAACATGACAGGGATCTACTGCTCCCAGTGATCGGGAGCAGTGATCTCTGTCATGTTCTAGTGAGCCCATCCCTCTTATAGTTAGAACACACTGAGGGAACACAGTTAACCCCTTGATCGCCCCCTAGTGTTTAACCCCTTCCCTGCCAGTGACATTTACACATTAATCAGTGCATTTTTTATAGCACTGATCGCTGTATAAATGCCAAGGGTTCCAAAATAGTGTCAAAAGTGTCTGATCTGTCCGCCATAATGTCGCAGTCACTATAAAAATCACAAATCAGCGCCAATACTAATAAAAAAAATAATAAAACTGCCATAAATCTATCCCCTATTTTGTAGACGCTATAACTTTTGCGCAAACCAATCAATATACCCTTATTGCGATTTTTTTTTTTTTTACCAAAAATGTGTGGAAGAATACATATCGGCCTAAACTGAGGAAGAAATTAGTTTCTTTATATATTTTTTGGGGATATTTATTATAGCAAAAAGTATAAAATATTGCTTTTTTTTTCAAAATGTTCGCTCTTTTTTTGTTTATAGCGCAAAAAATAAAAACCGCAGAGGTGATCAAATACCACCAAAAGAAAGTTCTATTTGTGGGGAAAAAAAGGACGTCAATTTTGTTTGGGTACAATGTTGCACGACCGCGCAATTATCAGTTAAAGCGACGCAGTGCCGTTTTACAAAAAAGGGCCTGGTCAGGAATGGGGTAAACCCTTCCGGGGCTGAAGTGGTTAAGTACTAAAGCTTGGCACCATTCCACGAGTGTGTGCAATTTTAAAGTGTGACATGTTAGGTATCTATTAACTTGGCGTAACATCATCTTTCACATTATACAAAAAAAAATAGGTAACTACTATGTTTTATTTATTTTTTTAATAATAAGAAAAAAAAACGCGTTTTAAAAATTGCTATACCGTGTGATATAAAACGACTATGATTTTATTCCCTAGGGTCTCTGCTAAAAAAAATTACATATAATGTTTGGGGGTTCTAAGTAAAAAAAATATGATTTTTACATGTAGGAGAGGAATGCCAGAATTGGCCCGGTAGGGAACTGGTTATAAAGTCCATTCCATTTCGTTATTTCAGATTCAATTAAATTTGTTACTATTGCCATTTGGAAATTCGGATACATCTGAGTTTCCAGATAACGAAAAGTGTATCCATTTCGATTCGGAACTAAAGGAACTGCACATGTCTATCTGGGGCCCCCTGGTAGACTTATGGGGCCAGGGCCCTGTACAGGAGGACAGGTGCTACCTCCCTTATCAGCAACCCTGCTTATCCCTCGCTGAGACTGTGACTGGACAGTGAAAGGAGAAGCAGCAGACTGATAAACTCATCTTTCTGTCACTATGCTCTCTCCTCCTATCAGTATGCTCCTTGTTAGCATATGAGCACCGCAGTACAACTGATTGGCCTCCTAAAACAATAAACCTCAGTCTCGTGGGAAGGAACAATGAATAATGGTTGCATGAAATTTGAAGGTGCCTTTGCAGATGTGATCACTGATGAAGTATAGTTTGATAAAATATCAACCACAATAAAATATCTCATAGAGTTTAGTGAATTGATGCCGTTAACTTTTCCACAACCGAGCATGAGTTAGCAATTAGCAAAAAGAAGGAACTTCACTGGAGCATAGTAAACTGATGGAAAAGCAACAAAAAACATAAGAATGAGAATGATAAACATCTCATTGGAAACCAGTAGAGTGTTTGGAGGAGACAGGCAAACAAATGAGATCTGGACTCCTAACCTTTCAGGCTGTGAACTGTACAGTTCCCTTATAAAGAAATTCCATGCAGCCATAGTAATCCTTGAAGCCTACTTAGTAGGTGGGAATTTATTCTCGGAGAAGCCCCCATAGGAAATCTATGAAGTTCAATGGAAAGGTGGCAAGCAGTTGGGGCAGGTTGTAGCCACCCCTCAATGGTGGCTTTTCTGAACCTCTACCCCTGGTATCATAAATATATTCTATTATATATATATATTGTTTAAATGTGTTATTGAGGAAAGTATGGGGTCTGCTTTATTTCAGCTAGAGATGACCTTCTGAAAAGTTCTGGTTCAGTTGAAGTTTTTAAAATAGTTTAGATATAAGTATTTGATCTGCGTACTTGGCTGTTTTCCTGGCGTTCTGTTTTGAGTGGAGAAAATCGAAGCAAATATTTTTTGTCAATTGCCTTTTATATATATGTAGCAAAAGTGTGCCAGCTTGTTGAATGGGATGAAGGTGGAAGTAATGCGCTTAGGTTTACCGTCAGAAAAGGGGGTTGTACGTTGTTGCAGTTGCGGTGAGTACAGACATGTGCCTCGGTACAATAGCAGCAAATAGGGTAGTTCAGGGGGTCCTGGTGCCAGTCCGTGGCCTGCTAGGAGCAGCGGGGGGGTTGGCGGCAGGCAGAGCAAGTTGGCACAACCTGCACTGTCACCCACCAACCACCAGAGGGAGCCCGCTCCCCTTATCCTGGCACCTCTACTCCCTTCCCTCTCTCTGTGGTCATGAAGAAGTAGAAGGGGAGGGAGGAGAGCCGGGCGGGGAACGGAATCTCATAGCACTAGTGAAATCCAGGCTGCACCACCACCATACCTCCCAACTTTTTGAGATGTGAATGAGGGACACCTATCAGCAAAAGTATACAAAAGTATGCAGACATAGGGCACACCCCCTGCCATGCCCCCTTAAAGGATAATTGTACAAAAAAACAAGATTGGTTAAACCCATAAGTGCGTTTTTTAACACTACTATTCCTTTATATTGGCTTTTGGAATTTACAAATGCAGCAATTGGATGAGAGGTTTAGCGCTGGAAAACACTTGATAGATAAAAAGTGCATTTTATATACATCTTTATAGATCAGACCAAAATGAGGGACAAATGAGGAGAAAAGAGGGACAGAGGGACATTGCTTCAAATCAGGGACAGTCCCTCGAAATCAGGGACAGTTGGGAGCTATGACCACCCCCCCCCCCAAAGGTAACAGGCCGCAACCACCGCACACACATCCGCAGGTGATGAGCTGCACCCCCCCTGAGGTGACAGGCTGCAACACCTCCCACCACCCTGAGGTGGCAGGCAACAGGCTGTAAATGTGGGAGTGTCAGTGCAGTGCCGGCGAATGGTGATGTAAAGTCTGCCGGACCCGCTGGTAACCCCCCCTGCTGACCAATCTGCACGTGCTACCACAGAAAGCCGCGTACGTACACCTACGGCAAATCGCGCAGCCGAGCCAACCTGCCGCAGTATAACTGCGATGGGTGGTCGGCAAGCGGTGAAAAGTCATTCAATTTAAATTAATATAATTTTAATGTAGAGTTGGATTTTACTAAAAAATGGAACACATACTTTTATGATTTGCAAGTTTTTTTTTCCTTTCCAATTCTGTCAGCAAAAAGTGTTTGAGATAGCAACAATTTTTAGAAAACGTCTAAGTTCCCAGTGGTGGCTCTCATTTAAAGGCATTGGCCGTCTGGGTTTAACAACCTGGATGTATCTAATATTCCGTGATCTCCTTCCTGTCAGAGTCACAGGGCACCACAGATACTATCAGTTTCATTGTAGAACAGGAAACCCAGGAGGACTATGTCTACTGTGCAGGAAATTAATATAACCAAGAAACCTCCCAAGTGGCAGATATTGTATAGAGCACTAATAAGTTGTAATACAATGTCCCTTGTCTGGCTGATGGATGGCATAAAGGAAAAGTGAGCCTGTCTCTAAAGATCACACCAATGCATCTACAAGCCGGTGTCGGCATCACCAAGTAATATCATATTTTGGAGTCTGCCCCTGAGCTCCAATAAGCCACTTACAACCTAAGCCAGCCTTTCTCAACCTTATATCTCCAAAGGAACCCTTACAATAGTTTTATGGTCTGGGGTAACCTAACCCCAAGTACAACAAATGAATCGGGGGGGTAAGTGACAAATATTCCACATACTGTACATAGGTAGTCAGAGGGAAGAATGCCAATGTTACATTGGTGGTCACAATGCTACCTGTCAACTGAAAAAACTCATTGGTGCCATGCCATTGGTTCTGCCAAATGTTGGCCCTAGAATTATGCAGGTCCTTCAGATAATCAGTTAATTTGTCACAGATCAAGGAACCTTCAGCAACCTCTGGAGAGACCCTAGGGTTCCACAAAATCCTGGTTGAGAATGGCTGGCCAAAGCAATGATGGCTTAGTCACTGCCTATCAGGTACAATTTGAATGTTTTTAATTATTAAGGAATCGAGAGATTCTATTTTTCTTCAACAGTAAGACAAGAGGATCAGGAGGAAGAATAGATTACTTGTGCATTGACTAAATATGGCTTCCCCTATGTACATAAAGAATAACAAGTCATGTGTATTATCATTATTATTATTATACATATAGAGAGGTCCCAGGCCCCCAAAGGCCTAATGGTGACCTCCAGAGTTAGGGACAGCTGACATCCTTCTGTGTAGAGTGGGTTAAAAGGCATGGTGGGTGCAATGCAAGGTAGATTGATGGGCGCCAGATACTTCTTGAATGCAAAGAGATTTATTTTCTCTTAAACAGAACTGTGGGAGAGAGGGTTGGGGCCAGCAGGACACCCTTTAGTAGTTGCAATTTTAATTGGCAGACTCCGAGACTTCTATAGGTAGACAGCCATGCAGGGAAAGTCATCCAGCTAGACACCACATCTCCCCAGACGACGTCATTGTGTGCCGAAACGCGCGTCGGGAGGAGCTGACGTGCTGACGTCTCGCGTGTTCCGTCTGTAGGACGGGTGATCACTGTAGCCGGCCGGCTTATGCTGTTTTATGCTGTTTGTTCTCTTATACAATGTAAGTGTGTTTTCTACTATTTTAATAAATAATCAACTATCTGGATTACGCTATGTCGATTCCCTCTTTTCTCTTGGGGAACCCCTGAGTGGTAATTGTTCCGGTGCCTTGGAGGTGTATGTGAAAGGTTTCTTGCTGTGACCGATCCCTCTATGCGGTTTGGTCGACCATCGCCTTCCAATCATCCCCTCTGTTCAAAGGCCCTGACCGGGTTAAGGTTACAAGCTTATTTGAGCTTGCCTTGTGGTAAGAATATAATTTTACTGGTGTTATCACAGTGGAGCGGTGGAGGAATCATTTGTCTACTCAGCAATATCACTTTGGGGAAATTGTTATAGGTCTTCAGACTTTTTCACCTGCATCTAGATGGACTTGATTGATGCCTATTTAGAGCTGCTTCTTATATATTCAAACTCAATTTAGTTTATGGGCTGTTATCACATATATGTACCTATATTGTGTATGTCACTAATATTGCCACTTCATTACTTCATATATTAATACTGGTGTACACTTTTTAGTTTATTTAGCGCTGCTATTTATTATTATTTAGACACCACATCTGCATGAGTAGGACTGCTATCTCCTATGGCAACAATCTTGTAACAGTTGCAACAAACTCCTCCACTTCTTCTACAAATCTCCTATTGTAGAACTTCACTCAACTGAGCTTCCAGTCTTTCCCTAGACTTGCTGATCCACTACCACTGGATCCCCTGAGCTCTTCCAATCTTTTCACTTAATGTCTTCCTCAAGCATCACCCCCACGTCCCTGCTGGGTCCCTAGCTTGGCACTCACCGATATTCCTCAAGCGTCATCCCACTGGCCTGCTTGGTCCCTGGCTTGGCACACAATAATGCTCTGCAAGCGTCACCTCCACTGGCTGGGTCCCTGGCTTGGCACTTGCTGAAGTTTCCCAATTCTTTACCATCTCCGGTTGTGAGAACACTGCTCTAGTACTTGCTTCAGCTACTCACAGTGGTCCCTGGTAACAAGGTGGTTGGTCCCTTAGTGGCAACAGCTTCCCCTCTACCTTCGACCACGACAGGTCCTCCAGCCGGCAGAACCGTCACTTCTGGTTGGACTGCAAGCCGTAATCCCAACCCTGCGTTGCTCTCCTGCTTCTGGATAGGCGCTCAGACAGCCTAGGGGCCAGATGTCCCCAGGATAGGCCTTAGGTCTCTGGTCTAGCAGCCCGGGGCAACACGACACACATCCACCCAGACAGCCGTCCAGGTGGCACAGAATGGCGATCACCTGACTCCACCCAAATTAATAGGTTCTCCCAGCAGGCCAAGGGACCCAAGAAAATCCCTGCCCATTGGCTGAGATACCCCATTCACTCTTAATCTGTCCTTGTATTGTCCATATCTTATGTCACCAGATGCCCGGCCACCTAGTGACAAAAGAGAGAAGTGCAGCAATTCCAGAATTAGGGCAAAGCCAATTGATCTTCTTGCAAGTGGCCAAGGCAACTATCACTTGGAAAATGAATTTACTAGCAACCCTGCTTAAACATCAGGGTGCTACATACAGGATTTATATAGCACCAACAGTTTCTGCAGCGCTTTAATGTGTAGCAGTGTGAAATTCAGACCTTTAATTCACTTCATAATAAGATAATCTACATTTAGGTAACTTTTTTACTTGTAGAGTTAAAAACCTTAAACAGGTTTAACATCTACTTTAAAGCACCTCTGTTGCTTGTACAATCCTTCTCCAGAAATTGACACTTCCAGGAGTGTTGATCTCCTTCTCCTGTGTCCACCACTATACACAGTGGTTCCCCTCATTGACCTCCATGACACTACAGAACAGGGTTGCAAAAGCTAATTTAAACTTTGGTGTGCATGATGTCATTCTAGGTGACCTTATGCCTCACTTCCACCACTTGTGGGTGCCACAACCAAACTGGATCCACCCTCCACCAGCTAGACAATCCAAATGCAAACACAGTAGCCACACTTCCGTCAAATGATTTTATATCTTCAAAAAGCTTTATTAAAGCCGGATTCAGGATATATACAAAAAAAAACAGTACAGTGCAAGGCCAATATTAATGGGATGCCAAGGGATTGCACACAGAACAGAGCATATTGGGGAAGATTTGAGCACCACTTTCTGCTGGAGTCAGGGAACAGGTAAACATATGCTTTTATCTGTTCCCCTAGACCAGTGTTGGCGAACCTTGGCACCCCAGATGTTTTGGAACTACATTTCCCATGAAGCTCATGCACTCCGCTGTGTAGTTGAGCAGCATGGCAAATGTAGTTCCAAAACATCTGGGGTGCCAAGGTTCGCCATCACTGCCCTAGACATTAACAAGCATTTAACCCTTGCAGTGTGGAGGGAATCCCACTGAAAGGGGAGTTTTTTTTGTTTAACCCAGAGATAGGTTTTAAGCTATTAAGGAAAAGAGCAAAGGCTTCTGCCAGACCCTGCTTCTCATCCTCCAGTGCAGTGGTTCCCAACCACAGTCTTAAAGTACCCCCAGCAGGCCTTGTTTTTGGAATTTCCATTAGGTAAACTTAGCTTTGACAGTGATTTAAAGTGATTGTAAACCCCTACATATACCCAGTGAAGTGACTGGCCCCAGGTGATACACAGAGATTAAACAAATCCTCCAACATACATTGTACCTGTTTATCTGCAGCTTTCTCTTCTCCACAGCCATGCAAAGTGCAGATTTTACACAGAATCTCTCAGCTCTGAAAAGCAGGGGATGGGGAGCTGGAGTTGCATCAGTGAGCAGACCTCTGAAAGCTGATTGGAGGGAAGGGACACACCCCCTCAACACAGCTCACAAGAACAGGGCTGAGGCTCTCAATCATAGGTTGTGCTCTCCCTTCGCCATTTTTCTCTTGGTGTCTGGAAAATGCATCGGAAGTGATTCATGCTGATAGAAGAAGAATGAGGCAGCAGACTGAAATGCCACTTAGTGTTCTGGATTGAGACAAGTACACACTATAGAGGGATATGCTTTGTTCATATTTCATGTCTGAGGTTTACAACCATTTTAGGGCACCCCTACAAGGTGAAAGAAAGATGGACACATGACCTTTAGGAGTACTCAGGACTGAGGCTCTAATGTGCTTTACCCCATCTGGGGCTTATTCATACATGTTTGTGCTCTATGAGCTCTATGATTAGGCCCCCAGATAGGGTGCAATATATCAGAGGATGAGAGGTAAAGTCTAGTGCAGGGGTAGGCAACCTCGGCCCGCCAGCTGTGGTGAAACTTCAAGTCCCATGAGACATTGCAAGACCCTGACCATCACAGGTATGACTCCTAGAGGCAGAGGCATGATGGGATTTGCAGTTTCACCACAGCTGGTGTGCCGAGGTTGCCTACCCCTGGTCTAGTAGAAGGCGTTGTGCTTCATTGAGTTTGCCACATCATCTCTGAATTAATAAAGCTTTTTGAAGAAAAACTGATTTGGCAGAAGTGTGGCTACCTGTATTTAGAGTCTCCTTCAAGCTTTCCTAGGCCAGCTCTTATGCCAAAAATGGTACATTAATAGCTGCATTATTATTATTATTATTTTTCATGGAAAGAAAAGATCAGAACAAATAGTGGATAAAAAAAAATCTGGCTTTGTGCAACTGAAATCAATAATTTGGAGGGGTATTCACTATCAGCCATATAGTACATGTTACATTGTGTGCCAGTACGTCAAGTGTTTGTATCTCACCTTCGAGCCTCAGATGTCTGGTAGCAATAAAGTAAATGACCCCCCCCTGTGTCTCCTGTGTGGTCCTAAGTGGCAAGGGCTCCGTCTTTTTATGTACAGAGCCTACTATTACAGTTTTATCCTTTTATAATACATGAGAGATCTGCTTTAATCATTTAATATTGAAATAACACGACCAAGAGTTTATTCTACTTCATTCACTAAGCAGTGCAATGTGTAACCGAAATGCGCCATGAGCCTTAACCATCGACCAGCAATCAAATTTCAGTTTGTCCGTCAAACCAGCATGAGATCCTGAATGGCCGCTCTGCGGTGCTGCAGGCTGAACTTTGCTCCTTACCTCACTGAATGAGCTCTTTTCTACATAAAGTTTTAAATGAAGACTAAAATGCTAGAATCCCCCCCCCCCCCCCCCCCCCCCCAGTGATGTTTCTGTTAATGTTGAATTGTAAGTAGACCTTTATTACAGAAAAAAAAAGACCTTGTGAGACCTGGAACGACCTCTACACCTCCGTCTCTCTTGGGATCCAGTAGAAAGTTACCGAAATCAAACACACATTTTTGGGATTGATATTTCCTCCCAGAGCTCCATTCATATTCAGTGAATTGACATTTCACCTATCGCTGCTTTGAAACTTGTCATGGCGCAGGTCCATTTACAGATAATGGTAAGGAACATGAGATATGGAGCGCCGATACAATCTTTAAAAAGGAAAAGAATTGGATCATTGTCTTCGGAAAATTTCAAACCAGTTGTGTGAACAAAATTTACTTTTAAATAATGTCTTCTAATCCCTATCACAATTTTTGTTGAAAGTAATATTATGTCACGCAGCGATTCCTTATCCTTTCTTTTATTTTTTTTCCATCTTTCAAGCTTCGTAGGATCCATGGCTCCTTCATAAGTAGAAGCAAAGTCCTAGAAGTAATGCCGCGTACACACGAGCGGACTTTACAGGCAGACTTTGCTCGGCGGACTTTTCGACAGACTTTACGACGGACTTTCTGAATGAACGGACTTGCCTACACACAATCCACCAAAGTCCGTCGAATTGGTACGTGATGACGTACGACCGGACTAAAACAAGGAAGTTCATAGCCAGTAGCCAATAGCTGCCCTAGCGTGGCTTTTTGTCCGTCGAACTAGCATACAGACGGCGGACTTTTCGACCGGACTCGATTTCGACGGATTGATTTAAAACATGTTTCAAATCTAAGTCCGTCCAACTTTTGAGCAAACAAAGTCCGCTGGAGCACACACACGATCGAATTGTCTGACGAAATCCCGTCCGCCGGGCAAAGTCTGCCGTAAAGTCCGCTCGTGTGTATGCAGCATAAGGGTTATGCCCCGTACACACGATCGGACTTTCCGACCGGAAATGTTGGATGTGAGTTTGTTGGCGGAAAGTCCAACCGTGTGTACGCTCCATCGGACAATTGTTGTCGGACTTCCCTCCAACAAATGTTGGCTAGCATGTTCTCAAATTCCCCGCCAACAAATGTCTGTTGTGGGATTTTCCGAGCGTGCGTACACAAGTCCGTCAGACAAAAGTCCAAAGTACAAACACGCATGCTCAGAAGCAGAAGCGGTCGGTCTTGTAAACTAGCGTTCATAATGGAGAATTAACATTCGTGACGCAGCATATTATGAAATCTGGAAATGCAGCGCACAATTCTCTTCTTCTTTAATGGGATAATAATGAAGCTGCTTTGCTGGTGATACTGATGGAGTTATTGCAAACAAATTTTCAAAGGCTTTTTTTTCTAGTGATATCAAGAATAATATTATTATGCTTTTTTTTTTATTTATTTATTTATTTGGGCAAGTTACCACAACACCATTATCCCGTAGTTTTAAGAACAAAGATATAACTATGTTGGTGTCCCTTGTCAATTTTACATTGTATTTTTTAAAATGTAACTGCCGACTCCCAAACTGTCATTTGAAGTAAAACACAAAGCCAAGTATTATTCTACACAATATTTTTTATTGTGCATTAAAAAACAAATAAAATTAGACATGTTATCTGCCAATAGATCTTAACCAAAAAGTGCATTCTATGCATCCAAAAATATAGAAAATATACCGAATCAGATCATTATTCAACCAAAAAAAATAATGTCAAAGCAATAACTCCAAGGCCAATAATAAATAACACGTTATCTCCTCCGATTCCGCAACATGGCTGGTTGACGAAAGGCCGTTCAGAAACGAACTGAAAAACGCGAAATGAAAAGCGCAAATCAACACTCACCAAACTTCTACTAACACGAAATTAGCAGAAGGAGCCCAAAGGGTGGCGCTAAAGAGCTGAAAAACCACGTAGTACGTCTAGTACGTCACTACGTTCGTAATTGTTGGCCAACATTTGTGTGACTGTGTGTATGCAAGACAAGTTTGAGCCAAACACCCTTCAAACAAAATTCCACGGTTTTGTTGTCGGAAAGTCCGATCGTGTGTACGAGGCTTTAGAGACCCGTGAAAGCTTGTCCCTAATAATTAATGGCTAGTACAAATAAAAAAGTATCACAGATAGAACTCAACTGTGTTTTTCATAATTTAAAGCAAAAAAAAAGTCTTAACCATAAAAAGTGTGTTTACATACTCTGTCTGGAGATTGGTGAGGGAGCTGAGCACCGTCTTTCTTTTGTTTGAATACGTTTTTTTGCACACAGAGTATTTACAGCGGATTTTTCTTTTCATTGGTGGACTTTATTTTTGTGGTTTATGGATGGTTACATTGTATCTCCCGATATTTATAAATCAATTCTACTTATACACAAACTCAGAGGTAGGCAACCTCGGCACTCCAGCTGTGGTGAAACTACAAATCCCATCATGCCTCTAGGAGTCACGCCTGTGATTGTCAGGGTCTTGCAATGTCTCATGGGACTTGTAGTTTTACCACAGCTGGAGGGCCGAGGTTGCCTACCCCTGATCGAACTCTTTTATCTGCATATGCGTTTTAACTTTTGTATTTTCATATGTGTAGCACCCTCCTAGCCAGGCTGGGTAAATTTAGTTGATGAGCTTCTACTGTAACCAGGCGAGCCAGAGTCACTTAAGTCTCAAACACACGAACCGAATATCGGACGGTATCGGGCAGTTCAATAGAAACCGGCTGACATTCGGCCCGTGTGCGAATGGCAGCTTCTGTCGAAGGGGCATGACCGAAAAAAGTTTGTCGATCAGCATCCAATACACAGGTTTATTCTGGCGAGGTCTGTCCTCCTGTCAGAACACAATAGCTCAGCGGGGAGATCGCTGTACTAACATTGGATAGTTAGTACAGGATCTCCTCCCGTGCTCTTCGGTTTTTTTGTTCGTTCAGCCTGCCAGGCTTTAGTTTGGTCTGCTTGAGACGCCTCAGGCTGGGAGTTTGATTACCTTCCCCTAACTCTAGGAGAAGTTTCTGGAGATTAGGGTGGGAGGATTCAAATACCCAACCTGAATATTTAGTAGGGCCTAGCCAATCCCTGGGGAAGTGTGCCCAGATGGTGGATAGGTTCCTCTTAAATAGGCTGGAATTCTGTGCAGATTGTCTCTTTCAAGAGTGGGGATAAAACTGTGAGCTTCAGGGGGCTGTTTGCCCCTGGGGCCCTCCTAGACTGGATGCTGGATCTCCTCTGGGGTTGATTCTAGGGACTGAAAAAGAACCAGCGTCCTATGAATAAAGCCTCTATGCTACATGCCCCTGCAAGGTCTTCAGCTATGCACTCATAGACTGTTCAGGTCTTTAAAGCGCAGTTTAGTAAAAGTCAGCAGCTACAAAAAGTGTAGCTGCTGACTTTTAATAAACAAACACTGACCTTCCTGCGGTCCAGTGATGCAGCCGCCCGAAGCCTCGCTCCTCTACCCTGCCTCTCCGCGGTGCAGACATTACAAGTGTGGGCACTTCACATCCGGGTGCGCATTGCGCATGCACATGTCGAGCTGCGCTCTCTAATTGGCCAGGCAATCTTCTGGGACCTGTAACGTATCCCAGAAGATTGCAGAGAGCACCCCCCCAAAGATTGCTGTGACTTTTGGTTGCCCATAGGTAGCGCTTTTTTTCTTCGGGACACCTTGCTGCAACCTTTTTGCATATAAAGGATACAGTAAATGACACAATGACCTAGAAATATGTAGCACCCTCCTAGCGCAGGTTGCTAGGCAGATTTATTTCTGGGCTCCCTCTGTAATGAAGGGAGCAGTGATTGATTGGTCTGGCCTGTTCATGGTCTCACAGGCTGGGAGTTTGATTCCTCCTCTGTGCCTCTGGGAGAAGCTTCCAGAGTTTAGGGAGGGAAATCAACCAATCCAATCAACCAGCCTGAATATTTATCGGAAGGGCTTTTTTTCAGCGGGAACGTGGGGGGGGGGGGGGGGCGCAGTTCCGTTTTTTGTCAATTTCTCCAACCCATCAGAAACTCCAACCACGTCACTTCTGATTTATTTAAACCCTTAAGAATTGGAGATTTTGACAAATCGGTGGTTGGACACATCACCGACAACTGAATAGAGTCCGATACAGGAGGGTTGAGCTGTTTTGACAGCACAGCAACTATCGAGGAGAAAGTTGTCGCCGCCTCGGTTCCATATAATTTACATCCTACTTATTACCACAAATGATACTTGGTTCTGTATTCTCTAAAAGGGGTGGCCCTGGGAGCTGGGTATGAAGTGGAATCAAGGAACGGTGCTCAGAGGTGGGTGGGGTCGGAAATAAGGGGTGGCTTGGAAAGGGGGATTTCCTGCACCTATTCTCTGAGAAAAAAAGCCCTGTTTATCGGGCACCTGCCTATCCCTGGAGGGGAAGTGTCCAGTAGGGGGATGGAATGTGGATAAATAGTCGGAGACACTGGAGAGTAGGGTTCCTTCTCCCCAGGAGGGTTCCAGGGGTGCAGGGGTTGCTATTGCCAGGCAGCCCATGGACTGAACGACTGCTCTAGCAGGTCTAGGAAGGTCCAGGAATAAACGCCCAGATGGACTTAGCTTAGAACTGACTGTAGAACCACACCACAAGAGATCCAGTCCTGAGAGGTGCCATCTCCATCACGGTATGGATCGGGAGGCAGCTGTCCCGGGGGACGTGTGAGTAGTGACCTGACGCTAATCCCTCAGACCAGGGCTTTTTTTCAGCTGGAATGTGGTGGAACGGCATTCCACCACCTACTGGCAGCCCTCTCCTCTTCAGGCTGTCACTCGACACAGAAAAAGGAAGTTTTCTATTTTACTTCCTCCACACTACTGTAGTGGTACCCCTGTAGAGGCTGCTGGTAATTGTAGTCCGTCTGTCACCCTGCCCAGCCAGGCACACGATTTCAGTCACTTTTAGACAGAAAACAGTCCATGCACTTTGTTTTTTATTTTTTTTGAGGGGATTAAACTTGGATGGGGATAGGGTAGTTACGAGATGCCCAGTTGATTGTAGAAATTTTTAGGGACTGTGAAAACTATATACACATCCGGTATATACAACTCCTCTCTTCTGTCCAGCACAACACTTGCTTGCAGACTATCTCTCCTTAACACCACCAGCCAGTGCTGTGTCTTGGCCTAGGCCGACAAAGCCTAGGACAATTAATTGAGAAAGTAGCCAGTTTCAGAAGGTTTATCAAACTAGCGGCTCCTACAGGGGTGCTACAGTTCTTATAATTCAAGTATGTGAAACCCTTTGTATATTAATAACAAAACCAAGAATACACCGCTCAACCCGCATGATCGCGCTCCAATTTACCAACGCAGTGCATAGCCAAGCACTTTTCCTGTGGTCAATGTTCATGAACAATTCAAACACACAATGACTCTTCCATATGCTGCTGCATTGAAGATACATGTTGCTCACAAGATGGCAGAGTCTTACAAGTTTTAGCCTATGTAGTCTTATGCCGCGTACACACGAGCGGAATTTCCGACAGAAAGAGTCTGATGGGAGCTTTTCATTGTATATTCCGACCGTGTGTATGCCCCATCGGACTTTTTCTGTCGAAAATTCAGACAGAGTTAGATTTTCCGACAGAACCAATTCCTATCGGCAAAACCGCTTGTCTGTATGCTGTTCCGTCCCACCAAAAACAACGCATGCTCTGAAGCAAGTACGAGACGGAAGCTATTGGCTACTGGCTATTGAACTTACGTTTTCTAGTCCCGTCGTACGTATTTTACGCCACCGCGTTCTGGACGGTCGGAATAGGGTGTGACCGTGTGTATGCAATACAGCTTGAGCAGAATTCTGTCGGAAAAACCTTCAGAGTTTATTCCGACAGCAAAACCGGTCGCGTGTACAGGGCATTAGTCATAGCTGTGATGAAGAAGACCGCTTAGACTAAGAGGAGTAAGGACTGTCCTTTCTATATTATTCCCTTGTTAATGCTCAGTATTCAATGCTCTTTCATTATGATCATTTCTCTTACTATAGAATTTTTTTGTGCGCTTCCAATAAAGGTTTACAAAAGTGTACGAGCTCGCTATTATCCCATCCATACAAGCATAACAGCCACGTGTTCCCTATGTAAGTCTGCTGACATTATGCCAACGAGCAAGTTCCCGTAATAAAAAGTGTGAAGAATCACTTCAATTACCCAATCATCTGCAGAAGAAATGAGAAAACACGGATTTTCTTTTCACACGACTGGGTAATTGAAGGGAATCATCGCACATTTTATTATGTGAACGTTCTCAAACCCTTCAGTAAATCAGCCTCAATATGTCAAGGAAGAGTTGCAGAAGACATTGTCTATTTTAAACTTGACGTAGAACAGAGATATATAATCACAATATAATATGCTGTATACAGTAATATGTTGGTCACCAATGGTTTCAGCCATTTTCCCTTACTCGGCAACAATATGTGAAGAGAAGAAATGGAAAGCAAAAAAGATAGCCAGAGTTTTGCACTACTTGGTAGATTTTGGCTCCTCCAGATTAGTGGTTTGGGCCAACTTGGGACCTCATATATGGCAGCCTTCCTACTTGAATGTACCCTATTCACAAACCCCAAGTCTTCTTCGCCCATTGGCCATTATATGAAGAGAAAAAACAGAAAGTGAGCATGATAGGAAGAGTATTACACTTTGGTTCATCTAGATTAGTGGTTTTAGTCAAGTTGGGTCATGTACATATGGCAGCCTCCCTAGTTGAATGTACCTGATTCCCAGACCCCAAGCCTTCTTAGTCCATTGGCCATTGTGTGAAGAGAAAAAAAAACAGAAAGTGAAGAAGAGGGGAAGAGTATTTTGACTTCTCCAGATTAGTTGTTTAGGTCAAGTTGGTTCCTCACATAAGGCAACCTCCATGGTTTAATATATTTGATTTAAACACTCCAAGTCATTGAAACGGCAGGCTCCACAAGAAGAAGACTGAAAGGACTGAACCGGCTACTTGCAGAGGACTGGGATGTTAGAAAATGTTATTCTGTTCCCTGTTTCTAGATGGGCAACCAGAACATACCCTACCCTTTATTTCCAGTGTTGACAGATGTTCCTTGGCTGGGGGACTGAATATTCCTAAGCAATGCAATGAGAGCGAATTGGACTAAAAGTTGAATTTACAAATGACCATTTGCAGAAAAAGTGAGCGATCGAATGTCGCATACGTTGCTAAAGTTGCCATGTTGGCAGAATGTGCAGTTTATAGCACAGAAAAGTTTTCCTTTACACCACCCCCCATTGAAGCGGGGAAGATTCTAGCAACGAGAGTTACAAGCAGCACAAAGAATACCTCAACAAGACACGAATTTATCAAACATACGGCAAGCCTAGCAGAACCTCACTACAGAAATGGATCCATTATCTTGCACAAGTGCACACAAAGTACCGGTCAATATTACTCACTTACAAGCAGACATGGCGGACATCCCAGTAGTATCCTGGAACGTTAGGGGACTACACTCCCCATTGAAGCGCACCATGATTCGCATGTGTTTGAAGAGGTACATCCCCGGAATTCTCTGCTACCAGGAGACCCACTTGACTGCGGACACTGTGAGCTTCCTGGGATACTCCTGGGTAGGAGAGGCCTATCACTCCACGCACACCTCATATTCTAGGGGGGTGAGCGTGTTGATCCATGGCAACCTGGACTATGAAGAAATCGCAAATGAAATTGATAGTGAAGGTCGATATGTTTTTCTCCATTGCAGGTTGGGTACATTGACATGTGTGCTGGCGGTGGTGTATATTCCTCCCCCCTTCTCGGCGGCGGTGCTTAGGTCTCTGCTGACATTTATGGATGGCAGGCCTGACGCACCGCTGTTGGTAATGGGGGACTTTAACTGTTGCCTAAATCCAGTTGAAGACAGACACCCAGGACCCGGAGCCTCTGCCCTCTCCAGGGATACCCCCCTGGCGCGGTTGTTGCAAGAGGTGGGCTGGGTGGATGTCTGGAGACATAGGAACCCTGGAGTTAGACAATTCACATGCTTTTCCAAAACCCATGGTTGTTTATCTAGAATTGACCTGGGGGTGTGCAGCTTAAACATGCTCCCGTTTGTTTCAGATATGGTACATAGGCCCCGCAGTGTATCAGACCACTCACCAGTGGTTATACGGCTTATAATTGCCCCACTAGTCACACTACCTAAAGCCCCTTGGAAATTTAATGCTTTTTGGTTGAAACTGTTCCGCTCACACGAGGGGATAGTTGGGAGCATGTGTGAGTTTTTCCGCACCCAGGATCCAAATGAATCAATGATTGGGCAATGGGATGCCTTTAAGGCATATTTGAGGGGTGTGTTAATTGCTGAAATTAATAAGGTTAAACAAGACTCTTCAGCACTTAAAAACGAACTTGAAACTAGAGTACAAGAGATGGAACAATTGTATGTCACAGATCCCTCCGAGTCGACCAAGGAGGCATGGCAGGCGGCTCTTTCTGCATACCGCCAACTGCTGTCCTCATCGGCCGACAAGAAGAGATTCTTTGCTAAGCAGGCGTTTTTTGAGGAGGGCGAGAAAACAGGCCGCATACTGGCGAGAATAGCAAATGCATACCAGAAGTCCCCAACTATAGGTGCTATTAGGACCAAAGAGGGTAACATTGTTAACACGCCTGAAAAGGTGCTGCAGGTACTAAATGAGTTTTATGAGGATCTGTATAAGCCGGGTACATCTTACACATCTGACGAGTTAGAACAATATTTAGGACAGATAGATTTCCCTAGACTGAACACAGATCAGAGAGGGCTCTTGGAGACTCCCCTTACAGTGGAAGAACTACAGGAGGCGGTTGGATCCTTTCCTAACTGTAAAGCGCCCGGGGAGGACGGAATTCCCATAGAAATATATAAACAGTATCCCAATGAGTTACTACCCCAGCTACTTAAAGTCTTTAATAGAGCCCGGGAGGAAGGCCACCTACCAATTTCAATGTCAAGGGCCAATATTATTCTGTTACTCAAACCTGGCAAGGATCCAGTAGATCCAGGGGCGTATCGCCCGATTTCCCTGTTACAGAGTGACGTGAAAATACTAGCGAAAGCTCTGGCCATTAGATTAAATGGAGTTATCACTTCAATTGTCCATGGAGACCAAGCTGGCTTCATGCCCAATAAATCGACGGCAGTTAATTTAAGAAGGCTATTCCTTAATATGCAATCCAAAGCAGATAATATGGGTTCCAGGGCCCTGCTGTCACTGGATGCCACTAAGGCATTTGACAGCATAGACTGGAACTATCTGTGGTCGGTCCTGCAGAGTTTTGGATTTGGCCCCCGGTTTGTTTCCTGGGTCAGGCTCCTTTATAGTCAACCGGAGGCCGCGGTGAGGGTTTCCGGCTATCTTTCCCCAAGCTTTGTGTTGAGGAGGGGTACGAGGCAGGGATGTCCCCTGTCTCCTCTCCTCTTCGCACTGGCTATTGAGCCATTGGCGATCGGGATCAGGGCAAATCGGGGCATCACAGGTTTCTGCTACGGTGACATGCAGGAAAAAATCATGCTGTACGCCGACGACACCATGCTTCTACTTGGTGACACTGGCCCCTCCCTTCAGGAGGCCATGTCGACCATATCTGAATTTGGGAAGTTCTCTGGCCTGCATATAAATTGGTCAAAGTCTGCCCTTCTTTTATTAGATGGAGACGAATCACAGGAGGTGTGCGCCACTTGCCCCATTCCGATTGCCACTACGTTCAAATACCTGGGGATCCAAATCACGTCCCAGCCCCGAGACTTTATACATTTAAATATATTTCCACTCCTTCAGCGCTTCAGAGACAAAATTAAGACCTGGAACTCTCTCTTAATGTCAGTAGCAGGTAGAGTAAATTTAGTGAAGATGATTCTCATGCCACAGTTACTTTATTTTCTTCATAATACCCCTATGGTTATCCCATTAAAAATATTTTGTATAGTAAATGCCATTTTCCGAACTCTTATTTGGAAAAATGGGCCCGCCCGGATCAAGTTAGAACATCTGCAGAGACCCAAGGACTGTGGTGGATTGGCATTGCCCAACCCATGGCTGTACTACCTGGCCTCTCAACTGCAACACTTGATTGGTACATTTGTCCCGTCACAAAACTCATCTCACAGGCTAATGATCCACACAGTGGGGAAGGGTCCGATTCACATAGCTCTAGAAGCATTAGCCTTCACTAAACCACATAAAAAATTCCCAACGTTCAGTCTTATTCAAAAGGTGTGGAACAAGACCAAATATCTCCAGAACGCAGATGGATATACGGAATATAGTCCCATTTGGCACAATGACACATATAGGGAACTAGCAAAATTACAATGCGGAGCTCGTTGGAAGCAGCTTGGAATCACTCATATAAAACATATATTTAAGGAGGGTGTGTTGCGCACATTTTCTGATTTAAAAGAAGCGTATAATTTGCCAGCATCAATGCTATTCTACTATATGCAACTTAGACACGCAATACAGATACAGGGCCGCTCCTCAGAGTGGCACTTATCGCCAACCCCGGTTTTCAACCTTCTGGGGGATGCCGGCTCATCTAAGGGATTTATCTCTCAATGCTATGCCATCCTGTTGCAATCCGTGATGGGCCGTCATCCCTTGAGGGTGAGAGAGAAGTGGGAGACAGAGGTGGGACAGCTAGACGGGGATCAGTGGGAGGAGATCTTTCAGGCAGTGAACCAATGTTCACTTAATGTGTCACAAAAACTCACCCAACTTTATATACTATTGAGAACATATTATACTCCGCACAGATTACATTTAATGAACAGATTGACAGAACCAACATGTACTAGATGTAAACGCGAACATGGTGACCTGATACATATGCTGTGGAGATGTCCCAAGTTACACATGTACTGGGCAGGAGTGGTACAAAATATCAACTCAATCTTTAATGTGAGTCTTCCACAGGACCCTAGAGCGTGTCTTTTGGGTGCTTTGGAAGAATACGAATGGGAAGGACACAACAGAGAAGCTGTGCATAGAGTACTTTTTCAGGCCAGAAGGCTGATTATGATTCACTGGAAGTCCGATAGGTCCCCGACTGTGAAGGAGTGGACCGAAAGTATTAACACGAACATAAAAATGGAAAAGTTGATTTACCAACATAGAGGTAGCATGCCAAAATTCGAAAAAATATGGGGTCCGTGGTTAGATATACCGGGATTAGCACCTATGGAACTGGTATATGACAGGTTGCTAGGAATCAATGCTGGGTGAGACATGGATAGAGGTTAACTGTGACTGGAACTAGATTTTAGCTGTTATATTGAGATTGTTACTTGGCTATTGTACAGTGTGTTGTATAAGAGGTACTGTGTAAACCTATTTACAATGTGTGTGGTGTTTTCCCTGCAAATTCAATAAAATCTTGTTGGATTAAAAAAAAAAAAAAACACTCCAAGTCTTCTTAGCCTATTGGCATATAAAGAGAAAAAACTGAAATTGAGGAAGACAGAAAGAGTATTACACTCCTTGGTATACTTTGGCTCCTCCAGATTATTGGTTTGGGCCAAGTTGGGTCCTTACATATGGCAGCCTTCATAATTGAATGTGCCTGATTTACAAACCCCAAGTCATTGTAGCCGATTGGCCATTAAGTGAAGAAAAAAGTCAGAAAGTAAGGAAGATGGGAAGAGTATTACACTCCTTGGTAGACTTTGGCTTCTCCAGATTAATGGTTTGGGTCAAGTTGGGTCCTCATATATGGCAGCCTTCATGGTTGAATGTACCTGATTCACTGACCCCAAGTCTTCGTAGCCCATTGGCCATTATGTGAAGAGAAGAAAGAGAAAGTGAAGAAGATAGGAAGAGTATTCTACTCCCTAGTAGACTTTGGCTCCTCCAGATTAGTGGTTTGGGCCAAGCTGGGTCCTTACATATGGCAGCCTTCCTAGTTGAATGTAACTAATTCACAGACCCCGAGTCTTCTTAGCCCATTGGCCATTGTGTGAACAGAAAAAACAAAAAGTGAGCAAGATGGGAAGAGTATTTTGGCTTCTCCAGATTAGTTGGTTAGGTCAAGTTGGTTCCTCACATAAGGCAACCTCAATGGGTGAATGTATTTGATTCACAGACGCCAAGTCTTTCTAGCCCATTGGCCATTATGTGAAGAGAAAAAACAGAAAGTGAGGAAGATGGGAAGAGTGTCGCACTCCTTGGTAGACTTTGGCTCCTTCAGATTAGTGGTTTGGACCAAGCTTGGTCCTCACATATGGCAACCTTCCTGTTTGAATGTACCTGATTCACAGACCCTAGGTCTTCTTAGCCCATTGGCCGTTAAATGAAGAGAAGAAATGGAAAACAAGGAAGATTTACAGCTGTGAACCCAGAACTGCTCAGAGCTGGGCTCTTCCAGGTTCACACTGCGCAGCCCCCACTGTCAGCCAGGGGGAGGGAAAGAAGCTGCAGCACCGGCTGCATGGGACATTTTTTTTTTTTTAAGTCACATTTTGTTAGATTTTTTCAGATATAAACATCAACATAAAACAAATAATGTCAATGTATGTAAGCTCGTATTTTGACAAAAGTAGGTACCTTGTTTGAGATAATATCTCCATAAATACTGCAGGTCAGAGATGGGTGATGGCGAGAAAGCAAAGACTCTGCTACTGACGATAGGCACCAGAAAAATATCTTTGCCAGCACCTTTCTATCGACATTGAGAAGGCTAATGGGGCGCCAATTCTCAATTATCAAAGGATCTTTACCTTTTGAAAGAAGAATCACAGCTGAGTGCCTCATGGAAGGAGAAAGCACCCCCTCAGCAAGGCAACTGTTAAAAACCTCTACCAAATGTGGGGCCAGAATAGACTTAAAGGCTTTGTAAAACTCAGCCGTCAAACCATCTGGTCCAGGTGACTTTTTGATGGCAAGCTGTTCAATTGCCCTCATCACCTCTTCAACTGTGATCTCCTCAGTCAAATTCATCAATGGGACAACTTCATCATTTCGAAATGGAGTAGAGTCCAAAAAGCTTTCCATCCTTTCACGGTCAACCTCTTTCCTCCCCAGAAGGTCAGCATAAAAGGACCTCATGACCTCCAGGGTCCCTGACCGGGACTTTGTCAAGGAACCTGTACTATCCTTAAGGCCAACAATCGTTTTAACAGCTACACCTTGTTTGCAGTTCTGGTAAGGGTCAGGCGAGTGGTACTTCCCATAGCCCCTCTCCAGAACCAAAGAGTCATGCCGGTCATATTGACACTTCCTGAGAAGGAGTTTCACTTTGGAGATTGCCCCAGGATCTCCTTCTCTCAAGACAATAATATCCAGCTTCCTCTGTAAACGTTCGTAGGTCATGTATTTATTAAATTATTTTCTATTGGCTAGGCCCCTGAAGAATCCAGCAATCCTCTTTTTGGTCAGCTCCCACCACTCAGCCTTGCTGCTACAAAAGTGCCTGAAAGAATTCCTCAAAGGATTGTCTAACATGTTCTTCCTTGAGTAGAGTCTAATTCAATCTCCATATGCCTTTGCCCCTCTGAGTGGCGTCTGAAGCATTCAGGACCACAGATAGCATACAGTGATCAGAGAACTCTACTGCCTGTACCACTAGGGGTGATAAAGCAGAGGTCTCCTTAAAGAAAAAAACCTATCTATCCTTCTCTGACTATTACCTCGATGAAAGGTGAACCCGGTGTCATCCGGGAGGTGCTTAATGTGCACATCCACAAGACCAGCATCCCTAACCATACTATTTAAAAAAACGCTATCATATCCCAGCCTGTCCTTGAAGTTCTTACTGTCCTTGGGCCTAGTTACTGTATTAAAGTCACCTCCAAAGACCACTTGCCGAGATGTAAAAAGAAATGGCTTGATCCTTGTAACAAGGCGTTTCCTGTCCCATCTTATGTGCGGCCCATAAACATTAATTAGGCGCAGGTCCTGCCCTCCCACAAGGATGTCTAAGACCATACATCTCCCAATCTCCACCTCAGTAACCCGCCGGACAGTTACCATGCCAGTTTTAAACAACACCGCCACACCGCCGTAAGGCTCGGCCGTAAGAGACCAGTAAGATGGACAATACCTCCACTCTTTCTTGGTCATATGACTATCTGCCAAGGAGGTGAGCCTAGTCTCTTGCAAAAATAAAATTTCAGCATCTAATTGGCTGAACAAAAAGAAGGCCATAGAATGAGCTCTTACTGACAATGCTGGCGACATTTATTGTCACCACTTTTAACGGAGGGGGAACCGCCATTTGGGTTATTGGGTGGATTGCTTCTTAGATCCCCTCTGCTGCTCATCACTAGAAGCCTCTCTCTTTCTTGAGGCCGCTTCCAACTCCATTTCTGAATCTGAACTTTGCTCCGAAGAAGCCCCAGATGAGGAAATATCTAACTTAGAGGACCTATGACGGTTGGAGACAGGCACTGGAGCTTCCTGACCCCGTTCCGTCCTTACCGCCTGCTTCTTCCGCTTCCCAACCTTCCTTCTCTCCTCCAGGTACTGCTGGTCAGCTTCAGAGATGCCCTCATCCCTTGCTTTTTTCTTTGAAGTCTTCAGAGAAGACTTCTTTACAGAGGAAGAAGCAGAACCCCTTTTGATACTCTCTACCACTCCTGGTGGGGGGGGGGGGGGGGGGCTTTCTATATGTCAGACTTAGGAGGGGTGGACTCCTGGGGGGTAACTGACTCGGGGGGCACAGACTTGGAAGGTTCTGACACGAGGAGAGGGTACAGTTGGCTGGGGTGACACAGAGACAGATACAGAAGGAATACTTACAGACACAGGAGGGGTGGCCACAGGAACTGGAGAGGGATCTTGAACAGGACTAGGGGAGTCGGTCAACCCAGAGGAGGATGGTACACCAGGGGCCTCATCCTCCAACCTGTCCAGCCTTGACAAGTCACATCTTGACATCTATTACCTCCTTCTCCATTTTGTGCCAGGCTTCAGGACATCTGCTATAGGGGTGGCCAAGGCACAGAAACAAGTTGCACCTGATCATCTCGGTGCAGTCCTTGGCCATATGACCCTGACCCCGACACACTGAACATATCAAGGTTGAACAGGAGGAGCTCAAATGCCCCTTTTCTTCACAGCGGTGACACATCTTCGGCAGACCAGAGTAGAAAATAGTCATCCTATACCTCCCTATAAAAGCTGAGGAGGGCAGGTGACAGACAACATTCCCATCCCTGGCCAACCTGACTGTTACCGACCAACCCCCAGTCCAGATGTTACGCTCATCAAGGATTTTATTGGGCTTAGTCAGAACCTCACCATAATTCCTTAACCAGACCTCTAAATCTCTAGCAGGAAACCTCTCATTAGTGAGAATAATTGTGATCTTTTTCACTGTTGAGCTTTGTGAAACTGCAACTGGGGCCAGGCCTTTCCGATTCGGGTCTTGACCTGCACCGAGCCTCATATCGCTCCCAGAACAGGTCAAGACCCTCTGGCCTGGTGAAGCTAATAATATATTCCCGTGTCCCAGCTACATGTATTAGGGCATAGAGGTCTTTTGCCCCAAAACCCATCTCCAAAATCATGTCCACCACCGCAAGCCATGCTGGAGAGATTGCACCACCTTCCCATTTAAGAATCACTACATTTCGTCTCAGACCCCCAGCAGAAGCCAGAGACCCAAGACCAGATCCCGGGGTGCTCAAAGTGGTAGCTTGTAGGGGGAAAACCTGCTTGGAAGTGGAGTGACCAGGAGCACAGCATACCACCTCAGCAAATGTAGGCTTATCAGGGCCAAGGCCCCACACTGATGTAACATTAGTCTGTATATTATTATTAATTGCTTGGACTGAGCTGGGACGATTGTCCATCACACTTGTGCTGGAACGATTGCTATCAGTCACACACACATTCAATTTCCCATCAGGAATAGTCACAGTTTCTGCTGCAATACCAGCTGTCTCCTGAAGCTGCGCTGTAAAGTCTTCAGCAGCTGTGGGGCAAACAGCTTTGGACTCAGCTAAAGGAGGGTTAATTGGTTGGGCTGTCACTTGTAGTTCCTTTGCAAGAATGTCATTTCTTGAATGCAGCTTTTGCTACACTGCAGCTTTAGCAGGTACAGCATTGCTACACATGGGATTAGCAACTTGATTGTCACTGGGCACACTTTCAGCATTACTCATGGTGTTAGATGGCACAAAAACAAGGTGCAAACCATTCATAAGACTGAAGAATAGAAAAGCCAGATTAGACTTTGCCAAAAAACATCTAAAAAAGCCAGAGCAGTTCTGGAAAAGCATTCTTTGGACGAATGAAAAAAGGATTAATCTGTACCAGAATGATGGGAAGACAAGTGTGGAGAAGCTCATGATCCAAAGCACACAACATCATCTGTGGTCACATGGTGGAGCTTGCAGTGTGATGAGATGGACATGCATGGCTTCCAGTGGCACTGGGTCATTGGTGTTTATTGATGATGTGACAGAAGACAGAGCAAGCCGGATGAATTCTGAAATGTTTAGAGATATACTGTCGGCCCAGATTCAGGCAATGATTGGACGGTGCTTCACAGTACAGATGGACAATGATCCAAAACACACTGCAAAAGCAACCCAGGAGCTTTTGAAGGAAAAGAAGTGGAATATCCTGCAATGGCCGAGTCATTCACCTGATCTCACCCCAATTGAGCATTTCACTTGCTGAAGGCAAAACTAAAGGCAGAAAGAGCCACAAACAAAGAGCAACTGAAGACATCTGCAGTTAGAGCCGGGCAAAGCATCAGAGAGGAGGAAAGCCAGTCTTGGTGATGTCCATGGGTTCCAGACTTCAGGCACTCATTGCCAGTAAAGGATTCTCAACAAAATATTAACATTTTATTTATGATTACATTCATTTGTCCAATTACATTTGAGCCCCTGAAAATGGGGGGAACTGTGTAAAAAATGGTTTCAGTTCCTAAAATTTGTACTTCAACCCCTTGAATTAAAGCTGAAAGTCTGCACTTCAAATTCATTTGGATTGTTTAGTTTTAATTTGATTCTGATGGCATACATAGCCAAAAGTATGAGAAATGTGCCTGTGTCCAAATATATATGGACCTAACTGTGTGTGTGTGTGTATATATATATATATATATATATATATATATATATACAGTGGCTTGCGAAAGTATTCGGCCCCCTTGAACTTTTCAACCTTTTGCCACATTTCAGGCTTCAAACATAAAGATATAAAATTTTAATTTTTTGTGAAGAATCACCAACAAGTGGGACACAATTGTGAAGTGGAACGAAATCTATTGGATATTTTAAACTTTTTTAGCAATTAAAAAACTGAAAAGTGGTGCGTGCAAAATTATTCGGCCCCTTTACTTTCAGTGCAGCAAACTCACTCCAGAAGTTCAGCGAGGATCTCTGAATGATCCAATGTTGTCCTAAATGACTGATGGTGATAAATAGAATCCACCTGTGTGTAATCAAGTCTCTGTATAAATGCACCTGCTCTGTGATAGTCTCAGGGTTCTGTTGAAAGCGCAGAGAGCATCATGAAGACCACGGAACACACCAGGCAGGTCCGTAATACTGTTGTGGAGAAGTTTAAAGCCGGATTTGGATACAAAAAGATTTCCCAAGCTTTAAACATCCCAAGGAGCACTGTGCAAGCGATCATTTTGAAATGGAAGGAGTATCAGACCACTGCAAATCTACCAAGACCTGGCTGTCCCTCTAAACTTTCAGCTCAGACAAGGAGAAGACTGATCAGAGATGCAGCCAAGAGGCCCATGATCACTCTGGATGAACTGCAGAGAACTACAGCTGAGGTGGGAGAGTCTGTCCATAGGACAACAATCAGTCGTACACTGCACAAATCTGGCCTTTATGGAAGAGTGGCAAGAAGAAAGCCATTTCTCAAAGATATCCATAAAAAGTCTCGTCTAAAGTTTGCCACAAGCCACCTGGGAGACACACCAAACATGTGGAAGAAGGTGCTCTGGTCCGATGAAACCAAAATCGAACTTTTTGGCCACAATGCAAAACGATATGTTTGGCGTAAAAGCAACACAGCTCATCAGCTCATCACACTCAACACACCATCCCCACCGTGAAACATGGTGGTGGCAGCATCATGGTTTGGGCCTGCTTTTCTTCAGCAGGGACAGGGAAGATGGTTAAAATTGAGGGGAAGATGGATGCAGCCAAATACAGGACCATTCTGGATGAAAACCTGTTGGAGTCTGCAAAAGACCTGAAACTGGGACGGAGATTTATCTTCCAACAAGACAATGATCCCAAACATACAGCAAAATCTACAAAGGAATAGTTCACAAATAAACGTATCCAGGTGTTAGAATGGCCAAGTCAAAGTCCAGACCTGAATCCAATCGAGAATCTGTGGAAAGAGCTGAAAACTGCTGTTCACAAACACTCTCCATCCAACCTCACTGAGCTCGAGCTGTTTTGCAAGGAAGAATGGGCAAGAATTTCAGTCTCTCGATGTGCAAAACTGATAGAGACATACCCCAAGCGACTTGCAGCTGTAATCCCAGCAAAAGGTGGCTCTACAAAGTATTAACGCAAGGGGGCCGAATCATTTTGCACGCCCCACTTTTCATTTTTTTATTAGTTAAAAAAGTTTCAAAAATCCAAAAGATTTCGTTCCACTTCACAATTGTGTCCCACTTGTTGGTGATTCTTCACAAAAAATTAAAATTTTATATCTTTATGTTTGAAGCCTGAAATGTGGCAAAAGGTTGAAAAGTTCAAGGGGGCCGAATACTTTCGCAAGCCACTGTATATATATATATATGGACCTAACTGTATATAAGACTTATACTTTCACAGGAAGTCAGACATAATTCCTGTACTGCAAAACTTGGCCCAGTCTGCATATTTAATAAATAAAATGATGTGCACCCCATATACAGATATGATTGATAACTCTAAGCAGAATTTTAATAATAATAATATTCCTTACATCAGAATTGTCCTAGCACCATCATTTAGACACATTTACACCATTTTCTACCAGTAACACTTTCTCTGGTGTTTTCAGCCTCCCACACCAACCTGTGACATCCTGAGTACACGGTGTGATTATGCAACATGACATACTGACAGTCAATTTATAGTGACAGTGACAACCTCCAAATACACAAATACAAAGATGATTTTAATGGCCCCAAACAAGCAGAATACTCTGGAGCTATGATGGACATCCCACTGGTCCAATGCTGGGACCGCGGGATGTGTGACATCCATCATAGGCGCTGCAGGCTCCAGAAGGCGGGAATTACAATCCGCCGCGCCACATCACTGAGATCCCCACTCGGCGCTTAGATAGATCAGGGCAGCGGAGGAGCGATCTGGCGAGATGTGCCAGTGACTGCACCGATGATTGTAGAGGAGGGGATGAGGAGAACCTGAAGAGGAGCCCGGTGCTGGGGTGTGTTGGTGACCTGAGCTGTGCTGGGGGCGGACGGGAGAGTGAAGAGCTCCGGATCTCGGTGTGTCTGATTATGGGCACTGGAGTGTGCAGCAGGAAGCAGAAGAGTGTTCTCCATACCGCCTTGTGCCTGCTGGCAGTGCTGGGACTGGGAGGCAGGCTCTACTTTGTATAACTATGTGCAGGACAAAGCCCGGAGCTCCAAGGTCCAGGCGATGAAATTCAAGCAGTCTCCTCTTCTCTGGCTGCCTGCTGTGCCACATGATGCGTGGGCTGCACACCGCACACTACAGCTGAACTGAACTGCAGGACACCTGGACACATGAAGTCTGTCTCCTGTCCAGGTAGGTGAGGTCAGTGTATGTATGTCACGGTATGTTAGGTAGGTCAGTGTATGTATGTCAGGTCAGTGTATGTTAGGTAGGTCAGTGTATGTTAGGTAGGTGTATGTATGTATGTCAGGTCAGTGTATGTCAGGTCAGTGTATGTTAGGTAGGTGTATGTATGTCAGGTCAGTGTATGTTAGGTAGGTGTATGTATGTCAGGTCAGTGTATGTTAGGTAGGTGTATGTATGTCAGGTCAGTGTATGTTAGGTAGGTGTATGTATGTCAGGTCAGTGTATGTTAGGTAGGTGTATGTATGTCAGGTCAGTGTATGTTAGGTAGGTGTATGTATGTCATGTCAGGTCAGTGTATGTTAGGTAGGTGTATGTATGTCAGGTAGGTGTATGTAGGTCAGTGTATGTTAGGTAGGTGTATGTATGTCAGGCCAGTGTATGTTAGGTAGGTGTATGTCATGTCAGGTAGGTGTATGTATGTCAGGTAGGTGTATGTTAGGTCAGTGTATGTTAGGTAGGTCAGTGTATGTTAGGTAGGTGTATGTATGTCAGGTCAGTGTATGTTAGGTAGGTCAGTGTGTCAGGTAGCTGAGATTAGTGATCAAAATTGATGGGCACTGCTAAGCCCCAGGCAGCAACCAGCAAGTAAGCTTACCCCCCGCCACACAACCCCAGCGCTCAGCCAAAAAAACCCGTGCCATCACGGACTTCGGGCTGAAGCCCCTGGTCTTTTTGCCACCTAGGAACGCCCCTGCATATATGCTTGCAAACCTCATTTCAGTATTGCATACCGATGCTGCTAAATTTGCCCAGAGGTCATCTTCAATAACCTCTGGTTAAAGAAAGGGTTAAGCATCCAGCTTATGCGGATAACATTAAGTCAAACCATGGTGCTTAGAGAGCAGATATAGCTGCATCTACGTACAGTACGGATCTCAATCGCTGTTCATCATCCTAGGTGACAGCTTAACATTTTACTCTTCAAACACGAACAGGAAACCCTCCAGCAAGCTCTTCAGAAAACGTCCTTGTGTCTTCCAAGCTTCATTTTTGGTTTCAGCGGCCCAATTATTGATCCTAATTGACATCCTGTACAAGACGAGGCACGTTTCCACACTCCAACTAAATAATTGCATTTCATACTAAAGGACAAAATAGTATCTCTAAACACAGACATCGAATGAGTCATTGGACATACGAGAAGACGCCTGCTGGATTCTGGGGACTTTTTTACTCATTAAATAAATGTCCTGCCATGGAAAAGTTCCAGAGCTGTAGCTGATGGGCCTCTTCATGGAATCTTATTTCCCTCATTACAGGAATAGTTGTGTATACTGAAGAGTTCATCGGTCGCTCCAACATCTTCCAGCGATTGACATTTAGCTGAGAACGAGCGATTGATTAATACTGTTCATGGTCTCTACACAGTACATCTGTTTAAAAAAAAAACACGTGTTCCAGTTCTAGATTTGTTCATTTTGTTATCACTTAATCGCTTCAGCCCCGGAAGATTTTACCCCCTTCCTGACCAGAGCACTTTTTTCGATTCGGCACTGCGTCGCTTTAACTGACAAATGCGCGGTCGTGCGACGTTGCACTCAAACAAAATTGACGTCCTTTTTTTCCCCAAAAATAGAGCTTTCTTTTGGTGGTATTTGATCACATCTGCGGTTTTTATTTTTTGCGCTATAAACAAAGAAAGAGCGCAAATTTTTGCTATAATAAATATCCCCCAAAAATATATATAAAATGTTTTTTTTCCTCAGTTTAGGCCGATATGTATTCTTTTTCATATTTTTGCTAAAAAAAAAAATCGCAATAAGCGTATATTGATGGGTTTGCGCAAAAGTTATCGCATCTACAAAATAGGGGATAGTTTTATGGCATTTTTATTATTATTATTATTATTTTTTTATTAGTAATGGCGGCGATCTGCGATTTTTATTGTGACTGCGACATTATGGCGGACACATCGGACACTTTTGACACTATTTTGGGACCATTGTCATTTATACAGCGATCAGTGCTATAAAAATACACTGATTACTGTATAAATGACACTGGCAGGGAAGGGGTTAAACACTAGGGGGCGATGAAGGGGTTAAGTGTGTCCTAGGGAGTGATTCTAACTGTGGGGGGACGGGCTACCACTGACATGACAGCAATCACTGCTCCTGATGACAGGGAGCAGTGATCTCTGTCATGTCACTAGGCAGAACGGGGAAATGCCTTGTTTAAATAGGTATATCCCCGTTCTGCAGCTCCAGGACATCAAGTCCCGCTGGCACGGTCACGCTGTACGCGGCGGGCTAGCCCCACCAATTACAGGGGACGTACAGGTACGCCCATTTGCCCACCGCTGCCATTGTGCGCGTGGCGGTCAGCAAGTGGTTAGAGAGTTATTAACCGCTTGACCTCCAGAAGATTTACCCCCCTTCATGAGCAGGCCATTTTTTGAAAAACAGCACTGAGTTAATTTAACTGACAATTACACATTCATGCGACGCTGTACCCAAATAAAATTTATGTCATTTTTTCCCCCACAAATAGAGCTTTCTTTTGATGGTATTTGATCATCTCTGTGTTCATTTTTTTTTTTTTTGCGCTATAAACAAAAAAAAAACAATTTTGAAAAAAACCCCCAAAAAAACAATATTTTTTACCTTCTGCAATAATACATATCCATAAAAAAATTGAAAAAAATCGAATTTCTTCATAAATTTAGGCCAGTATGTATTTTGCTACATGTTTTTGGTAAAAAAAAATCCCAATAAGCGTATATTGATTGGTTTGCGCAAAAGTTATAGTGTCTATGTAGCACCCTGATGTTTAGGCAGGGTTGCTATCAAATTTAGTTGCCAGGTGATAGTTGCCTTGACCAATTGAGATCAATTGATTTCTCCCTAATTCTGGAATTGCTGCACTTCTCTCTTCTGTCACTAGGTGGCATTGTAGCTGGTGACATTAGACAAGACAAGGGCATAGCAAGGACAGATTAGGAATGAATGGGGTGTCTTAGGCAATGGGCAGTGATTTTCTTGGGTCCCTTGGCCTGCTCGGAGAGCCTATTTATTTGGTCGGAGTCAGGTGATTGGGGTTCTGTGCCACCTGGAGGGCTGTCTGGGTGGACGTGTGTCGTATTGCCCCGGGCTACTAGGCCAGAAACCTAAGGCCTATCCCGGGGACATCTGGCTGCTAGGCTGTCTGAGGGCCTATCCAGGAGCAGGAGAAGCAGCGTAGGGTTAGGACTGCAGGATTGGAGTCCAACCAGAAGTAACGGTTCCAGAGACTACTTTGAGTAAGCTGAGGCCAGTACCAGAGCAGACTTCTCGCCAGCCAGGGACGGTGAAGAAGTGGGAGAACTGTGCCAAGTGCCACGTCAGGGACCCAGCGGTAGGAAATGAAGAAAGTTTCTGTAAGATAACTGTGGAAAGGGGTGGCATCCTCGGTGTTATCGTAGGGATAGGATGCATTTCTTTGCTGTCTGTTTTTTTCTCTCTCTCTCTTTCAGGTGTTTCTGCACCCATTCCTTGGATGAGACTCGACATGGATAGCAATGCTAACCTTTTATGTCCCTTACTACTCTATATATTAGAAAGATAGTTAGGATTTAAGGCTACTGTTTGTATTTTCCCTTAACTGTTTGGGTGGTACGCCACACGCACAATTGTATATAATATCTGCTATTTATCAGCCTTTGTGTGAACTGCTACTTGCTCCTGTATATGTATATGTTGTGCATATCTACTTCATGTGGTACACCACATGTACTGTTATTGTTATTATTGTTCCTTCCCTGTTTCCCCGCCCGTCCCCATTTTTGCCAGGACATTCACTCTCAGGCTTGAGAGTTCAAATTATTTTCTGCAAACTCCGAGACGTCATTTCCTAGGCAGCAGGAGGATGTAGCACCCTGATGGTTAGGCACAAATGCTATCAAAAAGTAGGTGATAGTTGCCTTGGCCAATTGTTAGGATATCAATTGATTTCTCCTTAATTCTGGAATTGCTGCACTTCTCTCTTCTGTCACTAGGTGGCATTGTATCTGGTGACATTAGGTAAGACAAGGGCAAAGCAAGGACAGATTAGGAATGAATGGGGTGTCTCAGCCAATGGGCAGGAATTTTCTTAGGTCCTTTGACCTGCTGGGAGAGCCTATTTATTTGGGTGGAGTCAGGTGATCGGGGGTTCTGTGCCACCTGGACGGCTGTCTGGGTGGACGTGTGTTGTACTGCCTTGGGCTACTAGGCCAGAAACCTAAGGCCTATCCCGGGGACATCTGGCTGCTAGGCTGTCCGAGGGCCTATCCAGATGCAGGAGAAGCAGCGTAGGGTTGGGACTGTGGGCTTGTAGTCCAACCAGAAGTAACGGTTCCACCAGCCGGGGAACCAGTCGTGGTCGGTGGTAGAGGGGAAGCTGTCACCACTAAGGGGCCATCCACCTTTCTACCGGAGACCACTGTGAGTAAGCTGAGGCCAGTATCAGAGCAGATTTCTTGCCAGCCGGGGACGGTAAAGAAGTGGGAAAACTTCAGCAATTGCCAAGTCAGGGAACCCGCAGGACAGCAGAGGTGACGCTTGCGGAGCATCAGTGAGTGCCAAGCCAGGGACCTAACGTGTCAGCGGGGGGTGAAGCTTGAAGAGTATCAGTGAGTGCCAAGCCAGGGACCTAAAGTGTCAGCGGGGGTGAAGCTTGAAGAGTATCAGTGAGTGCCAAGCCAGGGACCTAACGTGTCAGCGGGGTGAAGCTTGAAGAGTATCTGTGAGTGCCAAGCCAGGGACCCAGCAGTGAGGCGGGGGTGATGCTTGAGGAAGACATTAAGTGCTAACAGTGGAAGAGCTCAGGGGATCCAGTGGCTAGTGGATCTGAAGTCTAGTGAGAGAGACTGGGAGCTCGTTAAGTGAAGACTCACAGTGAGTAATGGTGGGGGAAACTAAGAACTGCTCATGTTGCAAATAGTTGAATACAGAAGTGGTGTCTGGCTGGAGGCATTCACCTGTATAGCTGTCTGCCTATAGAAGTCTCGGAGTCTGCCAATTATCTTTGCATCTACCTAGGGGTGTCCTGGCCCTAACCCTCTCTCCCACAGTTCTGTTTAAGAGACAATACATTTCTCTGCATTCAAAAAGAGTCTGGCACCCACCTGTTCATCTTGCATTTCACCCACCATGCCTTGTAACCCACTCTACACAGAAGGTTGTCAGCTCTCCCTAACCCTGGAGGTCACCATTAGGCCTCAAGGGGCCCGGGACTTTGCTACAGCTACAAACTATGGGATATATACTAGAATTTTTATTTATTTAATTTTTTTTTTGTATACTAGTAATGGCGGTGATCAGCAAATTATAGCAGGACTGCGTTATTGCGGCAGACATTCTGACACTTTGTGGGAACCAGTGACACTAATACAATGATTAGTGCTAAAAATATGCACTGTCACTGTAATAATGACAGGCTGGGAATGGGGGTTACACATCTAGGGCGATCAAAGGGATAGATGTGTGCCTAGCCAGTGTTTGTGTGTACTGTGTTTGGTGTTTTTACTAAGGATTTTATTCCCTGCTATGCATGGAAAGAAAATCCATCACTTTCCCCCTGTCAGAACAGAGCTCTGCCTTGTTTACATAGGCAGAGCTATGTCCTGTGTCATTTCCAGACGGTCAGCGGGTGCCAGCGGACATCCATTGGCCGGCACCCACTGATCGGCTTCTGCTGTGACAACATGCACACATGCACCCTACCCGGAAGTACAGAATCAATATAGATCATGATTCTGCACAGCGCAGATGCCCTGTAGCAGTAAATCTGCTATGTGGCTGTCGGCAAATGGTTTTATGTATTTGTAAAGGCAATTTTTTTTAAAATAACAAACATGTTATACTTTAATGGTTTTGCACAGAGCAGCCCAGATCCTCCTCTTCTCCGGTCTCCTGCCGGCGCTCTGGGTCCCTCCCCACTGCTGAGTGCCCCATAGCAAGGCACTTGCTTGGGGGCACTCGTGCATGCTCACTACCGAGCCCCGCTCTCTGTGTCCATAAAACACAGAAAGATAGGCTCAGACCCACCCCCTGCTCCCTCCTCACTGGCTGTGATTGACAGCAGCAGGAGCCAGTGGCTCCTGCTGCTGCATCTCAGCCAATGAGGAGGGAGAGACTTGGGAGAGCCACAAAACTCTGGTGCACATTACTGGATCGAGATCGGGCTCAGGTAAGTATAAGGGGGGCAAAGAATGCATGAAGGTAGAAAAAAACCTTCAGCATTTAGAACCACTTCAAATGTATTTTACGTAGCACCAGCATATTGTAAAAGCCTGAATCTAATTTTATGTTAGCCTCTTGAAACCCACTGCACAGCATCACTGAGCATGGGAAGGGAAGGGCCAGCATTCTAAGTCGGTGGTCTCCATACTGCGCCCTACGTCCCAGATGCAGTCCTATGCATGTCTTAAAGTATATGTGAACATTCACCTTGTAAGACAAACCATTCAGTTTAAAATAAAATTAACAGGCAAAACATTTGTGTAATAATATAAAAAAAACAATTGTAAATACCTTTATTTCCCCATTTTTATAAGTGATCACATCCCCTCTGTTCTCAACTGCATAAGGAGCTCAGAGAGCTGGAGAAAGAGAAACACCAGAACACTGATTTTCCCAGCGAATGGCTTTGCAGTGGGGGGTGTGTCAGGACAAGTCTGTTCATTGGACGAGAGCAGGCTGAGTTCCCAGCACAGCTAAAAAAACTGATCACACTGTGCTCTCATGCTTAGTGTGCTCAGTTTTTAATAGGAAATAGGGTCAGCAGGGATTTCACGCAAACGAAGCAATACAAAGAGAACAGGATACTTCATGCAAGTACCAGGCACATATCAGGAATATGAAATGTTGGATTTACATATTCTTTAATCGGGCCCCTGGGGTATAATTCCTACCACTGGCACCAATGACGTGAAGCCATTCTTCCCACTGACTCCAACGATGAGGTACTATTCCTTTAAATGACACCAACAATGGGGCAAAATTCCTCCCACTGACACCAACAATGGGACATAATTCCATTGGTCAGCAGACTGGTTGGTGAGTTGAGCTATGGAATGTTCTGTTTTTGTCTTTCATGTGTTTGCCCTTCCATGTGCTCCTTGCTGTGAAGGCCAGTTATAGGTGGAGGCAGGGGCCATGTTTTTTGTTACTGGTGTAAATATGGTCCGGGGACACACTGTACACCTTTGCTGCCACTGTGCTCTTGCTGGGTGTCCAGTGTGCTCCTGTTCCTTTAAGGGGGATTGGGCTGCCTTCAGGCCCACCTGCCCCTCATCTATCCATTTCATGCATGTGCTTCCATTGTGGAGATGCTTATAAATTCATTAGCGATAGGACTGCAAGCATACACAGGGTGCTGTGAAGAGGCCTTGCAGCTTTTGCATGCGTTTGCAAATGTGTGCTAACTAAACCCCTGTTTTTAACAGACTGTTGGACAGGTTAATTTGGTTGGTCGGCAGACTGGTTGGTGAGTTGAGCTATGGAATGTTCTGATTTTGTCTTTCATAATTCCACCTACTAATAATTACACCAACAATGGGACATAATCCCCCCCACTTATATAAATGATGGAACATTATTCCTCCCACTGACACCAATGATGGGGCACTATTCTTCCCACTGACACCAATGAGGGGACACTATTCTTCCCACTGACACCAATGAGAGGACACTATTCTTCCCACTGACACCAATGAGGGGGACACTATTCTTCCCACTGACACCAATGAGGGGGACACTATTCTTCCCACTGACACCAATGAGGGAACACTATTCTTCCCACTGACACCAATGAGAGGACACTATTCTTCCAACTGACACCAATGAGGGGACACTATTCTTCCCACTGACACCACCATTCGGCACCGTTCCTTCTACTGACAACAATGATGGGGCACTATTCCTCCCACTGATACCAGTGATGGGGCACAATTCCTTCCACTGACACCAACAATAGGGCAAAATGTCTCACATTGACACCAACAATGGGGCGTTATTTCTCCCACTGACAACAACAACGGGACATAACCCCCCCCCCCCCCATTGATATAAACAATGGAGCATTATTCCTCCCACTGACACCAACAATGGGGGGATTTTCCTTCCACTGACACCAACAATAAGGCAAAATGTCTGACATTGACACCAACAATGGGGCATTATTCCACCCACTGACACCAACAATGGGACATTATTCCTCCCACTGACAACAATTGGACATAATCCCCCCTCCCCCGTGATATAAACAATGGAACACTATTCCTTCCACGGCCACCAACTATGGGACATTATTCCTCTCACTGACACCAATAATTGGGCATTGTTCCTCTTACTGACACTTTTAAATTATAGATGTACCCGCGCTATGGTTATATGATCTGTGCACTTACTGAGTGTGTCAGTGCATGAACCATGTGAGAAAAAAAGTGATGAAAATAAAATAAAAAACAGTAATAACAAATATATGAAGCTGCTGCTATAGTAAACGGTCAGCTGACCCCATGAACTACAGTAGTACTTTGGATTACGAGCATAATTCATTCCAGAAGAATGCTTGAAATTCAAAGCACTCGTATATCAAAGCAAGTTTCCCCATATGAATCAATGGAAACTCAGATAATTCGTTCCAGTGTCACTGCTAGTGTATGCAGTACCGCATGTGTCCAGAGGTGGGGGTGGGGGCTCCGGAAGACGCTCGGAGACCACTCAGAGACACTCTGAGACACTTGGAGACACTTGGAGAGACTCAGAGACACTCGATGACGCTCGAAGACACTCGGAAACACTCGAAAACACTCCAATCCCGAGTGTCTCTGAGCAGCTCCAAGTGTCTCCGAGCGTCACCGGCGCCCGCACACCTCTGGCCACATGCGGTACTGCACACTCCAGAGGCTTTAATCCTGCTCGTCTTGTGAGACAACGCTCGCAAATCGAGTCAGGATTTTTTTTTTTAAATGCTCGTATTGTGAAGCGCTCGTAAACCGCGTTACTCGCAATCCGAGGTTTTACTGTATAAACAAAATTAAACTTAGTGCTGCTTCTTTATAATAAATTGTATGTGCTCAATTATACACATCTAAATATAAAGTGCCGGTGCATTAAATAGTTCATCGGTGCAAACAAAGTGCCAGTATTGATGATCTTGTCCTGTGATAATCCAAGGTGCCACTCCGTGCTCCCCTCCTGAAATCCACACTCACCAACAGTATGATTCAAACAAGCATGGCTTGTATCCTCTGGAAAATTGGATGACTGTGACTCCTTCCTTCACCTTTGTTTGTAGGGCACTCAGCATACTGGTAGTGTGTTATTGTCAGGGCTGGGCTCAGCCCTTCCTTCTCAGAGCTGGCTGCTTAGATGTCGGCTAATTGCCAGCTCCCATCTCTCCACAGTTTCTCAGCTGTTGATGTTATCCTGCTCATCAGTCCTGCCTACTTAAGCCGTCCAGCCCAGATGATCTCTGCCTGTGCCTTAGTCAACATCACAGAGACTCTCCTGCGTTCCTGATAAAAGACTTGCTTGGCTGACATCCTTTCTGGCTCCAGATCCTGCTTGCTGTTTTACTACGCTCTTCTCCGGCTCCCTGACGCTTGGCTTGTCTGACTATCCGGTCCTGTTCCTGAACTCTGGCTATGTTTTGACTACGTTTGTTCTATTTACTTTTATTATTAAACAAGTGTGATTTAACTGTACCTCTGTCTCGGTTCGATTTTATGGTTTCTGACAGTTATCCAATAAAAATAAAGGTTTTCCATAGCGTTATACTGTTTACTGAAAAATTTAAAAGCCATTGCATTTACAAGAAAGTGGAAAATTCAAGCATATGTATGGACTGGAATCGCCACCGCGGCGTGCGTTCCAATTACCGGATATGAGGTCACTAATGCCGCGTACACACGAGCGGACTTTACGGCGGACTTTGCCCGGCGGATTTTTCAACGTACTTTACGACGGACTTTCTGAATGAACGGACTTGCCTACACACAATCCACCAAAGTCCGTCGAATTCGTACGTCATGACGTACGACCGGACTAAAACAAGGAAGTTCATAGCCAGTAGCCAATAGCTGCCCTAGCGTGGCTTTTTGTCCGTCGAACTAGCGTACAGACGGCGGACTTTTTGACCGGACTCGATTTCAACGGATAAATTTTAAACAAGTTTCAAATCTTATGCCGCGTACACACGAGCGGACTTTACGGCGGACTTTGCCCGGCGGACTGGATTTCGTCGGACAATTCGATGTGTGTGGGCTCCAGCGGACTTTGTTTGCTCAAAAGTTGGATGGACTTAGATTTGAAACTTGTTTAAAATTTATCCGTTGAAATCGAGTCCGGTCGAAAAGTCCGCCGTCTGTATGCTAGTTCGACGGACAAAAAGCCACGCTAGGGCAGCTATTGGCTACTGGCTATGAACTTCCTTGTTTTAGTCCGGTCGTACGTCATCACGTACGAATTCGACAGACTTTGGTGGATTGTGTGTAGGCAAGTCCGTTCATTCAGAAAGTCCGTCGTAAAGTACGTCGAAAAATCCGCCGGGCAAAGTCCGCCGTAAAGTCCGCTCGTGTGTACGCGGCATAAGTCCGTCCAACTTTTGAGCAAACAAAGTCCGCTGGAGCCCACACACATCGAATTGTCCGACGAAATCCAGTCCGCCGGGCAAAGTCCGCCGTAAAGTCCGCTCGTGTGTACGCGGCATAACTCGTCCCTGCTTGACGCGTTTCACCCTTCCCACTGAGCCTCTTCAGAAGCCCAGTGGGAGGGGTGAAACGCATCAAGCTGTGGCAATTCCAGTCCATACATATGCTTGAATTTTCCACTTTCTTGTACATGGATGTCATAATTGTTTTCTGTGAGGGCTGGAGGTGAAGATTTAATTTTGGTTGTTTATGATCAGGATTTTGTGTTGTTTTTATAGTTTGATGGTATTGTTTTGGTTATTATCTGGGGTGGTGTTAGAGAAAGTGGTGTATTATTTGTATTTGGTAGTTATTTTAATCTGTATTATTTATTCTATGTTGTATTCTAATTGTATGGATGTTTTATTTGTAGTGTAGTTTTAATTTCGTTATTTGGTGTTAATAGCTGTTATTGGTAATTTTGTTGTGTTTTTGCATCTTGTTTAGTCTATTGTTGTGATCTTGTGTTGTCTTTGTTAAGTGTCTCTGTGTTGTAACAATTTCCCAATTTCCCATTGGGATTAATAAAGTATTCTGCATTCTGTATAACCATCTTCTGAAATAGGAATTTCAAATAGAATAAAATTGAATTCAAATAGAATAGAAAAGAGAAGACTAGAACAAAAAATAATAGAATAAAATAGAAAGAATATAACCTTTTTCGGAAATTTGAATAGAATAAATTCAAATTCAAATAGAATAGAAAAGTAAATAAAAGAATAGAATAGAATAGAAAAAAAAACCAATAGAATAGAATTGAAACATTTACCGGAATTCGAATTTCTAATACAATAAATTTGAATTCCAATAGAATAGAAAAAAATTGAATAGAAAAATAAAACAATAGAATAGAAAGAATATAACAATATAATCATCTTCCGAAATTCGAAATTTCAAATAGAATAAATGTGGTTTTGAATGGAATTCGAACTTGAATTGATTAAAATTTTTCGAATTAGGTCTAATTGAGTTCAATTCGACCGAATTCAGAAAATTTTAATCGATTTGAACTTGAATAAACAAAACAAATTCAGAAAACGAATTAAACAAGTTTAACTATACAAATTTATGTAAATAATGAATAGAAATGAAACTAAACAATTTTTTTTCATTCTGCACAAACATGTCTATTGTCTAGGTAAGGAGAAGTTCCTCTTCAGTTTTGTAATGATATGGCTACTTTCAGACTGGGGCGGGCGGGTGTCGGCGGTAAAGCTTTATCGTCGTTTTAGCGGCTGAAAAGGGGTTAAAACCGCTCGCAAAGCGCCGCTGCAGTGGCGCTTTGCCCGCGGGTTGGCGGCGCTGCCCCATTGTTTTCAATGGGAAGGGGCGCTTTAGGAGCGGTGAATATACCGCTCCTATAGCGCTGCAAAAAGGCGGCTTGCAGGACTTTTTTGACCGTCCTGCAAGCGCCCCGCTCCAGTGTGAAAGCCCTCAGGAGACACAGGAGAGGCGCTTTACAGGCGCTAAACAGGCGCTATTTTTAGCGCTGTAGCGCCTGTAAAGCACCTCAGTGTGAAAGTAGCCGAAATGTTCATGATGCAGCCATATTTTCTCATTACGTATGCCGGCTCAGCTTCAGCCCAGGAGGTCTTTGGTGGCGCGATGACCCCTCACCGTCTGAAGACAGCTGAGAGCAACCTTTCCTAGACATATAACATTCATAGTCAAATGGAAGTTACATTTAGTTTGTAATCTACAGCTCTATAAAAATGGGGTCATTTGCATCCAGCTGCGTCTGGAATGTGTGACTATCTTGTTGTATTTAAAAAACAGATGTTTACGTATGACTAACAAATGGTAATCAGCGCCGGGGCGGCTCGCAAACCTTTGAAGCAAAAACCGAAGAGCTTAACTTTAGGGCTCCTCACAAAGATCTGTAAACACCGGCACATGAAATAAAATGACACTCATCTCTACACTCATTTTTTCCAATTACAGGACTGTTTCCGTGAAGAATTTCTATGAGCGCAAAGAAGAATATTGCAACAATAAAATCGAACTCTCCTTAGGTGTAAATGCTAATGGAATGCCTTTGGGGCCCTTTCACACTTGTGTGACTTGTCCTGCGACTTGGGACTGCAAAGTCGCATGACAAGTCGTACCCCAATGATTTCCAATGCGTGCCGTTCATATCTGTGCGGCTTGGAAGTAGTCCCTGCATTACTTTGGTCCGACTTTGATGTGACTTGAGGTCCGTAGACCTCAAGATTAAACAGGCACTGCTTCAAGGCACGTCAAAGTCGCGTCAAAGTCACGCGACTGTCAGGTCGTACAAGTGTGAAAGGGGCTTTAGGGGTTGATTTACTAAAACTGGAAAGTGCCAAATCTGGTGCAGCAGTGCATAGAAAGTTTTTCCACTTTTTTTTTTTGGCAAAGCTTAACACTTAAGGACCGGGCCTATTTTTCAGACAAGTTAAAATCATTTTTTTTGCTAGAAAATTACTTAGAACCCCCAAACATTATATATATTTTTTTCAAACACCCTAGAGAATAAAATGGCGGTCGTTGTAATACTTTATGTCATACTGTATTTGCGCAGAGGTCTTGCAAGCGCAATTTTTTTGGAAGAAATACACTTTTTTTACTTAAAAAATAATACAACAGTAAAGTTAGCTTAATTTTTTTTTTTTATATTGTGAAAGATAATGTTACGCCGAGTAAATTGATACCCAACATGTCATGCTTCAAAATTCTCGTGGAATGGCGACAAACTTTTACCCTTAAAAGTCTCCATAGGCAATGTTTAAACATTTCTACAGGTTACCAGTTTTGAGTTAGACAGGAGGTCTGGAGCTAGAATTACTGCTCTCGCACTAGCGATCGCGATGATACCTCACATGTGTGGTTTGAACACCGTTTTTATATGCGGGCGTGACTTACGTATGCGTGCGCTTTTGCACGCAAGCTTGGCGGGACGGGGCGATTTAAATTTTTTCTTATTTATTTTACATTTTATTTTTTATTTTTACACTGTCCTATTAAAAAAAATGTGTTGGGTCACTTTTATTCCTCTTACAAGAATGTAAACATCCCTTGTAATAGAAAAAAAGCATGACAGGACCTCTTAAATGCGAGATCTGGAGTCAAAAAGACCTCACATCTCATATTTACACTAAAATGCAATAAAAAAAATAAAAAAATGTCTTTTTTTTTTTTTACAAAAAAAAAAATTCGCCCTTTAAGAGCATTGGGCGGAAGTGACGTTTGATGTCGCTTCCGCTCTTCAATGCTATGGAGCCAAGTGGGGGCCATCTTTCCCTCACTCGGCATCCAGGCTGTGAGGTGAGCAGACGTGATCGTCTCCGCCGCTAACGACGGCTCCAGTAAGCGGCCCTCTCCCGCCCCCGATAAAAGTGATTTTGCAGCGAACCCGCCGCTGAGACCACTTTTATCTGAAAGAGGACCGCCAGACATTTTTAGAAAAACTGGTGTTATGGCACCTAGTTGCTGCCATAACAACGGTATTTAGCGTCAAAGTAGCGAGGTATAACGACGGCGGGCAGTCCTTAAGTAGTTAAAGCGGTGGCAAACTCTAGGAATAAAAAAAAAGAATCCCCCCCTGCAAGGAAATATCATAATGTGCTAGTATGCACCGCATTATTAAGACTTACTTTAAAACGAAGCCCTCCAGTGGCTTGCTGTCACCGCTGCAGAGGCTTCCATCTTCACCCGGTCTTCCTTCCGGATTTTGCAGACTCAGGCCGTCTAACTGGTCAAGCCGTGATGACGTCACTGGTCTGAGCCACGGCACACAGCTCTAAAGGAACAGCACGATATGCTAAAATATCTCCTAAACGGTGCGTGTTTAGGAGATATTCAATGTAGCTAGGCTCTTGGGCCTGGAAAACATTAAGGAAGAGGGTATCTATCCCTGTAATACAATACAAAAGGAACCCCATAATGAGGTATGGAAGGTAATTGGGACTATACGATACTCAGGAAATAATATTGAGAATGAAAGTAAATTAAAGATAAAAAATTACAACATTTATTATATCAATCTATAAAAACCTCAAAAGAGGAAAGACATTTTAACAACACTGTTAAAATAAAAAGTCATACAGTAACTTCAATACAATAAATACAAAGGGGTGAGCCCCATGCGTGTAAAATACAGCTGAACTAAGCGGATATGAAGACTCCAATGCGTTTTAACAGATTATCTTCTTCAGGGGATGATGACGTCCATTGGCAAAGGATACTGTATCTAGAAAGAAATTACATATAGGATAATATCCCAAACTACAAAAAATGTGTAAAAACAAACAGATATTGGCAAACATCATAGTACCAGTAACAATACTCACAATGTATCAACTACAATAGCAGGTGTATTTATAGAAAAAAGAAACTGTGTGTCTGTGGCTTAGAGCGGTGCCATACAAGGTCCCATGCCAACATGTACTGTGACATACTGAAGCAGAGCGTGATCCCCTCCCTTCGGAGACTGGGCTGCAGGGCAGTATTCCAACATGATAACAACCCCAAAAACACCTCCAAGAGGACCACTGCCTTGCTAGAGAACCTGAGGGTAAAGGTGATGGACTGGCCAAGCATGTCTCCAGACCTAAACCCTATTGACCATCTGTGAGGCATCCTCAAACGAAAGGTGGAGGAGCACAAGGTCTCTATCATCCACCAGCTCGTCATGGAGGAGTGGAAGAGGATTCCAGTGACAACCTGTGAAGCTCTGGTGAACTCCATGCCCAAGAGGGTTAAGGCAGTGCTGGAAAATAATGGTGGCCACACAAAATATTGACACTTTGGGCCCAATTCGGACATTTTCACTTAGGGGTGTACTCACTTTTGTTGCCAGCGGTTTAGACATTAATGGCTGTGTGTTGAGTTATTTTGAGGGGACAGCAAATTTACACTGTTATACAAGCTGTACACTCACTACTTTACATTGTAGCAAAGTGTCATTTCTTCAGTGTTGTCACATGAAAAGATAGAAGAAAATATTTACAAAAATGTGAGGGGTGTACTCACTTTTGTGAGATACTGTAAATACCATAGATTGTGGACTCTATAACTTTCCTACAGACTAAATAATAAACACTGATTTGGGTTATTTTCACCAAAGAAAAACACATTTTGACTTAAATTTATGAAGAAAGATTATTTATTTGCAACATTTTATAACAGAATCCAAGAAAAACGCATTTTTCGGTAATTTTTTTGTTTATTTAGAAAAAATGTAAAAACTCAGTGGTGATGAAATACCACCAAAAGAAAGCTATATTTATGTGAAAAGAATGATAAAAATTCCATAGGGGTGCAGTGTGCAATTGTCATTTAAAGTGCGACGGCGCTGAAAGCTGAAAATTGGCCTGGGCTGGAAGGGGGTGAAAATGCCCGGTATTGAAGTAGTTAATTCAGTCTCTTTCCCACGAGGACGGACCACAGGATACCCATCATACCAGCAGGAATACTGTACAGCCAGTCATCTCAGCCAAAAGGCTATAATAATGGAGGAGCACCCCTACTGGACACTGATAAGAACAGGAATAGGATTTATTGTGGATAAATCACCATGATTTTAGCACCACATGCCTTGATGTGGTCGTCTGTCGTCCGTCGTTTTTGCTACTGTAAAAAATTGTAATTGTTGTGATATCTTATGTGACACTTATAGTACATATTCTCTCTTTACTAGAAGGCCTTGACCCCAATGCCCTGTACACACAATAGGATTTTCCGATGGAAAATGTGTGATAGGACCTTGTTGTCGGAAATTCCGACCGCGTGTAGGCTCCATCATACATTTTCCATAGGAATTTCCAAACACAAAGTTTGAGAGCGGGCTATAAAATTTTCCGACAACAAAATCCGTTGTCGGAAATTCCGATCGTGTGTACACAAATCCGAAGCACAAAGTGCCACGCATGCTCAGAATCAATTAAGAGACGAAAGCTATTGGCTACTGCCCCGTTTATAGTCACGACGTACGTGTTTTACGTCACCGCGTTCAGAACGATCGGATTTTCCAACAACTTTGTGTGACCGTGTGTATGCAAGACAAGTTTGAGCCAACATCCGTCGGAAAAAATCCATGGATTTTGTTGTCGGAATGTCCAATCAGTGTGTACAGGGCATATGCGGATAATATCCCCTGAGGAAGCCCAGTTTCAGGGTGAAACATGTCAGGATCTACATAAATGCCACAGTAAACATACCATATGTGCCATATTGTATATGTTTTTATGAGGATACAATACTTTCTTTTAATCGTTTTCTAAAATAGATATTGAATTATTTTAATGAAATCTACTGGATTATTTCTGCATTGCACCTAAAAAGTCCAACTAAACTGCCACCATACTGATAAGAACAGGTACTACACATCTTAGCTAAAAAGCTGAGCAACAATAGGAAAGGACTAGATGATGGTGGACATCCTCAAGCCAGGAAATGAGGCGGGCTCTATGTGACTTGCTGCAGCTTCTAATGCACATTATGAGAAGCTCACAGTGTGCAGTAATAATAGAGTAAGCAATTCCAGTACAGGAGAGGAGACAACCGTGGAAGATTAAAGGGAAGGCTTGAGGTCAGCTTTAGGCCCCCTTATAATACTGGTATCCACATGTGTGTGTGTACTCTAATTTTACTAGTTATTGAACTCTTCCTCTTTTCTTCTTTTGTCTCTTCTTCCAAATGATACATTTCCTTCCATGAGCAGAGACAGCGGTTACATTGTAGATTTCTGACTGTTCTCTGAAAACACTGGTGACCAGCAGATGAAATGTTATCAGATGTTATCTCAGCCCAGAGACAACAAAGAGAAGGAAATCAGCCATTAGATGTTCTTTCATCTGGAGGGGTCAAGGCAATTATTTTCTGAGCCACAAGTCAGAGAGCTCAACCCATAATCCTAAATGTAACCTCTCTGATCTGGCTGAACAGCGGGAAGGCTGCTGCTTGGGAGAGGACAATGAAAAAGGCCAAACGTCTTCAATTTTTAGAAGCTGTCTTCCTCTTTTTAATACATAGGTATCTGTTTTAAAGTCTATGCGGCCATTGTAATAAAACAAATCCATTTCTTATCTATCTTTAAAACCCCAGCAGATCCAAAAATACTTTAAAAAGGTAAAAATAAAATAAAAATTTGCCATGAGAGCAAAAAAAAAAAAAGAAAATCCTTTCCTAACACAAAAAGTCAAACACATAAAACCCTGGATTAAGCCTAAACAAGTAAGAAATGGACTTTAAAGGCACACAGATATGTTGTCTATAAAAGATAAAATTGTTTTATTTGGGAATATCTTTCGTAAAAAAAAAAAAATTGGGGGGAATTGCCTAAATAAAACCCTGGATTGTCATAGTATGATACATGTACTTTCTAAATGTAACTAGATTTTTTTTAACCACTTCAGCTCCGGATGGTTTACCCCCCTTCCTGACTGGGCCATTTTTTGCGATACGGCACTGCGCTATTTTAACTGCTAATTACGCCTTCATGCGATGCTGTACCCAAATAAAATGCATGTCCCTTTTCCCCCACAAATAGAGCTTTATTTTGGTAGTATTTAGTCACCTCTGCGGTTTTTATTCTTTGTGCTATGAACAAAAAAATGACTGACAATTTTGAAAAAAAAAAAAGAAACAATATTTTTTACTTTCTGCTATAAAAAAAAAACCCCCAAAAAAAATTTGCAAAAAATCGAATTTCTTCATCAGTTTAGGCCAATATGTATTCTGCTACATATTTTTGGTTTAAAAAAATCTCAATAAGAGTATATTGATTGGTTTGCGCAAAAGTTATATCGTCTTCAAACTATGGGATTTCTTTTTATTTATTTTTTTATTTTACTAGTAATAGTGGCGATCCACGACTTATAGCGGGACTGCGATATTGCGGTGGACAAATCGGACAACTAACTGACACTTTTGACACTTTTTGGGGACCAGTGACACCAATACAGTGACCAGTGCTAAAAATATGCACTGTCACTGTACTAATGACACTGGCAGGGAAGGGGTTAAACATCAGGGAGTGTGCCTAAAAAGTGCTTACTGACTGTGTGGGAGGTGCTTCTACTAAGGGAAGACACAGATCCTTGTTCCTGTTTAGCAGAAACACAGGAGCCATGTCTTCCCTGCTGACAGATCGCCGTTCTGCCACTGTACCTTGTAATCGGTGGGTGCCGGCAGCCATTGAGTCTGCTGTACCCGCTGCTGAGCTCCTGCTGTGTGTCCGATCTGTTACTAGGTAAGTGATCTTGCACAGAGTGGCCATCCTGCCACAGTAAATGTACGGTGGGCAGTCCGCAACCGGTTAAAGAAATTTGCTAAGCTTTTGTTAACCACTTGCTGACTGCCCTATAGCAATTTTACTACTACAGAGCGGCCACGCTGCGCGGGATCATATATATATATATATATATATGTGATCTTGAACTTCCGGGTATCGGGCGTAAGTGTGCGCCGCTGGCAGCTGACTCCCACGGTAATTCTACACATCGGGTCCCCGTGGACCCGATGACTGCCAGCACCCGCTGATCATTCTGTACACAGGCAGAACGACTGTGGCCTGCCTATGTAAACAAGGCAGATTGCCGTTCTGTCAGTACAGAAGACATGTACCCTGTGTTCCTGTAAAGCAGAAGCACCGATCCATGCCCTCCACTAGTAAAAGTGTCTCCCCCACTACACTGAAACACTATCTAGGCACACAGTTAACCCTTTGATCACCTCTGGTATTAACCCCTTCCCAGCCAGTGTCATTAGCACAGTGATAGTGCATATTTTTTAGCACTGATCACTGTATTGGTGTCACTGGTCCCCAAAAAGTGTCAAAGTGTCAGTTAGTGTCCAACTGTCTGCCGCAACATCGCAGTCCCACTATAAGTTGTTGATCACTGTCATTACTAGTAAAAAAAAAATTAAAATAATTTCACTGTTCTCTTTTTGCACAAATAAAGAATTAAAAAAAAATTAAATAAATAAAAATTCCATAAATATATCCCATAGTTTTTAGACGCTATAACTTTCGCGCAAACCAATCAATATACAGGTATGCTTATTGGGATTTTTTTTTTTTGCCAAAATATGTAGCAGAATACATATTGGCCTAAATTTATGAAAACACTTTCTTCATTGGATAGGACTTATAGCAGAAAATAAAAATATTGTTCCTTTTTTTTCAAAATTTTCGGTCTTTCTTCATTCATTATTATTATTATTATTATTATTATTATTATACAGGATTTATAAAGCGCCGACAGTTTATGGAGGGCAGACGATACAAGTACAATACAATTCAATGCAGGAGGAATCAGATGGCCCTGCTCGTTAGAGCTTACAATCTCATTCATAGCATGTTTTCATATTATCACCAAAAACAGATATCAATAAAGTGACCTTCTGCGGTTCAGTTTCTTTTTCTCCATCCATAGGCCCCGTTCACACCTGAGCGATTTTCTGCTTGAAGCTTGTAGCTCTAATACGATCAACAAGCCAAATCCCATTCATTTCAATGGCCTCTGCTCACATCTGAATGTTCTGAGCAAAACGCCTGAAGCTCAAAAAAAGTACATGAGCTTCTTTTTGGCAGCTTACAAGCTTTTTTGGCCCCACAGACTTCAAAAGAAATGCCTGACTTGAGCGTTTTACAAGTGTTTTACAAGCATTTTCTGCTTAAAAAGCTTTAAATAAAACGCCTAAAAAAAGACCAGTAAATCGGTACGCACAGGTGTGAATGGAGCCTGAGAAAAAACTTGTAAAAAGCTGCAAAAAAAGCTTAAAAAAATTCCCCAAAAATGCCAGTAAATCGATACTCTCAGGTGGGAATGGAGCCTTATGGCCCGTACACACGATCCGAATATCGTACGATTTTGGGATCGAGTGTACACTACTTTCGAGAGGCGATCATGACAGTTCATCCGATATTATTCGATCAGACAAGCACGAAAATTTTCCTTGTACGATACCAGATCGCACGATTTTAGTTTAGTCAGTACAGTTGTCGTCCAAAAATACAATACAAATACATTACAACACACGTCATCACTTCCGATTTTTTTCCTGATGTACAAGAAAATTTCATTACTTTAGTTACCTATTCAATTTCTACTTGCGACTATTAAGCGAAAACAGTCGTACGACCTGTCCTACGATATTCGGATCGCGTGTACGGGCCATTAGGGTTCCCTATCTTCTATTGTCTTTTATCCACCTTTTGTTTTGTTTTTTTTTGTCTACCTTTTTTGTTATTTATTATTGTTATGTTTAACTGTGTGGCTGTTATTTTCAGCGTTGATTTGCTCACATTAATGAAAATAACAGCACAGTAAATGAAGTTCATAAAACTTTAATAAATGAAGTCTATAGAGCAGTGCATACGCCAATAAAACATTTTATAGCTGGAATTTTCAGTGCCCATCTATTCCCAGATGGTATTGCTCTTTCTTATTTTACTGACATGAAACCAAAGTATCATGAATGTCCTGAGGAAGCTGAAACTCAGCGAAACATGTACACAGTAGCTGATGTGTCTAGATTACGTTTTTAATATTTTTTGTATGGATCTATGTTTTATATCTAATTTTAAATTTTGTATACAATAACATTTATTTTTATGTAAAGTGCTATGTTTTGGGAATCTATGTATATAACACTGGGAAGGTACATTTAAGGTCCCATTTACCGCTGTTGGGGATTTTTTCGGTCTACTGCAAAACACATTAACATATGCCATAAAATGCTTTACCGCATGTAGATTATTGCACCGAAATGAAATACTTGAGTGTGAAAAGGCCCCGAATATCCATACTGCAGCCTGTATGTGTTTTTCGTTCCAGCTGCCTGTCTTAGTAACACGCCATTCTATTGAAATGACATCTAACAGGCCCAGTTCTATCCCATCCCAGAGGTGCTTTTTACGGCCCTGCTCCATACTTTTCCACTTTCACGCAACGTGAAAGATAAAATTATCCATGGCAGTAAGATTTACTTAATAAATTCCATGTCGCTCTGAAATGTATTAGCGTGGCCTTTACAGTCACCGGCGCGCGCTCATCGTAAACCGAGGTAGAAACACGAACATCGCAGAGAGACACAACACAGCCGCCCTGCAGACACCACAATAAACTTCTGCAACTTTGACCTCTTACACAGGCGTAAAATGAGGCAAATAAAATAAAAAACATGCAGCGCTCACAAGTGTATACAATTCTGGGATTGAGTGTCCATAAAGAAGTGTAAAAGAGAAAAACTATACTCATAAAGTGAAAAAACAATGTGTATCAAATAAGAAACAAAGTCCATGAGTGTATAAATAGTCCTAAGCACACATGAGGGTTCGTGGGCGTAACTGGTGTCGTGCGTCCACGCACAGTGGGAGCCGGGGAGGACTCTATATGGAGAGACACCCTGCACATAGATCTTCTCGTAACACAGTAAACACTGTAATTGGTAGGAATGGGTAACCTTACCGGAAAAGGTGGACACAGTCACCATATAGTGAAGTGTCAAACAGGCTTGGGGGATACACCGATCCCAGCGATCTCCAGCTGCAGGGGTCCTCACAGTAAATCGCATCCAAGATCCAAGTCGATGGATGGTGGTGTGGGGGTTCCTGGTCTTGCGAGGTCTCCCTTTCAGATGGGAGGGGTTTGGAGGTAGAAATAGTTGGAGCTCAGCAGGATCCCAAACATAAAAGGAGATAAGAAAAAACTTCCACATAGGGCATGAATCCGTTTGGAACGAGAAGCTTTATTGAAAGCTGGGAAAAAAATGTGCTACACAGTGCACTTCATAGGGTAAAATGTGATCACAAAGGTAAAAATCGGATAAAATTGCGTGGTAACAGGTCATTTAATGGCGTGAGCAACCCGACATGTTTCGGAGCATCGTCCTTCTACTGGGGCATAAGTAGCCCCAGTAGAAGGACGATGCTCCGAAACATGTCGGGTTGCTCACGCCATTAAATGACCTGTTACCACGCAATTTTATCCGATTTTTACCTTTGTGATCACATTTTACCCTATGAAGTGCACTGTGTAGCACATTTTTTTCCCAGCTTTCAATAAAGCTTCTCGTTCCAAACGGATTCATGCCCTATGTGGAAGTTTTTTCTTATCTCCTTTTATGTTTGGGATCCTGCTGAGCTCCAACTATTTCTACCTCCAAACCCCTCCCATCTGAAAGGGAGACCTCGCAAGACCAGGAACCCCCAAACCACCATCCATCGACTTGGATCTTGGATGCGATTTACTGTGAGGACCCCTGCAGCTGGAGATCGCTGGGATCGGTGTATCCCCCAAGCCTGTTTGACACTTCACTATATGGTGACTGTGTCCACCTTTTCCGGTAAGGTTACCCATTCCTACCAATTACAGTGTTTACTGTGTTACGAGAAGATCTATGTGCAGGGTGTCTCTCCATATAGAGTCCTCCCCGGCTCCCACTGTGCGTGGACGCACGACACCAGTTACGCCCACGAACCCTCATGTGTGCTTAGGACTATTTATACACTCATGGACTTTGTTTCTTATTTGATACACATTGTTTTTTCACTTTATGAGTATAGTTTTTCTCTTTTACACTTCTTTATGGACACTCAATCCCAGAATTGTATACACTTGTGAGCGCTGCATGTTTTTTATTTTATTTTTCTCATACATTGCCTACCACTGTGTTACATGCCAGCAGCTGTTTTTCTTATTATTTTTGTAATAGCGCAATTATTGTTTGTTTTGATTTTATTCCAGTAAAATGAGGCAAGGCTCACGTGTGGTAAATGCCAGCGATGTGAGAAGGGCGCATTCATTTCACCGTTACTGTAAAGCCCGTCCTAGGTTGGAGCTGAACGGTTTTCATCAGTTTCATTTCCCCCTCAGGGTTGTCCTGGAACCAGACGATGTTTGGAAGGAGAATGCAAAGAATCTGAAAGCTCTAAACAGAATGGAGCACTTTACTGATGGCAAAAAGTCATGCATGAGAAGTTTAAAGGTTACAAGAAAGCCAAGGGCAGTTTTTTTTTATAATCATCTGCACCTTTTCTAAAAGGAAGCCTCCAGGATTTCTACCATGCTGCTATCTTTCTTTAGAAGCCACTTTCATACATACAGCAGCCTCTTGAGTTTTCACATTATTCTTACAAGAGCTTTACCGAAAGTAATGCAAAATCTCGTTCTTCATTGCAGATAAATAATACATTTCAAACAGAAGCAATGTGCCATCATTGAGGCTGGATGCACCTTTCTGCCCAGGGGCCAGAGCTGCATGGGGGGCCCCTGCACTTTCCCCAAAGCAGCTGGTCCTTGAGCCCACGCTGCCCCGAAATTGGGGGCCCCATGATGGCACTGAGTGTGATGGATACACAGGGGAGGCAGGCTGGCAATGGTGCACCGTGCTGTGCGGATCAATACCTATTATTTCACAGCCAGCAGGGCCGGAGCTCCAGTGATGCTCTGACCCCGCCCCATGCAGCTTGAATGCTCGGTTTTCAAAGGCTGCGGGGTAGGAGCTGGAGTGGGAGCTGCTGAGTCGGCAGCACTGAGAGCCCACCTGCGGAAGTAGCATTGTGGATGGTGTCATGGTGAGCTCAGCTGTCCAGCACTGTTTGCACCAAAGGGCTTGGAATGCCCAATAGGATATTCCCTCCTATTCCCCTCATTCTGCCTGCTTGATTGGTATAAATGAGTCCAGTGCTGGAGGTGGGCACATAGCCAAAAGTTTACAAGCTCTGCATTTCCACTGGAAAAGGGGGTACTACATGGATGGAAAAATGGTGCTGGTGAATGGGGGAAAACAATGCTGAGGGGGGGATCTGGGGTGTATAGGGGGTAGCAATGCTTGGGGTAGCTTGGGTGGCTATAGTGCTAGAGGTATCAGGGATGTAGAGAGGCCACAGTGTAGGGGGTGTCAGGGATGTAGTGGGGTCACAATACAAGGGGTATCTTATAGTATATGGTAACAGTGCTGGGGGGAATATGTGGGGTGTAGAGGGGTCAGAGTGCTGGGGGGATATCTGGAATGTAGAGGGGTGAGAGTGCTGGGGGGATATCTGGGGTGTAGAGGGATTAGAGTGCTGGGGGGATATCTGGGGTGTAGAGGGTCAGAGTGCTGGGGGGATATCTGGGGTGTAGAGGGATTAGAGTGCTGGGGGGATATCTGGGGTGTAGAGGGTCAGAGTGCTGGGGGGATATCTGTGGTGTAGAGGGGTCAGAGTGCTGGGGGGATATCTGGGGTGTAGAGGGGTCAGAGTGCTGGGGGGTTATCTGGGGTGTAGAGGGGTCAGAGTGCCGGGGGGGGGGGGGGGCAGGGGCTGACAGGAGACCAATTTGTCTTCTGTTATGGGCTCCAGGCAGCCATCTTGTGGAGGATGACATATCTTATTGGAAGACAAAATCTTGCAAGATTTATTTAGGTGGCCATCTTTACACAGAAGTCCTTCAATAGAAGAGTTTGAATCATTATGCATGCCTGCAGTGTGGGAGTAGGTTGAGCACAGAGTCCTGCTGATTAGGGAGAGAGTAGGTGCAGTGATAGGAAGAGATACCTGACAAGGAGGGAAAGAGAAGGTTAATCCGTACAGGGTGTATCTTCTGATTGCTTCCTCCCAACGGCAGCCAGATAACTGCAAGGACTTTAGAGGTGCGCAGGGTGACCTGTACGACCTGCAACATACTATATATATTATGCCATTGCTGTAAAATGATTTGCTTTTGTGATCATTCAATTTCTGCAATATAATCAATAATAGATGTAGCACTAGGGTTGCCACCTGTCCAGTTTTCTCCTGGACAGTCCAATGTGTTCGGTTTTTATCTGCCCCGGACCCGGACACATCATTCACACTGGACTGCACTGAGAGTAAGGAGTCTGCTCGCTATCTGATGTGTCTCCCCTCCCGGACGGCAGCCTGTTTCAGCACAGTGTCAGTGGATCAAAGCTGTCTCCTCCTCCTTCTCTGCTCTGTTTACAAACACAGGAGGAGGAGGAGCAGGGACATGCGCTGATCTCAGGTCTGTACAAACTTTTCTATGCTCTGTAGATGGACAGGGGAGGGGCAGAGAGTGGCTGGGAAGGAGAACAACCTTAAAAAATGTGTAGTTATTGGGGGGTAAGAGGATATGGGGGGGTGCTTTGGCAGAGGAAGGGACTTATGCTATAAGTATGGGTTGGCTTTGAAATCTGACAAGCCCTTCTAGCACTATCCCTCTCCCCTCTTAAAGCACCCCCAGCACTATCCCTCTCCCCTTTTAAAGCACCCCCAGCACTATCCCTCTCCCCTCTCAAAGCACCCCCCCAAGCGCCCCCCAGCACATATTCGACCCCCTATCCCCCCTTGCACTATCCCTCTCCCCTCTCAAAGCACCCTTCCAGCACATATCCGACCCCTACCCCCTCTTGCACTATCCCTCTACCCTCTCGAAGAACCCCCCAGCACATATCTAACCCCCACCCCCCTTGCACTTGCCCTCTACCCCCACAAAGCACCCCCCAGCACATATCTGATCCCCCCCTTGCACTAGCCCTCTCCCCTCTTAAAGCGCCCCAGCACTTATCCGACCCCCCCAGCACATATCTGACCCTCCCTTGCTAGCTCTAGCTTTCTCTCCTCCCAAAGCATCCCTCTAGCATATATCTGACCCCTCCCCCACTAGCACAAGTCCTCTCCCCTCCCAAAGCACCCCCAGCATAAATCCAAGCCCCCTTGCTAGCTCTAGCTCTCTTCCCTCCCAAAGTTCCCCCCCTGCTAGCTCTCTCCTCTCCCAAAGCACCACATAGCACATATCTGACCCCCTCCAGCACTTGCTCTCTCCCCTCCCAAAGCATCCCCCCAGCACACATCCAACCCCCCCTGCAAGGACTAGCCTTCTCCCCTCCAAGCACATATCTGACTCCCCCCCAACACTAGCCCTCTCCCCTCCCAAAGAGTCCCCCCCAGCACATATCTAACTCCCCCCACCCCCTGCTAGCACTAGCCCTCTCCCCAGCACACATCTAGCCCCTGCATTTTGTATATTAATTATTTCTCACCCCCGCATTCCACGCAGAACACTCACAATTCGGCCGCACGCACTGTTCACTACCACGAGCTATTACGCATTACTATTCTTTCAGACCACCAAAAGTGTCCCAAGTCTTTTACAATCTTATAGTGCAAAAAAAATGCTGTTGCTAAAGTGTGCGGGTTTGGATTGAAGAAAAGGTGGCAACCCTATGTAGCACCCTCCTAGGAAGGTGCTAGGATAGATAGATGTCTGGTTTTGATAGGTAAATTTAGTTGCCATACTATAGTCATTATAGTGAGAGTAATAAATCTAGCACCAGACCTCCTGTCTAATTCTAAAATTGGTAACTTGTAAAGGCTTTTAAAGTGTCACCTATAGAGATTTTTAGGTACCTTAGTTTGGCCACGTTCCAGGGGAATAGGCAATTTTAAAGCGTAACATGTTTGGTATCTATTTACTCTTGTAACATCACCTTTTATATTTTACCCAAATATCTGGGATTATATTGCATTTTTGTGAATTAAAATTCATTAAAGTATATTTTTTTCCAAAAAAATTGCGTTTTAAGAACGGCTGTGCAAATTTTGTGTGACATAAAATTATGCAACTCCCACTATTTTAATTTCCAGGGTCTCTGTTTAAAAAATATAAAACATGTTTGGGGGTTCTAAGTAGTTTTCTAGCAATAAATTATGTTGGAGAAGAACGGCAGAATTGGCCAGGACTGAAAATGAATAATAGACCAAATGGAGCAAACAAGAGATGTTCATTGTTAGCATTTATATAATCTAGTGTACATGCATATAAACATCTTTAGGCATTAAATATGTCTAGCATAAAAACTCAGCATTTTCCCACACCCAGGGAGCCACAGGTGGGGCATACAGCCAGCTATGGAAGTGAATGGCTGTACTTCCCTGTACTCATGTAAATGCAGATGTGAATGGGTTCAACATATAATGCAATGAAGCATTTGCATTAACAGGTATCCAGGGTCGCACAGTCATTCATTTCTATGACAGACTGTATACCCCCTCTGCGGCTCCCTGGGCTCAGGAAAATGCTGGGGTTTTTATGTTTGCCATATTTGATGCCCAAAAAGTCTGTGTGAATGTGACCTTAAAGTTTAACAATTTCAGCCCCGGAAGATTTTCCCCCTTAATGACCAGGCCATTTTTTGCCATACGGCACTGCGTCGCTTTAACTGACAATTGTGCGGTCGTGCAACGCTGTACCCAAATAAAATTGACGTCCTTTTTTTCCCACAAATAGAGCTTTCTTTTGGTGGCATTTGATCACCTCTGCGCTATAGACAAAAAAGACCGACAATTTGGGAAAAAAAATATATATTTTTTGCTATAATAAATATCCCCCCCAAAATTTTAAAAACCAAATTTCTTCATCAGTTTAGGCCAATATATATTCTTCTACATATTTTTGGTTAAAAAAAATTCGCAATAAGCATATATTGATTAGTTTGCGCAAAGGTTATAGTGTCTACAAAATAGGGGATAGATTTATAGCATTTTTATTATTATTATTTTTTTTTTTTTACTAGTAATGGCGGTGATCAGCAACTTTTGCGGCACTGTGACATTGCGGCAGACAGATCGGACACTTTTGTGACATTTATACAGCGATCAGAGGTACAAATTGCCACTGATTACTGTGTAAATGTCACTGGCAGGGAAGGGGTTAACACTATGGGGGGGCGATCAAGGGGCTAAATGTGTTCCCTCATGAGTGTTTCTAACTGTGGAGGGAGGGGACTGACTGGAGGAGGAGAGAGATCGTTATTCATAATTACTAGGAACAGCAGATCTGTCTCTCCTCCCCTGACAGAACGGAGTTTTGTGTGTTTTAATACACAGATCCCCATTCTGGCTCTCGTGCCTTAGATTGCAGGTGGCCGGCGGACATCGCGGCCACGTGTATCGGGCCCTCCACCATGCAGCGGGCGCCTGCTATGGTTTTTAAAGGATCTGACGCACAGGTACGGCAATTCGCGGGAACGAGCCAACCTGCCACTATAAATGTGTGAGAGCTGGTCGGCAAGTGGTTAACTTTATCCTTTTAGTTTTAGGGTACATTCACACAGATGTTGGCAGGGGCAAACGTTCCCTAGTGTAAATTTCCTGTCCATTTTCCATGCCCAGGTACCCGCAGGCAGGGCTGCTGATAGGGGTGTACAGGCAGTACTACTGTAGCGGGCCCGGGCCCCATCTGGTTGGCAGGTAGTATGCACTGGCTGGTATAAGGGGAGTTGGGGGGATCCTGTTGGGAGGTCCTATCTGGTGGGAGAGGGTTGGGGGGGCCTTGTCTGGTAGGCTCTAAAGGGCTCTGTCATTGTAGTGGGGGCCCTGCTAACTGATGGGGTTTTGGACCCTGTCAGGTGGGAGGTGGGCGGAGGGCCCTGTCAGGTAAGCTATATGGGGCCCCATGATTTCTAATGGCAGCCCTGCCCGCAGGTGGCACATGTACAATAAATAAATGGCTATATATGCTTGCACTTGTGTACCAGTGCACTTTGGCATCAGCGTTTGCCCACACATCCGCGTATGACATATTCCCCAAATGCAAAACTTCCAAAAACACCAGAAAATGTAATCCAGAGGACATTTGTGACTGCAAACATCTATGTGCTCGTACCCTAAAACAAAAAACTCTTTTTCTTTAAAACTCCTGCGTAAACCTTCACTTGTTTGCCTTCATTCCTTATGTCATTCTTGCTTTGAAAATGTATGTAAAATTTTCATAATTGTGTATGGAGAAAAAAAAAAGAAGATCGTCTTGTGCTAAGAAGTAGTTTGCTCTGAAGGCAGACTAAGTTGTAAGCCTGACCGTGCACGGGGTTGATTAACTTTAGCAACTGCTTGCCAATTTGGCGGAAGGAATGCATGGCCAATTCTTTAACTGGAGATGACGAGATAGAAGGAAACATTGAAAAGTGGCCTCACAGCAGGTGTTCCCAAATCTCATTGCCAGTTACACTGATCCAGCACTGGGAGGATTATGCAAAAAGGAAAATAAACATACTCAATCAGGCTTTAGCTGAGGTCCCCCATGACACTGGATTTAGCTGCAGCTTACGAGGGGGCCATGGATGGTGTAGGATTCCCTTATCCCATTAACAGAGGAGCTGAAGCAGGACCTTAGTGTGAATTGTACCTAAAGCTGGCCATAAGTGACTCGATTTTTTGGGTTGGAATCTAACAGATTCCTTCATCCATGCTATAAAGCTGCATATGGGGGGACATCATAGTCTGCCCTGCCAACTACTCACCATGTACTCTGCCCTCCAAACTACTGACCTGTACACTCTGCCCTCCAAACTACTGACCTGTATACTCTGCCCTGAAAACTACTGACCTGTACACTCTGCCCTCCAAAGTACTGACCTTTATACTCTGCCCTGCAAACTACTGATCTGCACACTCTGCCCTACAAACTATTGAACTGTATACTCTGCCCTACAAACTATTGAATTGTATACTCTGCCCTGCAAACTACTGACCCGTATACTCTGCCCTGCAAACTACTGACCTGTCCTGTATACTCTGCCCTACAAACTATTGAACTGTACATACACTTTGCCCTGCAAACTACTAACCTGTATACTCTGCCCTGCAAACTACTGACCTGCATACTCTGCCCTGCAAACGACTGACCCGTATACTCTGCCCTCCAAACTACTGACCCGTATACTCTGCCCTGCAAACCACTGACCTGTCCTGTATACTCTGCCCTGCAAACTACCGACCCGTATACTCTGCCCTACAAACTATTGACCTGTACACTCTGCCCTGCAAACTACTGACCCATGTCCTACAGATCCCTATACTATGCCCTGCAAACTTCTGACCCCTATAGTCTGCCCTGCAAAACACTAATCGCTCTTTTCTGTCCTTGAATTTACTCTGCCCTGAAAATTACTGAGCACTGAACTCTGCCCTACATACTACTAACTCCTGTAATCTGCTCAAAAAACTACTGATCCCTGTATACTGCCTCCATATACTACTGACCCCTGTATACTGCCTCCATATACTACTAACCCTTGTATACTGCCTCCATATACTACCGACCCCTGTATACTGCCACACATACTATTGACCCATGCACTCTGCCCTACGTACTACTGTACTGACCCCTGTATACTGCCTCCATATACTACTGACCCCTGTATACCCACAGACAAACTTCTGACCCCTGTATACTGCCTAACTACAAACTACTGACCTGTGCATATTACCTTACAAATGAATTACCCATTTACTCTTCCCTGCATATTACTGACACTTTCACACTGTCCTAAACATCTACTGACCTCTGTACAATGCCCTACATACTACTGACCCCTGTACTCTGCCCTACATACTACTAAGTTTTGCATTGCAAACTACTGACCTCTGAACTCAGTGTTACCTACTCCTGACCCCTGCACTCTTCATCATACACACTACTATTTTCAGAACTCTGTTTTGCTTATTCCTAACACCGAACCCAAACCAGCCAGCGAGACCAGAACTTAGCGCAGCCAGCCAGGAAGAAACTCAGACCAGAACTCGGCTTTATCATCCAGGCCAGAACTCAAACCAGCCAATGAAGCCAGAACTCAAAACAACCAACCCAGCCAGAATTCACACCAGCCAAACAGGACAGAACTCAAACCAGTAAGTTTTCTTCATAGGCTTCTTTTTTTTTTTTTTTTTATTGCTGGCTTCCTAAAAAGAAAAAGAGAGGATACCACACCCTGGTGATTTTTTATCTTCTCCATTTTGCTTGTGTAGATCTCTATCTCTACAAGGTTGCCCACCCCGGCCCTAAGACAACTGGATACACTCTAGATCAGGGATCTTCAAACTATGGCTCTCCAGCTGTTGCGGAACTACACGTCCCATGAGGCATTGTAAAACTCTGACATTCAGAGACATGACTAGGCATGATGGGAATTGTAGTTCCTGAACAACTGGAAGGCCATAGTTTGAAGACCCCTGCTCTAGATCAATCTTCAACTATCTTTGTTGTCATAGATATTAGTAGCTATATACAGTACACAAAAGCTGTAGTCTAATCTGCTTATATTTTTCCTTCCCTGGTTCCTGATGGTTATTGATTGCTCCTATAATACCTAGGCAGGGGCGGACTGATAACTCATGGGGCCCCCGGGCAATAGGAGATTATGGGGCCCCCAGGCAATCAGAGATTATGGGGCCACACAGTATACACACACACAGTATACAATCACACAGTATACACATACATGTACACACAGTATACACAGACAGATGTAAAAAAACACAGATTTATACATACTGTCCCTGGTTTTACTGAGGCTGGCAACCCTGATGGGGCCCCCTAGTGGCCCAGGGCCCTCGGGCAGTGCCCGAGTGGCTCAATGGTCAGTCCGCCCCTGTACCTAGGTATGTCCGATTATTATTATTTCTAGAGGGAAAATACTTTTTTTTTAAATTTTGGGCATTGTGGATTTCCACACTGGGATGTTATCCTGGAAACAGGACTTTAGTCATTGTGATAATATTCTTTTAGTCTTTGTAGTGGTATAGTTAGGGATAGGGGAGGGTGTAACATTACATTAAGGATAAGTTCACGGATGTGTTTAGTTTGAGAGTTAGGATGAGGGGTTAGGTCAAGGTTAAAGGTCAGACTTAGAGGGGAGGCCATGTCGTAGGGTTATGTTTATAGGATGGACTCAGGTTAAGGGTTAGGTTTACAGTAGGGTTGTCTGTCTATATGTTTCTGCTTGCCTGGGTCCATCCATCACTATCTGTGTGCAGGAGGTTTATTATGTTATAATGATAATAATAATGATAATAATAGAAACCCCTGTTATAAATAATTAACAAGTATGTAAACTCTAACAATGATTTTTTTTTTTTTTGGCCCCTTTTGGTCATTTAAATACATACACCATTACATTGTTATTCCTGCTTAATAGTACCATTTCATCCTACTAAAAATCTTGAGCGTTGTCATCCAGGGACAGGAAGTGTGCGTTTGGCAGGATCACCGGGTGAAAATAAAGGAAAAAAAGCCTTTAAAAATGCTGGCTTTGGGTTTAGATACACGTTAAAGCCAAAAAAATCCTCATCAGAGCCCCCCTTACATCATGGCTCTCCCTTCTGCATTGGACACAGAAGATCACATATCGTGACCAATCACAGCTGATCACAGTGTAAACAGACTTGCTGGTTATCGACGGTACTTTCCTCACACGCTGTCACAGCGTGAGGAGAGGAGAGCCAGTAACCGGCAATCCTGACAGGGGATATGTACACAGATAATCAGGCCACTGATCAGTGCAGCCCCCCATCAATGCTGCCCATCATTGCCCATCAGTGCTGCCCATCAGTGCTCATCACTGCTGCCCATCATTGCCCATCAGTGCCTCCTCATCAGTGCTGCTTATCAGTACCTATTAGTGCAGCCTATCAGTGCCCATCAGTGTCGCCTATCACCGCCTATCAGTGCTGCACATCAGTGCCGCCTCATCAGTGCCCATTGGTGCTGCCTCATCAGTGCCCATCAGTGCTGCCCATCAGTGCTCATCACTGCTGCCCATCATTGCCCATCAGTGCCTCCTTATCAGTGCTGCTTATCAGTATCTATTAGTGCTGCCTATCAGTGCCCATCAGTGCAGCCTATCAGCGCCTATCAGTGCTGCACATCAGTGCCGCCTCATCAGTGCCCATTGGTGCTGCCTCATCAGTGCCCAACAGTGCTGCCTCATCAGTGCCCATCAGTGCTGCCTCATCAGTGCCCATCAGTGCTGCCCATCAGTGCTCATCACTGCTGCCCATCATTGCCCATCAGTGCCTCCTCCTCAGTGCTGCTTATCAGTACCTATTGGTGCTGCCTATCAGTGCCCATCAGTGCCGCCTATCAGCGCCTATCAGTGCTGCACACCAGTGCTGCCTCATCAGTGCCCATTGGTGCCGCCTCATCAGTGCCCATCAGTGCTGCCTCATCAGTGCCCATCAGTGCTGGCTCAACAGTTCAGCCTTGTTAGCGCACATCAGTGTAGGAGAAAAATTACTTACTTGCAAAATTATATAATAGAAACTAAAAAAGGGTCTTTTTTCGTTTGTTCAGGAAAAAATACAAAAAGGCACTGTTGATTAAATGCCACCAAAAGAAAAAATAACAATTTCATTTGGGTACAGTGTTGTATGACCGCGCAATTGTCATTCAAAGTGTGAGAGCGCCGAAAGCTGAAAATTGGTCTGGGCAGGAAGGGGGTACAAGTGCCCAGTAAGCAAGTGGTTAAAGCATCAGTCTACCAAATAGATTTTAAGTGTTTAAAATGTTTGACTATTTAAGACACCCACCGCTACTTTTTTCTCTCCACAATTCTATTGGTGAGGTCTCAGCTCTGAGTTTCCGGCTCTGCACACCTGCTGTGCCCATTACAGTATGAAGGACTCCCAATTTGTCCCTGGAGGATTTTTATGAATTTTATATCATGGAGAGTGTAACAGGAGGAGCTGGGACAAACAATTGTGGGCTTGAACACCCAAAACTCCCAGCTGGACAGAAACAGAGTTAATGATTATTTTGGGGAGATCTCACTGTTGAAACATTCAAGGCATAAAAGATGCAAGAAGTTGACCTAACTGATCAGTGATCAGGCTCCTTTACAGTGACCCCGGCACCATTCAAACATTTCCCAGGAACAGCATATATGTTAAGGATTCGAACAATGTAACTTCTCCTGCCACTGAACACGGCTCTGTTCCTGAGGAATGGTCCCCCAAAGTCTGCTTAGTTCTCCTTGGTTCCTCACAGCTCTCCTAGGTTCTTTCTGGTGTTCAGTGGTTCCTCCTGCTGACTCAGTCCTGTAGTGATGCTGAGTGCTGCAGAAGGAACCACTGAGCACCGGGGAGAACCTAGGACAAGTGAGTTCTGGACTTTGGGGGTTTGGCAGCACTGGCGATAGTAAGTATTTACAGTCTTCTTTTACAGGTATGCCTCTATTGGGAAAATGTTATCAGTTAGCTTGTGTTTAGGTGTCTTAAATGTATTTGAGATGAAGTGTGCTGATCAGTGGTGGCTGGTGGTATTTTTTTTGGGGGGGGGGGGGCAAACAATCCACCAGAGGGACCGGAAATGCGTAGAGTAACGTAACCTCAGAGGCGGTACTTGATCACATTACTCTACGCATTTCTGGTCCCTCTGGTTGTTTCCGGTCGGGTTGGTGGAACGCACGCCAACCACGGAGGTTGATGCGAGGCACCATCCAGTACAGACAAGCCACAAGCCCCAGTGCCGGGTTTAAGGCACTTATACATGTAGGCGGCCACTCAGCTTTTGTACTTTTTATCATATTTTGATAAATAGGATTACGCTATGAGTTTCCACTATTTTTCTTACATATCCAATTTTTAACCACTTAAGGACCGAGCCTCGCTTTGAGATTTGGGTGTTTACACGTTTAAAACAGTTTTTTTTTTTGCTAGAAAATTACGTAGAACCCCCAAACATTATATATTGTTTTTTTTTTAACACCCTAGAGAATAAAATGGTGGTCATTGCAATACTTTTTTTAGCACCGTATTTGCGCAACAGTCTTACAAGTGCACTTTTTTTGGAAAAACTTCACTTTTTTGAATAAAAAAATAAGACAACCGTAAAGTTAGCCCAATTTTTTTTATATTGTGAAAGACAATGTTATGTTAAGTAAATTGATACCCAACATGTCACGCTTCAAAATTGCGCCCGCTCGTGGAATGGCGTCAGACTTTTACCCTTAAAAATCTCCATAGGCGACGTTTAAAAAATTCTACAGGTTGCATGTTTTGAGTTACAGAGGAGGTCTAAGGCTAGAATTATTTCTCTCATTCTAACGATTGCGGCGATACCTCACATGTGTGGTTTGACCACCGTTTTCATATGCGGGCACTACTCACGTATGCGTTTGCTTCTGCGCGTGAGCTCGTCGGGACAGGGGGCTTTAAAAAAAAGTTTTTTTCTTATTTATTTTACTTTATTTTATTTATTTTTTCACTGTTTAAAAAAAAAAAAAAATTGGATCACTTTTATTCCTATTACAAGGAATGTAAACATCCCTTGTAATAGAAAAAAGCATGACAGGTCCTCTTAAATATGAGATCTGGGGGTCAAAAAGTCCTCAGATCTCATATTTGGACTTAAATGCAAAAAAAAAAAGGTTGTCATTTGAAAAAATGACAACAAAAAAGTCCAGTTATAGGTGGGGGCAGGGGCCATTTGTTTGTTATTGGTGTATATTGGTCCGGGGACACACTGTACACCTTTGCTGTCATTGTGCTCTTGCTGGGTGTCCAGTGTGCTCCTGTTCTTTTAAGGGGGATTGGGCTGCCTCCAGGCCCACCTGCCCCTCATCTATCTATTTAATGCATGTGCTTCCAATGTGGAGACGCTTATAGATTCATTAGTGTTAGGACTGCAAGCATATACTGTGAAGAGGCCTTGCAGCTTATGCATGCTAACTAAACCCCTGTTTTTAATTCAAACTGTTGGACAGGTTAATTTGGTCAGTTGGCAGACTGGTTGGTGAGTTGAGCTATGGAATGTTCTGTTTTTGTCTTTCATGTGATAGCCCTTCCATGTGCTCCTTGCTGTGAAGGCCAGTTATAGGTGGGGGCAGGGGCCATTTGTTTGTCAACAAAAAAATGGCCCTTTAAGCTGATGGTTTGATGTCGCTTCCGCCCTCCTATGGTAAGGAGACGGGTGGGGGCCATCTTCCCCTCACTCGTCTCCATACCACAGACATGACAGGTCCCGATCGCCTCCGCCGCTACTGACGGCTCCGGTAAGCGGCGGAGGGCACGGGAGAGCGGCGGGATGGGGGTGGCACCTCTCCCGCCACCGATAAGGGTGATCTTGCGCCGAATCTGCCGCAGAGACCACCATTATCGTAAACAAGACCGGCTCCTGAAAAGATGGACACCTCGGTTGTGGCAGCAACTGCTGCCGTTACCGAGATATGCATCTTCAAAGTGCCGACGTATATGTACAGGAGCCGGTCGGTAAGTGTCTCTGAGGAGGAAGAGTTCCATACATCTCCAGGTTACTCCAATCTAGCAGGCATTATCGGTCTAGTAAGCAGAACATTTACCTAGAGCACGTGGGGTGTTTTTACAGTTTGTGGTGAAGGAATACTCACTATTTCTCTGGAAGACTATCTGCACAGATTTTTCTTGGATCACTAAATTAATCTTGCTTTGGACTATTTATATAAAAGGAATTTTTTTTGGCTTCCTTGGCCGTTGGATCGTCATGAGCAAATGTCCATATCACATGCATGAATTATAATTATTTTAATACATTGTATTTTTAGTATATCATTGAACGCTATTTTTTTGGTTCATACACAACTATATCTATACTATATAATAATACAAAAGCGCCCTCTTCACTTTTTATAATCACATTCTTGAGTATTACTAATACCCATTAAGGGGAGCTGCTTCACTTGTTGTTTTAGTGTTTTTTATAAAAGGTGCGGCGCACACACATTTTTTCTATCAGACTTAAAGATTGCTGTTCACAAGCGCAAACCATCCAACTTGAAGGAGCTGGAGCAGTTTTGCAAGGAGGAATGGGGCAAAAATCCCAGTGGTAAGATGTGGCAAGCTCATAGAGACTTATCCAAAGCGACTTGGAGCTGTGATAGCCTCAAAAGGTGGCTCTACAAAGTATTGACTTTAGGGGGGTGAATAGTTATGCACATTGACTTTTTCTGTTATTTTGTCCTATTTGTTGTTTGCTTCACAATAAAAAAAATAAATACATTTTCAAAGTTGTGGGCATGTTCTGTAAATTAAATGATGCAAATCCTCAAAAAATCTGTGTTAATTCAGGGCTGTGAAAAATGCCAAGGGGGTGAATACTTTTGCAAGGCACTGTAAATTCTGGACTTTGAATGGATGTAGAGAATAGAAGACTGCATATAAACAAGTACAACTTATGTAGGAGGATTTGTTTAATCTCTGTGTATGACCTGAGGCCAATCACTTCACTTGGAGGGGTTTACACCCACTTTAACCACTTTCCGCCCGCCATATAGCAGAATGGCAGGCTGCAAAGTGGTTAAGTTATCCTGAATGGGCATCATATGACGTCCAGCAGGATAAGCCGCACGCTTGCGCCCGCGAGGGCATGCAGAGCGGCGATCGGTGATGCGGTGTGTCGCTCTGACACACTGCATCTCCGATCCCGGTAAAGAGCCTATGACATAGCACTGATATATGTCAGTGCACTGATATATGTCAGTGCATTGATTATCAGTGCAGACCCACACAAGGGAAGAAGGTCTGATACTCGTCACCTGATTGGCTGAAAGAACAGTCGATCCTATTGGACACCTAGGAGGAGGGGAGGAGATGCATGGCAGAAGCGAGGAGGAGATGACACGGGAGCCGCTGCCCGATGCATGCCACAGCCTGATGTCCGTTGATGCCCCAATCCCCGCCTCTGCCCGATGTGCCCGTCAATGCCCGATCCCCACTGCTGCCCAATGTGCCTGCTGATGCCCGATCCCCGACGTGCCCGCCGATGCCTGATCCCTGGTGTGCCTGCCGCTGCCTGATCCACGCCACTGCCCGATGTGCCCACGATCCCCGCCGCTGCCCAATGTGCCCGCTGCCTAGATGGGGTAAGTGCTGGTGGACTGGCAGACAGCGAGGGGAGTTTGAAGTGCTGCAAGGGGGGATTGGGGGTGGTTGTTTGCCACCCCCCAACAAAAAAACACCAGCCGCCACTGGAACTTTGGGGGATCCCAACAGAGAAAGGAAGAGGAGAGGAGGAAGTGGAATTGCCGCGTACACACGAGCAGACTTTTCAACCGGACTGGTCCGACGGACTATCCGATGGACTTTCGTCGGACTTCCAACGGACTTTCCCAATGTACGGACTTGCCTACACACGATCACACCAAAGTCTGACGGATTCGTACGTGATGATGTACGACTGGACTAAAATAAGGAAGTTGATAGCCAGTAGCCAATAGCTGCCCTAGTGTCGGTTTTCGTCCGTCGGACTAACATACAGACGAGTGGACTTTTTGATAGGAACTGGGTCCGGCGGAGTTCCGACGTAAAGATTTGAAACATGTTCCAAATCTAAAGTCCATCAGATTTTCGACCGAAAAAGTCCGCTGCAGGTCCGATGAAGCCCACACACGGTCGGATTGTCCGCCGGACTCGGTCCGTCGGACCAGTCCGGTCGAAAAGTCCGCTCGTGTGTACGCGGCATAAGTGACACTGAAGGTGTCTGTTTCAAGAGACCCCATATTATCCATATAATTTTCAACATAGGACGTGTTATTCCATTGCCGGTTGCAGATACCGGTTGCCTCCGAGATTTATCCATGGTGAGCACAATGCGCCATCCATAAATTACCAGACGCCAAAACATTAGAATTACAGTTCTGCAGTGCTCTTCCTGTTGAAGGGGGGTGGTGAGGATATCTAAAATGACAAAGCTTTCAAACATCAGCTGTCCATTCTTCTGTAGTTGTTCAGAATGTAAAACTATTATCCTGAGTGGAGCGGAGCTATTAATCTGTGTGTCTCTCCATCCATTTTCCCCAAATACGGCCCTTGTAGCAATAATTTGTGTGTGGGAATGGAGAGATAATGAAAGAGCCAAGGAAGATAATGACACGGCACAGATAATATCAATGGGATGGAGGCAGACACAGAGGATCCAAGGCTGCAATACTGTCAATGCTGGACGAAGTGGGCTGTGCAGAAACAGATTTATTTTCTTGATACAGTACAAAACATCTGGCCCGCTCACTAATAGTATTAGACATGTTTTGTTACTAATCCAAATTCAGCCAAAATTTTCGTTATTTGGAGATTTGGATGTACGTATCTGAATCTCCAAATTACAATAGTAATGAATTTTATCCAATCCACAATAAATTATAATGACGCAACAAGTTAACCCCTTCAGATTTGCGCTATAGCCGAATGACGGCTACAGAGCGGATCTGCTTTGCTGGGAGGCCGTCAATAGACGTCCTCCCCTTTGCGCGCTCCCCGCGCGCCCCCTGCATGGCGCGCGCAGCGCTTGCTGTGATCACTGAGTCAATGAGACTCGGGTGATCACAGATCGGAGTAAGGGGTCGATCCCGACCCCTTACTACGTGATTAGCTGTCAGCCAATGACAGCTGATAATGTGATGTAAACAGAAGATCGGTAATCTTTTTTCTTTTTTTCTTCTCACGCTGACCGCGTGAGGAGAAAAAAAAGCCGATCAGCGGCTTCTGTTGAAGGGACATCGGTCCCGAAGAGGAAGAGGGGAAGCTGCCTCATATGTGCCCACCAGTACCGCCTGCCAGTGCCACGAATCAGTGCCCACATTGCCACGAATCAGTGCCCACCAGCATATAAGTGACAGCAATCAGTGCCACCTATTAATGCCCATGAGTGCCACCTATCAATGCCCACCAGTGGTGCCAATCAGTGCCTCATCATTGCCACCTAGCAGTGCTGCCTATCAATGTCACCTACCAGTGCCGATCAGTGCCCATCACTGCCACCCATCAGTGCCCATCACTGCCACCCATCTGTGCCAGCTATCAGTGCCACCTATCAGTGCCACCTATTAGTGCCCTTCAGTGTCACCCATCAATGCCCTTCAGTGCCGCCCATCAGTGTCACCCATCAGTGCCACCCATTAGTGCCACCTCTCAGTGCCCACCAATGCCACCTATCAGTGCCCACCAGTGCCACCTCATCAGTGCCCACCAGTGCCACCTATTAGTGCCCATCAGTGCCGCCTTATCAGTGTTCATCAGTGCCGCCTTATCAGTGCCCATCAATGCAGCCTATCAGTGCCCATCAGTGTAGCCTCATCTGCGTACATCAATGAAGGAGAAAAATTACCTGTTTGCAAAATTTATTAACAAAATATAAAACGTTTTGTATTTTTTTTTCTTTTTACATTTTTTATCAAAAAATAAAAAACCCAGAAGTGATCAAATACCACCAAAAGAAAGCTCTATTTGTGGGGAAAAATGGGTACAGTGTTGTATGACTGCGCAATTGTCATTCAAAGAGTGACAGCGCTAAAAGCTGAAAATTGGTCTGAGCAGGAGGGGGGTTAAGGCGCCCAGTAAGCAAGTGGTTAATTTGTTTCATTCGGATGAAACGATGTAATAGTTTGATCCTTTTGTTAATGTTGGAAGCATCCGAAATAATGTAACGACATGACAAATGATCCGAATGGATTCGGATATATTTTGTTTTTATGTTGCATTAACACTTTTCCTTATTATAAAAAAATGCACTACATATGAAGAGGAAACATATTGCAAAAAATATAGCAAGATATAAAAATGAAATTGAATGCAAGGATCCCTAGCACTCAGTGGGACCCCAAGGAACGGTACAGGGCTTAGGTTTGCCATATTCTTTGTATAGCAGGGTTGCTATTGGTTAGAGGGAGATTTTTTTTCCCCCTAGCAATGGGCCCAGATTGGTATAAATTGGCGGCTCGCGCTTTGTGCAGCTATTTAAAGCCCGCTGCTGCCCGAGTTACCTCGAAGGCCCGTACCCACTGTGATCATACACAGCGGGAGCTCAGCGGTGGGTACCTGCAGACTCGATGTCCACCGGCACCCACCGATGTTCGAGGAGAGAGGCAGAACGACGGCCTGCCACTGCAAACAAGGCAGATTGCCATTCTGTCAGTAGGGAAGGCATTGACAAGGATCCATGTCTTCCCCTAGTAAAAACACCTCCCACAGTTTAGAAAAACACTGGCTAGGCACACATTTAACTCTTTGATCGCCCCTGAAAATCATACAAAAAATACTGCTTTCGAAGCGATCGTGTGATAATCAGGTCATTAGTACAGAGCTTTTGAGAGCCGATCAGGACAGTTCATCCGATATTATTTATCGGACATGTACGAAAATGTTTTTTCCGTTTAATCAGTGCAGCTGTCGTTCAAAAATGCAATACAAATGCATTACAACACATGACATCACTTCTGAATTTTTATTCTGTCGTACGGGAATTTTCGTGACTTTAGTAAATTCTTCAGATTCGATTTGAGATTAGCATGCAAAAAAAAAAACCGGACGATCATTCGTCCAATAATCTCATCGTGTGTACAGGGCATAAGAAATTTTTCCGACACTTGAGATACATTTGTGACGGGGTAGGAGAGCTCAGCATACATACAGCTTGTGTGTTCAGAATTCAGCTCTGTATCCTTCCTTTGTTCCTGTGCAGTGTGTGAAGGGGGGGTGTGTCCCTTTCCTCCAATCAGCTCTCACACACTGTAACTGCAGCTCTCCACCCCCTCCTCTCTGCTCCTGTCAGAAATCATGAATCAGACTGAGACAGAAGTACAGTTAAATCACACTTGTTTAATAATAATAAAAAAAGGTAAACAGAGTAAACGTAGTCAAAACATAGCTAGAGTTCAGGAACGGGAACGGATAGTCAGACAAGCCAAAATGTCAGGGAGCCAGAGATGAGCATAGTAGAACAGTAAGCAGGATCCAGAGCCAGAAGGAATGTCAGCCAAGCAAGCCTTTAACAGGAACACAGGAGAGCGTCTCTAGAGATGTGGCCAAGGCAAAGGCAGAGATCAGAGGAGAGGAGCGGGGCTCCGTGCGGCCGCATCGCTGGACCGTGGAAAAGGTAAGTGTCTGTTTATTAAAAGTCAGCAGCTATACTTTGAGCTGCTGACTTTTAATAAACAAAAAAAGCCTGGAACTCCGCTTTAAAGAATAGTACATGGCAGAGCTCCTCCTGTAAATGGTGCATATCTTCCCATTACAGATGCAGCTGACCATTGATAGTCCCTACTCTGTCCCTCCTCCACAGGAGCCTGACCCTATGCTACTCCAACTGTCCTTTGCCAGCATGATATCTGTCCCTGTCCTAAACCCCTATGCAAAATGCGCGCCAACCCAAAGGGGATAGATCTTTTCATAAGCAGTGCACACCTCAAAGACAGCCTCCATTTCAATCAGGGCAGCAGCGCCCAATTGGACAGCTGCTTTTCTACAAAGACCTACAGAGGCCTCAGCGGAACCTGGCTCCTCCTTGTCCTTCGTCCTCTCTGCACAGCGGCTGTCGAAAAGTGCTACCCTTGCAGGGAGGCTGAACTGCATCTGCCTACAGGCTAAATATCAGACATGTGCAATTCGTTTAGTTCCGAATTCATTTTTTTATGAATTTTGTCAAATTCATTAATTCCAAACTTTCAGAATTTTTCCATTTCTGAAATTTCGAATTTCCGAACTTCGAAATTGGAAATTCGAAAATTCGAAATTTCAGAAATTTGAAATTCGGAAATTCAAAATTTTCGGAAATTGGAACATTTCGGAAATGTGAAAATTCGAATTCGGAAATTCGGAAGTCCTGAAATTCGGAAATTTGAAAACTCGAAATTAGGAAATTCGAATATTTGAAATTACATAAATTTGAAAATTCTAAAATTTGGAAATTTGAAATTCCAAAAATAAGAATGAAAATCTGAAAATTCAAAAGAATGAAAATCAGAAAAATCAAAAACCTGAAAATCTGAAATAATAACTAACTAATAATAAATATTAAATTATAGGTATTGGAATTTCCTTTCAAAATCGGATTTTCGAATTTCCGAATTTTCGAATTCCGAAAATCCGAAAATTCGGAATTTGAAAATTCGGAAATTCGGAATTTGAAAATTCGGAATTCAGAAATTTGAACATTTGGAAATTCGGAAATTCGGAAATATGAAAATTCGAAATTTGGAAATTCGGAAATTTGAAAATCTGAATTTTCGGATTTCTGAATTCTGAATTTTTGAATTTTTGAATTTCCGAATTTCTGAAAAAAGAAAAAAAAAACGAATGAAACAAAAACTAACACATTTTTTGTCAGTGTACATGTCTACTAAATATCACAATAATGGGCCCATAGCACCTGCTCCAGGCCATTCAATCTGTGCGCATGCACAGTATGTCCTCTCCCCGTTTCAGCTGAGACTAGAAGCGGCTACTCCGGACCATGAAGACTGTGCAGGGCCATGCATGGCACGGTTTTCTTCTCTAGGTGAGCTCACCTGCACCATTTTACAACAGCAGGAGCTCTGGTATGTACAAACCATTGGATATAGGATTGCATAGGGGGATTTTTTAGTGTAAGGCGAACTTACACTTTAAAGAGGAACTTTGGTAAACATAATTCTGTTAGTAAACTGACCATGTAAAGTGTATTTCAAAGGAGGGTTACAACCCTTGTTTTTTTTTTTTTTGCTGGGTATAAGAAGTCCTCCATTGCATGATTTTTACAAATGATTTCAAGTGAGTTGTGGACTGTAGTAGGCATGGCTGGGCCCACTACCCTTGCCTAATTTTAGCCATTAATTGTTTTTTTTTTTGTCAAAGTGATTAAGCAAGGGTCCTGATTGCATTAGCTGACATACAGCTGGACATCAAGTGAAAACTCACAAATCTGCACATGAAATACTCTCCTGATATGATAGAGCAGTAAGAATGTAAAAATTGTAATGTTCCAATCAAAATCTACTGCGCATAATATTCACAATACTCACTAACATAACTCGAAAGAGGTAAATACACTTGGATTTCACCTTAAAAAACTCTAAAAACATATCAAACTCATTACCAGATGGTACGGGTGTCCTGCTGTTCTCAACTGCGTTTATCTATCACGTCTTGATGTTTATTGGCATTGTCAAAGATCTAAGGGTACTATGACCCATATATGGTGGGAATGCCCCCCGATCAAAGAAGTCTGGTCTAAAATTCTTACCATCTACTTTAGGATCATGGGAACATGTATTCCTTATGCCTCGAAAATTGTACTTCTCTCAATAATACCAGGCTCCATCATATCAGCAAAAAAGCTTTCACTGAAAGAAAAAATGTGAAAAAAAGGATGTTCTTTGTCATTTTACTGTGTTGAGTTTGGCAGAACGAGCCTCAGAGTTGGATTCTATAAAACATTTAGAAGACCTCCTTATCCAAGGAATCTGACAGGTCAGACCAGTTCATGATACCATGGGCCTCCTGGTCAATATTCAGATTCTCCCAGTAGTTTCAGACCATGCTCTCTGAGTAAAGGCTTCTGCTTTTATATAAGCCATGATGGAGAAGGGATGTGACTCCATCAGGGGTGGACTGACAACTCATGGGGCCCCCGGGCAATAGGAGATTATGGGGCCCCCAGGCAATAGGAGATTATGGGCCCCCCCAGGCATTAGGAGATTATGGGGCCCCCAGGCAATAGATTATGGGGCCACACAGTATACACACACACACATACAGTATACACACACAGACACACAATATGCACACACAGTATACACACACAGAATACACATACACACACTGAAAAGGTACTGGAGAGGCGGGGCAGCTTTAATCTTGAGATTTAAAAAAAAAACAGATTTTTACATACTGTCCCTGGTTTTATTGAGGCTGGAAACCCTGATGGGGCCCCCTAGTGGCATGGGGCCTTCGGGCAGTGCCGGAGTGCCCGAATGGTCAGTCCGCCCCTGGACTCCATCCAACCTCACCTTTTTCTTACTTTTCCCTACCCTTTCTCTCTATCTTTAAAGTGCCTTAAAAAGTATTCATACCCCTTGAAATTTTCCTCAGCTTGTCACTTTTTAACCAAAAATGTAAATGTATTTTATTGGGATTTTATGTGATAGACCAACACAAAGTGACACATAATTGTGAAGTGGAAGGAAAATGAAGAACCTCCTTGTAGAACCTCCTTTCGCTGCAATTACAGCTACAAGTCTTTTTGGGGATGTCTCTACCAGCTTTGCACATCTAGAGAGGGACATTTTTGCCCATTCTTCTTTGCAAAATATCTCAAGCTCTGTCAGATTGGATGGAGAACGTCTGTGAACAGCAATTTTCAAGTCTTGCCACAGATTCTCAATGGATTTAGGCCTGGACTTTGACTGGGTGATTCTAACACATGAATATTCTTTGATCTAAACCATTCCATTGTAGCACTATCTGTATGTTTAGGGTCGTTGTTCTGCTGGAAGGTGAACCTCCACCCCAGTCTCAAGTCTTTTGCAGAATCTAACAGGTTTTCTTCTAAGATTGCCCTGTATTTGGCTCCATCCATCTTCCCATCTACTCTGACCAGCTTCCCTGTCCCTGCTGAAGAAAAGCATCCCCACAACATGATGATGCTGCCACCACCATGTTTCACGGTGGGGATGGTGTGTTCAGGGTGATGTGCAGTGTTAGTTTTTTCCGCCACACATAGCGTTTTGCTTTTAGGCCAAAAAATTTGATTTTGGTCTCATCTGACCAGAGCACCTTCTTCCACATGTTTGCTGTGTCCATCACATGGCTTTTTCACAAACTACAAACAGGACTTCTTATGGCTTTCTTTGAACAATGGCTTTCTTCTTGCCACTCTTCCATAAAGGCCAGATATTTTACGAATTTCCAAATTTACGAATTTACGAATTGTGCTCATAATGAATGACCCGGAAAAAAAACCAAAAAAAAAAACCGAATGAAACGAAAACTAACAATTTTTTTCGGCAGTGCACATGTCTACTGTACATTAAGCTTATTCATTTCATTAACCACTAAGCCACCGCCCACCGTCATATGATGGCGGGACGAGGCTTCTGTTGTTCTGGGCAGACGTCATATGACGTGATCGCCCTCCCGAGCAATGTCCGCCGGGCACCCGCGATTGCCAGGTAACAGAGCAGGACCGTGGATCTGTGCATGTAAACACAGATCCACGTCCTGTCAGAGAGGAGAGAAGACCGATGGTGTGTCCCTTGTAACATAGGGACACCGATCGGTCTCCTCCCCTAGTGAGTCCTCTCCTACCACAGTTAGAATCACCTCCCTAGATCATACATTAACCCCTCCATCGCCCCCTAGTGTTAACCCCTTCCCTGCCAGTCACATTTACACAGTAATCAATGCATTTTTATAGCACGGATCGCTGTATAAATGTGAATGGTCCCAAAAAATGTGTCAAAAGTGTCTGGAATGTCCGCTGCAATATCGCAGTCACAATAAAAATCGCAGATCGCCGCCATTACTAGTAAAAAATAAATAAATAAAAATGCTATAAATCTATCCCCTATTTTGTAGACGCTATAACTTTTGCGCAAACCAATCAATATACGCTTATCGTGATTTTTTTTACCAAAAATATGTAGAAGAATACATATCGGCCTAAACTGAGGAAAAAAATTGTTAAAAAAAAAAAATTGGATATTTATTATAGCAAAAAGTAAAAAATATTGTTTTTTTCAAAATTGTCCCTCTTCTTTTGTTTATAACGCAATAAATAAAAACCGCAGAGGTGATCAAATACCACCAAAAGAAAGCTCTATTTGTGGGGAAAAAATGATAAAAATTTCATTAGGGTGCAGTGTAACATGACTGCGCAATTGTCATTCAAAGTGCGACAGCGCTGAAAACTGAAAAATGGCTTGGGCAGGAAGGGGGTGAAAGTGCCCTGTATTGAGGTGGTTAATGAAGTTACTGAAAGCAGTTAACCACTTTGCCGACCGCCGCATGTACATATACGTCGGCAGAATGGCACGGCTGGGCAAATGGACGTACAGGTACGTCCCTTTGCTTTTTCCACCTTGTGGTCACGTGCGACCCTGCCGGGAGCTCCGTGAGTCGGATCGCAGGTCCCGCGGACTGAATCACTGCGGGGATACCTGCGATCGTCTCACGGAGCTATAGAACGGGGAGATGCTAATGTAAACAAGCATCTCACCGTTCTGCCTAGTGACACAGTCACTGATCATAGCTCCCTGTGATCGGGAGTTATGATCAGTGAAGTGTCGTTCGTAGCCCATCCCCCTAACAGTTAGAAACACTCCACAGGACACACTTAACCCCTCCCTAGCCCCCTAGTGGTTAAACCCTTCACTGCCAGTGTCATTTATACAGTAATCAATGCAATTTTATAGCACCGATTGCTGTAAAAATGACAATGGTCCCAAAAGTGTGTCAAAATTTTCGATGTGTCCGCCATAATGTCGCAGTCACGATAAAAATCGCAGATCGCCGCTATTACTAATTTATAAAAAAAATTATTAATAAAAATGTCATAAAACTAACCCCTATTTTGTAGACGCTATAACTTTTGCGCAAACCAATCAATAAACGCTTATTGCGATTTTTTTTACCAAAAATATGTAGAAGAATACATATCGACCTAAACTGAGGAAAAAAATAGTTTTTTGTAAATATTTTTTGGGGATATTTATTATAGCAAAAAGTATTTTTTCTAGTATTTTTAGAACAATACGTTTTTTTCAAAATTGTCGCTCTATTTTGGTTTATAGCGCAAAAAATAAAAACCACAGAGGTGATCAAATACCACCAAAAGAAAGCTCTATTTGTGGGGGAAAAAAAGGACATCAATTTTGTTTGGTAACCACGTCGCACGGCCGTGCAATTGTCAATTAAAGTGACGCAGTGCTGAATCGCAAAAAGTGCTCTGGTCTTTGGCCAGCCAAATGGTCCGGGGCTTAAGTGGTTGAAGTGGTTGTAAACCCTTACAGACAGGGGCGGACTGACCATTGAGCGATTAGGGCACTGCCCGAGGGCCCTGGGCCACTAGGGGGCCCCATCAGGGTTGCCAGCCTCAGTAAAACCAGGGACAGTATGTATAAATCTGTGTTTTTTTTACATCTGTCTGTGTATACTGTGTGATTGTATACTGTGTGTGTGTATACTGTGTGTCCCCATAATCTCTGATTGCCTGGGGGCCCCATAATCTCCTATTGCCCGGGGGCCCCATGAGTTATCAGTCCGCCCCTGCTTACAGACCACTTTTTGCTACAAGTTAGCCTATAATTAGGCTTACCTGTAGCTATCCAGGATACCTCCTAAACCTGCACGGTTTATTAGATATCCCCTGTATTTGCCGACATCATTGGCACATGCGCACTGACACAAACTGAAGCAACGGCACGTATGAGCCGTTGCTTCAGTGAGTGTGCCGTTACTGCGCGCATTCGCGGGAGTGACGTCATTGCGGCTCTGGCCAATCACAGCGCCGGAGCCGTGATACCCGGAAGTAACCCTCGGGAGTGATGTCGGCCGCTGAAGCGGTGTACGGGCACCACAGCGAGGGCTTCGATCTCAGGTGAGTATGCTATGCATACTAGCTCATTATGCCTTTGTCTTGCAGGTGCCACTGGGACCTCTGATTGTCCCTGGATGCAGACAGTTTGCCTCCAGCAGTCGCAGCATCGGACACGGGGCACCTTGCTGCAAGAGCCATGTGATGGGTGCCCGGCGCTAGTGATGGTCATGGCATCCAGCGCCGACGATTCTGGCCACATACAAACTGGCGGCAGCTAACCATTTAGCTATAAGCGCAGGGTGCTGCTGTGTCCAGATGTGGCGATGAAGCCCAGTCGCTCGTATGAATGAGCTGCCATTAGTAAATCTTTCTGAATGAGAAGATGTAAGCACGATACATCAGGACTCCCCCCTCCTCTTGCTGTTGGTGGAGGGGGGGGGGGGCGTTCCTAGCTAGTATTACAGGGCTGGACACACACACCTCCCTGCACTCTGCTGTACAATGCTGCTGGAGTGTGGACATTTCCAGCACTGACCCCCCTACCCCTGATGGGATCCTAACAACTGTGACTATTGCATTTAATCACCAGTAAAGAAAACAAATTGGAAAGCGTTTACATTGTGAAGGGCGCTGAGCAGGGGGGGCTCCATCAGCATTCCCACCCTGAGATCTTCGGCTACAATGTTACCAAACTTCCCTGGAACGTTCTATACTCTATGGATTATACTCATCATCCTGCAAACAGCCGCCTGTCAACAAGGTAACCATTTACCATCACTTCTATCACTGACATCGTTACAGTTCTTTTATTTCTGTAAATCACAGGAATTAATTTTTTTTTCTTTTGCACTTCCCTAAACCACTTTGGATTGTAAAGATATTAAAAGCAACTCTTGATTTTAGAAAAAAAAAAAAATATTGAAGAGTAATCAGGGAGTCAACCATGAATTAAATTTGAAGATGTGATATACTAATTGATAGCGGCATTAAACCCAAAAGCAAATTTTTATTATATTGTATCTTATAGGGATGCACCGATACCATTTTTTTTTTACGAGTACAAGTACCGATACTTTTTTTTTATTCCTTGCTGATACCAATTACCGATACCTACCGCAACTATTATGTTTTACCTTCAGCTGTCAGCAACGGTACAAAGCATTGAAAAGTTATTTACAAATGAAATAAATAGATTTTTTTTTTTTAATTTAGCGCTTTTTCGATGTGAAATGTGTAAATATATGTTAAGATATATGTGTAAAAATATTCACTAACAAAGCAAACAAAAAAAAAAAGTTTTAATTGTTTATCGTTTATATTGTTTTTTTTTTTTTTTTACAACGAGTACCGATACTTTTTTTTTATTCCTCGCCAATACCAATTACCGATACCTAACGCAACTATTATGTTTTAACTTCAGCTGTCAGCAACGGTACAAAGCATTGAAAAGTTATTTACAAATTAAAAAAATAGTTTTTTTTTTTTTAATTTAGCGCTTTTTCGATGTGAAATGTGTAAATATATGTTAAGATATATGTGTAAAAATATTCACTAACAAAGCAAACAAAAAAAAAGTTTTAGTTGTTTATCGTTTATAAAATAGACCTGAACAAAAGAAAAAAAGCAGGAAAATAATAATTAAATGGGGGAGAATAGGGAGTTAATTAAGGCTGATTAGAGTAAATTAAGGGTTATTAGGGGTTAAACAGAGGAACATTTCTTCATCCCTCTGATCTGCAGATGAAGAAACTATAAAATATACAAAAAGAAACAATGTTTCTTTTTATTTTAATGTTTCAGGGCTGAGCAATGTTGTTAATAAACATTTCCGGCTGCTTTTTTTTTTTTTTGATAGCTCCAATTACCGGACTTCTTTAACACTGGGGAGACCCACTGACAGCTCAAAGAACTGAGCCTAAAAGTATCAGTTTCAGGTATCGGTGCATTTGCACGAGTACTGATACTTGTGCAAATACTCGGTATCAGCACCGATACCGATACTAGTATCGGTGCAACCCTAGTATCTTACTAATACTTAGATGTGATGGCTGCATTCGTTTTCTTTTTTTAGGCTTTCTTTCTTCTATTATCACCTGGTGATCTGACCAATAAGTCTGTTAGTTTTCAAAAGAACAAGCTCTCCTGCAGATGTAACCATTTACCACTGGTGCTTACAATGATCAGCTTTCATTTATTTATTTAAAACTTTTATCCCAAAAGGAAACAAACTGCTGTAACTGCAGTGTGAGCTGGAGTTTGGCTTTGGTTTGTTAATGTATTTAAATCTGCTAGTACATCTAACACTCCCCGGTTTGTTAATGTATTTAAATCTGCTAGTACATCTAACACTCCCCTGCCCCCCAGACTGACAATACTGCTGTTCATAGGTGCCCCTTGTGATCCTTCATGCAGAGTGGAGGCACTCCAATACAGGAGGTGTGTTATTGGCCAGATCACCAGGTGAAAACAGAGGGTGAAAAAAATATAAGTTGTCATCAGCATGGGTTTACGAAAGGTCGTTCTTGCCAGACCAATCTGTTAACGTTCTACAAGGAAGTGAGTTGCCATCTAGACAGGGGGAGGCATGTGGATGTGGTGTATCTGGATTTTGCAAAGGCATTCGATACAATCCCCCATAAGCTCTTGATCTACAAGCTGAGGTCTACATGGGTGGACCATAAGGTTTGTTCTTGGGTAAAAAAAACTGGTTACAGGGGCGTGTCCAAAGGGTGGTGATAAATGACGTGTACGCAGACTGGTCTGGAGTGGTAAGTGGGGTGTCCCAAGGCTCTGTCTTGGGACCAATTCTTTTCAATTTATTCATAAATGATATAGAGGATGGGATAAACAGCTCAAGCTCAGTTTTTGTGGACGACACAAAATTAGGCAGGGCAATAACTTCACATCAGGATATAGAAATTTTACAGAAAGACCTGAACAAAATAATGGGGTGGGCAACTACATGGCAAATGAGGTTCAATGTAGGGTGACCAGATGTCCCCGATTTCCAGGGACAGTCCCCAGACTGAGGACAATGTCCCCAGACCAAGTCTGTCCCCGGTTTTGTCCCCGGATCATAACGTAGACAGGAAATCCCATGCTGGCTGAAAAAACAGCCTTGTGGCTTGAATGCCGACACCCCCTGCTGGACAATCTCACCGCCGCTCCTGCTGCTCTATAGTGGAGCCAAAAATTGACTGTGTGGAGGGCTGAGACTGAGAGGTGAGCTGATGGTGGGGGGAGGGGGGGTCTGATTGTACACAGGTGAGGGCAGTGGGGGAGCAGGGGTCTGAGATGATGGAGCGTGGAGCGATGGAGAGTTTAGCTGTTGTGAGGAAAGGGCTAAGAGGTGGTATGCCTAGCGCTCTGTGTATTATGCAGTCCTGTGCCCAGTGCTCTGTGTATTATCATACCTCCCAACTTTTTGAGATGGGAACAAGGGACACCTATCAGCAAAAGTATGCAGGCATAGGACACACCCCCTGCCACACCCCCTTAAAGGAGAATTTTACAAAAAAAACAAGATTGGTTAAACCCACAAGTGCTTTTTTTTACCACTACTATTCCAGAGGGACATTGCTCCAAATCAGGGACAGTCCCTCGAAATCAGGGACAGTTGAGAGCTATGGTATTATGCGGTCCCGTGCCCAGCGCTCTGTGTATTATGTGGTCCCGTGCCCAGCGCTCTGTGTATTATGCGGTCCTGTGCCATTTGCCGATAATAAAAAAAATATGTCCCCGGGTTTCATTTTAAAAATGTGGTCACCTTACTTTAATGTGGAGAAATATAAGGTAATGCACTTGGGGCAAAAAACATAAATGCAAACTACTCACTAGGGGGAGAACCTCTGGGGGAATCAAGGGTGGTGAAAAATCTGGTGGTCCTAGTAGATGACAGACTGAACATTAGCATGCAATGCCAAGCTGCAGCTACCAAAACTGGCAGAATATTAGCATGCATAAAAAAAGGGATATAATCCAGAGATAGAACGATAATCCTACCACTTTATAAAACTCTGGTTAGACCACATCTGGAGTATTCTGTTCAGTTCTGGTCACCAATCCTTAGAAGGGATGTGCTGGAACTGGAGAGAGTCCAAAGAAGGGCAACAAAACTAATAAGGGGATTGGAGGACCTCGATTACGAGGAACGACTGCAAACACTAAATCTATTCTCGCTGGAGAAGAGACGCTTGAGAGGAGATGTGATAGCGATTTACAAATACCTCAATGGTGGTCCCAGCATAGGAAAAAACTATTCAGTCTCAAGGAGTAGGAGAAGAGGACACACTATGAGATTGGAGGAGAAGCAGTTTAACCTTAAACTGTGTAGGGGGTTTTCACTGTCAGGGCAATAAGGATGTGGAACTCTCTTCCACAATTGGTGGTGGCTGCGGGGAGTTTGGATCATTTTAACCACTTGCCGGCCGCCATATAGCAAAATGATGTCGGCAAAGTGGTTGCGATATCCTGACCGGACGTCATATGACTTTCTCAGGATATCAAGCCGTTGCGCTCCACCGGAGGCGCGCATTGCGGCGATCGTTGTTGCGGTGTGTCAGTCTGACACACCGCAACTCCGATCTGGGTAAAGAGTCTCTTTTTTTTTTTTTTGCTAGAAAATTACTTCAAACCCCCAAACTTTATATATGTTTTTTCAGACACCCTAGAGAATAAAATGGTGGTCGATGCAATACTTTATGTCACACCGTATTTGGGCAGCGGTCTTACAAGCACAATTTTTTGGAAAAAAATACACTTTTTTGAATTAAAAAATAAGACAACTGTAAAGTTAGCCTAATTTTTTTCTATATTGTGAAAGATAATGTTATGTTGAATAAATTGATACCCAACATGTCATGCTTCAAAATTGCGCCCGCTCGTGGAATGGCGACAAACTTCGACCCTTAAAAATCTCCTTAGGCGACAATTTATAATTTTTATAAAAAAAAATTATAAAAATTTCTACAGGTTACCAGTTTTGAGGAGGTATTGGGCTAGAATTATTGCTCTTGTTCTAATGATCGCGGCGATACCTCACATGTGTGGTTTGAACACTGTTTTCATATGCGGGCGAGACGTATGTATGCATTCGCTTCTGTGCACGAGCTCGGCGGGACGGGGCGCTTTAAATTTTATTTTTTCCTTATTTATTTTACTTTTTATTTTTTATTTTTACACTGTCTTTTAAAAAAAAAAATGTTGGGTCACCTTTATTCCTACTACAATGTAAACATCCCTTGTAATACAAAAAAATCATGACAGGACCTCTTAAATGTGAGATCTGGGGTCAAAAAGACCTCACATCTCATATTTACACTTAAAAGAAATAAAAAAAAAGAAATAAAAATAAAATTTCTTTTTTTTTTTTTTTTTTCCAATAATTTTTTTTTTCCCCCTTTAACACCATTGGGCGGAAGGGACGTTTGACGTCACTTCCCTCATCCAATGATATGGAGCCAAGTGGGGGCCATCTTTCCCTCACTCGACTCCATGCCTCAGAGGGGAGAGGACCCGATCATCTCCACCACTATCAACGGTAAGCGGCGGAGACCACCGCGGAGCGGCGGGAGGGGGCTGGGCACCTCTCCCACCGCTGATAAAAGTGACCTTGCTGCGAATCCGCCACAAAGACCACTTTTATCTGAAAGCGGACCGCTCGCTCTTTAAAAAGATACTGGGGGTTATGTTAGTAGTTAGTAGTTAAGGCCAATCAACTTACAAAGTAGTGGTGTCAAAAGATAAGCACGACAGACAGCAAGCAGCATTCCCTCCATATTTCTCAAATAATTTCATATCTTAGATTGTAAGCTCTAAGGAGCAGGGCCCTCTGATTCCTATTCCTACTGTATTAAAGTGTATTGTATTTGTACTGTCTACCCTCAAGTTGTAAAGCACTACGTAAACTGTTGACGCTATATAAATCCTGTATAATAATAGTAATAATAATATGCAGTGTTAATTTCGTAGACTAAAATGTTTTTGTCGCCTAAATAAATACAGCAATAATGTTTGAAAGAGAAGATAGCTAAGACCCCTCCAATTGGGTCCTACCTCTTCCAAAAAAGGAGAGTTTAGGACTATTGCGGTACCAAAGAGGTATGGACAAGGGTATATATAAAATCTTTCAGTTTATTGAAAAATAAGACATTAAAAGGTCCATATATGGACACCATTATGAATAAACAATGACATTTATTCTACCCTTTAGGGTAGAATAAAGAAGGAGAGGTGCAGGATTATTGGGTCTACTCACATCTCTTGGGTATAGGATGTAGGACTCTGGGCTACCCCTAAAGGCTGCTCCTCTACTTGGCTCTCTGCTCTGTTATCTGATTGCAGGTAAAAGGAATGTGCTGTCATTGCTAGGATGATTGAAAGCGGGAAATATTAGGGCTGTCCCGATACCACTTTTCTAAGACCGAGTACAAGTACCGATACTTTTTTCAAGTACTCGCAGATACCGATTACCGATACTTTTTATTAATGTCATGTGACACTTTTCAAAGCACAATACAGACTAATGATAAGTGACACTGATGAGTACTGATAGGTGGCACTGACTGATGGCTGGCACTGATGGGTGGGTACTGACTGATGGCTGGCACTGACGGCTGGCACTGATAAGCACTGATAGGTGGCACTGACTAATGGGTAAACCTAGGCTAGCTCTAATTGACTAAATGAGAAGCTGTCAACATAGAAAAGTGTGTACACACAAAGTATCAAATAATATTAAAATTATGTGACTATATAAACTGGCAATTGACACCTGACTACATCACCCTTTGATGAAGTCACGTGTTCAGTGACAAAACGCGTCAGGGGAGAGCCAGGTGTCGTCACTATGGTCACGGCCGAGACCGAAAGTACCCTACAGAAGCTGTCCATATGATTTCTAAACTGTAACTTAGTAAGTTTTTTTAATAAATGATGCATGACTTATTACATCTGATGAGCCTGGAATATACCCTGGTATGTGCTGAGGATATCTGTGGGAGTCGATCAATTGCTGAGGATCCATTGTTTACCCATACCAAGGCTTGATTTGACCCGTGGGGGTCTTTGTATAAGGTGAGAGCCTGGGGCAAATGAGTGGCGCATAACAATAGTGATAACAATTGGATGAAGTGGATTTTGTTCGGTTGCTTTGCACATGCACTTTTTTCTCCTATATGAACTGTCACTTTGTAGTTTTAGTTGCTTTTTTGGACTTTTATTGCACTATCAGCACTTTTGGAGGATCTGTTTGCACTTTATTCATATGCTTGCACTTTATTAGATGTTTAAATGCATGATCATTATTGCATATTATGCTGAAAATTGTTTACACTTGATCAGTCAATTTATAGCTTTAGCACGTTTTTATTATTATTATCATCTATCTTAGTGTATACGCATTTTTGAGTCAGCGCCACATATTTATTTATTTTTTACTTATGGGCACTGATATGTGGCACAGGAAGGAGCTGGGCAGTTGTGGAAGTGCCCCAAGGGGGTAGGAGTGAGAGAGACGTGCTGTGCCAAACCGTGCTGTGCCAAGCTGTGTATTGCCAGAAAAAGAGCGGACTGCTGTGCTGGACACTGGAACCAAGAGGCTCATTTGAATGCGGGCATCCACTATCCAGAATCGCTCTCCAGGTCAACATTGCATCTGCCACCGCCTATTGTGCTGCTGCTTAAGGGGGCCCCCCCACCACAAGAACCACTTGTTGCCATAATTGATTACCACAGAGGAGTTTGGTGACAGGGTCTCTGACCTGCTTTACAAATATAACTATCTGTTAACCCTTCCTTCAGTCTAGACTTGACAAAGAGCGACATCTCCACAATCCCCTTTTGCTACAATAGTTCTATCACACTTGCTGCTGTATCCATCGGTAAGCAAAGTCCCTCAAAGTAAAATACAGAGCCTAAAGCGGTTCCTATCCCAAAACGCTGACTTTGCTTTACTTTTCATCCGCTCCCCATTGTTGCATAATATCCTGATCTGTATACCCCCCCCAACTACCCTTTGAACTTGCCACACTTCTAAGTTGCTGCACTAAGGAGTCTAAAGACTTACTGAGCCTAACTTTACATCAGATTGTTGTTGAATGCCATCCTCTTGAGTCATCTTAACCTTTTTGCACACCAACAGTTTAAAGGGCCCCAACGTTGCCGGCAGAAGCTCACCATAAAGACTGCCCAAGTTACTACACTCCTGAGGGCTGAACTGGGTTGCTGTTATTAAGTTCAGGTTTCAACTGACCTAAGCCTAGCTCCTTTGTTTGAGAGCTCTCAAGTGAATTATCCTGTTATAATCCTCTTTCTAATTCTCCTTGGTCACATCAGGTGTACCCTCTCATACAGAGAGCTATAGTTTACGCTCCTGCTACTGCAGTATACACTGGGTTTGATTCCACAGGAACCTCTGGTGTATTGCAGCTGCTTTTGTAGTGTTTATGTGCAATAATATTGATGTACCAAACTGCTTTGTTATATTTATGTTTTCAATCTGCCAATACAGTCTGATTGTCCTTTTAAAGGGCAGTGTGTGCAATCTTTGTATGTCTGCTGGGAGTCCCCAGCTAAGGTATTCTGGTGGTGCCAGTGAGTATGAGGCTTTGTCTAGGGCTAGAGAGGGCAGAGCACACAAACTTACCAATGGCTCCTGTGGGGGTAGCGCTACACGAGCTATACCATGACCTGGATAAATGAGAACCTTCACAGAGACTAAGGACGTGAAGCACCCACAATGCACCCAATATACTAAGAGAACATGTGACTTAGGTTGCCTAGCCTTCAAGTCACATGATGGAGTCCAGGGGAAGCAATTTTAATCCGTGGTCAGATAGAGGTACCTTTTGCTCAGGCAATAATGTGAGTTGGTAATGCTGAAGAAAGGGATGTTGAAACCGCTACCGGCTGTAGACCTTGATGTATGTTGGGTATGTAAGCAAGCTGTCTGTACTCGGCAAAGTATGTTTATTCTACAATGCATACATTACACAGCCTGTCTATCCTTAATAATAATAATAAGCACACATGGCCTGTTATCAGGCTTTTTCTGGCCCTTTGAAGTTTTTCTGGGTGTTGTAACTTGTCATGTAAACTCCGGTAGACGGTCCTGAGGAACACGATGAATGTCCTTACAAACATGAAAGGAAGTGTCCCATCTATAAAGAGCTTAGCCTCGTCTGGCTAATGATATATAATGTCATTTCTGACTTATCATATAAACATCATTCCATTACAATGGGTGAGAGATAATCTCGCTACATAGTATTTGTTTATCGTGACACGCAAAATGATATTTAGAGTCCCATTAAGTGAAAAAGATTGTATTCTGGTAACTGTGTGGAGTAATATTTATTTATTACAGGTACTTATATAGCACCATCAATTTATGCAGCACTTCATATTTATTACACATTCACATCAATCCCTGCCCTCAAGGAGCTTACAGTCTAAGGTCCCTAACTCCCATTTATACATACACATACTAGGGACAATTTAGAAAGGAGCCAGCATGTCTTTGGTCATACCTCCCAACTGTCCCTGATTTCGAGGGACTGTCCCTGATTTGGAGCAATGTCCCTCTGTCCCTCATTCCTCCTCATTTGTCCCTCATTTTGGTCTGATCTATATAGTTGTATATAAAATGCACTTTTTATCTTTCAAAAAGGGTTTCCCAGTGCTAAACCTTTTGTCCAATTTCTAAATTGCTGCATTTGAACATTTTAAAAGCCAATATAAAGGAGTAGTAGTGGAAAAAAAGCACTTGTGGATTTAATTAACCTTTTTGGGGGGTTAATTCTCCTTTAAGGGGGTGTGTCCTATGCCTACATACATTTGCTAGTTGGTGTCCCTCATTCCCATCTCAAAATGTTGGGAGGTATGTCTTTGGAGTGTGGGAGGAGTACCCGGAGGAAACCCACGCAAGCACAGGGAGAACCTGCAAACTCCATGCAGGTAGTGCCGTGGTTGGGATTTAAGCTGACAACCCTAGAGCTGCCAGGTGGAAGAGCTAACCACTACACCGCTATCATTAACCACTTGCCGACCGCCTACCGCGTATTTACTGTGGCAGTTTGGCTCCATTGCACAAAATCACATACCTGTACGCCATTTCGTGCAACCGCCACTGGGTTGGACACAGGGGATGCCAGTCAGCAGGTTCCGACGGACCAAATGTTCCACGATCATTCCCAGGAGAGGCAGAACTGCGATCTGCCTCTGTAAACCAGGCAGGTCGCCGTTCTGACAGGGGAGAAGATGGAGATCTTGTGTTCCTGCTCAGCAGGAACACCGATCTCTGTCTTCGCCCAGTCAGAGCAAGCACCCCCTAGGGACACACGTAACCCTTTGATCGCCCCTGATGTTAAAGAGGAGTTCCAGCCGTTTTTTGTGTTTATTAAAAGTCAGCAGCTACAAAAAGTGTAGCTGCTGACTTTTAATAAACAGACACTCACCTGTCCCACGGTCTAGCGTTGCGGTGCCCGAAGCCTCGTATCTCTCCCTCTCCTCTCCACATTGCAAATGTTGACACCCGGCTGTGACAGCTTGTAGCTTCACAGCCGGGTGTGCACAGCCGGGCGTCCTGAATGGCCGGGCAATCTTCTCGGACATGTGAAGTGTCCCAGAAGATTGCAGAGAGGGAGGGGGAGAGGAGAACTTCTGCTTGTGGAGCCGCGGCGCTCAGAGCTGAAGTGGGAGCTGGGTACCTGTTAAAACTAGGTACCTGCTCCCCCCCCCCCCCAAAAAAAAAATGGCATGCCAAATATGGCATGTCAGGGGGTCAGGGGTCCTTTAACCCCTTCCCAGCCAGTGTCATTAGTACAGTTAAAGTACATATTTTTAGCACTGATCACGGTGTTAGTATCCCTGGTCCCCAAAAAAGTGTTAAAAGTATCAGTTAGGTGTCCGATTTGTCTGCTGCAATGTCGCAGTCCCGCTAACAAATCGCTGATCGCCGCCATTACCAGTAAAAGAGAAAAAAAAATTCCATAAAAATATCCCATCGTTTGTAGATGCTATAACTTTTGTGCAAAACAATCAATATACCCTTATTAAGAAATTTGTTTTTTTCATTTGTTTTATTGGATATGTTTTAAAGCAGAAAATAAAAAATATTATTATTTTTTTTAAATTGTCGCTCTTTTTTTGTTTATAGCGCAAAAAATAAAAGCCGCAGAGGTGATCAAATACCACCAAAAGAAAGTTCTATTTGTGGGAAAGAAAGGACATCAATTTTATTTGGACGCAGCGTCGCACGGCCGCGCAAATTGTCAAATAAAGTAACGCAGTGCCGTATCGCAAAAAATGGCCTGGTCAGGAAGGGGGTAAAACCTTCTGGGGCTGAAGTAGTTAACTGCTTGCCGCCCGCGTAACGTCATATGACGTTGCGGACTTAGAGCGGTGATATCTGAATGATGGGTGCATTTACAGGCATCATTCAGATATCTCCTTTTAGAGACGGCGATTCCCTTCAGGTTAAGAATGATGATAGTGGCTGTTCAGCCGTTTGATCGTTCTTACAGGCAGCGGCTTCTACCGGCTCGCCTCTGCCATCGGCAAACCGGAGAAGGAACCGACTGGGCCCACATGCTGACCATAGAGATTTCCGGCCGTCCAGATGGTCTCCAGAGTCTCTATGATCATTCGGAGGCTGGGCACATAGTTATGACGTTACGCCCAGCCTCTGGATATGAAGAAATGCCTCCGCCTTGGCTGGAAAGCTGAGATCTTTTATTTATTTATTTATTTATTTTATTTCAGGCTTCCCAGCCTAGAGGTGAGATGTGGGGACTTATTGACCCCTTATCTCACTGTAAAGAGGACCTTTCACGCACTTTTCCAATTACAAGGGATGTTTACATTTCTTGTAATAGCAATAAAAGTGATCAAAAAATACATTTTTAAGAAGAAAGTGTCAAAATAGAAAATAAAATTAACAATTAAAAGAAAAAAAAAAAGTAAAGTGCCCCTGTCCCCGCATGCTCGCTCGCAGAAGCGAACGCATAAGTAAGTCGCGCCCACATATGTAAACGGCATTCAAACTACACATGTGAGGTATCGCCCCGAACGTTAGAGCGAGAGCAATAATTCTAGCACTAGACCTCCTCTGTAACTCAAAAAATTTAACCAATATGTAAGCATCATGGGATATGTAGTTCCAAAACATCTGGGGTGCCAAGGTTCGACATCACTGGCCTATGGGGTTGATTTACTAAAGGCAAAAAGACTGTGCACTTTGCAAAGTGCAGTTGCTCCAGAGCTTAGTAAATGAGCACAAGCTCTGCTGACGTCCATCATCCAATCATGTTCAAGCAAAAATGCGTTTTTTTTTAAATTTTCCTTACACATGATTGGGTACTGTTTGCAAAGTGAAGCTTCACCTAAATTTACTAAGGTCTAGAGCAGGCATGTCCAAAGTCCTGCCTGCGGGGCAATTGCAGCCGCGTTCGAGTTTTGAATGGCCCGCCTGGTTATCAGGACTAGGGATGAGCTTCGTGTTCGAGTCGAACCCATGTTCGACTCGAACATCGGCTGTTCGACCGTTCGCCGAATTGCGAACAATATGGGCCGTTCGCGCCAAATTCGTGTGGCGCGTCACGGCCCATAATTCACTGCGGCATCGCAGTGCATTGCTTGCTGATGATTGGCCAAGCATGCACTATGACCCGCATGTTTGGCCAATCACAGCGCCGCCTGAACAGAGAGCCGTAATTGGCCAAAGCCAAGGAGGCTTTGGCCAATTATGGCTCAGGGGATTTAGTACACGCCCCACACTATATAAGGCCGCCTGCACGGCGGCCCTGTGTAGTGTGTGTTCCGGCGTTCATAGATAGAGAGAGAGAGAGAGAAAGACAGACAGTGTCATTTAATTTGAGTTAGATAGATTAGGCAGAACAGTCAGTCAGTTAGCTGCACTTACAGTGTATTGTGTATATATATGCATCCCAGGTGTTGCATATATATATATACACTGTATTCAGTTTAGCTAGATCCGTTCCTGTTATCTTCTAGACTATTTACATTTAGTGCAGTGCGTCCTGCTCACAGTGTTCAGCTAGATCCGTTCCTGTTATCTTCTAGACTATTTACATTTAGTGCAGTGCGTCCTGCTCACAGTGTTCAGCTAGATCCGTTCCTGTTATCTTCTAGACTATTTACATTTAGTGCAGTGCGTCCTGCTCACAGTGTTCAGCTAGATCCGTTCCTGTTATCTTCTAGACTATTTACATTTAGTGCAGTGCGTCCTGCTCACATTGTTCAGCTAGATCCGTTCCTGTTATCTTCTAGACTATTTACATTTTGTGCAGTGCGTCCTGCTCACAGTGTTCAGCTAGATCCGTTCCTGTTATCTTCTAGACTATTTACATTTAGTGCAGTGCGTCCTGCTCACAGTGTTCAGCTAGATCCGTTCCTGTTATCTTCTAGACTATTTACATTTAGTGCAGTGCGTCCTGCTCACAGTGTTCAGTTAGATCCGTTCCTGTTATCTTCCTACTGACAGGCAGGCTTGTCTGGTTACAGTATATAAAGCTACCTGAAGAAAATTACTGGTGTTCTATTTGATCCTATTAGTACCACGGTCAGGCAGCTAGACTATTTACATTTAGTACAGTGCGTCCTGCTCACAGTGTTCAGCTAGATCCGTTCCTGTTATCTTCCTACTGACAGGCAGGCTTGTCTGGTTACAGTATATAAAGCTACCTGAAGAAAATTACTGGTGTTCTATCCCAGCTTAGTGCAGCTACAGGCCATTAGTATGTCTGGAAGGCCAAGAAGGAGAGGCAGACAGTCACAAGCCAATAAGAGAGGGCAAGCAGGCTCTGTGTCTAGTGCTGGTCGTGGAGACGGTGCATCCTCATCAGCACGTGGCCATGGGACACGCTTGGCCTTTTTTTCGGCAGCTGGCCGTGTTGAGCCGCAACATGCGGAAGACTTGGTCGAGTGGATGACCAAGCCGTCCTCATCCTCCTCATCCTCTCTCACCCATGCCCAGGGTGCTTTGTCTGGCAAAGCAGCGGCCTCTTCCCTCAGCTCAATGTCATCAGTGACTCCTTCCCTAGCTCCACCATGTCCTCCTGAGGATTCCCTCGAACTGTTTGACCACAGTGTTGGGTACATGCTCCAGGAGGATGCCCAGCGTTTGGAAGACTCTGATGATGATACTGAGCTCGATGAAGGCAGTAACATGAGCACGGACAGAGGGGGTGCCCAAGAAGGACAGCAATCTGGCAGTCATGCTCCCCCTGCTGCAGCATACTGCCAGGTTTGCTCCAGTGATGGAGGAGGGAGGGGATGATGAGGTCACTGACTCAACGTGGGTGCCTGATAGGAGAGAGGAGGAGGAGGAGGAGGAGGCGGCACATCACCAACGAGGCAGGATGCCCTCCAGGGGCCAGCCTAAGGGGAGCACATTGACTGCATCACACCCCAAAGCTCCACATGTGCAGGGCGCTGCAGTCTCTGCGCGTTATTCAAAAAGTTCTTTGGTGTGGGCCTTTTTTGAGACGAGTGCATCAGATCGCACCGCTGCTATTTGCAACATATGTCTCAAGCGTATCTCACGTGGCCAAAACATCTCCCGCTTGGGTACCACATGCTTGACCAGACATATGTTGACCTGCCATGCAGTTCGTTGGCAAGCGTATCTAAAAGACCCACACCAAAGAACAAAGAGGATCTCTCCTGGCTCCTCATCAGCTGAGATTTCCAACCCCACTAGACCTCCAGTCCTCTCTGAGACCTGCAGTGAGAGGAATGAAGGTGTAGAATTAGGTGTGTCACAGCCAAGTACTTGTGGGCAATCTGCTTTTGGTACACCGACGTCAGATTGTACCAGGCAAATTTCCCTGTCCCAGCTGCTGCACCGCCGAAAGAAGTTTGCTCCCAGCCATCCACATGCCCAGCGGTTGAATGCTAGCTTGGCAAAATTGCTAGCACTTCAACTGCTGCCTTTTCAGTTGGTAGACTCTGCCCCCTTCCGTGAGTTTGTGGAATGTGCGGTTCCTCAGTGGCAGGTACCCAAACGCCACTTTTTCTCACGGAAGGCGATTCCGGCTCTCTACCGGCATGTGGAAGGCAATGTCCATGCCTCGCTGGACAGGGCGGTCAGCGGTAAGGTGCATATTACCGCTGACTCATGGTCCAGCAGGCATGGACAGGGACGTTACCTAAGTTTCACGGCGCATTGGGTGACTCTGCTGGCAGCTGGGAAGGATGCAGGACAAGGTGCAGTAGTGTTGGAGGTTGTTCCGCCACCACGCCTCCAAAATGCTAATGATTGTGACACACCTCTCTCCTCCACCCCCTCCTCTTCTTCTTCCTCCATGGCCTCTTCCTCGGAACCAGCGGTGCTCCGTAGTCGTTCAAGGGGCTACGCAAGTACGCAGGCCAAAAGATGTCATGCGGTGCTTGAGCTGGTGTGCTTGGGGGACAGGAGCCACACTGGGGCAGATGTTCTGTCAGCTCTGCAGGGGCAGGTTCAGAGGTGGTTGACGCCACGCCAACTTAAGGCAGGAATGGTGGTTTGCGACAATGGCACCAACCTCCTCTCTGCCCTCCGACAGGGACAAATGACCCATGTGCCCTGTTTGGCTCACGTCCTTAACTTGGTGGTGCAGCAGTTCTTGGGCAGGTACCCGGGCTTACAGGATGTCCTGAGGCAGGCCAGGAAAGTCTGTGTGCATTTCCGCCGGTCATATAATGCCAGTGCTCGGCTGACGGACCTCCGAAAGGAGTTTAACCTGCCCAAGAACCGCCTAATCTGTGACATGCCCACCAGGTGGAACTCAACGTTGGCCATGCTGCAGCGGCTGCACGCGCAGCAGAGGGCCATCAATGAGTACCTGTGCGACTATGGCACCAGGACAGGGTCAGGGGAGCTTGGTTTTTTTTCCCCACGCCAGTGGGCCATGATCAGGGATGCATGCACTGTCCTGTCACCATTCGAGGAGGCCACGAGGATGGTGAGCAGTGACAGTGCATGCATCAGTGACACTGTCCCCCTTGTCCACCTGTTGGAGCACACGCTGCGTGGAATAATGGACAGGGCACTTGAGGCAGAACAGAGGCAGGAAGAGGAGGACTTCCTTAGCTCTCAAGGCCCCCTTTATCCAGACAGTGTTCCTGCGTGCCCGCCAATCACACAGGAAGAGGACGAGGAGGAGGAGGAGGAGGAAGATTGTGTCAGTATGGAGGTGGAGCCTGGCACTCAGCATCAGCAGCAGTCTTTAAGGGATCAGTCCCAAGAAACACATGGACTTGTACGTGGCTGGGAGGAGGTGGTTGCGGACGTTGTCGTCCTTAGTGACCCAGAGGACTCCGGACCGAATGCCTCAGCAAACCTACGCTGCATGGCCCCCCTGATCCTGCAAAGCCTGCGTAAGGATCCTCGTATTCGTGGTATCAAGGAGAAGGACCAATACTGGCTGGCAACCCTCCTTGATCCACGTTACAAGGGTAAGGTTGCGGACCTTATCTTGCCATCACAGAGGGAGCAGAGGATGAAACATCTTCGGGAGGCCTTGCAGAAAGGTCTGTGCAATGCGTTCCCAGAGACTGGGAGGTTACCATCTCCTGTTTCTGGACAACGTGTTGCTGAGGCTTCGGTCAGTCAAAGAAGGAGCGGTGGAGAAGGTGGCCGTCTGACCGATGCGTTCAGACAATTTTTTGGTCCGCAGCCCCAAGGTATGATCGGTTCCAGCAACCATCGCCAGCGTCTGTTTTACATGGTGCAGGAATACCTAGGGGCAAGATCAGATTTGGACACCTTTCCCACCGAAAATCCTCTGGGTTACTGGGTCTTGAGGATGGATCACTGGCCAGAGCTTGCACAGTATGCAATTGAGCTACTGGCCTGTCCTGCATCCAGCGTTCTTTCGGAACGCACATTCAGTGCTGCTGGAGGCGTGGTAACCGATCACAGGGTGCGTCTGTCCACCGACTCGGTCGATCGGCTGACCTTCATAAAAATGAATCAGTCTTGGATCACCACCAGCTACCAAGCACCTGATGCTGATGTAACTGAATAATTTTTTTTGAAATCTCAGATCCCTTCAAAGACTGCCTATGCTGATGCTGAGTGACTATCCCTGAGTAATTATCCTCTTCCTCCTCAATCATCACGCTGATAGCTTGTAAGAACATTTTTGGTTCTGGGCGCCACCACCAGTGCCTAAGGCACAATTTTTCAGCCCCTGTCTAACAGGGGCGTGTAATTACAATTTTTGATGCAATACTTTGCAGCAGGGCTCGTTCCTGCGTTCCAACTAGAGTGTCTGTGAGGGGTTGCAGTGTTGTGGCACCAGCACCAGTGCCTAAGGCCCAATTTTTCTGCCCCTGTCTAACAGGGGCGTGTAATTACAATTTTTGATGCAATACTTTGCAGCAGGGCTCGTTCCTGCGTTCCAACTAGAGTGTCTGTGAGGGGTTGCAGTGTTGTGGCACCAGCACCAGTGCCTAAGGCCCAATTTTTCTGCCCCTGTCTAATAGGGGCGTGTAATTACAATTTTTGATGCAATACTTTGCAGCAGGGCTCGTTCCTGCGTTCCAACTAGAGTGTCTGTGAGGGGTTGCAGTGTTGTGGCACCAGCACCAGTGCCTAAGGCCCAATTTTTCTGCCCCTGTCTAACAGGGGCGTGTAATTACAATTTTTGATGCAATACTTTGCAGCAGGGCTCGTTCCTGCGTTCCAACTAGAGTGTCTGTGAGGGGTTGCAGTGTTGTGGCACCAGCACCAGTGCCTAAGGCCTAATTTTTCAGCTCCTGTTCAACAGGGGCATGTAATTACAATTCTTGATCTAATATTTCACAGCAGGGCCCTGTGAGGGCTTACAGTGTTGTGGCCACAACAACACCTAAGGCCCAAATTTCTGCTGAGTATATAGGGCAGGACCCTACTTTCAAACATCTAACTTACAAACGACTCCTACTTGCAAACGGAAGGAGACAACAGGAAGTGAGATGAAATCTACCCCTAGGAAGGGAAATTCTCTCCTGTAAGAGTTAATATGGGAAAACAATTTCTCCTTTCCACTGATGCTTTCCAATCCTTGTTCCACAAAAAAACCCTAATTTTCAAAAAACATTTTTCATTGGGACAAAAAGTGAGGTGAAATCTTCTGAAGAGAAGGAAAGACAGCAAAACAAATGTCACAGGGGTGATAACCCTTCCCTATGTTTTCCAAAAAGCTTAAAAAAGATTTTTTGGCTGGAGCTAAACACGTTAAAAATGTACCCGTTCAAAATTACAAAGAGATTCTACTTAACAACAAACCTACAGTCCCTGTCTTGTTTGCACCGCCTATATACTGCTGTTCAGAGTATATAGGGCCTTTCCTTATTTTAATTTGGGTGCGGGGTTCCCCTTAATATCCAGACAAGACCCAAAGGGCCTGGTAATGGACTGGGGGGTACCCATGCCGTTTGTCTCACTGATTTTCATCCATATTGCCATGACCCGACATGACATTAAACCCGCAAGCAGTTTTAAATGAGATTTTTTCCTTTAAAAATGACATTTGGTGCAGGGACTGTTCTAAACACGGGAAACACGCGTCACTTTACAGACATACTATAGACACCCCCCAGGTACGATATTTAAAGGAATATTTCACTTTTTTTTTTTTACTTTAACCACTTCAGCCCCGGAAGGATTTACCCCCTTCCTGACCAGAGCACTTTTTACAATTCGGCACTGCGTCGCTTTAACTGCTAATTGCGCGGTCATGCAATGCTCTACCCAAACGAAATTTGCGTCCTTTTCTTCCCACAAATAGAGCTTTCTTTTGATGGTATTTGATCACCTCTGCCGTTTTTATTTTTTGCGCTATAAACGGAAAAAGACTGAAAATTTTGAAAAAAAATGATATTTTCTACTTTTTGTTATAAAAAAAATCCAATAAACTAAATTTTAGTCATACATTTAGGCCAAAATGTATTCGGCCACATGTCTTTGGTAAAAAAAATGTCAATAAGCGTATATTTATTGGTTTGCGCAAAAGTTATAGCGTCTACAAACTAGGGTACATTTTCTGGAATTAACACAGCTTTTAGTTTATGACTGCCTATGTCATTTCTTGAGGTGCTAAAATGGCAGGGCAGTACAAAACCCCCCAAATGACCCCATTTTGGAAAGTAGACACCCCAAGGAAATTGCTGAGAGGCATGTTGAACCCATTGAATATTTTTTTTTTTTGTCCCAAGTGATTGAATAATGACAAAAAAAAAAAAAAAAATTACAAAAAGTTGTCACTAAATGATATATTGCTCACACAGGCCATGGGCATATGTGGAATTGCACCCCAAAATACATTCAGCTGCTTCTCCTGAGTACGGGGATACCACATGTGTGGCACTTTTTGGGAGCCTAGCCGCGTATGGGGCCCCGAAAACCCAGCACCACCTTCAGGATTTCTAAGGGCATACATTTTTGATTTTACTCCTCACTACCTATCACAGTTTTGAAGGCCATAAAATGCCAAGATGGCACAAACCCCACCCCCAAATGACCCCATTTTGGAAAGTAGACACCCCAAGCTATTTGCTGAGAGGCATGGTGAGTATTTTGCAGCTCTCATTTGTTTTTGAAAATGAAGAAAGACCAGAAAAAAATTTTTTTTTTCTTTTTTCAATTTTCAAAACTTTGTGACAAAAAGTGAGGTCTGCAAAATACTCACTATACCTCTCAGCAAATAGCTTGGGGTGTCTACTTTCCAAAATGGGGTAAGTTGGGGGGGGTTTGTGCCACCTGGGCATTCCATGGCCTCCGAAACTGTGATAGGCAGTGAAGAGTGAAATCAAAAATTTACGGCCTTAGAAAGCCTGAAGGCGGTGCTTGGATTTCGGGGTCCCGTGCGCGGCTAGGCTCCCAAAAAGTCCCACACATGTGGTATCCCCGTACTCAGGAGAAGCAACAGAATTTATTTTGGGGTGTAATTTCACATATCCCCATGGCATGTTTGAGCAATATAACATTTAGTGACAACTTTGTGCAAAAAAAAAAAAAAAATTGTCTCTTTCCCGCTACTTGTGTCACAATATAAAATATTCCATGGACTCGACATGCCTCTCAGCAAATAGCTTGGGGTGTCTACTTTCCAAAATGGGGTCATTTGGGGGGGTTTTGAACTGTCCTGGCATTTTATGCACAACATTTAGAAGCTTATGTCACACATCACCCACTCTTCTAACCAAAGCCCTTTCTGACACTTTTTGATTACATGAAAAAATTATTTTTTTTGCAAGAAAATTACTTTGAACCCCCAAACATTATATATTATTTTAAAGCAAATGCCCTACAGATTAAAATGGTGGGTGTTTCATTTTTTTTTTTTCACACAGTATTTGCGCAGCGATTTTCAAACGCATTTTTTGGGGAAAAAACACACTTTTTTAAATTTTAATGCACTAAAACACACTATATTGCCCAAATGTTTGATGAAATAAAAAAGATGATCTTAGGCCGAGTACATGGATACCAAACATGACATGCTTTAAAATTGTGCAGTGGCAACAAAATTAATACATTTTTAAAAGCCTTTAAAAGCCTTTACAGGTTACCACTTTAGATTTACAGAGGAGGTCTACTGCTAAAATTACTGCCCTCGATCTGACCTTCGCGGTGATACCTCACATGCATGGTGCAATTGCTGTTTACATTTGACGCCAGACCGCCGCTTGCGTACGCCTTAGCGCGAGAGCAGGGGGGACAGGGGTGCTTTTTATTTATTTTTTTTTTTTCTTTATTATTTTTTTGCTTTTTTATCTTATTTTTAAACTGTTCCTTTCATTTTTTTTTTTTTTAAATCATTTTTATTGTTATCTCAGGGAATGTAAATATCCCCTATGATAGCAATAGGTAGTGACAGGTACTCTTTTTTGAAAAAATTGGGGTCTATTAGACCCTAGATCTCTCCTCTGCCCTCAAAGCATCTGACCACACCAAGATCGGTGTGATAAAATGCTTCCCCAATTTCCCAATGGCGCCATTTACATCCGGCGAAATCTAAGTCATAAAATGCTCGTAGCTTCCGGTTTCTTAGGCCATAGAGATGTTTGGAGCCACTCTGGTCTCTGATCAGCTCTATGGTCAGCTGGCTGAATCACCGGCTGCATTCTCAGGTTCCCTGTTGAGACAGGAGAGCCAGAGAAAAACACGGAAGACGGTGGGGGGGGGGGGCATTCCCTCCCACTGCTTGTAAAAGCAGTCTAGAGGCTAATTAGCCGCTAGGATTGCTTTTACATGAAAGCCGACCGCTGGCTAAAAAGAATGATACCAAGATGATACCTAAACCTGCAGGCATCATTCTGGTATAACCACTCAAAGTCGTGAATGGCGTACCTGAAGACAAAAAAATGGTTAACAATAAAGCACAGTAAACGGTAAAGTATAAAAATTTGCATACCTGAAAAGCAAACATGATAAAACATAATAACAATAAAACATTGCAGAATAGAATACAGTAAAAAAGAGCAGAACAATAGAGAGAGAGAATAGAGAGAGAGAACAATAAAACGACAACTATTTTTTTTTATTTTTGTTTGTGTTTTTTTTTTTTTTTACACTTTTTTTTTGTAACTGTAACTTTTATAACTGTAACCGGTTCCAGGTTCGGGTCTCTCAAAATGCGATGGCATCTTGGGAGACCCTGTGAAAGTGTGCCTAGTCTGTGCAATGCTGTACCCTACGCTAATACTCAACTAGTGAATGGTAGCGTTCAAAACATTCACCAATGCAAAGACCAGGATTGTCAGGACAGGAGGGACAATAATAGTGAGTGTCACGCCTATATCCGCGCTTGCTGCAGACACAACATCTTTTTTGGGGGGGTTCGTTGGGTAGGGGTACTTGGGAGGATATATAAATGCCTCTCATGCAGCCGACTGCATTTGGTTGGGGATGTGAATGGGGGAAGTACGGGCGCTGCAGAAGCGGTGGGTTCCCAATTAGGATTGGCGAATGCAGCAGGAAGGGCACTATGGGCACGACGGGCCTGTGTTTGTCTTTTTGGTGGCAGCGGGACACTATAAAAAATAAACGAACTAACCAGCGTCACCCGTAACGGTTATATGGTGATCAGTGGTGAAAGGGTTAACTAGGGGGCAATCAAGGGGTTAAAACATTTATTAGGTAGTATATGGGGGTCCCTGTCACTATAAAACGCTGACGGCGAACCTAAATATTTACGTCCCTAACTAGCGTCACCAGCGACACTAATACAGCGATCAGAAAAATGATCGCTTAGCGACACTGGTGAGGGGGGGTGATCAAGGGGTTAAAACTTTATTAGGGGGGGTAAGGGGGGTACCCTAGACCTACAGGGGGGTAACAGTCACTACCCTAACACTGCTAACTGTCACAAAGTGACACTATGCAGTAATCAGGAAAAAAAAAAAAAAAAACCTGCTTGGTGTCAGTTTGTGACAGGGGGGGGGGGGGGGTGATTGGGGGGGGATCGGGGGGGGGGGGGGATCGGGGGTGTAATGTATGCCTGGCATGTTCTACTGTGTGTGTGTGTGTGTTTGGTGCACTTACATGTCATGGAACGGAAACTCCCGAGCCGAGGAGAGATGACATCACATCCTCTGCCTCTGTGTACTATACAGAGGCAGGGGATGTTTCTCATTGGCTGGGAGCGATCGCGAGGGGGGGGCCACGATCGGATGGCCTCCCCCTCGTCTCTCATCGCTTCCAACCAAATGCCGACCGCAGCTGGCACCGGGGGGGGGGGTCCGATCGGACCCCCCACCCGCGGGAAGGCAATCACGTTTCAGGTACGTGATTTTGCCTGCCCGTGCCGCTCTGCTCACGTATATAGGCGTGAGGCGGTCGGCAAGTGGTTAAGCATCATTAAAATCACTGCTCCCGAAAAAACGGCCGTTTTTAAAAGTTTTTTTTGCATTGATACATGTCCCCTGGGGTAGGACCCGGGTCCCCAAACCCTTTTTAGGACAATACCATGCAAATTAGCCTTTAAAATGAGCACTTTTGATTTCGAACGTTCGAGTCCCATAGACGTCAATGGGGTTCTAACGTTCGTGCGAACTTTCGGTCCGTTCGCAGGTTCTGGTGCGAACCGAACCGGGGGGTGTTCGGCTCATCCCTAATCAGGACATATATATCTTTTGTGGCCCCCAACGATCTCCCAGTTCCGTGGCCACAAAAGATATACATGCTGGCTGCATGGAGGGGACAGGGAGGAGGCGGGACGAGTGCCGTACACACAGGAGTATTTTCTGTTTACACGGCAGTCTCTGTAATAGGAAGTCCTGTCTCCGGCGCTGCCATTGCATACCTCCCAACTTTTTGAGATGGGAATGAGGGACACCTATCAGCAAAAGCATGCAGGCATAGGACACACACCCGGCCACGCCCCCTTAAAGGAGAATTGTACAAAGAAAACAAGATTGGTTAAACCCACAAGTGCTTTTTTACCACTACTATTACTTTGTATTGGCTTTTGGAATTTACAAATGCAACAATTTGGAAATCAGATGAAAGGTTTAGTGCTGGAAAACACTTTTTGATAGATAAAAAGTGCTTTTTAAAAGCATCTATATAGATCAGACCAAAATGAGGGACAAATGAGGAGGAATGAGGGACAGAGGGACATTGCTCCAAACCAGGGACAGTCCCTCGAAATCAGGGACAGTTGGGAGCTATGCCATTGGACGACTGTTCTGTCCATCAAAGGAGGCGGGACTTTCTATTAAAGAGGCCGCCGAGAAAACAGGAGTTTTTCCTGTATTTAATCTTTTGGTGCTCGTCCCGCCCCCTCCCTGTCCCCTCTGAGGATGCAGATGGATGGGCATCACTCAGGCTGCACTGATGGCAATGGTGGGTGCTGCATTCCAGGCAATGGTGAGTGCTGCATTCATGGCGATACTGGGTAGTGCATTCCTGGCAATGGTGGGTGCTGCATTCCTGGCAATGGTGGGTGCTGCATTCCTGGCAATGGTAAGTGCTGCATTCCTGGCAATGGTGTGTGTTGCATTCCTGGCAATGGTGGGTGCTGCATTCCTGACAATGGTCGGTGCTGCATTCCTGGCAATGGTAGGTGCTGCATTCCTGGCAATGGTGGGTGCTGCATTCCTGGCAATGGTGGGTGCTGCATTCCTGGCAATACTGGGTGCTGCATTCCTGGCAATGGTGGGTGCTGCATTCCTCGCAATGGTGGGTGCTGCATTCCTAACAATGGCCGGTGCTGCATTCCTGGCAATGGTGGGTGGTGCATTCCTGGCCATACTGGGTGGTGCATTCCTGGAAATAGTGGGTGCTGCATTCCTGGCAATGGTGGGTGCTGCATTCCTGGCAATACTGGGTGCTGCATTCCTGGCAATGGTGGGTGCTGCATTCCTGGCAATGGTGGGTGCTGCATTCTTGGCAATACTGGGTGCTGCATTCCTGGCAATGGTGGGTGCTGCATTCCTGGCAATGGGGGTGCCGCACTGATGGCAATGGTTGGTGCTGCATTCCTGGCAATGGTGGGTGCTGCATTCCTGGCCATACTGGGTGCTGCATTCCTGGCAATGGTGGGTGCTGCATTCCTGGCAATGGTGGGTGCTGCATTCCTGGCAATACTGGGTGCTGCATTCCTGGAAATGGTGGGTGCTGCATTCTTGGCCATACTGGGTGCTGCATTCCTGGCAATGGTGGGTGCTGCATTCCTGGCAATGGTGGGTGCTGCATTCCTGGCAACACTGGGTGCTGCATTCCTGGCAATGGTGGGTGCTGCATTCCTGGCAATAGTGGATGCTGCATTCTTGGCAATACTGGGTGCTGCATTCCTGGCAATGGTGGGTGCTGCATTCCTGGCAATGGTGGGTGCTGCATTTCTGGCAATGGGGGTGCCGCACTGATGGCAATGGTCGGTGCTGCATTCCTGGCAATGGTGGGTGCTGCATTCCTGGCCATACTGGGTGGTGCACTCTTGGCAATGGTGGGTGCTGCATTCCTGGCAATGGTGAGTGCTGCATTCCTGGCAATACTGGGTGCTGCATTCCTGGCAATGGTGGGTGCTGCATTCCTGGCGATACTGGGTGGGGCATTCCTGGCAATGGTGGGTGGTGCATTCCTGGCAATGGTGGGTGCTGCATTCCTGGCAATACTGGGTGCTGCATTCCTGGCAATGGTGGGTGCTGCATTCCTGGCAATGGTGGGTGCTGCATTCCTGACAATGGTCGGTGCTGCATTCCTGGCAATGGTGGGGCTGCTTTCATGGCAATGGTGGGGCTGCATTAATAGCACTTGTGAGGCTGCAGATGGCACTGACCCTTATTTTGCTTCACAGTTCTTTATTTAAAATTTTACGTTTTTTTTCCTGAAACTTCCTAGGAAGTCCTGTCTCCGGCGCTGCCATTGCATACCTCCCAACTTTTTGAGATGGGAATGAGGGACACCTATCAGCAAAAGCATGCAGGCATAGGACACACACCCGGCCACGCCCCCTTAAAGGAGAATTGTACAAAGAAAACAAGATTGGTTAAACCCACAAGTGCTTTTTTACCACTACTATTACTTTGTATTGGCTTTTGGAATTTACAAATGCAACAATTTGGAAATCAGATGAAAGGTTTAGTGCTGGAAAACACTTTTTGATAGATAAAAAGTGCTTTTTAAAAGCATCTATATAGATCAGACCAAAATGAGGGACAAATGAGGAGGAATGAGGGACAGAGGGACATTGCTCCAAACCAGGGACAGTCCCTCGAAATCAGGGACAGTTGGGAGCTATGCCATTGGACGACTGTTCTGTCCATCAAAGGAGGCGGGACTTTCTATTAAAGAGGCCGCCGAGAAAACAGGAGTTTTTCCTGTATTTAATCTTTTGGTGCTCGTCCCGCCCCCTCCCTGTCCCCTCTGAGGATGCAGATGGATGGGCATCACTCAGGCTGCACTGATGGCAATGGTGGGTGCTGCATTCCAGGCAATGGTGAGTGCTGCATTCATGGCGATACTGGGTAGTGCATTCCTGGCAATGGTGGGTGCTGCATTCCTGGCAATGGTGGGTGCTGCATTCCTGGCAATGGTAAGTGCTGCATTCCTGGCAATGGTGTGTGTTGCATTCCTGGCAATGGTGGGTGCTGCATTCCTGACAATGGTCGGTGCTGCATTCCTGGCAATGGTAGGTGCTGCATTCCTGGCAATGGTGGGTGGTGCATTCCTGGCAATGGTGGGTGCTGCATTCCTGGCAATGGTGGGTGCTGCATTCCTGGCAATACTGGGTGCTGCATTCCTGGCAATGGTGGGTGCTGCATTCCTCGCAATGGTGGGTGCTGCATTCCTAACAATGGCCGGTGCTGCATTCCTGGCAATGGTGGGTGGTGCATTCCTGGCCATACTGGGTGGTGCATTCCTGGAAATAGTGGGTGCTGCATTCCTGGCAATGGTGGGTGCTGCATTCCTGGCAATACTGGGTGCTGCATTCCTGGCAATGGTGGGTGCTGCATTCCTGGCAATGGTGGGTGCTGCATTCTTGGCAATACTGGGTGCTGCATTCCTGGCAATGGTGGGTGCTGCATTCCTGGCAATGGGGGTGCCGCACTGATGGCAATGGTTGGTGCTGCATTCCTGGCAATGGTGGGTGCTGCATTCCTGGCCATACTGGGTGCTGCATTCCTGGCAATGGTGGGTGCTGCATTCCTGGCAATGGTGGGTGCTGCATTCCTGGCAATACTGGGTGCTGCATTCCTGGAAATGGTGGGTGCTGCATTCTTGGCCATACTGGGTGCTGCATTCCTGGCAATGGTGGGTGCTGCATTCCTGGCAATGGTGGGTGCTGCATTCCTGGCAACACTGGGTGCTGCATTCCTGGCAATGGTGGGTGCTGCATTCCTGGCAATAGTGGATGCTGCATTCTTGGCAATACTGGGTGCTGCATTCCTGGCAATGGTGGGTGCTGCATTCCTGGCAATGGTGGGTGCTGCATTTCTGGCAATGGGGGTGCCGCACTGATGGCAATGGTCGGTGCTGCATTCCTGGCAATGGTGGGTGCTGCATTCCTGGCCATACTGGGTGGTGCACTCTTGGCAATGGTGGGTGCTGCATTCCTGGCAATGGTGAGTGCTGCATTCCTGGCAATACTGGGTGCTGCATTCCTGGCAATGGTGGGTGCTGCATTCCTGGCGATACTGGGTGGGGCATTCCTGGCAATGGTGGGTGGTGCATTCCTGGCAATGGTGGGTGCTGCATTCCTGGCAATACTGGGTGCTGCATTCCTGGCAATGGTGGGTGCTGCATTCCTGGCAATGGTGGGTGCTGCATTCCTGACAATGGTCGGTGCTGCATTCCTGGCAATGGTGGGGCTGCTTTCATGGCAATGGTGGGGCTGCATTAATAGCACTTGTGAGGCTGCAGATGGCACTGACCCTTATTTTGCTTCACAGTTCTTTATTTAAAATTTTAAGTTTTTTTTCCTGAAACTTCCCTCTTGAAGTGAAGGTGCGTGTTATACGCCAATAAATACGGTATATCCAAATAACACGCCAGAGCTCAACTCTTTACTCGCACACAGCCACAAAGGCAAGAGAATCCTTGTTGGGCAGTGTATAATTGCTCGAACGAACACACTTAGACCGAATTTTAATGGTTCAAAGAATGTCAGGCAAAATGGTCGGCCCTCACGCATGTTCACTTCATCAAATCTGGCCCTCTTTGAAAAAAGTTTGGACACCCCTGCTCTAGAGCAACTGCACTTGCGGAGGGCAACTTTGCAAAGTGAACAGTCTTTTTGCCTTTAGTAAACCACCCCCTATGTGTTCGTGCACACACAGACTTTTCACAGCATTTAGTAGGAGGGGCTTTTAGAGGCAGAAAAAAAAACCTACTGCCAGTGCATCCAGGAGCAGCAGAGTTTTGTCAGAAAAAAAACGCTTGACGCTTGTAAACACATGTAAACAGGGGTTACAGGGGTGCAAACAAACCATATAACACTGCCACTGGATTAGCTTTCAGCAAATGATAGATGAGAGTAACTTTTGTTAGCTTGACTTTGACTGCTCAAATAAACATAAAGCGTTGGGGAGGGGGGTCAGGTCAACCAGGTGGGCGCCATGAGACTTGAAAAAAAAAAGAGAAAAAGAGATCAAGCACCAGATAATCATACTGAGTGCCCATGTAGCTTTATTGACTATAAGGTGCTAATTAGTGGGCAAGCAGTAGACAATGCATTTCAGGGGCCAAAGTATCCCCCTTCATCTGGGCTTGGGCTTTTGGACTATAGTACCATCTCCTAGAAAGGAGTCTCCATCAGAAGACAAGTGTTTACAATGGTACAATAACATAGCTCCCAACTGTCCCTGATTCCGAGGGACTGTCCCTGATTTGGAGCAATGTCCCTCTGTCCCTCTTTCCCCCTCATTTGTCCCTCATTTTGGTCTGATCTATATAGTTGTATATAAAATGCACTTTTTATCTATCAAAAAGTGTTTCCCAGAGCTAAACCTTTCATCTGATTTCTAAATTGCTGCATTTGTAAATTCCAAAAGCCAATATAAAGGAATAGTAGTGGTAAAAAAAAGGCAAGGGGTGTGTCCTATGCCTGTATACCTTTGCTGATAGGTGTCCCCAGTGGCGTCGCTAGGGGGTGGCTTTTGGGGCTATAGCCTCAAATCTGGGGCCCATAGCCCCCGAGTCTCTGCAGGGGTCCCCAAGGGGAGGGGTGATACAAGGGGGAGGCTCTCTGGGGACCCTGATTTTAAGGGGGAGGCTCTCTGGGGACCCTAATTTAAGGGGGAGACTCTCTGGGGACCCTAATGTAAGGCGGGCTCTCTGTGAACCCTGATGCAAGGGGGGGCTCTCTGGGGACCCTGATGCAAGGCTGGGCTCTCTGGGGACCCTGATGCAAGGGGGGGCTCTCTGGGGACCCTGATGCAAGGGGTGGGGCTCTCTGGGGACCCTGATGTAAGTGGGGGCTCTCTGGGGACCCTGATGTAAGTGGGGGGCTCTCTGAGGACCCTGATGTAAGTGGGGGCTCTCTGGGAACCCTCTGATGTAAGTGGGGGGCTCTCTGGGGATATACACACACACACACACATATATTGCTGTATATACATGTGTATGTCTGCCCAAGCGTATGACTTTCTTTACTACGCTGCTATGGGCTCTAGCCCCAGATCTTTTGTAGACCTAGCAACGCCCCTGGGTGTCCCTCATTCACATCTCAAAAAGTTGGGAGGTATGTAATAACTCAAATGAAAATGGCATTTCCATTACAAAGTCACATTACAAAGTGTTTTCCAAATTGATAATCTTAGGGTAAAGGTTTTCCACCAAACACGGGACTGTCCTAACCCAGCCACTTTGCAGAGTTCCAGCACACTGCTTATAGGATCTGGACCTTCTCCCTCCCGCACTGTCCTCTTCCAGGATTTCCTGGCCAGAGCCTGAGATTTCCTTCCTCAGCAGGAACCTGCCCCTGTCTCCAAGCCTAGCCTCTCCCTAACAAGCAGGATCCTGTCCCTTCATCTACTCCCTAAACTGTAGGCATGCCAAAATTATGCAGAGGGTTCTATTTAAAGCCTCTCTGTATCCAAGATGGCCACCCAAATCACGTGGGAAAGCAGTTGTGTGAAGGAAAGTGTCTTGTTGATGTCAGAGGTGAGAGGAGAATGGGCAGACTGGTTCCAGATGATAGAAAGGCAACAGTAACTCAAATAAACACTCGTTACACCCAAGGTATGCAGAATACCATCTCTGAATGCACAACACATGGAACCTTGAAGCAGAAGGGCTACTGCAGCAGAAGACCACAGGGTCAGAATTTGGCGTAAACCAACATGAAAGCATGGATCCATCCTGCCTTATATCAACAGTTCAGACCGGTGGTATAATGATGTGGGGGAGATTTTTTTAGGCACACTTTGGGCCCCTTAGTACCAATTGAACATGGTTTAAACCCCACGGCCTACCTGAGTATTGTTGCTGACCATGTCCATCCCTTTATGACTACAGTGTCCCCATCTTCTGATGGCTCCTTCCAGCAGGATAATGCACCATGTCACAAAGCTCCAATCATCTCACCACTGGACAATGAGGTCCCTGTACTCCAATGGCCTCCACACTCACCACATCTCATCCAATAGAGCACCTTTGGGATGTATTGGGTTGCAATGGGAGATTGGCATCATGGATGTGCAGCCAACAAATCTGTAGCAACTGCGTGATTCTATCATGTCACTATGGACTAAAATCTCTGAGGAATGTTTCCAACACCTTGTTGTATCTATGCCACGAAGAATGAAGGCAAAAGGGTGTCCAACCCGCTACTAGCAAGGTGTACATAATAAAGTAGCTGGTGAGTGTATATCCTATTTACTTGTTTTAAACGTTTTTTTTACATTTCTCCAGTTGCTTTCTGGTTTCTTGCCTAGGCAAATTAAGTCATGTATCCCAGGAGTCTTCAGGAGGGGAGGAGGGGCTTTCTCAGCTAAGCACACGGACTCCAGGAAGTAAATGCTACATGAATCATTTGCCCTTACTCAAGATGTCCACAGCCAGTAATGCTAGGAGGTTGTTTTTCAAACTGATTTCTCAACAGAATATCATCCCAGTCTTAGTCCGTAGGGTTCAACATTGAGTTGGCATTCCCTTTGCAGCTATAACAGCTTCAACTCTTCTGGGAAGGCCGTCCACAAGGTTTAGGAGTGTGTCTATGGGAATGTTTGACCATTCTTCCAGCTTTCCAGCATTCTTCACACAACTTTGTGGGAACAGTTTGGGGATGGCCCCTTCCTCTTCCAGCATGACCGTGCACCAGTGCACAAAGCAAGGTCCATAAAGACATGGATGAGCGAGTTTGGGGAGGAGGAACTTGACTGGCCTGCACAGAGCCCTGACCTCAACCCAATAGAACACCTTTGGGATGAATTAGAGAGGAGACTGCGAGCCAGGCCTTCTCGTCCAACATCAGTGCCTGACCTCACAAATGGGCTTCTGGAAGAATGGTCAAACATTCCCATAGACACACTCCTAAACCTTGTGGACAGCCTTCCCAGAAGAGTTGAAGCTGTTATAGCTGCAAAGGGTGGGCCAACTCAATATTGAACCCTACGGACTAAGACTGGGATGTCATTGAAGTTCATGTGCGTGTAAAGGCAGGTGTCCCAATACTTTTGACAATTTAGTATATATGTAAAAACATTGTTTTCATGAACTTTTTTTTTTTTTTTTAATGACCTGAAACACCCGAGTCTTTCATTCTGCTACCTCCTGAAAGACATTTGTTTACTGAAATTCCTGACATGACGATGAGCAGATAGTTCTACAGTGGAGGTCAACAAGGTATCATTAAAAAGTCACTTCTGAATCTCCCTTCAAGCAAAATGTACGATGAGCAAAAAAAAAACATCAACAGGCATTTTTGCCGAGGGCCACACGATCTAAGAGGCATCATTCCCTGCACAGGGAATTTCATGTACTACCTATAGGGATTATCATATGGGGGAAAATGTTCCTACAAGTACTCTTTGCACTTTTAAAAAAAATACAATTCTATTCAAACATGCATTTTTAACCACTTCAATAACGGGCACTTTTACCGCCTTCCTGCCCAGGCCAATTTTCAGCTTTCAGTGCTGTCACACTTTGAATGACAATTGCGCGGTCATACAACTCTGTACCCAAACTACATTTTTTGTTAATTTTGTTCACACAAATAGAGCTTTCTTTTGGTGGTATTTAATCACCACTGGGGCTTATTTATTTTCTGCTAAATAAACTAAAGAAGACCAAATTTTGGGGGAAAAAAACGCGTTTTTCTTTATTTCTATTATGAAATTTTCTAAATAAATAATGTTTCTTCATAAATTCAGGCCAAAATGTATTCTGCTACATCTCTTTTTGGACAATTTCATGCTCCCAACTTTGCGGGAACAGTTTGGGGATGGCCCCTTCCTGTTCCAACATGACTGTCCACCAGTGCACAAAGCAAGGTCCATAAAGGCATGGATGAGCGAGTTTGGGGTGGAGGAACTTGACTGGCCTGCACAGAGTCCCGACCTCAACCCGATACAACACCTTTGGGATGAATTAGAGCGGAGACTGCAGACTGCGAGCCAGGCCTTCTCGTCCAACATCAGTGCCTGACCTCACAAATGCTCTTCTGGAAGAACGGTCAAACACTCCCATAGATACTAAACCTTGTGGACGGCCTTCCCAGAAGAATTGAAGCTGTTATAGCTGCAAAGGGTGGGCCAACTCAATATTGAACCCTACAGACTAAGACTGGGATGCCATTAAAGTTTATGAGCGTGTAAAGGCAGGCGTCCCAATACTTTTGGTAATATAGTGTATCTCCTCTATTACTTTTCTAGGGACAACCCAAAATTTGGGATTTTCCTTTACTTTGACTTTAACCACTTTAGGACCTGAAGATGTCCCCCCTTAATGACCGGGTCATTTTTTGCGATACGGCACGGCGTCGCTTTAACTGACAATAGCGCGGTCGTGCGACGCTGTACCCAAATGAAAATTGATGTCCTTTTTTTGCCACAAATATTTTTTACTTTTTTGCTATAATAAATATCCCAAAATAAAAATTAAAAAAAAAACAATTTCTTCATCAGTTTAGGCCAATATGTATTCTTCTACATATTTTTGGTAAAAAAATTTTGCAATAAGCGTATATTGATTGGTTTGCCCAAAAGTTATAGTTTCTACAAAATAGGGGGTTGATTTATGGCATTTTTATTATTATTTTTTTTGTTTTTACTAGTAATGGTGATGATCAGTGATTTTTAGCAGGACTGCGACATTGCGGCGGTCAGATTGGACACCTAACTGACATTTTTGACACTTTTTTGGGAACCAGTGACATTATTACAGCGATCAGTGCTAAAAATATGCACTGTTGTTGCACTAATGACACTGGCAGGGAAGGGGTTAACGTCAGGGGCGATCAAGGGGTTAAATGTGTTCCCTGTTTGTGTTTTCTAACTGTATGGGGGATGGTGTGACTGGGGAAACGCACAGATCCGTCTTCCTGCATAGCAGAAAGACAAGATCTGTGTGATTTCCCCTGTCAGAACGGAGATCTGCCTTGTTTACACAGGCAAATCCCCGTTCTGTCTCTGCGGGAAACGATCGTGGGTGGCCAGCGGACATCGAGTTCGCTGGACCCGCTGATTGGCTCCCGCTGGCCAGTGGGCGCTTGCGCGCCCACAAATCACTGTGTACGAGCCGACGTACAATGACAGCGATTTGCGGGAAACAGCCACATTGACGCAGTACAACTGCGGCGGCTAATCCTTAACCACTTCAGCCCCGGAAGGTTTTACCCCCTTCCTGACCAGAGCACTTTTTGCAATTCGGCACTGCGGCGCTTTAACTGACAATTGTGCGGACGTGGGAAGCTGCACGCAAACAAAATTGACGTTCTTTTCCCCCCACAAATAGAGCTTTCTTTTGGTGGTATTTGATCACCTCTGTGATTTTTATTTTTTGCGCTATAAACAAAAAAAGAGCGACAATTTTGAAAAAAAACCACAATATTTTGTACTTTTTGCTATAATAAATATCCCCATTTTTTTTTAAAAAGCTAATTTTTTTCACAGTTTAGGCCGATATATATTCTTCTACATATATTTGGTAAAAAAAAATCACAATAAGCGTATATTGATTGGTTTGCGCAAAATTTATAACGTCTACAAAATAGGGGATAGATTTATGGCATTTTTATTATAATTTTTTTTTTTTATTAGTAATGGCGGCGATCTGTGATTTTTATCATGACTGCAACATTGTGGCAAACACATCGGACACTTTTGACACTATTTTGGGACCATTGTCATTTATACAGCGATCAGTGCTATAAAAATGCACTGATTACTGTGTAAATGACACTGGCAGTGAAGGGGTTAAACAATAGGGGGCGATGAAGGGGTTAAGTGTGTCCTAGGGAGTGATTCTAACTGTGGGGGGGGGATGGGCTTCCACTGACATGACAGCGATCACCACTCCCGATGACAGAGAGCAGTGATCACTGTCCTGTCACTAGGCAGAACGGGGAAATGCTTTGTTTACAAAGGCATCTTCCCGTTCTACCTCTCCCTGACACGATCGCGGGCACCCTGGCGAACATCGAGTCCGCGGGACCCGCGGTCACAGAGAACGTGCGCCCGCAGTGCCGCTTCTTAAATGGGACGTACCTGTACGCCTCTTTGCCCACCCGAGCTACGAATAAGCATTGAAATTATGTGAAACGCGTTAGCAGTCTACCACCCTGTACGTCTCTGCAATTGACTGTATTGTTGGATTTTATTGAAATAAAGATGTCCTTATCCCAGAGTGCGGCTATCCAGGATTTCTTTCTACCTCACCCGTGCCATTCTGCCGACGTATATTGGCGTGAAGCGGTTAACCAGTTAAATGATGATTGTAAACAGGACAAATAGAGAGGGTGAATCTCCCTAACGGGGACACAGACAGATGTTCTAATCCCTCTCCACCCCATCCAAAACCAAAAAAATAGAAAGTTTTGCCTTTAGTATACTTTAAGTCAGAAAAGTCACTTCTGTTGCTCCCAGCCTCCTCCAAATCTCCAAATTCTTTTTTTTTTATGCTGCTGTTATCTGCAGGGTGACTATGTTCATGATCTATGGTCCCTCTATACAGTATGTAGGAACGTAGCCGCCCCTCTCTCTTGCTCACTCTCGAAATGGACTATAGACTATGGGATATGTAATGTATACATAGAGCAGAGCACATGACCTCAACTAACATGCTCTGCTTCTTCCAAACAAATGGAAGTGAGTCAGAAAACGAAAGGTTCAGGAGCTCAGGGAGACCATTACAAGGATGCAGAAAAAAAACCGTGAGAAACTATTTAATGGAAAATGCATTACAGGGTCATTAAGTAGAGGATGTCCAAGGATTATTTTTGGGAAAATAAGGATATATTTTAGTGTTACATTAATTATATTTTTAGTTTTTTTAATGTATCCCTTTCATGACTAATGCCGCGTACACACAAGCGGATTTTCCGTCGGAAAAAACTTGGATGGTTTTTCCGACGGGATTCCGCTCAATTTTGCCTTGCCTACACACGGTCACTCAAAAGTTCTCTGAACTTTCGACCGTCAAGAACGCGGTGATGTACAACACTACGACGAGCCGAGAAAATGAAGTTCAATGCTTCCGAGCATGCGTCAAATTGTTTCCGAGCATGTGCAGGAATTTTGCGAGTCGGAATTGGTACAGACGATCGGAATTTCCGATCGGAACTTTTTCCAACCGAAAAATTGAGAACCTGCTCTCAATCTTTTGCTGGCAGGAATTCCGCCAACAAAAGTCCGATGGAGCATACACACGGTCGGAATTTCCAACCAAAAGCTCTCATCGGTCTTTTGTTGGCGGAATTTCCAATCGCGTGTACGGGGCATAAGCCTATTTCTGACATTTGGTGTTTACAATCTGTATTTTTTGCTAGAAAATTACTTAGAACCCCCAAACATTATGTATATTTTTTTAGCAGAGACCTTAGAGAATAAAATGGCGATTGTTGCAATATTTTATGTCACACGGTATTTGTGCAGCGGTCTTTTAAAAGTAACTTTTTGGGTAAAAAGACACTTTAATGAATTAAAAAAAAAAAACGAAACAGTAAAGTTAGCCCAATTTGTTTTGTATAATATGAAAGATGATCTTACGCCGAGTAAATAGATACCAAACATGTCACGGTTTAAAATTGCGTACACTCGTGGAATGGCGACAAACTATGGTGCCTAAAAATCTCCATAGGCGACATTTAAAGAAAAAATAACGGTTACCAGGTTAGAGTTACAGAGGAGGTCTAGTGCTAGAATTATTGCTCTCGCTCTGACGATCGCGGTGATATCTCACATGTGTGGTTTGAACACCATTTACATATGCGGGCACGACTTCCGTATTCGTTTTCTTTGCTGCGCTAGCTCGTGGGGACGGAGGCGGTTTAAAACATTTTTTCTTTTTAATTAAATTTATTTTTATTTTTTTACATTGTGTTCTTTTAAAAAAAAAAATTGATTGCTTTTATTGCTGTCACAAGGAATGTAAACATCCCTTGTGACAGTAATAGGCAGTGACAGGTACTCTTTATGGAGGGATCGGGGGTCTAAAAGACCTCCAATCCCTGAATACTGTATATTTTTTTAAAAATGGTGCTATTGGCACCCGAGTAAACAGGAAGTGACGTCACTTCCGTGTTTACAGAGAGAAGACTGGAACAAATCCGTTTCCGGCTTCGTGCCAGTTAGGGTGACCACATTTCCAAACTGCCATTCAGGGACACACACCCCCCGCCCAAAAAGGATGGTTTTTTGTTACTTTTTTTTTGCCAATTTTTGGGGAAGAATGGAGGGGGACACGGAGGAAGAACAGAGGGGGACACAGAGGAAGAACGGAGGGGGACACAGAGGAAGAACGGAGGGGGACACAGAGGAAGAATGGAGGGGGACAGCAGGACGGAGGGGGACAGCAGCAGAATGGAGGGGGACACGGAGGAAGAACAGAGGGGGACACAGAGGAAGAACAGAGTGGGACACAGAGGAAGAACGGAGGGGGACAGCAGCAGAACGGAGGGGGACACGGAGGAAGAACGGAGGGGGACACAGAAGAAGAATGGAGGGGGACAGCAGGACGGAGGGGGACAGCAGCAGAATGGAGGGGGACACGGAGGAAGAACGGAGGGGGACAGCAGCAGAATGGAGGGGGACACAGAGAAAGAACGGAGGGGGACACAGAGGAAGAACGGAGGGGGACAGCAGGACGGAGGGGGACAGCAGCAGAATGGAGAGGGACACGGAGGAAGAACAGAGGGGGACAGCAGCAGAACGGAGGGGGACATGGAGGACAGATGGAGGGGGAGAGCAGCAGAACTGAGGGGGAGTGGGGGGGGGCAGCAGCAGAACTGAGAGGGAGTGGGGGGGACAGCAGCAGAACTGAGAGGGAGTGGGGGGGACAGCAGCAGAACTGAGAGGGAGTGGGGGACAGCAGCAGATTTGAGGGGGATTGGGGGGGACAGCAGCAGAACTGAGGGGGAGTGTGGGAGACAGCAGCAGATCTGAAGGGGGTGGGGGACAGCAGCAGAACTGAGAGGGAGTGTGGCTGTGTGGGGGACAGCAGCAGAACTGAGGGGGGTGGGGGTGGGGGTCTGGGGACAGCAGCAGATTTGAGAGGGAGTGTGCATTGCTCACTGCTGTAACTAGGTAGTGGACTGCGGAAGTTACACTAGCCTGTCCTGAAGTACTCTGGCTGGCGGGCGGACCTCGTGGGCAGGAGGGAGCCGGAGAGAGGACTCGGACGAGGCAGCTCAGTCAGGAGTCAGGACTCACTCAGGACGGAGAGAAGCTGGCTGGCCGCTGGCAATGTGCGGCTGCTGGAGTAGTCGGCTCGGCGGCGGCTCCGGGTCCGGGACTGGCAGGCACCACCACACTGACTGGGGCTGCTGGGCACAGGGCAGGCTAGTAACTAAGTGTGGACTGGACTGTCAGGCTGGCGGCTGCTCTCTCTCTCAGACAGAGGCGCGCTGCTCAGCCGTAGTATGTAGAGTCTAGAGTGCGCCATGCGGGTGCCCACTGCACTGACTCCCACGTGACTGACGGTGCCAGCTGACGTCACTGGTTGCTAGACGCGGGGCGGGCGGCCGTAGCCTAGCAACCAGTTAAGCTGCGCATATCTGTGACATCTGTGTGTGTTACTTGTGTACTGTACTGTAAAATGATAAGGGTGGCAGACTCGGAGACGGAGTCGGACACTCGTGCCAGCCGGCGGTGTGTTTTTTTTTTCATTCCGGGACACTGTATTGTCCCGGAATGAAGGTACACGGGACAAAAATCTCAAATAAGGGACAATCCCGGGCAATCCGGGAAAAGTGGCCACCCTGGTGCCAGTCTGTCTCTAGCCGCCGGAAGTGGCAGATCGAGGATCGGGTCTCCCGGTGGGACGGGAGGCCAGGTGAGAGCAGCGGAAGGGGGGATGTCCCCTCCCGCTCCTCCGGGATAACAACTGAGTGGCTTTTAGCCGCATCGGTTGTTATCTCTGGATAGCCGATCGCCTGCTCTAAAAAACGGTACCGGGATGATGCCTGCAGCTGTTGGCATCATCCCGATATAAACCCCTAAAGCCGAGGCTGCATATCTGCGTACGCTCGGCGGGAAGGGGTTATTACAGGTACTTATATAGCGCCATCAATTTACTCCGTACTTTACATATATATTTAACATTCACATCAGTCACTGCCCTCAAGGAATAATTAAAACTTGTATATACAAAAAAAATTTGCGCCAACTCTCAGAAAATAAAGCAGCCAACACAACAACTTGACCCGTGTATATGTGAAAAAATATATATATAAAGTGTAGCGCCACACTTTATATATATATTTTTTCACTGCCCTCAAGGAGCTTACAATCTGCAGTCCCTAACTCACATTCATACATACACATACTAGGGCCAATTAACCTCCCAGCATGTCTTTGGAGTGTGGGAGGAAACCGGAGTACTCAGAGGAAACCCACACAGGTACAAGGAGAACATGCAAACTCCATGCAGGTAGTGCTGTGGTTGGGACTATGACTAGCGATGGGAAAATATGCCCAGGTTCAATTCTGCTTCAAATGCTACTTTATGCATTCACATACCTCCATGCATTTCAATCTGTCCAGACAGTCACTTACTGATTCAGCACAAACCACAGATAGCTTAACTCTAAAGCCGCGTACACACGATCGGATTTTCTGATGGGAAATGTTCAATGTCAAGCTGTTGGCGGAAAATCCGACTGTTTGTACGCTCCATCGGACAATTGTCGGACTTTCCGCCAACAGATGTTGGCTAGCATGTCTTCAAATTTTCCGCCAACAAATGTCTGTTGACGGATTTTCTGAGCGTGTGTACACAAGTCCGTCGGACAAAAGTCCAAAGTACAAACACGCATGCTCGGAAGCAAGGACGAGCCAGAAGCGGTCAGTCTTGTAAACTAGCGTTCATAATGGAGAATTAACATTCGTGACGCGGCAAATTATGAAATGTCGAAATGCAGCGCACAATTCTCTTCTTCTTTAATGGGATAATAATGAAGCTGCTTTGCTGGTGATACTGATGGAGTTATTGCAAATGAATTTTCAAAGACTTTTTTTTTCTAGTGATATCAAGAATAATATTATTATGCTTTTTTTTTTTTTTTTTATTTGTGCAAGTTACCACAACACCATTATCCTGTAGTTTATAAGATCAAAGATACAACTATGTTGGTGTTCCTTGTTAATTTTACATTGTATTTTTTCAAATGTAACTGCCGACTCCCAAACTGTCATTTGATATAAAACACATAGTCAAGTATTATTCTACACTATTTTTTTATTGTGCAAAAAAGAAAACAAATAAAATTAGACATGCTATCTGCCAATAGAACTTAACCAAAAAGTGCATTCTATGCATCCAAAAATATAGAAAATATACCAAATCAAATCATTATTATTCAACCAAAAAAATAATGTCAAAGCAATAACTCCAAGGCCAATAATAAATAACACGTTATCTCCTCCGATTCCGCAACATGTCTGGTTGATGAACAGCCGTTCAGAAACGAACTGAAAAGTGCAAAATGAAAATCTCTAAATGAAAAGCGCAAAAAGAAAAGCGCAAGTCAACACTCACCAAATTTCTACTAACACGAAATTAGCAGAAGGAGCCCGAAGGGTGGCACTAAAGAGCTGAAAAACCACGTACTACGTCTAGTACATCACTACGTTACACATAATTGTTGGCCAACATTTGTGTGGCCGTGTGCAAGACAAGTTTGGGCCAACGCCCTTTGGACAAAATTCCACGGTTTTGTTGGCCAACAATCCGATCGTGTGTACGAGGCTTAAGACACAAAACTTAAATCCGATGCAATGTTACTTTTCAGAGTTCAGTACAGAGGATACTGCAAACAATCCTGATTCCCGGCCACTCCGTTCCAAGCCTCCCACCACCACTCCACCAACCAAAGGATGTTGGCTCCAAAGGGTCCATGATCCTCTGGTAATTATATGACTAAAGGCAAAGGTAGAGCCGCTCAACGTCCAAAAGTCCAAAATAAGTTTATTGATGTTTTCTGATACAGGAAAAGTCCACCTGCTCTTCTTCTTCATTTCACTTCATTAGGAGGTTAGTCATTGAGTCTTGACTAAGCTCATAATGTAAGAAAATGCATAAGAGGAGCAGGTGGACTTTTCCCATATCGGATAACAATTTTTCTGGGCTTCAAGTTGAGCAGCTCCATCTTTGCCTTTATCCTATAATGTCACAGGATCATGGACCCTTTGAAGCCAGCATCCTTTGGTTGGATTTGGATGGTATTACGGTCCCCTGAAGTTTAAAATGTCAATGACCTTCCCAGCCTACTGTCTGTGAAGAAAACTTGACACTAACTTAGAGAACATGGATGAAAAAAGGGAATGTCTTGCTAAGACTGTATTACTTAGCACAGAACCAGAGGGGAGAACATAGGGACATACCAAATACACAATACCAAGTTGTAGTGGTGCTAAACTACCACTAGATATCAGCATAGATCATAACATTAATAACAGTAATGTAGTTCGTAGCAGTAAAAGAAAATACTCTACCATCATTGGTGGGACAGAAAAAATGTGAAGGTTTTTTCCCCACCATATAATTACTTTGAACTGGTGAAAATGTAACAGTTTGGATTATTTAACGATGTTAATGCCTCATTATAATATTCTAAAGAGGAATGAATCTTTAGTGACTGTTAATATCCTACATCTGCGCACTGTCTGGAATGTTGGTTTATCCGAGTTTTATTTACCTCTCTGTGTTCAGTGCCTGGATCTCTCAATCTTTCTTCTGTAACCAAATAACACTTCGTACACATGAATACTTCGATATGACGGCGAATCACCAGCTGTGGCAAATATTGAATAATTCAAATGTTCATAACGCCCAACTGTCAAACCAACAAGTGCTTTTTATCATCATTAAGTTTTCTTATACTGGCTTTGCAAAATGACAAATGCAATAGTTTAGTGGTCTCCAAACTGCCACCCGTATGCCAGATGCCACACTTTGCTTGCCTTTATCCGGCCCTTGGGGCACTATTCATCCCACTGATACCAACAGTGGGCAATAATCCCTCCCCTTGACACCAACAATGGGGCACTATTCCTACCACCGCAACCAATGATGGGGCACTATTCCTCCTACTGCAACCAATGATAGGGCACTATTCCACCCGCTAAAACCAACAATGAGTCACTATTCCTCCTACCGCAACCAATGATGGGGCACTATTCCTCCCGCTAATACCAACAATGGGGCACTATTCCAACGCAACCAATGAGAGGGCACTATTCCTCCATCTAATATCAATCATGGGGCACTATTCATCTTACCGCAACCAATTACTGGGCACTATTATTCCCTCTAATACCAATTATGGGGCACTATTCCTCCTGCGGCTACCAATGATAGGGCACTATTCTTCCCTCTAATACCAATCATGGGGCACTATTCCTCCTCCTAATGCCCACAGGTGCTATGTAGTTTATTTTATTGATACAAAGACATCTTCAACTCCCACTGTCCACAGTCTGGCACCCCTTAAAAGACAACGAACTTCCCCTTTGTTAGGAAGTTTTGAGACCCCTGGCCTATAGCCCTTGGTGCCCAAACTGCGGCCCTCTGGCCCTTTTTGTGCAGCTCTTGGGGCACCTGCAGACAGTACTCTGTTTTTTCACATGTGGCACATATCATTTTTAAAAGATTTTTAAAAGAAAAGTAGGCAGAAAAATATGGAAGCGTTGATTTGTAAGGGGGCTTTCATACCAGTTAAAAAACTGTAAAAAACAGTAAAGTGTGATCCCAACCTTAACAACTCCGTACCCAATATTCTCTGCCTATAATGTCTAATTTAGAGTGATAATCCAGAGATGAACGCATGAACTGTTCCCGGTCAGGACACAGAAAATTGAATCCAGATCATTGTCCTCTCACATAGGGATGTTATTGTGCGGGGTAACTGCAGTCTGGTATGGAATAATATTCTACATTAGCCTGAAAACCTCAATCCAGATGCCTCCTTCATATGTTTCCTTTTAACGTATGTATTTATCAAAGAAGTCTGAAAAGTAACAACCCTGTTTCCAGGCTTTTTGATTGTGAAGTGTATAATACTTGTAGTGCTATATTATGTTGTAAATCACTGCAGAATGTTCTTATTACTGAGATAACAAGAGCTGCGCTCTACTGACTAGTGATCTCCTCTTTGATCAGTCTTGTATCTGAACTGAAAGCCCTCAGAGAAATAATATTTGTAGGTAATATGGTGCAATACAACTGTTTTAAAGGGCAAGTCCTCTCTTTTAAAAAAAAACTCTCAGCCCCTCCCTGTCCCCCTAACTAGGCTAAGTTGACCAACCCCCTCCTCCCAGTGGCTTATTTGTGTAGCGCTGACCCCCAAGAGGGCCACTGATTTGTCTTAGGCATAGCTCCCAACGGTCCCTGATTTCGAGGGACTGTCCCTGATTTGGAGCAATGTCCCTCTGTTCCCTCTTTCCCCCTCATTTGTCCCTCATTTTGGTCTGATCTATATATTGTATATAAAATGCACTTTTTATCTTTCAAAAAGTGTTTCCCAGTGCTAAACTTTTCATCCAAATTCTAAATTGCTGCATTTGTACATTTTAAAAGCCAATATAAAGGAATATTGGTGGTAAAAAAAACACTTGTGGATTTAATTAACCCTTTTTTTTTTTTTGGATATGTCCCCTTTAAGGGGTGTGGCAGGGGGCGTGTCCTATGCCCACATAGCGTTTGCTAGTAGGTGTCCCTCATTCCCATCTCAAAATGTTGGGAGGTATGGTCTTAGGTTCTCTTCCCGCTAACGCAGCAACAGCCAGGAAAACAGCAACTTTCCCTCCTCTGGCTCAGAAAACAGTCTAGGGCTTGTCTTTTCAAACGTTTATTGCAGATCAACTTGGATGGGGTTTAGGGAGCTGTGGGAGACTCCAGAACACTAATTAGGAATGTGACAACGCTATTCCCCAAGCAGCAGCTTCTTAACACAGCCCTCCAAGCATTAGGACATGTAATAGGCAGCACCGGTACACCATTAGCAATGTCCCGGACCAGGCAAGCTCTATACTGAGTGGGGCAGGCAGGGCTGGGACAAGGGGTGGGCAGGAGGGGAAGCCACCCAGGGCGCAGTGGTAGGAAGGGGCGCCTCTTCACACACAATCCCCAGATCAGTGACTAGCAACCTGCAGAACACAGATTAATGTCTACTCTGACAGCTACTGATGCCACACGTGCTCCAACCCCATCTGTACACAGTTGACACAGAAAACACACTGGGCATATGCAACTACCTTCTATTTTCTAGAAACAAACAATTGGCCAAACGTGTAGTGAACACTCCAGGGCAACCATGGACAGCCAGTGCTAAGGGGGCTTAGAATGGGCACAGGGTGATGCGTCCATTCTACTGCATGTATTAGCAGCACTGTAGGGGGCGCAGTTCCATATCCTTGCCCTGAACACTACATGGTATTGGGGGCAACGGGTTAACAAGAGCCACAGCCACTGATATCTTTTCTCCCTTAGGTCTGTACTCACAGTGTCCCCAGGGCTTGAATGTCTCCCTCAGATGTCACACGTGCTCCAACCCCATCTGTCCACAGCAGGGTGTTGTACATAGTTTCCTGAAAACATTAAAGCACCCTGCCTCAGTACTACTCTCAAGAGCCCTTTGCCTCAATAAGCACAAGCAGAACCTTCAGCTGACCTGCCTAGAAGAGCAGCAGCCCTTCTGGCTTGGAACCTCTCCTCTAAGAAAAGAACCAAGCTGTCTAATGCCGCGTACACACGAGCGGACTTTACGGCGGACTTTGCCCGGCGGACTGGATTTCGTCGGACAATTCGATGTGTGTGGGCTCCAGCGGACTTTGTTTTCTCAAAAGTTGGACGGACTTAGATTTGAAACTTGTTTAAAATTTATCCGTTGAAATCGAGTCCGGTCGAAAAGTCCGCCGTCTGTATGCTAGTTCGACGGACTAAAAAGCCACGCTAGGGCAGCTATTGGCTACTGGCTATGAACTTCCTTGTTTTAGTCCGGTCGTACGTCATCACGTACGAATTCGACGGACTTTGGTGGATTGTGTGTAGGCAAGTCCGTTCATTCAGAAAGTCCGTCGTAAAGTACGTCGAAAAATCCGCCGGGCAAAGTCCGCCGTAAAGTCCGCTCGTGTGTACGCGGCATTAGGCTCCAAACTTTTTATGCACTCTCCCAGCCACCACCTGGGCATCCTCCCCCAGGGATTGGCTGGAGCCACTTTAATATTAAGGCTGCTCATTTGACTTTCCCACCCACTACATTCTGGAAGCCTTCAGAAGACAAGGGGAAGCAATAAAACCTGAGTTTCAAGGTGCTGTGATCTGGGAGGCAAAGTAGTTGTCAGAGAGGCGTGAAAAGAGATAAACGATAAATAATGTAGCGCTAAGAAAATAAACACGTAATATATATGCACATAACTAATGCGTGAATAAATCATATACAAATGAAAAAAAAAAAAAATGAAATGTGACAAAGTCCAATGGGTATAAAGGTCCTAAAAAGGACCCGTGTGAGTCCACCACCGAATAGTGGCTAATTAGGGATGGAGTACACTGGCATGATCCGGCATAGAGAGCTTTAGAGATGGTACATCTTCAACCGAAAAAGGGAAGTATATCTACTCTTACTGGAACAGGTGAACTCGAATGTCAGCGACAACGAGTCATTAAGGCAAGGATGCCAGGATCGGCAAATCGGCAAGACTCCAAAGGACCCGGGTCCTCCAAACACGACTCCAGGGGATATACAGGCAGGGCTTTTTTTCTCAGACAATAGGTGCAGGAACTCCCCTTTTCTGAGTCACCCCTCTTCCCCGCCCTTACCCACCTCCGAGTACCGCCCCTTGGTTCCACCCCCTACCCACCTCCCAGTACCACCCCTTTTAGACAATACAGAACCAAGTATCATTTTGTGGTGCTAAATAATTTGTATGGAATTTGGTAATGATATCAAGAAAAGCAGTAAAATAGATCCCCTTCAGCCAGCAACAATAGATCCCCCTAACAACAATGTACCACCCACAACAAAATTCCCCCCCCCCAGAAACAATGGACTCCCGGCAGCATCAACAGATCTCTGCACAGCCAGCATTAATAGCCTCTCTGGCAGCCATCAACAATAGACCCCTCCCCCAGCAGTAGATCTCCTTCAGCAACAACTAACCCCCCAGCAACATAAGACCCACCCCTAGCAACAATAGGTCCCCCACCAGCAACAATAGACCTCCTAAGCAACAATAGACCCCCCTGCAAAAATAGATCCCCTCCAGCTACAATAGATCCCCCAGCAGTGAGCATCAATACCACCAATAGCACCCCTTGCCATTACATACAGTCAGTCCAGGAGGTGCCGGAACTGCGATCCCCCGCGTTCCCGCTGAAAAAAAGCCCTGTATACAGGTGACCACCGAACCATACCTCAGATGTAGGGAACAACAGGGCTGTAATCCAGACGTGGAGGACAAAACTGGACCGCAAAGAAACAAGCATCAGGGCAGGCCAGAGAGCTTTCTTTGTGTCCCAGGAGACTATCTCTTGTGAAAAGACATAGTCCGCAACTCCTTACTGCTCTTTAAAATCCTCAGAATTTATTGGTTCTCCCTAAAAACACACAGTGTCTAGACAGCAAATGTAAACGGGTTTCAGCTTTGTGGGCCTTGTTCACAACCAAGCTGTCAGAGAGGCACAGCGACCAGCGAGGAAGGTGGACGGGAGATCCTGTGACTGGAGGAGAGAAGGTGAGGTGGTATGGAGGGGGGATTTAAAAAGCCAGGGAGTCGGAGGGAGGTGTTACTCATTATATTATTATTACCATTAGCTAACAGTATTTTGCTCACCTGCCTCCTGCCACTAAGGCCCCATTCCCACCTGAGCATAGGGAGAATGCACGTTCCCACTTGTGGTGTTGTTTTGTATGTTTTTCCAGTGGTAATGCGCTACCCTACTTGCATGGGCTGCCCTAAACGCAACAAACACCCCAAAATAGCTCCAGAACCTTTTCGGTCATGGAACGTTGGGCGTTTTTTCAGTGAGCGTTTTGGCGTGTTTGTAGCATGTATTGGCGCCCGACAAACACGTAGCTGCTCCCCTCATTTGGGGTGCCATTACCAATTAATAGCACAACCCATGTTTGCAGCGCATTTCTGAAATGCGTGGCAAACCACTGGCTTCTGCTTGTTTTGTCGCACATTTAGGAACCGTGCAGGTGTAAATGCAGCCTTATGCCCCGTACACATGGTCAGATTTTCCGACGGTAAATGTGTGATAGGACCTTGTTGTCGGAAATTCCGACCGTGTGTGGGCTCCATCACACATTTTCCATCGGATTTTCCGACACACAAAGTTTGAGAGCAGGATATAAAATTTTCCGACAACAAAATCCGTTGTCAGAAATTCCGATCGTGTGTACACAAATCCGACAGGCAAAGTGCCACGCATGCTCACAATAAATAAAGAGATGAAAGCTATTGGCCACTGCCCCGTTTATAGTCCCGACGTACGTGTTTTACGTCACCGTGTTCAGAATGATCGGATTTTCCGACAACTTTGTGTGACCGTGTGTATGCAAGACAAGTTTGAGCCAACATCCGTCGGAAAAAATCCATGGATTTTGTTGTCGGAATGTCCGATCAATGTCCGACCGTGTGTACGGGGCATTAGAGCGCCTTAGAGCTCCTCCTTTGGGTCTGATGCTGCCGATCCCACTTCCGACAAAGAATGCCAGCAAAGTCACCCCCCTCTCCTGCAGTAATCAATGCCGTTGGTCATCCAGAAGAAGCAACAGTCTGCCGTTGTCCCACCTGCTGCAATATCACTCTCTGCATTGTAGCTGAAGTGCAGGATAGGGGTTTGAATGTATTTGCAGTTGTTTTGTTTCTGAAGCCAGCGACGCTGTGCTGAAAGCTGCCTGAACTGAGGTGTACTGACATGATTGCAGATCAGTCAGCGCATCTCCAGACAGAGCATGCTAGCAGTAGACTTCCAGCAAATAAATGTCTTGGGGTACATAGAATGCCACCTCCCGCAATTCAGCAGCACAGTGCAGATATCGCTGCTGGATGGGGGCAGTTTCTGCTGCTTGTATAGGCTGACCAGTGGCATTAAATCAATTTGCATGATAGGGCGGTGGACCCCCCCACATGGAAATACTGCACCCTGCGCACAAGCCTACACCCCCTTTGTCCAGGCTTTATCTGTGCTTCAGGTAGCTTGTTTCACATTGCTAGGGATGAAGGTAGAAATGGTAATTGTTAGTATTCAGTCATTTTAGATGCTCTAAGACCCCCTTCACACTTGGATCGCGGCCGCATTCGCTTTTAAGCGGCACTTTACTGCTGCTTTGCGGCCGCCAGAGTAGCGCTTTTAACCCCAAAGAAGGCTTTCGAGGTGCTTTTCAGGTTAAATGGTTTGTCTTAACATTCTATCTGCTACATTTGCTGGAGAGCTTGTTCTGTTGAAAAACAAAAAACAGACTGACTTGCCAGATCACCAGGTGAGAATAAAAGAGAAAGCCTAACAAAATGGATGCAGCCATGGGCGTCCGCAGCATAGGGCAGGAGGGGGGGGCAATTGCCCCCCTCCCTGGAATCGTAAGAAGTTTTTGAAGACAGTTGCACTGTGTTGCAATGGCCGCCGCAGCCGCCATCACGGCCACCATGGACTTTTTTTCTGAGTTTGCTGGCCTGGGGCTGCTCTCTTTTCCGACTTATCACAGATAATACAGACATCCGTCCCTCCCTCCCTCACCCCCGGCCCGATCATCGGATTGGCTCTGCCGCTCGGGCCTCTGCTCGACATCTCGGCTGTTCTGTGATTGGCTGCCTGCCTGTGTATGTATGTATGCGCGGCGCCGGCTCCTCCCACAGGTGCGTGCAATCAGTCAGTGGCCAAGAATACGCTGCCAGTGCCTGGGCTTATCGTATCACAGGAGGAAATCCTGAAGAACCACAGGTAACAGCAGTGCCAGTTAGGAGGAGAATTTAGATATATATATTGCTTGGAAAGTTGGACAGCTGAGCTATTGGTGGAAAAGATATTTGTGTGTTATATAATCTTCTTCACTTTGTATGGAAGTTACTCAGTCTCAGGCATACCATGCCCAAATAAATATAGCCTAGAGAATGTACATCTTTCTATATTGCAATACATCTGTTGTGGCCATATTTTGATCTCGGTGAAAATAACCTATACTGTATTTCAATATAGAAAGATGTACATTCTCTAGGCTATATTTATATGGGCATGGTATGCCTGAGACTGAGTAACTTCCATACAAAGTGAAGCTGAATTATCTCAGGAGCTATTTCACACTGCCATCTCGCTGCGTTATCAGTAAAGTGTCGCTAGTTTTAGCGGCGCTTTACAATCGTTTCAGCGGCGCTATTTGGCTGCTAGCGGAGCGCTTTTAACCCCCGAAGAAAGGGCTAAATGCGACTGTGCATCGCTGCTGCCGAAGCGCCCCCTCCCCAAAAAAAAGTTATGCAGACCCCAATCAATGCAGCCATCACACCTAAACAATGGTAAACTGCTAAATTAAAAACAATGCTTGCTTTTGAGTTTAAAGGGGTTGTAAAGCCTTGTGTTTTTTCACCTTAATGCATCTTATGCATATATATATATATATATCGCAGTTTTATAAGGCGCTCATTTCTATGCAAGGGCGCCAACAACCGGATTACCTTACTCGCTGGGAATCTGACTTTCATTCTACTCTTACTAATGTCCAGAAGGAAAAAAATTGCACAATTGTCTCACACCTCCTCATTATCATCAAAAATGGCGGAAGTCCACTATAAACTTTTAACTCACTGGCACAACACAACTGTGAAACTTCACTCCATGTTTCCTTCCCATTCATCTTTATGCTGGAAGGATTGTGGAAACCTAGCTTCTCATGCCCACATTTGGTGGGATTGCCTGTTAATGTGCCCATTTGGCAAGATGTGCTATGTCTTATAAGTTTCATTCCTTGGTAGTACTATTCCTTCTGACCCTTGGACCATATTGTTTCACTGTACAACTGAACCAGTTGGCCGATATAAGTGATCTGTTACCCCCCCTCCCTCCTTTTCAATGCAGCTAAATCTCTTGTTACCACTATGTGGGGGTCAAACCTCAACTCCATCTCAAGTGCAGTGGTTATGTACAGTAGACGATATTTGCTTCTTAGTAGTGTTAACACATATTGCAAAGAGGCCTGTCACATTTAACCCTAACACAGGTGGTTAGACACTATAGCTGGCTTCTGTGTTCTTCACCTATAGCAGCCCCTTTCCCATAGGGCAGGCAGGCCTACCAGTACTTGGTTGCCCGCAGGACTTTTACACAATGCTATAGTGCCAGGGCAGGCGCGAACTGAGCAATGCAAATAGGTCCTTGGCGGTTGGCAGACAGGCAGAGTGGTTCAATGACAGTCCAAGTACAGGGCAGACAAGGTTCAGAATAGTCTGCGTCAATCCATACTCAAAAGGCAGGCCGAGTTCAGAGAATAGTCAAACCATAAGAGCCTGGAACAAGTATAACACACGCTATCACAAGCATGAGACTTCAGGCTTGGCTGGTTTAAATCCAGTTTGGTCTCCACCCAGAGACTGGCCACATTAATCGCCTTGCAGGTAGACAGACAGGGATACATCATAGCCAAAACCAGGAGGCTGGAATGAAATGAGCAACAGTCAAAGAACAGGAGCGTTTAACCACAGCCGGTGCGGCTCTCGTTCTGGGTGGATGTCATATGACGGCCTCCCAGAATGACCACTCTCGCTAAGATACGGCTCGCCCCCGATCTGTGAAAAGTGCTTCGGCCACGGCTCTTTAACCAAGTGATCGGCTGTGTCCAATCACAGCCGGTCACATGTAAACACATGTAATCGGCACTCCTTGCCTCACACTGGCAGAGTGTGAGGAGAGTAGAGCCATTCAGCGGCATCTTCTCACAGGGGACAGCTAGGTATGTAATCAGGGCACTGATCATCAGTGTCCTGATTACAATTAAGTGCCCACCAGTGCCAGCAATGATTGCCCAATACTGCCAGCAATTAGTGCCAACCAGTGCCCACAATTGCTAGCACACGGGGCCATTAGTGATGCCAGTCAGTGCTGCCTATCAGTGCTGCCCATCACTGCTGCCCATCAATGCTTATCACTGCTGCCCATCAATGCCACCCATCAATGCCCATCAGTGCTGCCCATCAGTGCTACCTATCCGTGCAGCCTATCTGTGCCCACCAGTGCCGCCTATCTGTGCCCACCAGTGCCACCTATCTGTGCCCAGTGCCCACAAGTGCCACCCATCAGTGCCACCTATCAGTGCCCATAAGTGCCGCCTCATCAGCGCCCATCAGTGAAAGAGAAAAATTACTTATTTACAAAATTTTCTGACAGAAACTTATGCCGCGTACACACGAGCGGAATGTCCGACAGAAAAAGTCCAATGGGAGCTTTTCATCGTATATTCTGATCGTGTGTAGGCCCCATCGGACTTCTTACGTTGAAAATTCTGACGGACCTGGAAATAGAACATGTTCTAAATTTTTCCGACGGAACCAATTCCTATCGGGAAAACCGCTCGTCTGTAGGCTGTTCCGACGGACCAAAAACGACGCATGCTCTGAAGCAAGTACGAGATGGAAGCTGTACGTCACCCCGTTCTGGACGGTCCAAATTTGGTGTGACTGTGTGTATGCAAGACCGCATGAGCGGAATTCCGTCGGAACGCCGTCGGAAAAACCTTCAGAGTCTATTCCGACGGGAAAAACGGTCGTGTGTACAGGGCATAAGAAAAACTTTTTTTTTTTTCAAAATTGTTGGTCTTTTTTTTTTAGGAAAAAAGAAAAAACCCAGAAGTGTTTAAATACCACCAAAAGAAAGCTCTATTTGTGTGAAGAAAATGATAACAATTTCATATGGTTACAGTGTCGCATGACCGCGCAATTGTCATTCAAAGTGTGACGGCACTGAAAGCTGAAAAATGGCCTGGGCAGGAAGGGGGTGTAAGTGCCCGGTATTGAGGTGGTGAAATGCTCCTGATAAGACCCTCAGTTGGCATTTCAAAATATGAGCCCACTGGTTCGATTTCTAAGCTGCTACTGTAAATAGAGACGTTATTTCTGACTCTCCTGACTTATAGACATATATTGTTTGCATATTAAGTAGATTTGCTGTGTTACCCCTAGTAATGGGGGTCTGACCCACTTGATATTGGCAACCCTCCCTTCCTGGTTTTCCCTCATACTTTTACTAATACTCTTATTCTCTTCTTTTCCTTCTTTTCTCTTGCTTTGGTTTTCACCCCTCTTTTCTCTTATTTATGAATTGTCATACCAACCCGAGCCCAGGATATCTTACCAGGTTTATTTTTGTTTTTCTGATTTAGCGGACCTGTCGGTTCTTGGGGAATTCTCCTTATGTATATGATATTTCTCGTGAAGTTTCATACCTTCTACTATACACTCAAATGTACAGTACACTCACCAGCCACTTTATTAGGTACACCTTGCTAGTACCGGGTTGGACCCCCTTTTGCCTTCAGAACCGACTTAATTCTTCATAGCATAGATTCAACAAGGTGTTGGAAACGTTCCCTTTAGAGATTTTGCTCCATAATGACATGATAGCATTACACAGTTACTGCAGATTTGTCGGCTGCACATCCATAATGCTAATCTCACGTTCCACCACATCCCAAAGGTGCTCTATTGGATGAGATGTGGTGAGTGTGGAGACCATTGGAGGACAGGGACCTCATTGTCCAGTGGTGAGATGATTGGAGCTTTGTGACATGGTGCATTATCCTGCTGGAAGGAGCCATCAGAAGATGGGGACACTGTAGTCATAAAGGGATGGACATGGTCAGCAACAATACTCAGGTAGGCCGTGGGGTTTAAACGATGCTCAATTGGTACTAAGGGGCCCAAAGTGTGCCAAGAAGATATCCCCCCCACACCATTACACCACCACCACCAGCCTGAACCATTGATACAAGGCAGGATGGATCCATGTTTTCATGTTTAGTTAAATTCTGACCCGACCATCTGAATGTCGCAGCTGAAATCGAGACTCATCAGACCAGGCAACATTTTTCCAATCTTCTTTTGTCCAATTTTGGTGATCCTGTGCCAATTGTAGCCTCAGTTTCCTGTTCTTAGCTGACAGGAGTGGCACCCGGTGTGGTCTTCTGCTGCTGTAGCCAATCTGCTTCAAGGTTCGATGTTTTGTGAGTTCAGAAATTGTATTCTGCATACCTTGGTTGTAACGACTGGCTATTTGAGTTACTGTTGCCTTTCTATCATCTCAAAATCATCTCAATCGTCTGCCCATTCTCCTTTGACCTCTGAAATTACCAAGGTATTTTCCTCCACACAACCTCCGCTCACTGGATATTTTCTCTTTTTCGGACCATTCTTCATAAACCCGAGAGATGGTTGTGCATTAAAATCCCAGTAGATCAGCAGTTCTTGAAATACTCAGAGCAGCCCGTCTGGCACCAACAACCACGCCACGTTCAAAGTAACCTAAATCCCCTTTCTTCCCCTTTCTGATGCTCGGTTTGAACTTCAGCAAGTCGTCTTCACCACATCTAGGTGCCTAAATTCATTGAGTTGTTATCTTGTGATTGGCTGATTAGCAATTTGTGTTACCGAGCAATTGAATAGGTGTACCTAATAAAGTGGCCGGTGAGTGTATATTGTAAAACTCTTTTTCTACTTTGTATTTCTTGTTTATTCCTCAATAGTTATTAAACACAAAAAAAACATATCTGGGGCTCTAATCTTTCCCTAATCTTTTGAAAATAATAAATGTTTTGGATGAACATTCACTTTTTTTTTAATCACAATAAAGTTTATTAATAACTTTTAACAGTACAATAAACAATGCACATTCCAAAGTACTACATTTATACAAAACCTTCACAGAATACAAAGTAGAATAATGTTTTTGTACATAGCCAAAGCAGGTTTAGAAAACAGATTGAACCTGAGATGTCATTAGTCGTTATATCTCACATGCCGCGTACACACGATCGGATTTTCCGACAGGAAATGTTGGATGTGAGCTTGTTGGCGGTAAGTCCGACCGTGTGTACGCTCCATCGCACATTTATTGTCGGACTTTCCGCCAACAAATGTTGGCTAGCATGCTCTCAAATTTTCAGCCAACAAATGTCTGTTGTCTGACTTTCCGATCGTATGTACACAAGTCTGTCGGACAAAAGTCCAAAGTACAAACACGCATGCTCGGAATCAAGGATGAGCCGGAAGCGCTCGGTCTTGTAAAACTAGCGTTTGTAATGGAGATATCACATGACTATTGAACTTCCTTTTTTATTGGCTCGCTGTACGTCTTGTAGGTCACTACGTTCGTAATTGTTGGCCAACATTTGTGTGACCGTGTGTATGCAAGACAAGTTGGAGCCAACACCCTTCGAACAAAATTCCACGGTTTTGTTGTTGGAAAGTCCGATCGTGTGTACGGGGCAACAGTGTATGAATCCCTAGATATTGTTTAGGAAGACATTCTCATCATATCTCTTCCCCAGTACCTTACATTAAACTCACTCCAAGGGTGAGGATACACGGAGCGGTTGAGTCCCCATGCTAAGTCAAGAGCCTATCAAGAATTAGGTCTAATGGAGCCAAGCCAGGGGTAGCTAGCCAGCATCCTCAGATCTCATTGAACCGGGTTGGGCTGCCTCTATGCTTATATATCAAGCGCTCATATCTCAAAGTGAATCCCACATTAGCTAACCACATCTCCAAAGATGGAGAGGTTTTAGAGATCCAATGTTGCAAGATCAGCTTTCGAGCTTGGAACAGTGCTCTGGACACCGCCTCTCTGACATATTTGTCCATTATAACCTCATCCAGTATACCCAATAAGCACAGTTCAGGGTATAGAGAAGATTACTTAAAAAGTATTGTTGATGGTGCTTGCGAACATTCACTTTAATAACATTTATTTTGGCTAATTATATACCATGTATCCCTGCAGCTGCAGAGTGCTTACCCTCTGGACATAGGATCCTGCAGAACCCCTACAGAAGTTTGGACTTTGACTCCAGCCAGCTTCAGAAGTCCGCCATCCATGAACTGATCTGTGACCACTCCCTGTCTGCCGGATGGTACCGATTTATGATCTTTGATAAGCCAGCTGAGATGCCAACCAAGTGCGTGGAGGTATTGGTACTACTAATCTTGACTACAAACAGGGGCAAAGTGTCTGCATTAATGTCTGATGATTTTACCATTTTAAAAACTGTCAGGTGTGTGCATGTACAGGTCTAAACCTCACAGGTAGATTTTAGATGTAAAGTCCATTCAACAGTTAGGCCATGTGCCAAACAGCTGCTGAGAGCAATTATTGATCATGCTGCTATGATACTAAGGATGCCCATAGATATGAAATGATCTTTGTTAATTAGGTTGGCTGGATCAGGTGACAGTTTCCCGTACTTTGGCGCTCTTCAGAGGAACTAATGAATGGGTTGGTTGGAAGACCTGTCTGAGCAATATAGTTCCCCCACCCCTGACCACTGATGTACTTTCCTTCTACTTCTTCCCCTACCACTTAGCATTTAGCCACCTGGCTACCCAATTATTGCTTTATTAATACATATGTTAATTTACAAGAGCAGCAGTAAATTTTTAGCAGATTGGCCTCTATCTTTTTGGCACAGTGCTGAAAAATAGGTGGGCATAAAGACGTGGATGAGCGAGTTTGGGGTGGAGGAACTTGACTTGAGTCCTGACCTCAGCCCGATAGAACACCTTTGGGATGAATTAGAGCAGAGACTGTGAGCCAGACTTTCTCGTCCAACATCAGTGCCTGACCTCACAAATGTGCTTCTGGAAGAATGGTCAAACCTTCCCATAGACGCACTCCTAAACCTTGTGGACAGCCTTCCCAGAAGAGTTGAAGCTGTTACAGCTTCAAAGGGTGGGCAACTCAATATTGAGCAGGCCCGGATTTACTCCCTTTGCCGCCCTAAGGCCGGGCCCTTCAATGCCGCACCCCCCCCCCCCCCCCACACACACACACACACACACCACCAGAAAGAGCCCCCAGACATAATACGGTCAAAGACTGCAGACATGATACAAGAGATGGTCAGAGACTGCAATCATAGTACAGGAGATGGTCAGAGATTGCAGACATGATACAGGAGACGGTCAGAGACTGCAGTTCCTGTGGACGTTAGTAGATAATGGCCGATCGGCCCTCTCACCTGACCCAGCGATACAGCAATGGTTCCTCTGATCAGGAGTCAGCTCACTCTGAATTGCCCGTGGCGACTCCGCTGGGTAGCACCCAGATCTGTATTCCTGCAATGACTCCATTCCTTTCCCTGCCAGGGATGGCGCCAGGCTGTGTGGCTTTCCCTCTGGTGGTGCAGGGCAGCGGGGTACTCTCTCTAATGGTGTTCCCTCAGCACTGCCCTCTCCCTCTGGAGCCCTGAGTGTACTTTCCTGGGTGTAGACCCCCCAGGACAAACCACCCCCCTCCATTATTACAGACCCCCCCAGGACAAACCCCCCTCCCTTCATTAGTACAGACCCCCCCAGGACAAACCCACCTCCCTTAGTACAGACCCCCCTAGGACAAACCCCCCTCCCTTCATTAGTACAGACCCCCCCAGGACAACCCCCCTCCCTTCATTAATACAGACCCCCCCAGGACAAACCCCCCTCCCTTCATTAGTACAGACCCCCCCAGGGCAAACCCCCCTCCCTTCATTAGTACAGACCCCCCCAGGACAAACCCCCCTCCCTTCATTAGTACAGACCCCCCAGGACAAACCCCCCTCCCTTCATTAGTACAGACCCCCCCAGGACAAACCCCTCTCCATTAGTACAAACCCCCCGAGGACAACCCCCCTCCATTAGTACAGACCCCCCCCCAGGACAAACCACCCCTCCCTTCATTAGTACAGACCCCCCAGGACAAACCCCCCCCATTAGTACAAACCCCCCCAGGACAACCCCCTCTCCATTAGTACAACCCCCCCAGGTCAACCCCCACCCCCTCCATTAGCACAGACCCCCCAGGACAAACCACGCCTCCCTTCATTAGTACAGACCCCCCCAGGACAAACCCTCCTCCATTAGTACAGACCCCCAGGACAAAACCCCCCCTTCATTAGTACAAACTCCCCCTCCATTAGTACAGACCCCCCAGGACAACCCCCCCCTCCATTAGTACAGACCTCCTCAGGACAAACCCCTCCCCCATTAGTACAGACCCCCCAGGACAACCCCCCCCCAGGACAACCCCCCCTCCATTAGTACAGACCCCCCCAGGAAAAACCCCCCCAGGACAACCCCCTCCTCCATTAGTACAGAACCCCCAGGACAACCCCCCTCCATAAGTGTACAACAGAACAGATGGAGACAGGCTTGGGCGGGAGTGAGGGACAGAGGAGAACACGCCCCCCCCCCCCCGCACAGAGACCAGCCGCTCCGATCTCCGGCGGCTGCTCTCCTTCTCTGACAGGAGGAGGGAGGGGGGACAGGCTTGAGCCTACAAAAAAACAGCAGCGGCGGCGGTGACCTGCGGAGGGAGTGGCCTCAGTCTGGACACAGAGAGGAGGAGGAGGGAGAGGAGCACTCTAGCGCTTCAGCGCCCCCACCTCTCTGGCGCCCGGCTGCACTGCATGCTGCTATGTTAGTGTGGGGGGCGGCCGAGAAGTCGTTGCAGGAGCGGCGCCACCCCTGTACCACTGCCGCCCCGAGGCCTGGCCTCGGTGGCCTTGTGGGAAATCCGGCCCTGATATTGAACCCTACAGATTAAGGCTTGAATGCCATTAAAGTTCATGTGCGTGTAAAGGCAGGCGTCCCAATACTTTTGACAATATAGTGTATATATGGCAGCTGAAATCTTCTCGTATAATTAATATTAACGTGTGTGAGCACGGGGTACATGGTGTGAATTGACACCGCTGGGCATGATAAATTGCCTGGACCATAGGAAAATGTAAATTTCATCAATCATGTACAGTGTCAGTTGGGTATAGTAAAGTACTGACCCTACAAGCAGTACATGCCTCTCTAGTACCAGTCCTTCCACACCTCCCGGGTGATCCGTCAATGGAATGTGTAAGAAATAATGAGATCCAGGTGTTCTGTGGTCCCTGCTTATTGATGTGCGGAGTTGTGCCAAGTAAAGTAATCTAAATGTAGTAATTTCTACTGCTATTATTTGAGGATATATGGAAGCGAAGGGTGTATTAGAACAAAACTCTACTTTTATATCCTAATCCAGCTCTTCTCAAACTTCTTATCCCAGAGAAGAACCCTAGAGATATAGTTTCCAGGCCTCATGAAACCCCTACTAAAAATGATATCCATTAGCAAGATCAGCAAGTTCACTATATAATAATACAGATATATGAATACATAATGTGGCACAGCTAAAGTATTTAGCACCAAAGGTAGATCATTTTTAAATGCTTTTTCTCTATATGATAAAATAGTTATCATTAAAAAAACTATTAAAATGAAACAACAAAATAATCTCCAAAAAAAAGAAACACAGAAAGAACCTTTACATTGGTGGTCAGTAGAGAAATGCCTTCTTACACTGGTACTTAGCGGAGGGTCCCTGTATATTATACCGTGTTTCCCCGATAGTAAGACACCCCCGATTGTAAGACGTATCGGGAGTTTCAGAGGGGTCAGCTAATATAAGCCATACCCCGAAAGTAAGACATATGTCTTACTTTCGGGGAAACACGGGGGGATTTGCCTCCAGTGACGTGCGGTACCCCTCCTTCTCTGTCCCCCTCCGTTCTCCCCCTCCGTTCCGCTTTCCTCCTCTGTGCCTCCCCGCTGTCCCCTCCGTTCCCCCCTCCTTCTCTGTCCCCTCCGTTCTCCCCCTCCGTTCCGCTTTCCTCCTCTGTGCCTCCCCGCTGTCCCCTCCGTTCCCCCCTCCTTCTCTGTCCCCCTCCGTTCTCCCCCTCCGTTCCGCTTTCCTCCTCTGTGCCTCCCCGCTGTCCCCTCCGTTCTGCTCTCCTTCTCTGTCCCCTCCGTTCTCCCCCTCCGTTCCTCCGTCCTCCCCCTCCTTCCTTTGTGAATAGACAGAGTCAGCTGACTCTGTCCATTCACATAACTGAAACATTGTAATCTCCTGTGATTACAATGTGTCAGTTTATGAATGGAGAGAAGCCGCTGTCTTCTCTCCTTTCATTCTCAGTGCAGCTGACGCTGCAGAGAAAGGGACTGGGGAATCTCTATCCTCTGTCTCTTTCTCTGTCTCAAGGGGGAGATATCAGAGGTCTGTTAAGACCCCTGATATCTCACCAAAGCCCCCCAACAGGGCTGATTAAAAAAAAAACAAAAAAAAAAAACACATATTGCAATAAAGAATAAAAAAAAAATTTTTTTTCCCAATATAAGACATACCCCGAAAGTAAGACATAGTGGGGCTTTTAGGGATAAAAAGAAAGTAAGACACTGTCTTACTTTCGGGGAAACACGGTAGTCAGTGAGAGAGATACCCCCATACATCTATGGTCAATGAAAGGACCATTTCATTGAGGGTTGGAGGGAGCCATCCTTGCATTATGGTCAGTGAGAGAAAAACCGCCCCTTACATATGTGGTCAGTCAGAAGAATCCTGCTAGAATAATGGTGGTCTATAGGAAGAATGCTCCATTTACACTGGTGGTCAGTGGGAAGAACATCACCTTAACAGACTGCTACAATGATCATTGGTAGGACTCTGACAGCCCTGGAATTATGCAGACACCATATGATCAGCTCAGGGAACCCTAGAAACATCTGGAGAAACCCTGGTGGAGAATGGCTGAGCTGGAGAAACCCTAAGTTTTTCAAGTATCCTGGGTTCCACAGTACCCTGGTAGAAAATGGCTGCTGTGACAGAACCCCAAATTCCACAGAGCCCTAGTTGAAAATGTCTGCTCTGCAAGAAGCCTACGTTTTCCAGAGTCCTGGGTTCCACAGAACCCTGGTTGAGAATGGCTGTTCTGACGGAACCCCAAATTCCACAGAGTATTCGTTGAGAATGGCTGCTCTGGAGTAACCCTAAGTTTTTCCAGAACTCTAGTTGAGAATGGCTGAGCTGGAGGAACTCTAAGTTTTCCAGAACCCTGGGTTTCACAGAACCCTGGTTGAGAATGGATGCTCTGACTGAACCCCGGATTCCACAGAGCCCTAGTTGAGAATGGCTGCTCTGGAGGAACCCTAAGTTTTTCCAGAACCCTGGTTCAGAATGGCTGAACTGGAGGAACCCTATGTTGTTCCAGAGCCCTGGGTTCCACAGAACCCTGGTTGGGAATGGCTGCTCAGACGGAACCCCAGATTCCACAGAGCCCTAGATGAGAATGTCTGCTCTGGAGGAAACCTACATTTTTGCAGAACCCTGGGTTCCATAGAACCCTGGTTATGAATGGCTGAGCTGGAGGAACCCCAAGTTTTTCCAGAACCCTGGTTGAGAATGGCTGCTCTGGCAGAACCCCAGATTCCACAGAACCTCGGTTGAGAATGGTTTGTCTGGAGAAACCCTAGGTTTTCCCAGAATCCTGGTTAAAATTGGCAGATCTGGAGGAGCCCTACGTTTTCCCAAAACCCTGGTTGAGAATGGCAGATCTGGAAGAATCCTAATGACTGCCCTCAATAAAAATACTTATAAAAAATTCTTCCAATGTGCTAATACATTGTATTTGCATTCAGCATATACTGTACCTTATTTTAAAAATAATGTTAACCTTTATTATTCAAATATATCTATAGTCAAATAAAGATATAAGTACAGTTATTTTCTGGTTTTGAATAGAGTAGGAAAAGGTTAGAAACCCCTGTCCATTTTTTTTCTATGTCCCATTAGTGAAATCTCCATTCATTTCCTGCTACAGAGAAACAACAGGAATTGAGAGGAAATCTCCTTTTAGACAGTTGGAAAGATTTCTCCTCACCTCCTGCTCTTGTTTTAGCTATAAACATTTGGACATAAAGATTTTGCCATATCACACCTCTATAAACTGAAAATATAGCATCAAAAAAGCAAAGCTGGATGAGATATTTCTACACAGATATACAATCGAATTAATAATTAGCTATTGGTAATTCTCTTGACTTAAGAGATCAGGCAGAGATAAGCTGCATATAGATGGGGAAATATGTTCAGGCAAACAGTGAGCAAAGCCAAACAAATTCTCTAGAACAGAAGCGCTGCAATTCTTGGTTGACAGCGACAGGACTTGTACTCGGTATTTTAATTCTTCCCTTTCCTGTATAGAAATTGGAAAATCTACTCTGATGGTCAGTGTGAGTTCTTAGGACTTTCTTGGAAAGTAACCGATGACCCAAATATTGCAAGAAATGCTTAAATCAGAAGCAAAACTGAAAACAAATACCGTATATAGAGTATAAGTCGAATTTTTCAGCACATTTTTTTGTGCTGAAAGTGCCCCCCTCGACTTATACTCGAGTCAAGCACTTTTCTGCAGCTAAAAATTTAATTTTCCGAACCGACTTTGGGCCCCAAATTTGGTGTGCAAACCCAGTGGAACTGGTACCATAACATATCCAAAGCTGGGGTTCCTAGCACCAAGTGGCCCTGAGATACGGGGCCCCAAAATCGGTTCGGAAAATGTCATTCTCTGCTGCAGAAAAGTGCTTGACATTTTCTGAACTGATTTTTGGGGCCCTGTATCTCGGGGCCACTTGGTGCTAGAAATCCCAGCTTTGGAAATTTTATGGTGCTAGTGCCATTGGGTTTGCACACCAAATTTGGGGTTCTTAGCACTCAGTGGCCACGAGATACGGGGCCCCAAATTCGGTCAACTGTGTCCATCTGCAGCAATGTCATTTCGGGACCCTTTGGGTTCAGAGACCCCAAATTTTGGCTGCAGCTAGGGGGCATATAGGAACCCTTAACTACCGAGTTTGAAGTTCAGGGGACCCATGGCTGCAAATGGGCACAGTGATGCTGCAAATGGGCACAGTGATGCTGCAAATGGGCATTGTTGACCCTCTTTTCCACTTACAGTAGCTGTGCATTTCTCACCCTCGTCTTATACTCGGGTCACTAAGTTATTCCCATTTTTTTGTGGTAAATTAGGGCCTCGACTTATATACTCGGAACGACTTATAATTGAGTATATACGGTACTTAGATTTTTTTTATTAAGCTTTGATATTGTAAAGATGTCCATGGTCATCATTATTCTAACAATAGAATTCCAATTATTGCTCAAATGTATAGGTGGCTCTAGCTCTGACTACCCTTGTTCCAAAAATGTGTGTTCATTTCTTTATATCTTATGCCTCACTGTGCATCTAGCTGCCATGGCCCAAAGAAAGGATGCCAATATGTACCCAGATTCTGCATATAAGCTTTGTGTAACAATAATATATTCTGTTAAATTAACAAATTTTACCTCTTTTGTCAGCTGCCCACTATTTACAAGGTGATTTTACCTGCTAGTAAAGATAAGCGCTGCATATATTTCCATGTAGACAGTTTTGTTTAGGCAACCTTAAAGATTTTTTCTACTGTACATGGTTTACATTTTTTTTGTATCCATTAACATTTATTGGAACAGATGGTCCCTTCTGGTCGCACTGTATAGGGAACCTTTCACCCCAAGGTGATTGTAGAAATCCAGACCAAATTGGTCATTGGCACAAATCAATAGCTTAATATAAAATATCAGCCATTCAGTGACTGACTGCTGTTTCCATACCATCATTCCCAGCAGATAAGAATCTTTTCCTCAGATGAACAAAATTTTGCATTATATAAATAGAACTCGTTCTATTTATGTAATGCAAAATTTGCATTATCACCATTCCTGAAAAAGTGGTCTTATCCACCATACTCATGTTGCACCTCATGTCCTTCAAGGCCCCTCTTCATCCCTCACAAGTCTTTATATTAGACCAATCCTTTCTTACCCCAGGGGAACCCTTTAAATAATTGTGAGGTCTCAGAGAACCCCTGCTAAAGCCAATTTATCAGAGATCAGTGGGTACAATGCCCTTACATTAGTAATATGTAGGAAAAAATGCCCTCTTTACAATGGTAGTCAGAATGTCACCCTTACAAACGGCTAAATATATCCAGGGCTGGTGCAAGGGTTTTTGACACCCTAGGGCCTAGGCGAAACCTCATTTTGGCACTGCCCCCCTTGGCCCCACCCCTGAATCCACCCCCTTTGCCCTGCCCATGTGTACCCCATCTTTTTAATGAAGTGCCCAATAAATGCAGCCCACCAGTGCCCATCAAATGCAGCCTCACCAGCGCCCATCAAATGCAGCCTCACCAGTGCCCATGACAGACAGAGGTCTTTTTTTGACTCAAAATATATTATTTGACTATGTGTGTTATTTATTTATGAGAAGTGTGATTTTTTTTTTATAACATTTCCTCGTTACATAGTCCTTCATCCACCTCTGTGCTGTGAATGAAGGGGTAAAGTTGTAACTGATCTCTCAATATTGTCTCACTCAACAGATGAATCACTGTGGCACCCAGGCCCCTGTGTGGTTGTCACTACGGGAGTCCGAGTCCCTTCCTCCACCTGGGGATATGCGCCAGCTGACAGCCTGTGCCACCTGGCAGTTCTTCTTTAGCAGCACCAAGGACTGTTGTTTGTTCCGCATCCCAGTGACTGTCAGGAACTGCGGCGATTTCTACCTATATCTGTTGCAGCCAACTCAGGGATGTATGGGCTACTGTGCTGAAGGTAAGCAGAAGCTTCAGTATATAAAACATGTCAAGTGATAAAAGGTTGGCAACGCGTTTCAGGGGCTCACAGTTCCCACTTCATCGGAGCTTGTGTGCTGTCAGTTATTTGAGTATACTTGAACATAAAAAGAATATGCATTGGGCCTGCAGGCCTTGTGTTTGACACATAATCTAAACCAGGGTTTCTCAACCAGGGTTCCGTGGAACCCTAGGGTTCCTCCAGAGGTTGCTTGGGGTTCCTTGAGTTACCACTGACACCCTTGATCTTTTTAGCTTTCTGTAAGGGGGTAATTCTTCCCAATGTCCACAAATGTAAGGAGCATTCTTCCCACTGACTATCACACTAATGCAAGGTTTCTCAACTAATGTTCCTCCAAAGGTTGCTAGGGCTTCCTTGAGCAATGACCAATTTCTGCCTCTCAGATAAGTTCCCACTGACACCATTGATCTTTTTAGCTGTAAGGAGGTAGATCTTCCCAATGACCACAAGTGTAAGGACCATTCTTCCCACCGACCATCAGACTATTTTATCATTGGTTTTTAGATATAGTAACACTTAGTAGGGGTTCCCTGAGACTGGAAAGTTTTTTCAAGGGTTCCTCTGTGTTGAAAAGGTTGAGAAAGTGTGATCTAAACAGTGAGATCTGGTGACGGTATCTTTAAGTGTGATGTTACCCTTATTGTAATCACTACCCCCCGACTGTGCTATTGAAGACAATACACTGACTGCTACTTACACCAAGCGTCTACGGGACTGCATGATCCACCAATGACAAAGCTACATAGAAAGCTCAGGAGTGTCTCATAGCAAAATTGTATAATGCGATGAACTGAGTTTGATTATTAGTTTACTGATATGGGTTTTATGTTTCAGTGGTTTCAGAGTCTCAGTCACAATGTGAAGATGGTGAATTAGAAGTCAATGGTGTCTGCACAAGTAAGTGCAATTCATTTTCATAACACAGTTGGTATTCTGCTGTACAGGAGCATCTAAAAAAATTTGACTATCATCAAAAAGTTAATTTATTTCAGTAAATCAATTCAAAAAGTGAAACTCATATATTATATAGATTCATTACACACAGAGTGATATATTTCAAGCATTTCTTTCTTTTAATGTTGATGATTATGGCTTACAGCTAGTGAAAACCAGAAATTCAGCATCTAAGAAAATGTGAATATTACATAAGACTAATAAAAAAAGGATTTTTTTAATACAGAAATGTTGGATTACTTAAAAGTATGTCCATGTACATTATAGTATGCACTGAATACTTGGTCGGGGCTCCTTTTGCATGAATTACTGTATCAATGCGGCGTGGCATGGAGGCGATCAGCCGGTGGCACTTCTGAGGTGTTATAGAAGCCCAGATTGCTTTGATAGCGGCCTTCAGCTCGTCTGCATTGTTGGGTCTGGTGTCTCTCACCTTCCTCTTGATGATACCCCACAGATTCTCTATAGAGTTTAGGTCAGGCGAGTTTGGTGGCCAATCAAGCACAGTGATACAATGCCTTCAAAAAGTATTCATACCCCTTGACATTTTCCACATTTTGTCATGTTACAACCAAAAAGGTAAATGTAATTTATTGGGATTTTATGTGATAGACCAACACAAAGTGGCACATAATTGTGAAGTGGAAGGAAAATGATAAATGGTTTTCAACATTTTTTACAAATAAATATGTGAAAAGTGTGGCGCGCATTTGTATTTAGCCCCCCTGAGTCAATACTTTGTAAAACCACATTTCGCTGCTAAAAACAGCTGCAAGTCTTTTTGGGGATGGCTCTACCAGCTTTGCACATTTAGAGAGTGACATTTTTGCCCATTCTTCTTTGCAAAATAGCTCAAGCTCTGTGAGATTGGATGGAGAGCGTCTGTGAACAGCAATTTTCAAGTCTTGTCACAGATTCTCAATTGGATTTAGGTCTAGACTTTGACTGGGCTATTCTAACACATGAATAGTCTTTGATCTAAACCATTCCATTGTAGCTCTGGCTGTATGTTTAGGGTCGTTGTCCTGCTGGAAGTTGAACCTCCACCTCAGTCTCAAGTCTTTTGCAGACTCTAACAGGTTTTCTTCTAAAATTGCCCTGTATTTGGCTCCATCCATCTTCCCATCAACTCTGACCAGCTTCCCTGTCTCTGCTGAAGAAGAGCATCCCCACATCATGATGCTGCTACCACCGTGTTTCACGGTGGGGATGGTGTGTTCAGGGTGATGTGCAGTGTTAGTTTTCCGCCACACAGAGTGTTTTGCTTTTAGGCCAAAAAGTTCAATTTTGGTCTCATCTGAGCAGAGCACCTTCTTCCACATGTTTGCTGTGTCCCCCACATGGCTTCTCGCAAACTGCAAACTGGACTTTTTATGACTTTTTTTCAACAATGTCTTTCTTCTTGCCACTCTTCCAAGGTCAGATTTGTGGAGAGCACGACTAATGCCGCGTACACACGAGCGGACATTACGGCGGACTTTGCCCGGCGGACTTTTCGACGTACTTTCCGACGGACTTTGTGAATGAACGGACTTGCCTACACACAATCCACCAAAGTCCGTCGAATTCGTACGTGATGACGTACGACCGGACTAAAACAAGGAAGTTCATAGCCAGTAGCCAATAGCTGCCCTAGCGTGGCTTTTTGTCCGTCGAACTAGCATACAGACGGCGGACTTTTCGACCGGACTCGATTTCAACGGATAAATTTAAAACAAGTTTTAAATCTAATTCCGTCCAACTTTTGAGAAAACAAAGTCCGCTGGAGCCCACACACATCGAATTGTCCGACGAAATCCAGTCCGCCGGGCAAAGTCCGCCGTAATGTCCGCTCGTGTGTACGCGGCATAATAGTTGTCCTGTGGACAGATTCTCCCACCTGAGCTGTGGATCTCTGCAGCTCCTCCAGAGTTACCATGGGCCTCTTGGCTGCTTCTCTGATGAATGCTCTTCTTGCCTGGCCTGTCAGTTTAGGTGGACGGCCATGTCTTGGTAGATTTGCAGTGCCATACTCTTTCCATTTTCGGATGATGGATTGAACAGAGCTCCGTGAGATGTTCAAAGCTTGGAATATTTTTTTTATAACCTAACCCTGCTTTATACTTCTCCACAACTTTATCCCTGACCTGTCTGGTGTGTTCCTTGGCCTTCATGAAGCTGTTTGTTTACTAAGGTTCTCGAAAAAACCTCTGAGGGCTTCACAAAACAGCTGTATTTATACTGAGATTACATTACACACAGGTGGACTCAATTTACTAATTAGGTGACTTCTGAAGGCAATTGGTTATACTAGAATTTTGTTAGGGGTATCAGAGTAAAGGGGACTGAATACAAATGCACACCACACTTTTCAGATATTTATTTGTAAAAAAAATTGAAAGCCATTTATCATTTTCCTTCCACTTCACAATTATGTGCCACTTTGTGTCGGTCCATCACATAAAATCCCAATAAAATACATATACGTTTTTGGCTTTAACATGACAAAATGTGGAGATTTCAAGGGGTATGAACACTTTTTCAAGGCACTGTACCGTGATCATTAAACCAGGTTTTGGTAATTTAGGCAGTGTGGGCAGGTGCCAAGACCTGCTGGAAAATGAAATCAGCATCTCCATAAAGCTGGTCAGCAGAAGGAAGTATGAAGTGCCCTAGAACTTCCTGGTAGAGGGGTGCACTGACTTTGGACTTGATAAAACACTGTGGACCAACACCAATAGATGACATGACTCCTCAAATTATCACTGACTGTGGAAACTTCACACTGGACCTCATGCAACTTGGATTATGCGCCTCTCCGCTCTTCCTCCAGACTCTGGGACCTTGATTTCTAAACGAAATGCAAAATTTACTTTCATCCAAAAAGAGGACTTTAGGCCACTGAGCAACAGTCCAGTTTTTTTTCTCCTTAACCCAGGTAAGACACTTCTGATGTTGTCTCTGGTTCAGGAGTGACTTCACACAAGGAATGTGACAGTTGTAGCCCATGTCCTGGATATGTCTGAGTATGGTGGCTCTTGAAGCACTGACACCAGCCTGAGACCACTCCTTGTGAATCTCCCCCAAATTCTTGAATGGCCTTTGCATCATAATCCTCTCAAGGTAGTATGCGGTTATCCCTGTTGCTTGTGCACATTTTTCTAGCACACTTTTTCCTTCCACTCAACATTCCATTAATATGCTTGGATACAGCACTCTGTGAACCAGCTTCTTTAGCAATGACCTTTTGTGATCTACCCTCCTTGTCAATGACTGTCTTCTGGATAGCTGTCAAGTGAGCAGTCTTCCCCATGATTGTGTAAACTACTGAACCAGACTGAGAGACCATTTAAAGGCTCAGGAAACCTTTACAGGTGTTTTGAGTTAAATATCTGATTAGAGTGTAACACCATGAGTCTACAATATTCAACTTTTTCACAATATTCCAATTTTCTGAGATACTGAATTTTGGGTTTTCACTAGCTGTAAGTCAAAATCATCAAAATTAAAAGAAAGAAATGCTTGAAATTAGGGTTGCATCGATACCGATAGTGGTGCCGATACTTAGCATTTGCACGAGTATCGGTACTCGTGCAAATGCACCGATACTTAAAACCGATACTTACTGGCTCAGTTCTTTCACCTGTCAGCGGGATTCTCCCACTGACAACTGAAATGTACACAAAAGAACGCAGCAATTATCGGTTGTTAAGGAGCGAGGCCGCTGCGTCTTTAACAACTGATGACTCATTCGTCTGTCAGCGGGCTTCTCCCGCTGATAGATAAATGTGATTAAAACTGGGGGCAGCTGCTGCTAGGGCTCCCTGTAGGATCAGAGCGCTCTCCTGCTGGGCCTGCACTCCATCCCCAGCCTGCAGTGCAGCCCGAGCCCAAGAGGAGAGAGCGGGGACAAAGAGAAGCCAGCAGTCGGGTGTGAGGCAGAAGGAAGGGAACCGCGAGGCGGGGGCAACCGATGCCCTGCATGGAAGTCCTCCTTGCCCTGATATTACCATCCTCTACCTCCTCACAGACTGTCGGATCTATTGTGGGAGGACAAGCAGCAGCGCTGCTCTTCTTCAGCTGAGGCCACCTCCTCCCAGAGAATGGGAGAAGAACAGGCAGCATGTCGCACATAGATCTTCAGCAGTAGAGCAGTAAGTAGTACAGTGGGGAACTGGTGTACAGGCAGGGGCACAGTGAAGAACAGGTATGTAGGAGGTTCAGTGGGGAAAAGGCTTGTGTGTAGGGAGGGAGGGGGGCTTTAGTGGGGAAGAGGGGTTAAGGGTGGTACAATGTGGAACAGGTGTGTGGGGGGGACAGTGGGGAACAGGTGCGTGGGGGGGGACAGTGGGGAACAGGTGCGTTGGGGAGGGATAGTGGGGAACAGGTGTGTGGGGGAACAGTGGGAACAGGTGTGTAGGGGGGACAGTGGGGTATAGGTGCGTGGGGGACAGTGGGGAACCGGTGTGTGGGGGGGGGCAGTGGGGAACCGGTGTGTGGGGGGGGCAGTGGGAAACAGGTGTGTAGGGGGGACAGTGGGGAACAGGTGTGGGGGGGCAGTGGGGAACAGGTGTGTGGGGCGGACAGTGGGGAACAGGTGTGTGGGGGGCAGTGGGGAAAAGGTATGTGGGGGGGGCAGTGGGGAACAGGTATGTGGGGGGGCAGTGTGGAATAGGTATGTGGGGGGGATAGTGGGGAACAGGTGTGTGGGGGGGGACAGTGGGGAACAGGTATGTGGGGGGGACAGTGGGGAACAGGTATTTGGGGGGGGACAGTGGGGAACAGGTGCGTGGGGGGGTCAGTGGTGTAACAGGTGTGTGGGGGGCGACAGTGGGGAACAGGTATATGGGGGGGGGACAGTGGGGAATAGGTGTGTGTGGGGGGCGACAGTGGGGAACAGATATGTGGGGGGGGACAGTGGGGAACAGGTATGTGGGGGAACAGTGGGGAACAGGTGTGTGGGGGGGACAGTGGAGAAGAGGTGTGCAGGAAGGGGAAAGACAGGCATTTAGGGTGGTACAGTGGGGAACATGAGTGCAGGGAGGCACGGTGGGGACCTGGGAAACGTAATTGGTATTGGCGAGTACATTAAAAAAAGTATTGGTACTGGTACTCATTGCTAAAAAAGTGGTATCGGTGCATCCCTACTTGAAATATATCACTCTGTGTGTAATGAATCTATATAATAGTTTCACTTCTTGAATTGAATTACTGAAATAAATGAACTTTTTGATGATATTCTATTTGTTTGAGATGCACCGGTACGTTACATTATAATGTTCAATCTTAAGGTCTATGTTGATGGGCTTGGGGTTTGTGTTGATGGCTTCAGTTTGAGAATCTTCTGAGATTATTACGAATTCATTGACTGACCTCATTCTGACCTGCACATCTCCTGCTTTAAACAGGGTTTGCATTCATATAGACTTTTATGCAAAACATTAGGGGCAAACAAAATAGCCAGGGTCCAGGATAGTTGAATTGAGCTTTTCTTACCCTCACAAGACATTTAAAGCCTATTGCATCCCTTAATTTATGAAATTCTGGGGAGGAGAAAGCTCTAATTTTGGTTTATGCTCAGTGGGAAGCTATCAAAGGACAATCAATCCTCCCAACATATTGTGAGTGACTAGTTTACTGTACTATATGTAATCTGTCGTGACTCGTGCCCACACCTCAGTGCTACCCTAGTATAACTATTACATCACAAAGACATGGGTGTCCCATCCCATATTCCTCCACACTCTTTATACATAAATAAAAATGATATCCTCACTGGATTCCCGTAACACTGTTGACCAGAGGACCTCTGTACTTCAGTTGCTAAACTAAACTGGTATAGGCTTAATTCACCGGAGAAACAAATCAGAAATTTATGGAGGACATCCATTTAATGCAGACTGATCAATTTTGCTAAAAACCAAGATTGGTGCAAATTAATTTGCTTTTTACTTTTGATTGCTGTAGCTGGATTATGAGAGTTATGGCATTTTGTACATGTTTGCTCTATGCATTGCTTCATTGTATAAAACTGAAACCAGCATTGTAAGAAAGGTTTCACAAAAGCAAAACAAATTAGACTTTTGACATTTAATTTAATTAAATGTGTACAAAAATTTCATAGGATAAAATGTCCATTTTTTTTATCAGGTAGATCGAGTTCACATGGTTTACTCCCTGTGTCACCGAGTCCCCCGGAAATTGTGGTGGAGATGGTAGGCTCCACCGTATATCTGAAATGCTTCTTTGATCCGCCCCCTACAAACAGCTCTCTGGGCTTCATCATTCGATGGTCCAGACTGTCCGCTCACGGGGCGAAAGAAGAGCTGAGGCAGGAGGCCATCATTCAGTCATTCTCTACTATTGAACTAGATGGCATCAATGTCAGACTTGGTGATCGGGTAAGAATTTTTTTTTTTTTTTACTTTATCTATTCTACAGAGGCTCATCTGTACTGCAGGATACTTGTGGTGACAATAAGGGAAAAGTAGACTTTGGGCAGAACCAAGGATAAAAATGTGTTTTACAAATGAACAAATAAAACATATGCTCACCTAAGCCATGAACTAACCTAATGTCAGCTCTACACTAACAGGATGTCCCCCTAATGGGTTTCCTAAAAAAAACAGGCAGCACTAGTACCTTTCTGTCAGCAGCTGATTATCAAAGAGCAAACACCGCTCCAGGTGAAACATGTAATATAATCTCCTTTCTGAATCACAGGGTGCAGGTCCAGACCGTGACCTGGGCATAGCAGAGGGTATCAAAGGAGGGTTGACCGCACTCCAAACTTCAGAAAAAATTAGCTTAATTGTATAAAATCAACAAAAATAAATAAATCACAGACCCACAATACAAAAAGACAGCAGCATGGTTAACGTGTTTCTCGAAGAATTCGCTTAACGTGGAAGTAAACCCTTCTTTGTTTTCAGCCAAGGAAGCTGCCATCTGGGCCTCTGTTTACTCTTCAATTGCTATGATGTTGCACATGTGATCGGTTATGACACCAGCCATTGGATGGTTTGTCAGTGTGGTTGAGCACACATCCAATGGGAGTGTTACATTCCCGGCATGTGCCAGAAATGTAACTGTTTTTTCAAACTGTTAAATGGATAGGTTTATTTCAGCTTTAATCATAACCTTGAATGCACCCATACAGCTGAAAGTAAAAGGCCCATTATCATGAGTATTGGCTCTCCCAATAAACAAATTGGTCAATGGCTAGATGGTCAACTACAACCCCTTGCCCAGGATCTACCCAGTTTCCTGAGAGACACCAATCATTTACTTCCTATAATGGAAGATGTGGTATGGAGGGACAACTTTATTTGGATAACTTGTCATGTCGCAAATCTTTACTCATCCATACCTCATGACCATCTGTTGTGATTTAATTTTTCTTGAGGAAACATACAGAGCTGTCCCAGAATTTGTATGTATATATTTTGGAGGTCTTAGAGTAGCTATTAACACACCCCTTATTTGTTTTTGATGGCATTTACTATCTCCATATGTGTGGGGCTGCGATGGGGGTCAGTTTTCACCCTCACTCACCAACCTGTGATGTCCTTTTTTGTGGATTTTATCTTTTATTTATTTATATATTGTAAGCTCTAAGGAGCAGGGCCCTCTGATTCCTACTGTATCAAATTGTATTTGTACTGTCTACCCCCAAGTTGTAAAGCGCTACGTAAACTGTTGGCGCTACATAAATCTGGTATAATAATAATAATAATAATAATAAATATAATATATATATATATATATATATATATATATATATATATATATATATATATATATATATATATATATATATATTATTATTATTATTATTATATTTGGAGTGAAGTCAACCCTCCTGTGATACCTTTCTGTCAGCACTCAGCCTTTTCACCCAGCAGCAGGAGAGAGCGAGAGCCCTGAGCATCAGTCAGCTCACATACATAAAGGCATAGGGCATGGGTGCTCAACCTGTGGCCCTCCAGCTGTTGTAGAACTACAAGTCTCATGAGGCATTGCACGGCTGACAGTTACAAGCATGACCCTCGAGGGCAGAGGCATTATGGGACTTGTAGTTCCGCAACAGCTGGAGGGCCACAGGTTGAGCACCCATGGCCAAGGACAGTTGAGACCAGGCTACCAGGTAAGATGTGGACTAAGGAATGGAAGCTTTCTCCCACCCAAAGTTTTATAAAGTCTCTAAGCTCCAGCAACCAATTTTTAGAGAGGAGCTCCAAGCCCCCCCCCCCCCCAAAAAAAATTTTTTTTTTAAGTCAGCTGCAGTCTTCTAGGACATGTAAAGTGTCCCAGAAGACTGTGGAAGAAGGAAGGGGGTACAATTTTAGCTCAGTTCGCTGTGGCGAACTAAGCCGGAAGTGAGAGCGGGCAACCTGTCAAAACCAGGTATGCGCTCCCCTCCAAAAGGTGCCAAATGTGGCAGGGGAAAGGGGGGAGAAGGCAGACAAGCGGAGCTTCCACTTTTGGGTGGAGCTCCACTTAAAGTTAATGACAGCCCAAATGCAGGTTGCAAATGCAGTCCGTTTTCCCTCACTGGATTGCATGGTACAGAAGTACCATGCCATGCAGTTGCAGTGAGTTTCCAAAAGTAGTGCATGAACCACTTTTGGTGCAGTGTGGTGCGGTTTCAGCCCATTCAAAATGAATGGGCTGAAATCCCACTGCACAAAACTTCATGTGAATCACACAAGCATGCACAGCTTGTTCCTGTGCAATTCCCAGTGTGAACCAGCCTTAAATCCAGAGAAGAGGAGGCTAGTCAGGACCATCTCAGACAATTAGTACTGTCATTGATCACAGAGCTTGCTTCGGTGATCACTGTGTGCCTTAATTGTCGGTTTAGTATAATGCAGACAGTTTTGGGATGAAAAGCCCTTATTACTGACTCTTCACTAATCCAAATCACAAAGTGCGTCCGTTCTGTATGTGATGTTTTCTCACCGTGTGATAATATAGTATGGGAGATCTGATTACAGTTTGTGCATCTGCTCTTTAATGTATCCCCAGATATACTGCAGTGTTTCCAGCTTCTACTTAGAGCAACCAGATGTTCACGGCCTTCTTCTGGAGAGCGAGGAATTCTTCGCCGGTATTAAGGTGAATTGTAAAATCATCTTTTATGGCCGATGGTTACTGGATGACACGTAGTCCAAAAACACTCTTTGTTCTGGAATAATTACAGCACTAAAATGCCATTCCTCCTTAAAGGAACAATAAACCTGAACGGCAGCTTAAAGTAGCTAAAAGATGAACTAAAAGCCTTAATTATAGAAGAACACTGATTAGCAACGTGTGCATCTGAACACGGGAGTTTTTCACAAATACCTCAATTTAAAAAAAATACCACAACCACTAGATGGAGCTGACAATCATAGGAGATAATTATATCACAAACAATATGGCAATTTGTTGTGTCTGTGCAAGGGCTTAAAGGAGAAGTAGGGTCAAAGCTCTTTTGGCCATACTTGTCTTGTAGGTCCCAGGAGTGCACTTAGTTCTGCTCTCCTGTGACTCGTATTCAGCCGTCAGCGCGCTAGAGCCCTCTATTGGCTAGACATGTTCGTTTTGTTCCGAATTCGTTTTTCGTCAAAATTCGCCATATTCGTTAATTCAGAAACATCCGAATTAATGAAAGATTGTTTAACAAATTTTTGTAAAACAATTTTTCTAAAAGAACGAAAATTCGATAAAACGAAAATCTGGAATCCGAAAAAAACCCGAAAATTCAAAAAAGTGAAAATCCGAAATTTGAAAATCCGAAAACCAGAAAGAATGAAAATCCGAAAATTAGAATGAAAATCTGAAAATTTGAAAATCAGAAAGAACGAAAGTCAGAAAATAAGAATTAAAATCAGAAAATTCTAAAGAATGAAAATTCTAAAATAAGAACGAAAATCAGAAAATAAGAACGAAAAACCCAAAAGAACAAAAAACATTTGGATAATTTCTATTATGATAAAATATTAAGTTTATTAACCATAATTATAGTTGTTTTATTATAATTATTTATTAATAATAAATAATAATAATAAAAACTATAATAATAGTTATAAACTATAAAATTATAGGTATTGGAATTTCCTTTCAAATTTGGCTGTGCACATAACGAATACGAATTCATGTTATGAATTATCGTAAATAACGAATGCCGGATAATTCGTAACTTTGGGTAAATTCGTATTCGTTAGGTTCACTAACAACCAAATTTGAAAGGACATTCCAATACCTATAATTTAACAGTTTATAACTATTATAGTTTTTTATTATTATCATTATTTATTATTAATATTTTGTTATGTTCCATTCGTTTAGATGCGGCATTCGTTATTTCAGATAATTATTACTATAGTTATTATTATTATTATTTTTTATGTTTAATAAACAAAATACTTTAACCACTTCCCACCCGCCCCATTACGGATTGACGTCCGCAATGTGGCTCCGTTATCCTGACTGGATGTCATATGACATCCAGCATGATAAGCCACGGTCGTGCGTTCGCAGGACACGCAAATCGGTGATGGGTGGTGCTGTGTGTCACTCTGACACACCGCATCTCCGATCGTGGTAAAGAGCCTATGATGTAGGCTCTTTAGCATGTGATCAGCTGTGAGCAATCACAGCTGATCACAGAGGTAACCAAGAAGTGCCGGTAATCGGCTTTCCTCGGGTTCGCGCTGATGGGGAGAGACGATCGGCGGCTCTCCTGTCAGAGGGGGGTGTGCGCATTGTCTATCAGCGCAGCCCCTGTCAGGGGTGCCCACCACAGCTGCCAGTCAGTACCCATCAAAGTGCCAATCAGTGCCCATCAGTAATGCCTGTCAGTGCCCTTCACAGTTGCCAATCAGTGCCCATCAGTAATGACTTTCAGTATCTCCTCATCAGTGCTGCCTATCAGTGCCATCTATTAGTCTCCATCAGTGCCATCTATTAGTGCCCATCAGTGACACCCATCAGTGCCAATCAGTGCCGCCTATCAGTGCCCATCAGTGCTGCCTATTAGTGCCCATCAGTGCCACCTATCAGTGCCCATCAGTGCCACCTATCACCTATTTACTTTAACCCCTGGTCCACCACGGTACGTTTATAGACGTCCTGGTATTCAAGGGGTTCAATCAAGGTTGGTATGGATTTCTAGAGCCTTTGATGGGCTTTTAGGTAAAAGTTCTCTGAGGGATCTAGATCACTTTTACGGGCCTCTGAAGGTGCCAGCTGTGACAGCCCTGAGTCTGCTGCATCCGATGGCATCACATCCAAGATGGCGGAGCCCAGCTGCAGTCTCGGGGCTTTTGAATGTCTACACAATCAAAGCTTAAAGTGATACTAAACCCAGGAGCCTGCATTCACTATATCTGGCCTCCCACGGTGCACAGAACAGGGAAATGCAATTAGTAAATATAAATTGCTAAATACCTTTTCTTATCAGAAGTATATAGAAGTCTTGTGACTTCTATCAGTGTCTGGTTAAAGCTTGCAGGTGGAGTTTTCATTCTCCTCTAACTGTCCTATGAGGCTGCAGGACCCCTGACCCTCTGGCTGGACAGTGATGATTGGCCCTGTGCTGATCACATGCACCTCCCCCCCCCCCCCCCCCCCCCCCAAAAAAAAACTCTCTAGCAATACACACCAAACTGAGCATGTGCATAGTGCCCCCAAGGCTCTGTACCATCAGGAGACGGATTGGGGACTGTCGAAGAAGGGGAGGAGCAGAGAAAACAGGATCAAACAGCCTTTATACATAATGCAGAGGATTAACCCCTTAGGTTCCACAGTGAGTATAACAAGCATGATTTACTGCATATACAGGCTGATTTTACTGTTGTGGTTTTAATAACAAATTAAAATGCATAAATTAAATGCACATATCATATATAGGAAAATTGTTGTTGAAATGAAAGGTCTGGTGACAGGTTCTCTTTATGCATGACATTTATAATAATAATGCCAATGCTCATATTTTTAGTGTTTTTATTGCTGACAGTTGCAGCCTGAAGCTCTGAGCATTGCAGAAGACGGACGGGAATACAGAATGACGGTGCAGAGTACAGTTCCCATTGCCTGCCCAGAGATGAGCCAGTTACACAACGACTGTAGGGTGACCCTGAAACTGCGCACAGCCAGCCAAGGTACAGAATGGGGTGATAAAACCTTCTCATTGTCATTACATACCTTATTGTAGACCCAGTGATATCATTATTGGGTCTCATAGTTACGTAGTAGGTGAGGTTGAAAAAAGACACAAGTCCATCAAGTTCAACCTATGTGTGTGATTATATGTCAGTATTACATTGTATATCCCTGTATGTTGTGGTCGTTCGGGTGCTTATCTAATAGTTTTTTGAATTTATCGATGCCCCCAGCCGCCGTACTGATACGGCGGCAGGTCAGCTCTCCTGCGCGAACCGACGTACCTGTACGTTGGTCCGTGCATGTGAGAGTGCGGACGCGCGCTCCAGCTGCGCACCGTGGGAGCGCGCCAGCAGGTCCGGTAGACTCAATGTCCGCTGTCAATGATTACTGTATACAGAGGCAGAACGGGGATCTGCCATTTTTAAGGCGGATCCCCGTTCTGACAGGGGACATCTCAGAGATCTGCTGTTCCTAGTAATCGGGAACAGTGATCTCTGTCATGTCCCAGGTAGCCCATCCCCCCCCCCCTACAGTTAGAATACGCTAAGCCCGAGGGCTTTCACACTGGAGCGGTGCGCTAGCAGGACAGGAAAAAAAGTCCTACTAGCAGCATCTTCGGAGCGGTGAAGGAGCGGTGTATACACCGCTCCTTCACCACTCATGCCCATTGAAATCAATGGGACAGCGAGGCTATACCGCCGGCAAAGCGCCTCTGCAGAGGCGCTTTGCGGTGGTTTTTAACCCTTTCCCCCCCGCTAGCGGGCGAATACCGACGGTAAAGCGCCGCTAACAATAGCGGCGCTTTACCGCCGACGCCGCCCCCGCCCCAGTGTGAAAGGGGCCTTACCAGTAAAAAAAAATAAAAAAAAGTCCCTAAATCTATCCCATAGTTTGTGGACGCGATAACTTTTGCGCAAACCAATCATTACACGCTTATTGCAATTTCCTTTTACCAAAAATATGTAGAAGAATACATATTGGCCTAAAGTGATGAAGAAATTTGTTTCTTTATATATATTTTTGGATATGTATTATAGCAGAAAGTAAAAAAAAAAAAGTTTTTTTTCAAAATTGTCACTTTTTTTATTTATAGTGCAAAAAATAAAACCGCAGAGGTGATCAAATACCACCAAAACAAAGCTCTGTTTGTGGAGAAAAAAGAACGTCAGTTAAAGGGACACAGTGCCGTATCGCAAAAAATGGCCTGGTCATTAAGGGGGCAAATCCTTCCGGGGCTGAAGTGGTTAACTATAGATAAAAGCAAAGATTTGAAACCTTTATCGTTTATTTCTAAGATTATTTACATTGTGCTGATTTTTATATATTTTTTTTACATATTTATTATTTTCAAGGTTTGCACAGTCTTTTTGTCTCCAGCAGGTTGACCTCTGTAGCAGGTCAAGTTCACCCTGAGGCACAGGCATTGTATTTCACAGCCACAGATATCGGCAATTGAAAATCAGTTAAACGTAACTGTTCCTTTTGAGAAGTGAGAGGAATCAGGTGAAGGTTTGATGTTTTAGCCCCAGGTGAATGACAGTGGAGTTATGTGCGCTCCTTTAAATCATGTTCTATGAGCTCTCCAGTGTTCAGACACGCTGGAGGTCAGGAGGAGAAGCTGCAGGATGGATTCTGACAATGAAATTAGCATCTTATGTTTGATCTGTATGTATGTTTAAACAAATCTACCCAAAGGCATTGCTACATCAGCCTTGTCTTGTTATCAGGTGAAGAGAAATCACGACTAATGATAGCCAAGGATTTATAAAAACGAAATGGTTCTATTGACCAGATTAAATGAAGATCTGGTGTCTATGGAACTGTGCAAGACAACATTCCCATTAAACAGATCCCTCGACTTATAAAACTTTGCTCAACTGCTATTCTTTTCCCTGGCAGTAGAACGGTTCATACAGCCATCTCTGTCACCCTGTGGGGCAGTGGGATGGTCCATGTGGTCCCAGCCATTACCCTGAGGAGTTGGAAGGTCCACGCAGTCACCTTCATCACCCTGAGAGGCAAAGGGACAACCCTTGCAGCTACCTCCATCACCAGGACGGGCAGTGGGACAGTCTATAAGGACTCCTAAATCACCCTGTGGGGCAGTGTGGCAGTCCATGCAGCCTCCTCCATTAACTCATGGGTCAGAAGGACGGTCCATGTGGCCCCATCCATTACCCTGAGGAGGGGTTGGATGGTCCATGCAGTCACCTTCATCCCCCTGAGAGGCAAAGGGATGACCCTTGCAGCAACCTTCATCATCATGAGGGGCAGTGGAAGGTTCCATGCAGCATCCTCCATCACCATAAAGGACAGAACGATGGTCCATGTGGCCTCCTCCATCACAGACTGGGACAGTGGTATGGTTCATGGAGCCTCCTCCATCACCCTAAGTGGCAGTGGGATAGACAATGTGGCCTCTAGCACCCTGAGGGGCAACCAGATGGTCCATCAGACCTCCTCCATCACCTGGTACAGCCTAACTTTCTTTGTACCCTCCTCTATCACCCTGAAGGGCAAAGGAACGGTCAGTGTTGCCTTTTCTATCATCCTGAGGGGCCAGTCAGTGCTGCTTCCTGAATCTCCTTGAGGGGCAGCAGGTTCATGCAACTTTCTCCATCACTTTGAGTGATAGTGGGATGGTCCATGTGGCCTCCCCCATCACTGTGTGGGAAAGCAGTATGGTCCATGCAGCCTCCTCCATCACCCTCAGGGGTAGTGGGATGGGCAATGTGGCCTCTGCCAGCAACCTGGGGGACAACTGAATGGTCCAGGAGCCCTCCTCCATCTCACGGAGGTACAGCCAGACCTTCTTTGTAGCCTCCTCTATCACCATCTGGCCTCCCCCATCACCGTGTGGGACAGAAGCATGGTCCATGCAGCCTCCTCCACCACCCCGGGGAAGCAGTAGAATGAGCATTGTGGCCTCTACCGGTACCCTGAGGGGCAACCAGATGGTCCATCAGGCCTCCTCCATAACCCTTAGGGGCAGTGGGATGGGCAATGTGGCCTCCGCCAGCACCCTGAGGTACAGTCAGACTTTGTAGCCTCCTCTATCACCCTGAAGGACAAAGGGATTGTCAACACAGTAAACGCCATCACCCTGAGGGGCAGTTGGATAACTCTGCTTGGGATTTCAGTGCAGTACAGGTAGGGTTGTCACCACTGGTACAGGAAGTTATGAGTTTGTTGGATTGGCAGGATTATGGGGTTTGTTTTACTTGCAATGTTTTTAAAGAGACAATACATAGAGAAAACTGCAGGTATTGCAATGAATGTGTGTTTTTTTGCATACACTTTAATGAAGAGTTTGTATATGTACGATGTATTAACCAATACATAACTTCATGGAGTGCAGGGAACAATTTCAGAATCATCAAAGGTTCTTACAGGCAACTCAAAGTGCCAAAAATGTGGCCGTGTTATTATTCTGAACATATTAGTTCCTTGACAGGTTGACTTTGAACAGGAAAAAAATATTTTGATTGTTCCCGATAAGGTAAACTTTTGATCCTATTCCAATGTATAAACATTTTAAAGTGGGATTATTAAAATTTCCAGAAGAAAGTTAAACATCTGAACCTGGGCTGGACCACATTTCGGATTTCTCCGAGTGACCTCATATTTATTTATTTTGGATACAATTTTCTGACCATGACCCACTTTCATTTTGGCAAGGCAGCCGTAATAATCTTGGAAACTTGGTTTGTTTTGAACAGCTGAAGAAAAACATGACTCAGATCTGGCCCTTTCCTCCTGCGAAGTGGACCTCCTGCCATCGCCCTGCCAGAACGGAACGTGCGGTCACGCTGTCCTCTATTACACGGCGGTCATAGACTTTGCAGCGGACGGGAACAAAGTGACCAGTATTGTAGCAGATCCTATAGACATCGCCAACTTTCTGTGGAGCGGCTACGTCCCGGATGTGATACAGGTGCTACAACTGAGAGTTATGGGGGGAGGTTGGGATGCATTCAGATAGCAAGCAAAACATAGTAATACAATAAAATAGTTCTATGTTACTGCCTGTGTTGTATTAACATAAAAATTGCATTTCCAAAAAATGGTGGCCACCTGCACACAGACACTGACTCCCTGTTGCATAAATGTAATGAGATGGGTAAAAGGTGGCTTCAGCTCCTGTTCTCTACCTGTAGAGAACTCCTCAGATGCGTTTCTCCTTTTTTTGGGGTTAACCGCAGAGGCCTCAGAAAAAGGCGAAACGCGTTTGAGGAATTCTCTACAGGTAGAGAACAGGAGCTGAAAGCCACCTTTTACCCATCTCATTACATTTATGCAACAGGGAGTCGGCGTCTGTGTGCAGGTGGCCACCATTTTGTTGAAGTCTACTGGAGCCTGACAAGCCGATTCTGTCTGTCTTGCACCAGTCTTTTCGTTTCGATCTTTTTATTAACATTTTCACCTTTGGATTAACAACAACATCAAGATATAAGCATTATATCAATTGCACTGTACCAGATACAATGGGTACTTCCTTATTGACACTTAGATGGTACTCATCGAGGTCCCTATTAAACATAAGAAAGGGAAGGGGGAGGACCCCTGGCTCTGGTCTGTGCCTCTTGAAGGCCCCTCAGACCTGAGCAGATGCTTAGTTGCCCTCTGAAAATCCATCCATCGTAGATTCCTTTTAGAGAAAGAATAAGTGTGTGAACTTATTCTTAGATAGACCCCAAAAAATAGATCCAAAAATATTGAGGAAAATCACTATTTTTTGTAGGCATGCCAAGGCTTAGCAGGTGCCACAACTAAGAGTTATGGGGGGGTCCCAAAAGTCGCCATACCTTGGGCAAAATCTACATTTTGGCCACCTCTTTCTACACACATTGTTTTTTAGAGCAGGTGTCTTCAAATTTTCTAAACAAAGGGCCACTTTGCTGTCCTATAGGCTTTAGGGGGGGGGGGGGGCGGCAATTGTGGCTAGTGGAAGTAGCATCAATGCCCCATCATTGGTGTTAGTGGGAGGAATAGTGCCCCATTATTGGTATCAAATGGAGGAATAGTACCCCATCATTGGTTTTAAAAGGAGGAATAGTGTCTCATTGTTTATATCAATGAGGAGAATAGCGCCCCTATTGATGGTGTCAATAGAGGGAATGGTGCTCCATCACTGGTGTCAGTTGGTGGAATATTGCCCCAAGGGCCAGATAAAGACAAGCACAGGGCCACATCCGGCCACGGGGCCGCAGTTTGGAGACCACGGTTTTAGAGTATCTGAAAGTATAAAAAAAATATAAAGCAAATATATAAATAGAAAAAAAATTACAAATGTAAAATATAATATAAAATATAATAGGCGTTTGTTAATTTTTCCTATGTATGGCGACTTTTGGGACACCCTATATATTAGTTTCATGTCAATGTCTGTATTAGCATAAAAATTGCATTGCTGCCATGCGTGTCAATTTGTTGTAATTAAATATTTGCTTAGATTACAGTGAAGGACGTTCCAGGGGCTTACTGCTACTCGTTCACCGATCCCCATATTGTTACCTTCGATGGCAGGTCAGAAGATATCACATACACATTTATATACACACAATCGTATAAATAAACACACATAATCACAAACACAGAACATCATTTTTAAAAACACAGTTTTTGATTCAAATGTTCTCTGCAACTCATTGGGTGTGAATGATCTAAAAAAAAAAATTGTTGTTGTTATATCATTGAAACTCTGGGCACTTTAGGTTTAGACTAAGGAGGTCTTTAGACATCTGGGGGACACCGCGCCCTTGTGACATCATCGACCGAGGGGATGCTGGGTCGATGATGTCATAAGGGGGTGGTGCCATCTGGTCATGTCACCTGGTGGCTCCGCCTCCTTAGTTATTTAAGAGCTGTCAGTCAGCAGTCGGCGGAAGCCTTCGTTAGGCCCGGATTTTTTTTTTCTTTGGGGTCGGCGGTGGCAGCAGACATCGCGATTGACAATGGATCTACATTAGGGGACATTTTTTAAAGGACTTGTCAAAAACTGCCTACTGTCATTTTTTTACACTACACTTTTTTATTTGGTGAATGAGTAGGGATGCTATGTATTACTATTAAAGGGGGCTTCCAGATTCCGATAAGCCCCCCCCACCCGCAGACCCCCACAACCACGGTCCAGGGTTGTGGGGAAGAGGCCCTTGTCTCCATCAACATGTTGAGGGCATGTGGCCTGGTATGGTTCGGGGGGGCAGGAACTCGCTGGTCCCCCCTCTTTCCTGACCTGCCGGGCTGCATGCTCGGATAAGGGTCTGGTATGGATTTTGAGGGATACCCCACAACAAAATAAAAAAAAATTAAAAATAGCATGGGGTCCCCCCCGAAATCCATACCAGACCTCTAGTATGAATTTTGAGGGGAACCCCAGAACATAATGTAAAAAAAAATGCCATGGGGTCCTCCCAAAATCCATACCAGACCCTTATCCGAGCATGCAGCCTGGCAGGTCTGGAAAGAGGGGGGACAAGCGAGTGCCCGCCGCCCCCCGAACCATACCAGGCCAGATGCCCTCAACATGTTGATGGAGACAAGGGCCTCTTCCTCACAACTATGGCTGGTGGTTGTGGGGGTCGAGGGGGCACGCCATTTTTTTTCTTTATTTCATTGCTGGCTTTCTTTATACAAGTCGCACCCGAATTGCATTTTTTTTTTCTTTTTTTCATTGCAGGCATTCTTTTTACAAGTCGCACCCAAATCGCATCTATATCATGCAGGTGTGACTTTCATATGATTTTTGAGGGTTTACATTGAGGTCTATGGCCCTCAAGTTGCATAAAAGGTGGGCCAAAGTAATGCAGGAACTACTTTGAAGTCACACAGATATGATAGAGAAACATGGGGTGCAACTGGTCTCAGCCTTTGGGGTTCAAAGTCGCATGCATGGAGCCTTAGGGTAAAGTTAGATGTAGATTCGATTTCAGACTATATCTTATCTATTGATTTATAAACGTTACAGAAATCTTTCATAGTAACAAATAAAATGTGTCTTTTGCAGGTATTATGACAACTTCAACACTGGAACCTTTGTCCTGCATAAGAGCACCTCCCGTGACTTTGAAGTTCAAGTGCGTCAGTGGGACTGCGGGAGTGTTGACCACCCAGCGTCCTGTAATTGCGGCTTTGTAGCCAAGGAAGGGGGTGATATGATTACCTTTGATATGTGTAGTGGACAGCTACATGAGTCCCAGCCGCACCTCTCCGTGAAGAGTCAGGATTCTACAGAGCCAGGTTTTCGGATTACAGAGTCTTACCTTGGAAGAAAGATCACGGTAAGGGGGTCACCACTTTATAAACTCAAAATGTTTTTCACCATTCCTGTTGTCGACATTGTATCAGCCCGTACAGAAAAGCTCAGGCTGGCAAAGGGAGAAGCAGCACAAGGAAGCAATAATGGTAACAGGGTTATCGGGATTATAACGGGGCCCAGAACAATAAAGAATACATAAGTTATATAAAAAAAATAAAATAGAAAGTTATTACAAAAAACAACAACAAATATAGGGTTCAATAAAAATTAACAGACCATGATACAAATCATGTTTAATGGTCACTGATATCCATATATAGTAGGTGATCAGTACTTGATGTTGTATCCCAACATGTTTCGTCAACAATGGCTTCCTCAGGGGATTTTTACGGATACAGCTCTAGTAATGGTAAGATAAATTACATATTAATTATTTAATACAGTATAATAGATAACAACAGTCATATATAAGTACCGCATTTGGCCAGAGGTGCGGGGGCGCCGGGGACATTCGGAACGGTTCAGAGCTGTTCGGAAATACTCGGAATCACTCGGAAATACTCTGAAACACTTCGTTCCCGAGTCTTTCCGAGCCTTTCCGAGTTCAGCCGAGCTGTCCCCAAGTATTTCCGAGGCTCTCCGGCGCCCCCCCACCTCTGGCCACATGCAGTATTGCATGTAATAGAAGTCAATGCAGAACGAATTATCTTCGTTTCCATTGACTTCTATGGGGAAACTCGTTTTGATATGCGAGTGCTTTGGATTACAAGCATTCTCCTGGAAAGGATTATGCTCGTAATCCAAGGTTCCACTGTAAATTTCTATTTTTTTTTAAATATATAACTTATGTATTCTTCATTGTTATGGGCATCATTATAATCCCAATCACCCTGTTACTATTATTATCCATTTACCAGGGATGAGGTGCCGGATATCATAGGGTCACCTAACCTATTTTTCAAGCAAGGAAGCAGTCAACTACACTATAGTCCTCATGTGCTACCAAGTTGCACACTGGTAGGAGGAGAGAGCAGAGTTACAGAGAGATGTTCTTATCAGTCTGCTGCTTCTCCTTTCACTGTCCAGTTACATGACACAAGCCTTGTAGGTGTAACCTAACTGTGACAGAGACAGACAATTTTTCCTGACCTGCCAAACAGGGCTGTGCTGAGTGAAAGAGCTGTTTAAATCTCAGGACTGGATGGACAGAAGTACAAAATCCTTTGGTAGGTAAAACAGCTCCCATATATGCATGTCATCTGCATGTTTAGCTGTTTGCCTGGAGTTCAGCTTTAACCGCTTGCCGCCGCCGCACACAGATGTACATCGGCAGATTGGCACAGGCAGGCAAATGGACGTACAGGTACGTCCCTTTAAATTTGCCACCTTTCGGGTGTGCGTGCACCGCTGCATGCCACGAGAGTGTGCCCGCGGGTCCCGGGAACTCGATGTTCTTCAGCAGCCCACGATTGTGTTGTGGAGAGGTAGGCTGCTGGAGAACATAGAGTTCCAGGGACCCGCGGGCACACTCCCGTGGCATGCAGCGGTGCACGCACACCCGAAAGGTGGCAAATTTAAAGGGACGTACCTGTACGTCCATTTGCCTGCCTGTGCCATTCTGCCTATGTAAACAAGGCATTACCCCGTTCTGCCTTGTGTAATGACAGAGATCTACTGCTCCCTGTCATCGGGAGCGGTGATCGCTGTCATGTCCTAGGTAGCCCATCCCTCCCACAGTTAGAATCACTCCCTAGGACACACTTAACCGCTTCATCGCCCCCTAGTGTTTAACCCCTTCCCTGTCAGTGTCATTTATACAGTAATCGGCGCATTTCTATAGCACTGATCTCTGTATAAATGACAATGGTCCCAAAATAGTGTCAAAAGTGTCCGATGTGTCCGCCATAAACAAATAAATAAAAATGGCATAAAGCTATCCCCTATTTTGTAGACGCTATAACTTTTGCGCAAACCAATCAATATACGCTTATTGCGATTTTTTTTTTTTTACCAAAAATATGTAGAAGAATACATATAAAAAACTGCGGAAAGAAAAATTTTTTATATATTTTTTGGGGATATGTATTATAGCAAAAAGTAAAAAATATTGCTTTTTTTTCAAAATTGTCGCTCTTTTTTTGTTTATAGCGCAAAAAATAAAAAACGCAGAGGTGATCAAATACCACCAAAAGAAAGCGCTATTTATGGGAAAAAAAGGACGTCAATTTTGTTTGGGTGCAACGTCGCACGACCGCGCAATTGTCAGTTAAAACGACGCAGTGCCGAATCGCAAAAAATGGCCCGGTCATTCAGCAGCCAAATCTTCCGGGGCTGAAGTGGTTAAGATATGAGCCAAGAACCTTCATACTGCAAAATAGCAAATCCAGCCACCGCGCCACCTCAGTGCTTCTAAGGTCGCTATAAGAAAATGCAAATTACCGTAACTTTCACCCCCACATGTTCTGTGCAGTTAAATAACTTTTTTTTTCTTCTGTCCTCTTAAATATGTACATATTCCTTGAAAGACATAGAATACTAAAGTGATTTATTATACTTGGCCGGGGGAGGGGATGGGGGGGTGGGGGGGTAGTAACACTTTGAAATGTGATTCATGTCGTTCCCCCCTTGAAGCGGTTAATTCGTTTGCCTGTGGGAAAGTTTAAATGTTGTATCCAGAAAACAGATGTGTTCAGGATGTCGCAGTGCACTCGCTGGAGGCTCTTCAAGAGGAGGAACTCCATAGAATCCTGAATGATGTGCAGGCTTACACAATAAGACAGCAGCCAATCAGATTGCTAGGATTGGTATCTTGGGTTGCCGCACTTTGCACAGCCTCGCGGTCTCGCTCAGTCGTTCACAATTGTTGTGGAGCGTCGAAGAACTACAAGTGCAAACATACCTTGCTATGCGGAGGGATTTTGCGGCTATTGTACGTGTTGCCTAAAAAAACGCCAAGTTTTTAGGCAATCTTGTGTTTTGTTTTTTTTTGCTTTTTTTTATTACGGATCTAAACGTGCCCCATTATCATACCTCCCAATTCATTTTTTGAGATGGCAATGAGGGACACCTATCAGCAAAAGTATGCAGGTATAGGACACACCCCTTGACACACCCCCTTAAAGGAGAATTGTACAAAATAAACAAGATTGGTTAAACCCACAAGTGCTTTTTTTTACCACTACTATTCCTTTATATTGGCTTTTTAAATGTACAAATGCAGCAATTTAGAAATCAGATGAAAGGTTTAGCACCGGGAAACATTTTTTGAAAGATAAATAGTGCATTTTATATACAACTATATAGATCAGACCAAAATGAGGGACAAATGAGGAGGAATGAGGGACAGAGGGGACATTGCTCCAAATCAGGGACAGTCCCTCGAAATTCAGGGACAGTTGGGAGCTATGCATTGTTTGATGGACCTGTGCACACATACAGGTGCATAAACATCCGCTGTGTATCCACGTGCCATCCAGAAGATTTACCCCCCCTTCATGACCAGGCCATTTTTTTCTTTTTGCCACTGCGTTACTTCAGCCCCGGAAGGATTTGCCTCCTTAATGACCAGGCCATTTTTTGCGATTTGGCACTGCGTCGCTTTAACTGAAAATTGCGCGGTCATGCTAAGTTATACCCAAACAATATTGTCGTCCTTTTATTTCCCACAAATAGAGCTTTCTTTTGGTGGTATTTGATCACCTCTGCGGTTTTTATTTTTTGCGCTATAAACAAAAAAAGAGCGACAATTTTGAAAAAAAAAAACAATATTTTTTACTTTTTGCTATAATAAATATCCAAAAACAGACATTTTAAAAAACAAATTTGTTCCTCAGTTTAGGCCGATATGTATTCTTCTAGATATTTTTGGTAAAAAAAAAATCCCAATAAGCGTATATTGATTGGTTTGCGCAAAAGTTATAGCGTCTACAAAATAGGGGATAGATTTATGGCATTTTTATGGCATGTTTATTAAAACTTTTTTTTTTACTAGTAATGGCGGCGATCTGCGATCTTTAGCGGCACTGCGACATTGCGGTGGACAGATCGGACACTTTTGACACATTTTTGGGACCCTTGACAGTTATACAGCGATCAGTGCTATAAAAATGCACTGATTACTGTGTAAATGTCACTGGCAGGGAAGGGGTTAAACACTAGGGGGGGATCAAGGGGTTAAACGTGTTCCCTAGTGTGTGTTCTAACTGGGGGGGGGGGGCGACTGACTGGGGGATCGCTGTTCACAATTACTGCAAACAGCAGATCTGTCTCTACTCCCCTGTCAGAACGAGGATTTGTGTGTTTACACACACAAATCCCCGTTCTGGCTCTCGGGCCCGCGATCGCGGGTGGCCGGCGCCGATCGCGCCCGCTGGCCACGTGCATCAGGTCCCTCCTGGCGTGCACCTGCTATGGCTCTATAATTTCTTCATAAATTTAGGCCAATATGTATTCTGCTACATGTTTTTAGTAAAAAAAAAAAAAATCCCAGTAAGTGTATATTGATTCGCTTGCGCGAACGTTATAGCGTTATCTACAAACTATGGGATATATACTGGAATTTTTATTTGATTATTAATTTTTTAAACTATTAATGGTGGCGATTAGCGACTTATAGCGGCACTGGTATAGTGCGGCTGGCAATCTGACACTAACTGACTATTTGTAACCCCAGTGTCATATGCGAGGATATGAATAAGCTTAACTCGCCTTCCTATCAAAGCACAACAAAGTCCTTTAACTTTCTTAACTTTATTTGTAAAATAACAGTAGAGAGTTTGTAGATGTTGTAGGGCGCTGAGAGAGAGCTTCTCTGTGTGGAGTGCTTATCCAAGAAGGAGATAAAAAACAGAATGCTTATGGCAAGACTTGTCAGGATGTACTCAGAAAAAGAAAAAGAAAAAAAGGCACCCAGTACTAGTGTCTGGGTAAGGGGTTACTTTAGCAAAGCTTTCTGATAGTCAATCACAAATTGGCTGAGTTGCCAGAAGGTTAAATAATTCACTTTATTTGAATAGTTAAAAACGTTATACATTTAGGCAACACACTTAATTAAAATGTTCATGGGTAAGGCGCAGTGGGACCAAAGGGGCCCTATTACTGCGACTATGATGTATTAATAGGCCTGACACAACAAACAAAAAACGCACTACACAAAACAAAAACAATACATACAACGGATGACAGTGCCCGGACGCCGTAAGGATCTTGCTAGTAGCTGGCTGGTAGCGGGTGATCAAGTTGATGTCACCGATTTGGTATCTATTATTATTGTATTTATATTCACAATTAGCCAAAAAGTACCGGTCAGCAATAAGAAAGATCCTTTTGGGGATAGGTGGGAATAGTAGTGGGGGAACAGGTTAGGTGGTAATTAACTACTGCCGGCTTAACTAGTAATGCTAAGCATTGAAATTACAAAGCTATTGGTTAGGATTAGAAAGCAGTAGAAGTCCACATGATGATGATCGGATCCTGGGAATGTTGATGAGAGGATCAAGGTTGTGGTTAGAAAAGATGCGGTAAAGGAATGATTGTCCTTTGTGCGGTTTAGGTGAAAGTCATTACACATAGTGAGTATAGAGAATATTCTCAGATGTATAGGGATATGAAATCTACCAAACTTAACTCAGATGAATAGAAATATTGGACTTTACCATTTGTAGCATCAGTTGTCCTCTGAGATCCGCTCTGGATTGATCATTCAAAAATACTGCCCACCTGATGAGAAGGAGTGCTTGTCCTCCTTCCCTATTATTCACCACGCCAGGCCAGGTACTTGTAACTCAATTTGAAAAATATAGCCGTATTTTAATTAACTACTAAAATCAAAAAAAATCTTACCCCCACAGTTTACTGTATCCGTTATCCCCTCATTACCCTTTACAAACAACACATTAAACTCTCCTGACAGAAACATACAAGTGTGATTAATTTACTGAGATTCACTTGTGCCAAAACTGAAGCATCAGGGCGGTGATTAATCGCAGCCGACGATACAAGAGGAGCGTCATCACCAGCCCTGGAGTCGTCCGAGAAGAAGCTACGCTATCGGCAATAGCGAAACGCGTTGACGTCATCAACGCCGTCACGCCGCGGGCGCCTGGGCATAGTGCGCATGAGTGAGATCAGGAGATGAGACGAAGCATCAAGTAGTTGCTGACAGCTGACCGCTCTGACCAGCCCATCCCACTGATGCTAATCCGGCATCCGCACCAATTCTGATTTCCCCTACCAACTGGCAGTGGATCCAAGCCCCTAGGAGGAATATCAGGAGCCGGAGGACTTTCATTAGCAGATGGCTACTACAGCAGCGACCTGACTAGGAGGAGGTAGTGACCGCGGTTCACAATATATGATCCTGCCGTCCCTCCAGCTGCTGCTGCCTGCATCGGAGCCGCATCCTCTCACCAGCACTCCTTCTCATCAGGTGGGCAGTATTTTTGAATGATTAATCCAGAGCGGATCTCAGAGGACAACTGATGCTACAAATGGTAAAGTCCAATATTTCTATTCATCTGAGTTAAGTTTGGTAGATTTCATATCCCTATACATCTGAGAATATTCTCTATACTCACTATGTGTAATGACTTTCACCTAAACCGCACAAAGGACAATCATTCCTTTACCGCATCTTTTCTAACCACAACCTTGATCCTCTCATCAACATTCCCAGGATCCGATCATCATCATGTGGACTTCTACTGCTTTCTAATCCTAACCAATAGCTTTGTAATTTCAATGCTTAGCATTACTAGTTAAGCCGGCAGTAGTTAATTACCACCTAACCTGTTCCCCCACTACTATTCCCACCTATCCCCAAAAGGATCTTTCTTATTGCTGACCGGTACTTTTTGGCTAATTGTGAATATAAATACAATAATAATAGATACCAAATCGGTGACATCAACTTGATCACCCGCTACCAGCCAGCTACTAGCAAGATCCTTACGGCGTCCGGGCACTGTCATCCGTTGTATGTATTGTTTTTGTTTTGTGTAGTGCGTTTTTTGTTTGTTGTGTCAGGCCTATTAATACATCATAGTCGCAGTAATAGGGCCCCTTTGGTCCCACTGCGCCTTACCCATGAACATTTTAATTAAGTGTGTTGCCTAAATGTATAACGTTTTTAACTATTCAAATAAAGTGAATTATTTAACCTTCTGGCAACTCAGCCAATTTGTGATTGACTATCAGAAAGCTTTGCTAAAGTAACCCCTTACCCAGACACTAGTACTGGGTGCCTTTTTTTCTTTTTCGTACTATTATGGTTACAGCATCAGTTCATCTATGAACTTTATGGTCATTTTAATTTGGCCACTCCATTAATGCTTCTTGTTCCCTTTCCCTTTACCCCTTTTCCCTGTTTAATTTACAGGATGTACTCAGGCCTGATGCACACCTATGCAGGTTGCAGTTTGCATATTTCAGGTGCATTTTGCGTTTTTTAATACACACTTTTAATCCACTGAAGTCTATGGAACCAAAAACCAGAAAAAAGTAGACATTCGCAATTCGTTTAGCTCCGAATTTGTTTTTTAATGAATTTTGACAAATTCGTTAATTCCGAAGTTTCCATATTTCTGAATTTTTCAATTTCTGAAAATTTGACTTACTGAATTTTGAATTTCCGAATTTTAGAATTTCCAAAAATTTCGGAAATTCGGAAATTCGGAATTTCGGACATTGGAATTACGAAATTTCGGAAACTGGAAAATTGGAAATTTTGGAAATTTTGGAAATTGTAAATTCAAAATTTTTTAGAGATTTGGAAGTTCGGAAATTCGAAATTTCGGAAATTCAAAAATTCTAAATTCGGAAATTCGAAATTCGGAAATTAGGAATTTCGGAAATTCGAAATTTTGGAAATGCGAAATTTCGGAAATTTGAAAATTCAAAAATTTGGAAATTTGAAAATCCAAAAATAAGAATGAAAATCTTTTTCGAATTTCAGAAATTGGAAATTCGGAAATTTCGGAAATTGGAAATTGGAAATTTCGGAAATTCTAAATTTCGCAAATTCTAAAATTCGACATTTCGGAAATTCGAAAATTAGGAAATTTGAAAATTCGGAAATTGGGAAATTTGAAAATTCGGAAATTAGACATTTTGTAAATTTGAAAATTTAAAAAATGTAAAAAATTTGAAAATCCGAAAATAAGAACAAAAATCTGAAAATTCAAAAGAATGAAAATGTGAAAAGTCCAAAACCCGAAATTCTGAAATCATAACTAACTAACACTAACTATTAAATTACAGATATTGGAATTTCCTTTAAAATGTGGCTGTTTGTGAACGTAACAAATACGAATTTATCTGAAGTTACGAATTATCTGAAATAACGAATGCCGCATCTAAACGAATGGAACGTAACTAATTAATAATAATAAATAACAATAATAATAATAAAAACTTTTTATTATTATTATTTATTATTAATTTGTTCCATTCCATTTGTTTAGATGCGGCATTCATTATTTCGGATAATTCGTAACTTCAGATAAATTTGTACTCGTTACATTCACAAACAGCCACATTTTAAAGGAAATTCCAATATCTATAATTTAATAGTTAGTTATTATTAGTTAGTTAAAAAGTCCCTGGCCCTTTCCATAAAATGCATAAATGTGAACTACATCCATAGGAACCCATGTTAAATAGACTGTAGTGTGTTTCTGCAAAACTGAAAATGCACTAAAAAATGCCTAGGTGTGAACCAGACCTTCCAGAGCCTTCCACCAGTAAAAGAAATCACAGGGGTCTGGGCTAACTAGGAAATGGAACAGGGAGAAACTAACTAATGAATTTAGGCAGGGGGAAAGGGCTAATCCATTCTCCCTACAATAGAATAGAAAGGTTACCATGGCAAACAAACTAGGGACTCTTGTTCCATGATACTGACACTTTTGAGACTTTGTGCGCACCAGTGACATCAATACAGGGATCAGTGCTAAAAATATGCACTGTCACTGTACTAATTACACTGGCTGGGAAGGGGTTAACAACTAGGGCAGTGGTCTCCAAACTGTGGCCCACTGGCTGGATGTGGCTCTATGCTTGCCTCTATCCGGCCCTTGGGTCACTATTCCTCCCACTGACACCAATTATGGGGCGCTATTCACCCCACTGACACCAATGATGGGGCACTATTCCTCCCACTGACACCAATGTTGGGGCACTATTCCTCCCACTGACAACAATGATGGGGCACTATTCCTCCCACTGACACCAATGATGAGGGACTATTCCTCCCACTGACACTAATGATGGGGCACTATTCCTCCCACCCATACCAATGATGGGGCACTATTCCTCCCACTGACACCAATGATGGGGCACTATTCGTCCCACCAATACCAATGATGGGGCACTATTCCTCCTCCTACTAACCACATGCCCTTTGTAATTGTTTTATTCCCGCTGACCACCAAGCCTGAGATATTGTTTACTCCCAATCATACTTGGGAATTTTCTACTTCTACTGGCCACAGTCCGGCCCTCCCTACGGTCTGAATGACAGTAAAATGGCCCTTTGCTTAGAAAGTTTGGAGACCCCTGATCTAGGGGCAATCAAGGGGTTAAATGTGTGCCTAACAGTGCTTAGTGCATTTACTGTGTGCTGTTTTTATTAAAGGAGTTTCTATGCATTGAGGTGAAAAACCTCTTGTAGTCCACCAGCCCCCCCCAGAGCCCCCCTTTTACTTACCTGAACCCGATCATTCCTGCGATGGGGATGAGCACACCAGCCGTTGTCTCTTGTCCTGATTGGATAGATTGATAGCAGCGCAGCCATTGGCTCCCACTGCTGTCAATTAAATCCAATGATCTGGGAGCGGGGGGGGGAGCCGAGTCCTGCTGTCTGTGTCAATGGACACTTCCAAATACGGGTGCCGCGAGGGAGAGCGCTTCTCCGAGGATCAGGCCACTCTGTGCAAAACCAACTGCACAGAGGAGGAAAGTATGACATGTTTTTTTTTTTTTAAAAACTGAACCTTTAGTTATCCTTTAAGGGATGTGCCGGTTTTTATTCCCTGCTTTGCAGGGAAACAACAAAATGGCACATCCCCGCAGACAGGATGGAGCTTTGTATTGTTTGCATTGACAGAGCTCTGTCCTGTCATCCTCTTCGCAGGACAGGGGTTACCGGCGGGCAATCATTGGCCGGCAGTCACTGATCGGCTTGTGCCATGACTAATTACAGCACAGCGGGAGCAGCGGCTGCGAGCGCACGTGCCCCCTATCTGGAAGTGCTGGATCATGTACTAGATACGTGTTCCAGCGCCAGAGAAACGCTCTGCCGCCATACTACGTGAAGCGGGTATAGATCAATAAAAGAAAAAATACAAAACTCTGTTTTGCTGGGCAGTATTTTATGCACATATAAGCACGTATACGTGCACGTGCCGCACCCCAAGAAAAGCTAGAAGAATTTTAATGCCTATGAACACGGACATGTGAAAAAAAAGGAGCAATTACTATATAGCCCATCCTCATGTTTTTACGCAGGACCTGTCTGCCAGGAATCTGACGTTCATACATGAGTACCGCGTGTAGGTTGCATGTTGTAGGTTGCCAAAGATTGTGTTAGGAAAGGCTTTGGCATACAGAGGAGAAACAGACAATGGTCGCTTTTCAGTTTTCCTTTTGCTATATCACGAAATTCCGCTCTTGGACGGAATCTGCTCATTGTGTAATATTCGCTGCCAATATTTTAAGTCCGTTGCAAGTTTATAACAGAGAGGGGACACATATATACAGTTTCCATTCCAGATGCATTGACATATCATTTTGAAATGTTACATCTGCTTGCACTGCGTTGAGTGTCTGACGGGCGGTCAAGGATAGTTAGTGGATTAGTAACGGTGCAAATTACGAGCAAACTGTAAGCTGTAACTCTGCATGTTAAAGCCTCCAAGACATTCCAGGATTTGTGTGCTGTGGTGAAAAAGAGGACAGAAAGGATTCCGCAGACTAGTATATGAGAGGCTGGCCATACATTATCCACTTCAGCCCCGGAACATTTTACCCCCTTCCTGACCAGAGCACTTTTTACAATTCGGCACTGCGTCGCTTTAACTGCTAATTGCGCGGTCATGCAATGCTGTACCCAAATGAAATTTGCGTCCTTTTCTTCCCACAAATAGAGCTTTCTTTTGATGGTATTTGATCACCTCTGCCGTTTTTATTTTTTGCGCTATAAACGGAAAAAGACCGAAAATTTTGAAAAAAAATGATATTTTCTACTTTTTGTTATAAAAAAAATCCAATAAACTAAATTTTAGTCATACATTTAGGCCAAAATGTATTCGGCCACATGTCTTTGGTAAAAAAAATGTCAATAAGCGTATATTTATTGGTTTGCGCAAAAGTTATAGCGTCTACAAACTAGGGTACATTTTCTGTAATTTACACAGCTTTTAGTTTATGACTGCCTATGTCATTTCTTGAGGTGCTAAAATGGCAGGGCAGTACAAAACCCCCCCAAATGACCCCATTTTGGAAAGTAGACACCCCAAGGAAATTGCTGAGAGGCATGTTGAACCCATTGAATATTTATTTTTTTTGTCCCAAGTGATTGAATAATGACAAAAAAAAAAAAAAATGTACAAAAAGTTGTCACTAAATGATATATTGCTCACACAGGCCATGGGCATATGTGGAATTGCACCCCAAAATACATTTAGCTGCTTCTCCTGAGTATGGGGATACCACATGTGTGGGACTTTTTGGGAGCCTAGCCGCGTACGGGGCCCCGAAAACCAAGCACCGCCTTCAGGATTTCTAAGGGCATAAATTTTTGATTTCACGCCTCACTACCTATCACAGTTTTGAAGGCCATAAAATGCCCAGGTGGCACAAACCCCCCCAAATGACCCCATTTTGGAAAGTAGACACCCCAAGCTATTTGCTGAGAGGCATGGTGAGTATTTTGCAGCTCTCATTTGTTTTTGAAAATGAAGAAAGACCAGAAAAAAAAAATTTTTTTTTCTTTTTTCAATTTTCAAAACTTTGTGACAAAAAGTGAGGTCTGCAAAATACTCACTATACCTCTCAGCAAATAGCTTGGGGTGTCTACTTTCCAAAATGGGGTCATTTTGGGGGGGTTTTGTGCCACCTGGGCATTCCATGGCCTCCGAAACTGTGATAGGCAGTGAAGAGTGAAATCAAAAATTTACGCCCTTAGAAAGCCTGAAGGCGGTGCTTGGATTTCGGGGTCCCGTGCGCAGCTAGGCTCCCAAAAAGTCCCACACATGTGGTATCCCCGTACTCAGGAGAAGCAGCAGAATGTATTTTGGGGTGTAATTTCACATATCCCCATGGCATGTTTGAGCAATATATCATTTAGTGACAACTTTGTGCAAAAAAAAAAAAAAAAAAAAAAAATTTGTCTCTTTCCCGCAACTTGTGTCGCAATATAAAATATTCCATAGACTCGACATGCCTCTCAGGAAATAGCTTGGGGTGTCTACTTTCCAAAATGGGGTCATTTGGGGGGGTTTTGAACTGTCCTGGCATTTTATGCACAACATTTAGAAGCTTATGTCACACATCACCCACTCTTCTAACCACTTGAAGGCAAAACCCTTTCTGACACTTTTTGATTACGTGAAAAAATTATTTTTTTTTGCAAGAAAATTACTTTGAACCCCCAAACATTATATATTTTTTTAAAGCAAATGCCCTACAGATTAAAATGGTGAGTGTTTCATTTTTTTTTTCACACGGTATTTGCGCAGCGATTTTTCAAACGCATTTTTTGTGGAAAAAACACACTTTTTTAAATTTTAATGCACTAAAACACACTATATTGCCCAAATGTTTGATGGAATAAAAAAGATGATCTTAAGCCGAGTACATGGATACCAAACATGACATGCTTTAAAATTGCGCACAAACGTGCAGTGGCAACAAAATTAATACATTTTTAAAAGCCTTTAAAAGCCTTTACAGGTTACCACTTTAGATTTACAGAGGAGGTCTACTGCTAAAAATACTGCCCTCGATCTGACCTTCGCGGTGATACCTCACATGCATGGTGCAATTGCTGTTTACATTTGATGCCAGACCGACGCTTGCGTTCGCCTTAGCGCGAGAGCAGGGGGGACAGGGGTGCTTTTTTTTTTTTTTTTTTTTTCTTTATTATTTTTTTGCTTTTTTATCTTATTTTTAAACTGTTCCTTTCATTTTTTTTTAAAATCATTTTTATTGTTATCTCAGGGAATGTAAATATCCCCTATGATAGCAATAGGTAGTGACAGGTACTCTTTTTTGAAAAATGCTCGTAGCTTCCGGTTTCTTAGGCCATAGAGATGTTTGGAGCCACTCTTGTCTCTGATCAGCTCTATGATCAGCTGGCTGAATCACCGGCTGCATTCTCAGGTTCCCTGTTGAGACAGGAGAGCCAGAGAAAAACACGGAAGACGGTGGGGGGGGGGCATTCCCTCCCACTGCTTGTAAAAGCAGTCTAGAGGCTAATTAGCCGCTAGGATTGCTTTTACATGAAAGCCGACCGCTGGCTGAAAAGAATGATACCAAGATGATACCTAAACCTGCAGGCATCATTCTGGTATAACCACTCAAAGTCGTGAATGGTGTACCTGAAGACCAAAAAATGGTTAACAATAAAGCACAGTAAACGGTAAAGTATAAAAAATTGCATACCTGAAAAGCAAACATGATAAAACATAATAACAATAAAACATTGCAGAATAGAATACAGTAAAAAAGAGCAGAACAATAGAGAGAGAATAGAGAGAGAGAATAAAACAACAACTATTTTTTTTTATTTTTGTTTGTGTTTTTTTTGCAAACTTGTAACTTTTATAACTGTAACCGGTTCCAGGTTCGGGTCTCTCAAAATGTGATGGCATCTTGGGAGACCCTGTGAAAGTGTGCCTAGTCTGTGGAATGCTGTACCCTACGCTAATACTCAACTAGTGAATGGTAGTGTTCAAAACATTCACCAATGCAAAGACCAGGATTGTCAGGACAGGAGGGACAATAATAGCGGGTGTCATGCCTATATCCGCGCTTGCTGCAGACACAACATCTTTTTGGGGGGGTTTGTTGGGTAGGGGTACTCGGGAGGGCATAAAAATGCCTCTCATGCAGCCGACTGCATTTGGTTGGGGATGTGAATGGGGGAAGTACGGGCGCTGCAGAAGCGGTGGGTTCCCAATTAGGATTGGCGAATGCAGCAGGAAGGGCACTATGGGCACGACGGGCCTGTGTTTGTCTTTTTGGTGGCAGCGGGACACTACTTGTGCTTGCCACCTCACCAGCTTGAACTGCACTTATGGGACTCGCCACGTCACCAAGTGTTACTGCAGTGCTGGTTTGACTACGACCGGGGTGTACTAGGCCGCTGGCGCTTGCCAGTTCACCAAAACGCTACCAAAAAACCTGTTAGCGATCGCAGGGATCAGGCCTGACTCTGCGAACGCTGCAGTTATGCGTTTAATGTTCTGTAAGTGACAGTGATCGATCGATACTGCACTTGGGTGGGCTGGGCTGGGCCGGGCGGAGGGGCAAAACGCAGGTGCTAGTAGGTATCTGGGCTGATCCCGCTAACACTGCGTTTTTGGGAACCCTAAACTGCTGGGGACGCCAGTATAGATCTGATCGGATCAGGTATTGATCCGTTCAGATACTATACCACTAAGGGAGGTGTACGGTGCGTGCGTGGGTGTTAGCGGTACTGGCGCTAACCTGACCCTGCCTGGGGCTGGTGCTTACCAGTTCACCAAAACGCTACCAAAAAAACTGTTAGCGATCGCAGGGATCAGGCCTGACTCTGTGAACGCTGCAGTTATGCGTTTAGTGTTCTGTAAGTGACAGTGATCGATCGATACTGCACTTGGGTGGGCTGGGCTGGGCCGGGCGGAGGGGAAAAACGCAGGTGCTAGCAGGTATCTGGGCTGATCCCGCTAACACTGCGTTTTTGGGAACCCTAAACTGCTGGGGACGCTAGTATAGATCTGATCGGATCAGATATTGATCCGTTCAGATACTATACCACTAAGGGAGGCGTATGCCACGTGCGTGGGTGTTAGCGGTACTGGCGCTAATCTGACGCTGCCTGGGGCGACGCATATCACCGCCGGGCGATCAGGGGGCTAAACCTTTATTCGGTAATAAACGGCGGGTGCCCTGACACTATAAAAAATAAACGAACTAACCAGCGTCACCCGTAACAGTTATACGGTGATCAGTGGGGAAAGGGTTAACTAGGGGGCAATCAAGGGGTTAAAACATTTATTCGGTAGTATATGGGGGTCCCTGACGCTATAAAACGCTGACGGCGAACCTAAATATTTACCTCCCTAACTAGCGGAACCAGTGACACTAATACAGCGATCAGAAAAATGATCGCTTAGTGACACTGGTGACGGGGGGTGATCAAGGGGTTAAAACTTTATTAGGGGGGGTTAGGGGGTACCCTAGACCTACAGGGGGCTAACCCTAATTGTCCTAACACTGTAACTGTCACAAACTGACACTATGCAGTAATCAGAAAAAAAAAAAAAAAAAAAACCTGCTTGGTGTCAGTTTGTGACAGGGGGGGGGGTGATTGGGGGGGGATCGGGGGGCGATCGGGGGGGGGGATCGGGGTGTAATGTGTGCCTGGCATGTTCTACTGTGTTGTGTGTGTGTTGTGCACTTACTTACATGTCTTCTCTCCTCGGGCCGGAACGGAAACTCCCGAGCCGAGGGGAGATGACATCACATCCTCTGCCTCTGTGTACTATACAGAGGCAGAGGATGTTTCTCATTGGCTGGGAGCGATCGCGAGGGGGGGGCCACGATCGGATGGCCTCCCCCTCGTCTCTCACTTCTCCCAGCCAAAAGCCGACCGCCGCTGGCACCGGGGGGGGGGGTCCGATCGGACCCCCCGCCCGCGGGAAGGCATCACGTATCAGGTACGTGATTTTGCCTGCCCGTGCCATTCTGCTCACGTATATAGGCGTGAGGCGGTCGGCAAGTGGTTAAGTAACCTTCTTTCGGTTGAAATGTTCCTGCTGAACCGGCCAAATTTCGATTCATCTATGGCCAGCTTAAAGTGGCTGTAAACCCTTCCATATACCCAGTGAAGTGACTGGCCTCAGGTAATCCAGGGAGATTAAACAAATCCTCCTACATAAGTTTATCTGCAGTCTACATCGTTCAAAGTCCATAATCTATAAAGCTTGTCTGAGCTTTCAGAAAACAGGGAGCGGAGAGCTGAAGTTACACTCTGCAGAGCTCAGTGAGGAGAGCTCTGAGAGCTGATTGGAGGGAACAGACATACCCCTCTTCACACAGCACACAGGAACAGAGCTGAGGCGGTCAATCAGCTGGAGCTCCCTCCTCTGTCACCTTTTTTTCTCTTGGTGTCAGGAAAACTTATCAGATGCAACTCATGCAGATAGCAGAGGAAGGAGGCAGCTGACAGAAATGACACTTACGGCACTGGATTGAGACAAGTACACACTATAGAGGGAAATGCTTTGTTCATATTTTATGTCTCAGGTTGACAACCACTTTAAAGTGGTTGTAAACCCTTTATATCCACTTTTTACTACAGGTAAGCCTATAATAAGGTTTACCTGTAGCTACTCCGGATATCTCCTCAACCTGCACGGTGTCGTCGGCACGTGCGCACTGAAGCAATGGCACGTTCGTACCGTTGCTTCAGCTAGTATGCCATTACCAGCAGCTCCCGTGCGCATGCGCTAGAGTGACCTCATCACAGCTCCGGCCAATCACAGCGCCAGAGCCAGCGATACCCGGAAGTAACCCCGGGAGCGATGTCGCTGGCCAGAGTGGTGTACGGGGACCGCTGCGGGGGCTTCGATCTAAGGAAAGTAATTCATAATAAGCTAGTATGTTATGCCTACTTGTTCATTATGCCTTTGTCTTGCAGGTTTTATTTTTTTATTTTTATTTTTTTTGTTAGTGGGTTTACAAAAACTTTAAATCAGCTATTTTGTCCTTGTGACAGACTAAAGTGGGACAGAGGCTTTTGGAGGGGACTAGGGGCAAGTCTCCTACCCATTGATTATGGCCCATTTTGTCTGCTTCCTACGGTCACAGCATAGAAAAGAGCTCAGTTCAGCATCTGATCCCATGGAGAGGGCAGATCATTCTCCAATGATGGACAACAAAGTGATGAACGTAAGGCTTTGATTAAGGCTCTGTTTCCACTACTGCGACTTGTTTTGCGACTTGACACATGTCAAGTCGCATGACAAGTCAAAACCCATGTATTTCAATGGTCCCCGTTCTCATTAGTGCGACTCAAGTCGCAGCGTCTCCAAAAAAGGTTCTTGCACTACTTTGTTCCGTCTTCGGTGCGACTTGTTCTCCATAGAAAGGTATTAAGTCGCAATGCAGTCGCATGTACATGTCTGACACCGCGACTTTGCTGCGACTTCCACAGAAGTCTACGGAAGCACATGATCTCTGCTCCTCCCAAATACATCACTTCCTATATTGATGTACGTGAGTGTGGAAGACCGGAAGGGGAAGTAACTAAGCAGGATAAGGAATTACATCACTCTGGCTAAATCGCAGAACATCAAAGTCGTTTTAAAAGTCGCATCAAATCGCAACATAAATCGCATTGTAAAGTCGCAGTGTAAATCGCGCGACTTTGGGGACGCACTAGTGGAAACATAGCCTTATTTTCTGAATAAGGACAATAAAGCTTCCCTTCTGGAGTGGATAGAAGGGTGTAATATTAATCTTGTAAAGGTTAATGAGGAGGAAATATGGTGGCCCTCCTGCAGACTGGGTTGGAGAAGTCCCTCCACTTGCGACAGAAATATTTATCAACAATATCCCTCAAGAAATCTATGGAGATAAATTAGTTCTACTTTTTCAGACTGCTGGAACATTGTATGAGCTTTGTCTCATAGACTGTTGTACACTGGTACGGGACAGTCTGAGGTGGGGTCGGATCCCTGATTATTCAAAGCATTGTCTGGGTGGGCAGTGATCTGGGTCACCTAGGCTTGTCTAGGTGACTAGTTGTTAATTAGATCTCTGTTAGCTGATGGCTGTTCCTTTTAGATGTTCTAGTAAGGCTACTGTTTACGGTTTGCATTGTTAGGGGATTGTGATCAGGTTCTTACCTGATTTTGTGTGGTATATATTTGTGAATTTACATTAAAGAGAGTTCCAGGTTGTACCTACGCTAGTGTCGTATAGTTCTTGGATGCAGTGTTCAGCTACAATGTCCGGTTCCTGGTTCCAGAGTGGAGGAAGCTGTATCTTGATGGAGGCACCCAAGCTGGGTGCCGGACAGTCCATCACAGTCCTCATCTCCAAAGCTCAGAAAAGGGCAACTACATCCAAACTCTTTTAGTCCTCTGCCAGGTCTTGATGGTTGTCCTGAACCCCAGAATAACTGATGACAACATGAAAATCTGTGCTAGGCTTTTCAGTTAAAGCGTTTGTTAAAGTGGTTGTTGAGCCACTCTAACCTGTATACACCATCAGCACAGCCTCCTATTGTAGTATCTCCCTCTGTGTGTGATTTATAAAAATAAATGCTGCAAATACCTCATTTCACTCTCGAGATTGCGATCACATGACCAGCCAGCTTTCTCCTTTTATCCTCTGAGAAATGCAGCGGGTGGGGCTGAGATTCCTCTGCTGATGTCAGTCTGGGGGGGGGGGGGGGAGAGGAGGAGAGAGCTGGCTGGTCATGTAATCGCAATCTCAGCTCTTAAATGAGGTATTTACAGCATTTATATTTATAAATCATTCACAGAGGGGGACACTGCAATAGGAAGCAGTGCTGATGGTGTATACAGGTTAGTGTTATGAGAGCAGCAGGAGGGGAGGGGGTGGAGGATACAGGAGCAGAGAGGAGTGCAGATAGCAGGCTGATGATGACAGAGGCACAGTAAACTGACCACGGTGTCAGGTCTCAGCAGCCATGATACACCGTGGTCAGTTTACAGAGGGGTGGGGAGAAACTGGCAGGATCAGCCAGGTTTTTTAGGTGTTACAGGGGGCCAAATGACACAGGACAAGCACTGTGTCATATAACATGCTTTAAAGGAGCAGGATCCTTTTTTTTTTGGGTTAACAAATGCTTTAACCCAAAAAAAAATTGAGATCCTGGTACCTTAAAGAAGATTAAACAGCACAGTGCTTGTGCTGTGTAATCTGCCCCCCTCTAAACTGTAAAAAAAACCTCCCTGAACCTGCCACTTCCTGTATCCCTCTCTCTGCGCTGACCACGATAATCAGGGCTACTGAGCCCTGAAAACCGTGGTCAGTGTAGGTCCCTTCATCATCCGCAGCTCTCCTCTCTCCCCCTCACCCCCTCCTCCCTGCCAGCTCCGTGTCTGTGTCTCTGCCCCCCCCCCCCCGCCGCTATTAGTACAAATAAAAAATGATAAATGCTCACTGTCAGCCCTGGCATAGCACACTGTATAAATCTTTTATAGAAAGGAGGATTGTAAATACAGATTTAGCACGATCTTCAGGCGGGTCATGTGACTCTCGCCCGGTTTCCAGGGCTACTGCCGGAGGGGCTGAGCGGCCATTAGATCTCCCCGGCTGACATCAGAGGGAGAGCTTGGCCCCTCCTGCAGAAGCCATCCATCAGAACTTTAAAGCGGCCGCGAGTCACGTGACCGGCCTGAAGATCATTCTAAAATGTTATTTACAAGCCTCGTTTTTATAAAAGACAGGTACAGTGTGCTATGCCTGCCTACAATAGAGGGGCTGACAGTAATTTATAGATATAGGTTAACAAACACTTTAAAGTAGTATTAATCCCATATTTTTTAGCTTACCACATTGAGCACGATGGGGGCGATTTACTAAAGTCAAATAGACTGTGCACGCTGCAAGGACATTTGCTCCAGAGCTTAGTGAATGAGGTGAAGCTTCACTTTGCAAAGAGCACCCAACCACATGCAAGAATAATTAAAAAAAACAGCATTTTTGCTAGCACATGATTGTATGATGGAAGTCAGCAGCACTCCCCCTCATTTCCTAAGCTCCGAAACAAATGCCCATGCAGAGTGCACAGTCCATTTACCTGTAGTAAATCTACCCTCAAGTGTTCAATGGGTCTAAACTCTATGTAAGTTCAGTGTCAGTATTTGTCAGAGCTTACACAGGAGAATGACCTGCTCGATGTGTTCAGGCTTAGCGGATGCCTGCATCCTGGAAGGGAGGGGGGAAAGTCACATGCTCACCCATACCTGGAAGGACCATGGGGAGCAGAGTATGGTGAAGTTATCTTTGGGTGGGGGGTGCTTTAATTTTGAATGTACCATGTTGCAGGAGAACAAGATCATCATCAGACTTCAGTCAATGTTACTTCCAAGGCTCTGCTTCAGACACAAGGGTTTCTGGGTGTTCAGGACCACACTAGCTATTAAAGTGGTTGTACACCCTGTTACCCTGGCTTACCTGTAGGTGCTGGAAATATCTCCTAAACCTCCACGGTTTAGGAGATATTTACAATAAAGCTGTGCGCCGATGTCTACAGTGCATGCCCACTTTAGAAAGGGCAGATCGTGCCGTTTCTAAGGGGGGTAATGCCGTGACTGGTGGCTCCTGCACGCATGCGCGGGAGTGAGGACACGCGACTCCGGCCAGTCACAGAGCCGGAGTTCGCTGCCCTGCAAGGAAGAGGGGTAAAGATGGATGCTCACTGCTAGTGGGGATAGCGGTGACATCGCAGGCTTTGTTTTCAGGTAAGTGACACATAATGGGCTACTATGCGGTAGGGTTGCCACATCATCCCTTTAATCCAGGACACACATGAATTACACAGGTTCTGTGGCTGATTAAGGTGGTAATTAAACTCACTTGGTGCCTTATCTGCATTAAATCAGCCTCAGAACCTGTGTAATTCATGTGTGTCCTGGATTAAAGGGATGATGTGGCAACCCTACTATGCGGTGGTGGGATGCGGGGTGAGCCGTCCCCAGCCGGGAGAAAACACAGTGGTTATTGCTAGTGGCTATAGCCACTGGCAATAATTGCATGAACAATCCTACAGGCTGGTTGTACTGAAGGGGCTTGATCGATCAACTTGAGTACAATTAGCCTGCCCATACATGGTTCGAATCTCGTACGAGCCCTACTGAACTGGCCAAGATTTGAACTGTCTATGGCCGGCTTTAGTGACTTTATCTGAGCCAAAGATAATGCCTTTACTCAACCATGGTGAGCATTACATCAGCTTCATCATCCTTTGTCCAAAGAATAAGCCTATAGCCACGTGTGTAATGTACTGTATGTGTTGCTATAGTATTAGAGTATGACCCATTTCCATGAAGACTATATTGTTCTTGTGGCCTCCATCATATTCTTTGGTTCACTTTCTACATTTCCTTTAGATCTCCTTCTCCTCGGGAGCTTTTGTCCGAGCCGATGTTAGTGAATGGGGGATGAGTTTAACACTCAGAGCTCCGAGCTCGGACTTTAAGGAGACGCTGGGACTTTGCGGGACGTTCGATGGCAACCCTAATAACGATTTCCATGACACCAAAGGAGCCCAGCTGGAGGAAACATCACACAGCCACTTGTACTTCATCAACCATTGGAAGTAAGAGAAATATGCACTTGGATTACAATCTGTTGAAGTTAAATTGCATTCTCACATTCTATATAGTCCTTTATTACCATCTTATGATTTTTGCCTGAACTGAAGAGCCTAAAGCCTCGCACACTTTGGGTAGAACAAAACCCACCCCCCCCATGCCAGAACACTCCAGTCAGTGCTTTCAGCCATTGGCTGAGGGCACTGAATGGGAGCCGGTTGGCAGACCTTTTGCGGTCACGATCCTTCGATAGAAGCCTCTGTCGGACCAGTTGCCGTACACGTGGGTCAAATGTCGGCCGGTTTCTATTGAAAAACACCACCTGACATTCATGTGTACTAGGCTTTACAATGCCTTTTTTCTAAGAATGTACTTCCCATGCTTTGACTCCAGTGCTCTCTGTGCTCTCACTACAGCGCTCAGTCCTGTATTACCATGTCATGGTTTTTAACTGAGCTTTACTTGGAAATTACCTACAACACCTTTGTTTCTGAGAATGCACTTCCTGTGCTTTCACTCCAGTGCTCTGTGCTGGCAGAGCTGAGAAAGTCACACCCTTCCTTAGCAGACTTGTAGTGCAGAGGAAACGACGGGTCTCACCAGAGAAGTTAGATTATGAAGTGTGCTGGGCAGTGTGGTCAAAACTTGGTGCCTATTGGACAACACAGACATAATTAGACACATTGCAAAACTTCTACAGCAGGAGATTGTGAAGGTGATACTTTGGAAATTAGTACAACATCTTAATAAATATAATTTCTGTGACTTCAGTTGAGCTTTAGGCTCTGCTTTATGAATCCACAATAAGGGAGCAACATTAAAATGTTTTTTTTTTTATCATCACATACAGAACACACATGCAGGGCAGCCATCAGAAATTGTGGGGCCCCTTACACAGCTTTAGGCCTGGGCCCCCCTGAGCCTGACCACCAACATTCCCCAGGGCCCGCCCACTGGCAGTGCCACCAAATCCACCCACTAGCCATCCCACCAAGTCCTTCAGTGCCTCAGCCCCCTTCACACTTATACACTCTCAGCCCCCCTCACACCTGCACGCTCTCAGCCCCCCTCACACCTGTACGCTCTCAGCCCCCCTCACACCCCCCCCTTACACCTGTACACTCTCAGCCCCCTCACACCTGTACACTCTCAGCCCCCCATACACCTGTATGCTCTCAGCTCCCCCTCACACCCTTCCTCACACCTGTACGCTCTCAGCCCCCCCCCACACCTGTACGCTCTCAGCCCTCCCCTCACACCCCCCTTACACCTGTACACTCTCAGCCCCCCTCACACCTGTATGCTCTCAGCCCCCCTCATATCTGTATGCTCTCAGCCCCCCTCACACCCCCTTTACATCTGTACGCTCTGAGCCCCCCCTCACACCTGTACACTCTCAGCCCTCCTCACACCTGTATGCTCTCAGCCCCCCTCATATCTGTAAGCTCTCAGCCCCCCTCACACCCCCCTCACACCTGTACGCTCTCAGATCCCCTGCACATCCCCCCTCACACCTGTACGCTCTCAGACCCCCTCACACCGCCCCTCACACATGTACACTCTCAGCCCCCCTCACCCCCCCCCCTTACACCAGTATTCTGCTACATTTTTGATTTAAAAAAATCCCAAAAAGTGTATACTGAGTGGTTTGCGTGAAAGTTATAGCGTCTACAAACTATGGTATACATACTGGATTTTTTTTTATACTACTAATGGCGGTGATCAGTGACTTATAATGGGACTGCGATAGTGCGGCTGGAAATCTGACACTAACTGACCCTGGGGGGAACTGACTAACTGCCACTGACATCACAAATGACACCAATACAGTCATCGGTGATAATACTATATACTGTCACTGTGCTAATGACACTGGCTGGGAAGGTGTGTTAGCATCAAGGGCGATCAAGGGGTTAAATGTGTAATATGTGTAAAGTGTGCTGCTTTTACCAACAGATCTCTTAGTTTCTCATCCCTGCAAAGCATTTCCCTCTGTACAGATCCCTGTGTTGATTGTCAACACAGAGCTCTGGGCTGTGATTGCACACAGCCGATCAGCAGGTCTCTTATGAAAACATATGATTCCCCAAAGTTGATCAAACATGCTTAGAAAGTATCCTCTATAAGAAGAGCCATAGCTCACTCCCAAGCAGGTTCACAGATGTCCTGATAGGATCAACTTTACAGCTCCAACAGATATATATGTCAAAAGCAAAGAGGAGAGCTCATAGTGCATATTTGTTAAACCATTTATTTAAAAACATAAAGCATTGCACCTAAAGACTGGTTGAGTTTTCAAGGCAAAGACATTACTCACAGACATGGCCGCCACACTACTCGATCAGCACATGCGTGCTGACGTTACACCGCTGGCTCCGCCCCATGCGTTTCTCCTTAGAAGGCGTCAACTGGGATTTGAACTTGGGACTGAAAGTTTATTAACAAATTTTTCATGGACATATTTAGCTGGTCAAACAACTAATAAGGGCATGCATTCCATTGATGCATTTACTTGTTTGCCTGTAGTTTGAACTTTACCATTTAATATTTTTTTTTGTTATATTTTCCCTCAGAATTGCTGCTGGAGAAAGTTTCTTTGACAAAATACCAGAGTTCACACCACCAATCACTAAAAAAACGAACTATTGCAGCTGCATGGCAGATACAAACCTGCTGCATTCATCTATGAACATGCTTTTCAGCAATTCGCAAGATGCTTCTCTCTGCAGTGGCATGGAGAACGTAAGGTTTCCCTCCATAATACCTGCACTTGATGTTACCAATGAGTACACCTACACTGATCCAGAACGAGAGCTAAGCAAGCGTTCATTGCCCGATGTTTCAATACAACATGACACATCACCTAGTGAGGAGGACCTTCACAATGATCCTAGCGATCCAAAAGAACTCAAGAATGAATTGAAAAGAAATGTGATTTCCAGAAGATCATCTCAATCCCATGGAAGCAACAAGAACCAAGAAAACCGATGGGATCATAAAGGACATGTTAGGAATCGGACTAAACGTCAGAATTACTATGAGTATCTGCAAACATTTCCATATCAAAGCCTCAGCCAAACTGACTTGGAAGGATTCAGCTACTTCTTCCCTGAAGATCACACCAGTGACTCACATCGTGCATTTCATCCTTCTTGGCCAACTCCGTCAGGACTGACTCATTCATACGCTTCGGCAGTTTGCCAAGAGGCAGTCTTTAATGCGAGCATTGGGAGACTGTGTGTTGGCTTTTTAGAGAAGAGACTCATGAATGTGGTCGATATGTGCATCATGGATATTATGCTGAAGGACGACCTTGGCTGGGTGGAAGCAGGGGAGGCCCTGCTGGAGAACGAGTGTGAACGGAAACTTTTGGAACTCGGACATGATAAAGGAAAACAATCTCAGATACCCATTGACCCCATCATTCTAGCCCTGAAATGTCCCAACATGTGCAGTGGCAATGGACAGTGTATGGAATGGGGCTGTGCGTGCTTCAATGGTTATAGTTCATATGACTGTAGCGTTTTGTCTGGTAAGTTGGTGCTTTGTTTGTAGTTAAAACCTTACATTAGTTGCCCATGTACACCTAAGTACAAAGACAGCTCCATAAAGACATGTCTGACCAGTTTGGTATGAAGAAACTTGAGCAACTTGCACTGACCCCTAACCTCACCCTAATGAAACCCTTAAGGATGAATTAGAATGACATTTCCAACCAAGTCCTCACAAAGGCTCTATTGACCGGGCAGGCACAAATTCACACAGGTACACTCCAAAATCTTACAGAAACTCTTACCAGAGGAGTGGAGTCTTCCATGGATAAGGAACAGCAGAATCTGTTTTCTGTTCGACTCTCTCTCTCTCTAATTGTAACTTTTTATGGAGCCATCTTAAATTACAACCAAAGGCTCCTGTATGCCAGTCTAAACAAGTACCAGATCCTGTTACTATGTGATGAACAAGTCTCATAAATGTAGCCCCTACCCCCGAAGGAGCTACTTGATGTGTCAGGTCCTCTGTTCTTGTGCCCATGACTCTGAACAACTCTGTATTCTCTGACACACTTGATTGGGCTAAGAAGATGGATGCAGACATCTGTGCATATAAATATCCCCAAACTCACTAACTCAGCAACACATATACACCAGAAAATGATCTGTTTAAGTTTTAGTCAGCATACTGTAATCGGTGTGAGGAATTATGTTTGTGTATATATATCATTAAGATGTGGCGGTACTGAAATGGGTTCATCATCACAGATTATAACACAGCAGTTAAACGATCAAACATTAGCAAACAGAAATATTGTAGTGATTAACTGAGATGAATAGCAAGCTGCCAAATATGAAAACTTAATAGTACACCTCATTATTTAACCTACACAAGGTGGCTTATCTAAGATGGTGGAGAGGACCAATAGGTGGTTACTGCAGCAGCATTCAGCTGTCAGTAGTCCACATGTACTAAACCTTATGCTGGCTAGCTCGTTGGGGCCCAAAACATTTTGCCGGAGCACTCTAGGCAGTGTCCCTTTAAGAGTTGGTGCATGCAAAAGTCAAATGTTCCTAGCAAGCAAGTCTGTCCCTCTGTTAGGTTGCAGTGTATGGTTGGCCAGCAGCCGCTCACCAGTCCTGTACAAGCAGAGAGTGCCTGTCTCAGCACCGGGCACAAAGGGCTTCCCTCTTTGTCTCTAGTGGTATTATCAGCCTGTGGCTCTTTACTGCACAGCAGGCTTCACACAGTCCATGTCCTGATCCAAGGCTTAAGGATAGCACCGCTCTGCTTCCTCTGCTTCCAGATAAAAATGTCCCGCTCACTGCTCTCACTGGACACGGGTGGATTATGGTCTGTATAGTGCTGGTCTTCCTGCAGAAAGAGGTTTCTTTTAATTTAAAAGCAGCACAGCATTGTTGGCACACCATCACAGGAAGCTGCCTGAGATCGACTTCACTTGCAGGATCAACGGTGTTTGTGGGACTTTGCAGGTGGACTAAGAGAAAACTATAAGTGCAGATGCCCTTCTAGTGCTGCATCACATATTTAGATTCTGCTCTATCCTGGTTCTCTGCCTACCTATCACAGCGCTCCTTCAGTGTTACCTACAACTCTGACTTTGCTCCTTTCTGTGGGGGTCCCCCAAGGCTCTGTTCTTGGACCCCTTCTCTTCTCTATCTACACCTCCTCACTTGGTCACTTGATAATCGCCCACGGCTTCCAATACCACTTATACGCCGATGACACCCAAATCTATCTGTTTACTCCTCACCTCAATCCTTCAGTCTCCTCTCGCATTACTAACTTACTAACTGACATATCAGCATGGATGTCGCACCACTTTAAACTAAATCTCTCTAAAACTGAGCTATTAATATCCCCCCCCCCCCCCCCGCCCGTGCCCCCCTCCATGTCTTTTCCATCAAAATCAACAATGCAACCATCAGTTCCTCCCCTCACACCAGGGTACTCGGTGTAATCCTAGACTCTGACTTGTCATTTCAGCCCCAAGTCCAATCGTTGTCAAAAGTTTGTAGAATTCACCTCCGTAATATCTCTAAAATGCACCCCTTTTTAACAAATGAAACCACCAAGCTCCTCATTCACTCCCTTGTTATCTCTCACCTTGACTACTGCAACTCCATTCTCATTGGCCTGCCTCTCCATAGTCTATCCCCTCTTCAGTCTATCAAGAACGCTGCTGCCAGACTTGTACACCTTACCAATTGCTTAGTGCCTGCCAACCCTCTCCTCCAATCCCTACACTGGCTCGCAATCACCCAGCGAATTAAATTCAAAATACTAACCACAACATACAAAGCCATTCACAACTCTACCCCGAGCTACATCACCAATCTTGTCTCCAAATATCACCCAAATCGTCCTCTCCGCTCTTCTCAAGACCTCCTACTCTCAAGCTCTCTCGTCTCCTCCTCTCATGCTCGTCTCCAGGATTTCTCCAGAGCCTCTCCCATCCTCTGGAACTCACTACCTCCACCTGTCCGGCTATCCCCTACTCTTGCTACATTCAGGCGATCCCTGAAAACGTATCTCTTCAGGAAAGCCTATCACGTCTCCAACTAATCTTCTACCACTTCCATCAGCTCATTCCCCACAGTTGCAACCTTTTGTACCACCTGCCCCACCCTATTAGATTGTAAGCTCTTCTGAGCAGGGCCCTCTTAATCCTCTTGTATCTTATTGTATTATAACTGTATTGTCTCCCTTTTATATTGTAAAGTGCTGCGTAAACTGTTGGCGCTATATAAATCCTGTATAATAATAATAATAATATTTAGGAAAGCGATGAACTAAAAAGACTAACCCTGCTCCTTCAGTGTCCATTCACAGACTAGGAGTAGGGAGATGACTATTCTGTTTTTTTACTTAACTGCAGCAGCTTCACCAACTTGTCTGTCTCAAATGGCTCTGTAAACTTCAGTAAAAACTGGACAAATCAAAAAATAATTTCACAGGCAAAACAAATTATGTACATAAAAAACGGCTTTTTGAGACTTTAGAGGTGCTCAGTATAGATAATGATAGACTTCATAAACATAAAATACACAATTTATTGAATCACAGTTTAAAGGTATTCCATATTAAAATCATGCACACTAATGGCATAGTCTTGTGTGTTCTTATTACTACAGTGGTGTAAAGATGTACAGTGGGGAAGGAAAGTATTCAGACCCCCTTAAATTTTTCACTCTTTGTAATATTGCAGCCGTTTGCTAAAATCGTTTAAGTTCATTTTTTTTCCTCATTAATGTACACACAGCACCCCATATTGACAGAAAAACACAGAATTGTTGACATTTTTGCAGATTTATTAAAAAAGAAAAACTTAAATATCACATGGTCCTAAGTATTCAGACCCTTTGCTCAGTATTTAGTAGAAGCACCCTTTTGATCTAATACAGCCATGAGTCTTTTTGGGAAAGATGCAACAAGTTTTTCACACCTGGATTTGGGGATCCTCTGCCATTCCTCCTTGCAGATCCTCTCCAGTTCTGTCAGGTTGGATGGTAAATGTTGGTGGTTGGTGGACGGCCATTTTTAGGTCTCTCCAGAGATGCTCAATTGGGTTTACGTCAGGGCTCTGGCTGGGCCATTCAACAACAGTCACGGAGTTGTTGTGAAGCCACTCCTTCGTTATTTTAGCTGTGTGCTTAGGGTCATTGTCTTGTTAGAAGGTAAACCTTCGGCCCAGTCTGAGGTCCTGAGCACTCTGGAGAAGGTTTTCATCCAGGATATCCCTGTACTTGGCCGCATTCATCTTTCCCTCGATTGCAACCAATCGTCCTGTCCCTGCAGCTGAAAAACACCCCCGCAGCATGATGCTGCCACCACCATGCTTCACTGTTGGGACTGTATTGGACAGGTGATGAGCAGTGCCTGGTTTTCTCCACACATACCACTTAGAATTAAGGCCAAAAAGTTTTATCCTGGTCTCATCAGACCAGAGACTCTTATTTCTCACCATCTTGGAGTCCTTCGGGTGTTTTTTAGCAAACTCCATGCGGGCTTTCATGTGTCTTGCACTGAGGAGAGGCTTCCGTTGGGCCACTCTGCCATAAAGCCCCGACTGGTGGAGGGCTGCAGTGATGGTTGACTTTCTACAACTTTCTCCCATCTCCCGACTGCATCTCTGGAGCTCAGCCACAGTGATCTTTGGGTTCTTCTTTACCTCTCTCACCAAGGTTCTTCTCCCCCCGATAACTCAGTTTAGCCGGACGGCCAGCTCTAGGAAGGGTTCTGGTCGTCCCAAACGTCTTCCATTTAAGGATTATGGAGGCCACTGTGCTCTTAGGAACCTTAAGTGCAGCAGAAATTTTTTTTTGTAACATTGGCCAGATCTGTGCCTTGCCACAGTTCTGTCTCTGAGCTCTTCAGGCAGCTCCTTTGACCTCATGATTCTCATTTGCTCTGACATGCACTGTGAGCTGTAAGGTCTTATATAGACAGGTGTGTGGCTTTCCTAATCAAGTCCATCAGTATAATCAAACACAGCTGGACTCAAATGAAGGTGCAGAACCATCTCAAGGATGATCAGAAGAAATGGACAGCACCTCAGTTAAATATATGAGTGTCACAGCAAAGGGTCTGAATACTTAGGACCATGTGATATTTCAGTTTTTCTTTTTTAATAAATCTGCAAAAATGTCAACAATTCTGTGTTTTTCTGTCAATATGGGGTGCTGTGTGTACATTAATGAGGAAAAAAATGAACTTAAAAGATTTTAGCAAATGGCTGCAATATAACAAAGACTGAAAAATGTAAGGGGGTCTGAATACTTTCCGTTCCCACTGTATATTACATGTTTCGCCCAATTGGGGCTTCTTCATTGTAAAAAGATAACCACTAATATTCTGAAAAGTATATCAAAAAGACAAAATCACTTTCACTTATATATTTTTCTTTTTGATATAGTTTTTAGAATATTAGTGGTTATCTTTTTCCATGAAGAAGCCCCAATTGGACGAAACATGTCGGGAATATACATCTTTACACCGCTGCGGCAATAAAAATAGACAAGACTATGTCATTAGTGTGTATGATTTTAATATGTAATTCTTTTAAACTGTGATTCAATAAATTGTGAATTTTATGTTTATGAAGTCTGTCATTGTCTATATTGAGCACCTCTAAAGTCCCAATAAGCTATTTTTAAGTTTTCATTATCAAGGGATGTGGTGCTGTAAAGTTTTGGTCCCTTACCCACATCACTAACCAAATTCTGTACATACTGTATTTTATAACTTTGTAGTTTGCCAGGAGTTTACTGGTGTCTACCGGTGCCCAAACCAAAGATCCTGGTTGAAGTGTATCATTGTAGTCCAAGTCCACCATTCAAATGGACAATTTGGACAGGCAGGGTGATGTATTTCAATTAATATGTTGTCTTCTTTTATTTTGTAAAGACCAGGGTCCTGAAATTTCTGAGCTTGAAAATTCTGGGCTCTGTGATGTTCGGAGATACGACTGCACCTCTGTACGAGTCTTTGGGACGGGATTCAAAGAATCAGCCAGTCTTAAATGTGAATTTACTAAGCAACAGGTATGTAGCTCCTGTGAGGTCACTGTTTGGTGGCAAATGTTGTGTTTGTTGAGTAGCATTCGTGTTAACGCCATTCTATTTGACGTTTAGGAAATCAACTTTATGTTAATATATGCCAAATAGGCCCTTAATTTACCTATGTATGCCTTCAAATATCATAAAATAATCTCAGTTCAGTCAGTGTAGTTTGACTTTATACTTGGTTGCCTCATAAAAAGTAAAATATGACATCAGGTGCATGGGGATGGGTGGAAATAGAAGGTACATCATTAGATTCTTTGTAGCAGGAAAGCTAAAGGTGGATATTGCATGTTTAATGATGTGCCTTAGTAGGCCAAGGACCAGGAGATGGAGTAGAGGAACCAAATCTGTAAAATCAGAAGAGTTTTATCACCCTCCACAAGTGTATGTGCAACTTTAACACTTCTCAGACAGACACACTAGAATTATTTAAGCGGAGCTACACCTAAAATCCAAAGTTTGGCTCCATGGATTCATTAGCACAGTAGAAAAATGTATCTTTAGCAAAAAAAAAATCCTTTTTAGAACACTCTTGCATGGTGGCACTGCCTAGTCACACTCTGTTCTCCAAGGTTTACAGGGGCCTATCAGGAGATAGGCAGATCCCACCCACTCCTGCTTCTGACTACTGGATTGTATTTGTCATATTATCAAAGGGTGGGACCTGGGAACAGAAGGAGCTTCTCAGAGATAGCTTTCAACTCCACATATATGGTGGCCTCCCTGCAGGCACGTACTGCTGTAGAATGGATTTCAAAGCATGCTTAGGCAAAAGATCAGCTGCAGAATATCTACTGTTAATGGTCTGTCATTCACAACTGGCATGTCTCACCCTGCTTGAGAGTCTGTTTGTCTTTGTCTAGGTCCACTTTAAATGAATGCGTGACTAAACCATTTTTTACACTTGTGCATTCTTCCCATACTCCCAGTATAGTGGTGGCAAATGGATCCTTCTTGAGCCAGTGCTCATGGACGCTACTTTCAGGAATTCCAGAGCCATTGACTGCCAGATTCCTGTAGATGCCGGCCAAGCTCATGGAATGGAACCAGTGGATGACAAACCAATTGCAAGGTGGAGAGTCAAGGTATTGGATTTTTTCATAATCTTGAGGGAATTTGTTTTAATACCAGTTTACAAACAGTGTGAGTGCTGATTGATATCATCTGGTTGGAGAATTAAGGTAAGAGAATTAAGGATCCAGTAATGTATTATTAAATAGCAACATGTTAGTGTAGCTTAGTGGACCATATATGCACCATATGCACGTAGGCTGCGAGTGCACGTGGTCTTTGAGTGCACGTAGCCTGCCAGTGCATATGGTCTGCGAGTGCACGTGGTCTGAGAGCACACGTGGTTTACGAGTGCACGTGGGCTGCGAGTGCACGTGGTCTTTGAGTGCACGTAGCCTGCCAGTGCATATGGTCTGCAAGTGCACGTGGTCTGAGAGCACACGTGGTTTGCGAGTGCACGTGGCGAGTACCTGTGTATTGTCTTGTTGAGTACCTGTGTATTGTATTGTTGAGTATTAGTGTCAGGAGGCTAGTTGTTAGGTAATTTGGTCAAGGTATAATCCCCGATGCTCATTAAATTAGTAGGTACGATGCCCGGCGGGTGTGGAGATGCAACTTGGTGTATATCTTGCGGCATGTATGCGTTCCTTGATCATTATGTGATAGCTCTGCATTGTATGAGTGCTGTTATCTGTTGGCGCCCCTGCACTAATCTATGTTTATAGCAGAGTCTTCCTGGTCCATATATATCCCCTGTGATCACACATTGCCAACCCTTCCTAATTCTGGGAACTTGCTCTGTGTTTTCCTCTGATGCTCCCTATGGAATATTGATGGTCTGTAAAAAACCCCTGAGAAAGCCATTGTTGGTGAAAAATGTTGGGATATTACATCAAGTACTGATCACCCACAATATACGAATATCAGTGACCATAAACATTATTTATATCATGCTATATAATTTTTACTAAACCTTATATTTGTTGTTGTTTTATGTAATAAATTTCTATTTTTATATAACTTATGTATTCATTATTTTGGGCACCGCTATAATCCCAATTACCCTGCTGTCACCCTTTTACCTTCACATAACTTCTTGAGTGCCTCAGAACTCTGAATCACAAGCCTTTTAAAGGCTAGTTTCAACTTCTGTTGAGGAAGTTAAGCAATGGCCCTTCTTCTTTTCCCCACCTTCTCAGAGGAATAAGGAGTTTAGACAAGTTTCGGAATGGATTTCTGGGCAAGGAACTTGTGAACCCTTAATGCTTCATGACCAGGAGCATTGATGTTGTGGAGAATTCACTTGTCAGGCCAGAGTTCTGCTCTTTTCCTCCAAACAGATTCCCATAACCTTTTAATTTTCCACATTTGCATTCTTCATTTGCGTTTTTGGATGCTCACTTCTTGTGTCATGGTGGACATCTTTCCGCCCATAAACCGCCTCTGCCAGGGGTAGGCAACCTTTCAGAGGTTGAGATCCACCTGGACAACATGGAGTAAGTCATCATAATGATTACTTAATGATCACACTACCAACTAGACGCACCAACTAGAAATAAAACATTACTGGATCTACTGATTACCAACAATACAGACCTGATCACGGATGTGGAAATATGGGGCAATTTAGGTAACGGCGATCACAGGTCAATTAGTTTCAGTATAAATCACACAAATAGGAAACCTAAAGGGAATACAAAGACACTGAATTTCAAAAGAGCCAACTTCCCTAAACTACAAACCTTGCTAAAAGGCATAAATTGGGATAAAATATTAGGAACAAAGAATACGGAGGAGAGATGGGTTTGCTTTAAGAGCATATTAAATAAGGGCATTAGCCAATGTATCCCATTGGGTAATAAATTTAAAAGAGCGAACAAAAGTCCAGGATGGCTTAGCTCCAATGTAAAAATGCATATAAAAGCAAAGGAGAAGGCCTTCAAAAAATACAAGGTTGAGGGATCATCCTCAGCATTCAGACTTTATAAATAATGGAACAAGAAATGTAAGGGTGCAATTAGGACGGCTAAGATCGAACATGAAAGACACATAGCGGAGAAGAGCAAAAAAAATCCCAAGAAATTCTTTAAGTATGTAAACAGTAAAAAAGGGAGGACAGACCATATTGGCCCCATAAAGAATGAGGAAGGACATCTGGTTACAAAGGATGGGGAGATGGCGAAGGTATTGAATTTATTCTTCTCCTCAGTCTTCACGAGTGAATCGGGGGGCTTCAGTAACCAAAACTGCAGTGTTTATCCTCATGACACAACACCGGAAGCACCTCCATGGTTTACAGAGGACAGAATTAAAATTAGACTTGAGAAACTTAACATTAATAAATCACCGGGACCAGATGGCTTGCATTACAGGGTACTTAGGGAACTCAGTCAAGTGATTGCCAGACCGTTGTTCCTAATTTTTACAGACAGTCTACTGACTGGAATGGTACCAACTGATTGGAGAAAAGCCAATGTAGCACCAATATTTAAAAAGGGCCCAAAATACATCCCTGGGAATTACAGACCAGTTAGCCTAACATCAATAGTATGCAAACTCTTGGAGGGGATGATAAGGGACTATATACAAGATTTTAGTAATAAGAATGATATCATTAGCAGTAATCAGCATGGATTCATGAAGAATCGTTCTTGCCAAACCAATCTATTAACCTTCTATGAGGAGGTGAGTTGCCATCTAGATAAAGGAAGGCCCGTAGACGTGGTGTATCTGGATTTTGCAAAAGCATTTGACACAGTTCCCCATAAACGTTTACTGTACAAAATAAGGTCCGTTGGCATGGACCATAGGGTGAGTACATGGATTGAAAACTGGCTACAAGGGCGAGTTCAGAGGGTGGTGATAAATGGGGAGTACTCGGAATGGTCAGGGGTGGGTAGTGGGGTTCCCCAGGGTTCTGTGCTGGGACCAATCCTATTTAATTTGTTCATAAACGACCTGGAGGATGGGATAAAGAGTTCAATCTCTGTATTTGCAGACGATACTAAGCTAAGCAGGGCAGAAAAGGACCTGGGGGTCCTAGTAGATGATAGGCTCAGCAATGGCATGCAATGTCAAGCTGCTGCTAACAAAGCAAACAGAATATTGGCATTAAAAAGGGGATCAACTCCAGAGATAAAACGATAATTCTCCCACTCTACAAGACTCTGGTTCCGGCCGCACCTGGAGTAAGCTGCCCAGTTCTGGGCACCAGTCCTCAGGAAAGATGTACTGGAAATGGAGCGAGTACAAAGAAGGGCAACAAAGCTAATAAAGGGTCTGGAGGATCTTAGATATGAGGAAAGGTTGCGAGCACTGAACTTATTCTCTCTGGAGAAGAGACGCTTGAGAGGAGATATGATTTCAATTTACAAATACCATACTGGTGACCCTACAATAGAAATAAAACTTTTTCGCAGAAGAGAGTTTAAAAAGACTCGCGGCCACTCATTAAAATTAGAAGAAAAGAGGTTTAACCTTAAACTACGTAGAGGGTTCTTTACTGTAAGAGCGGCAAGGATGTGGAATTCCCTTCCACAGGCGGTGGTCTCAGCGGGGAGCATTGATAGCTTCAAGAAACTATTAGATAAGCACCTGAATGACCGCAACATACAGGGATATACAATGTAATACTGACATATAATCACACACATAGGTTGGAGTTGATGGACTTGTGCCTTTTTTCAACCTCACCTACTATGTAACTATGTAACTATGTAACCTAAAGTGGAATCATAAAAAAAGCACAGGAACCATCTGGAGCTGGCAAACACCTTCACATAACTTCTTGAGTGCCTCAGAGCTCTGAATTACAATACCCTTTTAAAGGCCAGTTTCAATTTTTGTTGATAAAGTTGTGCGCTGGCTCTTCTTCTTTTCCCCTCCTTCTCCTACATTTTTGTCGTGGACATTGAGATTTCCCATCCTGTTGAAGGACCAATAGGCAATAGGGAAGCAGAGCATGTTGAAATTTGCATAGTGAAAAAGTGAAGAATATCAAGAGCCTGACATGTTCTAACTTTGTCCTTGTGTTGTACTGGATTGTTTAGTTGGCAACCTGAACATTTCTATATGATTTATTCAAAATATTAGTAGGGAGGTTGCAAAAGAGATTTGAGTTTTGGACTTGGCAATTTCATACAATAGCAAGAGGTTCTTGAATGTTTTGTTCAAACTAAGAAAGGTTTGCTATGCTAGGCTGACTTTCCCACCAGTTTCTGTCCCATTGACAATGGTTTCCAGGAGAAATAAAGAGAGGGAATCTTTCCTGTGGGAACACAGGCAGCAATAAAATCTTTACAGGGCTTCTAATCCTTCTACATTTTATCCAAAACTAAAAAAAAAGTTTTGGCTTTAGATTGACTATAGTTCGTTTTTGTTTTACTGTATCAGCTCTGCCATCACAAAGTACCGTATATACTCGAGTATAAGTCGTTCCGAGTATAAGTCGAGGCCCTAATTTACCACAAAAAAATGGGAAAAACTTATTGACCCGAGTATAAGACGAGGGTGAGAAATGCACAGCTACTGTAAGTGGAAAAGAGGGTCAACAATGCCCATTTGCAGCCTCACTGTGCCCATTTGCATGCCTCACTGTGCCCATTTGCAGCCATAGGTCCCCTGAACTTCAAACTCAGTAGTTAAGGGTTCCTAGATGCCCCCTAGCTGCAGCCAAAATTTGGGGTCTCTGAACCCAAAGGGTCCCGAAATGACATTGCTGCAGATGGACACAGTTGACCGAATTTGGGGCCCCGTATCTCGGGGCCACTTAGTGCTAAGTACCCCAAATTTGGTGTGCAAACCCAGTGGAACTAGCACCATAAAATTTCCAAAGCTGGGGTTTCTAGCACCAAGTGGCCCCGAGATACAGGGCCCCAAAAATCAGTTCAGAAAATGTCAAGCACTTTTCTGCAGCAGAGAATGGCATTTTCCGAACCGGGTTTGGGGCCCCGTATCTCAGGGCAACTTGGTGCTAGGAACCCCAGCTTTAGATATGTTATGGTACCAGTTCCACTGGGTTTGCACACCAAATTTGGGGTTCCTAGCACCAAGTGGCCCTGAGATATGGGGCCCCAAAGTCGGTTCAGAAAATGTCAAGCACTTTTCTGCAGCAGAGAATTACATTTTCCGAACCGATTTTGAGGCCCCGTATCTCGGGGCCACTTAGTGCTAAGAACTTCAGCTTTGGATATGTTATGGTACCAGTTCCACTGGGTTTGCACACCAAATTTGGGGTTCCTAGCACCAGGTGGTCCTGAGATACGGGGCCCCAAAGTCGGTTCGGAAAATGAATTTTTTTGCTACAGAACAGTGCTTGACTATAAGACAAGGGGGGCACTTTCAGCACAAAAAAATGTGCTGAAAAATTCGACTTATACTCGAGTATATACGGTACTTCTTTAAATCTTAAGTGATGGGAATGCAGCTTGCAGCTATTATTATGTTTCTGACTGTTTGAAGTAAAACTCCACTCTGTACAATTGCACTGTATTATTATGTGTTATTGAGAAGCAATTTACATTCCACATCTCTATGTGCAGGTCTCCAACGATGGCGAGGTCTTCAGTAACATTAAATCAATGACTTTGTATGATGGAGCTTGTCAGACCTGCGATCCTGTGTCTGATGGACTGTGTAAGCTAAAGGTATATTACGCCATTCCTTTCACCCCTGCTTCCCCCCATTAATGAGCTGATGGGGGGTATGTTACATATGTGTCCCATAGAATATATAAAAATAAACAATTCCCTACAAAGTATAGCATCATTGTCAATGACTTTGGTGTAGATCAGGGGTCTCTAGAGTTTCTACACAAAAGGCCAGTTTATTGTCCTTCAGAGATTAGGGGGCCAGACTGTGGCCAGTGGGAGTATAAAATGCCCCAAACATCAGTGATAAACAATGCCCCAAGCTTGGTGGTCACTGGGAGTAAAGAAATTACATAGCACCCGTGGTCTGTGGCCTGTAGAAGGAGGAATAGTGCCCTATCACAGGTATCTGTGGGAGGGATAGTGCTTCACCATTGGTATTAATTGGAGGAATAATGCCCTATTGCTTGTGCCAGTGGAAGGAATAATGCCCCATCATTGGTGTTTTTAGGGGGGAAAGAGCCCCATCATTGGTGTTCTTAGGAGGAAAAGTGCCCCATCATTGGTGTTAGTGGGAGTAACAGTGACCCATAATTGGTGTCAAAGGTAGGAATAGTGTCATTGGTGTCAGTGGGAGTAATAGTGAAACCCATAACTGTTGTCAGTGGGAGGAACAGTAACCCCTCATTGGTGTCAGTAGAAGGAATAGTGTTCCATCATTTATATCAATGGAAGGAATTATGCCCAATTGTTGATACCAGTGGAAGAAATAGTGCCCCTAGGACCGGATAAAAGCAAGCAAAGGGCTGAAGTTTGGTGACCACTAGTGTAGATAAAGGTATGGACACAACCATTTCTAGTGTATTTTTCCAGCAACAATCCCAAAGGAGCAAAATGGGAGACTTAGGTGCTGCCTTTTCTCTAGCTCTAGTAACACTCTTTGCATGCAGTACCTGGTGGAGTGATTTGCTGCCCAGCATCTGTATAGTTCTATTGCCAACCTCAATCAACAGAGCTGGAGCTGTGCGCAAGTAGCACTGGACCTGTGGAGTTCTTCTCTTTTAGGAAAGTAACCCCTAAACACTGATATCCTATTTTACTGAGCACTCACTCACCACGTACAAAACGGGGTACCCACTACTGTTTAGCAATGAAAAGGGGCACTAACCACTTATAACAATGGAAAGGGTTACTTACCACTAATAATAATGGAAAGGGGTGCTCACTACCGATTAACAATGGAAATGTTTATTTACCACTGATTAGCAATTAAAAAGGTATACTCACCACTAATTAACAACAAAATGGGGGAACTCACCACTGATCAGCAATGGAGAGGGGCACTCCCCACCGATTAGAAATGGACACTGGGAAGGGCATTTCATTTATTTTATGGATGGTATTTAATATATGTCCCTTGCGTAGCCCAGAAACTGCTGCTGGGTCCCACCGTCTTGGATGTGATGTCAGCAGACCCAGAGCTGTCATTTAAGTGACTTATAGCATTTCCCTTCACTCCTCCTTTGGCAGCTACATAAAGGGTTATATGTGTAGCGGTACCCCTGTAGGGTCTGCAGAAAGTAGTAGTTCCACCTGTCACCCTGCCCAAACTGGCATTCACTTCCAGACACTCCAAAACAATGAACAGTCCATCAGCTTTGTTTTTTTTGTTATTTTATTGAAGGATTAAACTTGGATGGGGTAGGGGAATTATGGGATGCCCAGAATCAATAGCAGAAATCAATATGATGAGCAATTGGAACCTCTATTTACATCTTCTAGAGCTCCAGCCTCCTCCAGCACAACGCTTATTTGTAGACTGTTTCTCTCTCTCTCTCCTGTACAATACTTGGTTCCTGGCACAGCTAGCACGTGGCAGGCCCAACTCTAATCCAGTCAGACCTGAAAAATCGATATTTGCTGGCAGGGACCGCAGGCCCCTCTGGTGTAGCAACCGATGGCAAAAGAAAGTCCTTTTGTGCTAGCTGTATTGAGGTGGACTACTGATCCCAGTCAGTCCTGTGCAGACTCTGACAGCCCTCCTGGCTGCAGCCGCCTGACTTCAATGCCAGCAACATCACAGTCTCTCCCGCTGGCTCTACATCCACTCCTGGTATGCCTCTTCCAGCTCTCCCGACTGTGCCTGTCACTCACCAACACCTGTTGGATCCCTCCTGAAGACTTGCCCGGCAGTGTTCCCCACTGTCTTCTCCTGCTCCTGTTCAGGACACCCCTTGGGTTGTGTGGGGTACCTTCACAGCTCCGAGCCCCTGGCCCAAGGTCACCCCCCCAGACTGGGGGGGCTCCCTCCAAGGCCCCCGACAGCCTAACACTCCATCTCTCAGTTCTTCCATCCGAACAACTCCTCCCCAGCAAGCCTGACCCTGAGTATAGCAAGGCCTGCCCCCTGCCAATCCTAGTTGGGGATTGGTCAGGGCTCCCTGTGACACCTTATGCCACTCCAGAAGCCTCTAGAAGCCAGAGAAATAAAACTGCATGTTAGTCACCTGCTGCTATCTAGGCCACTCCCAGCCCCACAGCTAGGCCTGAATAAATGTATCTGTGCTCACAAAAAAAAAAAATCTACATCTAGCACCTACCTAAAGTAGATGGTGCTACATATGGGTAGATGAGCGGAGGGGGCGGTTGAGCTAGGCCAGCATAGAAAGTAATTAGACACTCCCAAAAGAGGAGAGGACTATGACATGCAAGAGAAAGAAGGCTGTGCTAGGGAACTGACTCTTCCTGGAGTTCTCAAGTTCTCCGGAAAGTTCAGAGTCGCATTGCAAGTCAAAAAATATATTTATGGAAAGAAAAAATACTGTAAGTAAGCATTTAAATAGTTAATATTTCTGTGATTTGACATGCAATTATTTAAGCTAGTGACAGGGTCTCTTTAAAGTTCTAGAATCTGGTAAAGGTGCTGGAAAATAAATGCATCAACTTGCACATGTTTTCCACTGCTCACTTTTTCTGGGTATTACAATCATTGTCCTTAGTAATTGTTGTACTGAGCAGAATGTCAAAAGGAGTGACATCAGTCCCCAGATGATGATTCTCTAACACTTAGCTAAACCTGCCAATGGCATCATCGTTCCCAGAGCAATATGTTCTGAATGCATTGCAGCTCTAGAGCGGGTGGAGACCTGGAACACTGTAACAGAACAGATAATAATGGTGAGATGAATTTTTAGCCCAGTCATGTTTCCTGAACCATATGCTTACTCTTTTCCAGGAGAAGACCTGTAATATAGATGGACTTTGTTACGCTGAAGGTGACACCAACCCCACCAGTCCTTGTCTACTCTGCAAGCCTGGGGTCTCCAAGTTAACGTGGTCAGTCACTGAAAGTAAGCCCTCTATTATTGTCTATGGAAGAAAGTGACACTTTTGATCTGCTGAGGGATTTGTGGAGTGGTTTAGATTTACACAGATTAAATAAACGAGGTGTGACAATTTAATTCTCGGATCGTTAACCAGTTGCTGACCAGTCGCCGCATTTATACTGCGGCAAGGTGGCTCGGCTGCGTGAATCGACTTACTGGTACGTCGGTTCACGCACTGGCTTTTGCAGGAGCTCGCCCGCGGGTCTGGCAGACTCGGTGTCTGCCGGCCACCCCCGATCGCAGGAAAGAGAGCCAGAACAGGAATCTGTCAATGTAAACAGACAGATCCCGTTCTGACAGGGGAGTAGAGAGAGATCATCTGTTGATAGTGATCAGGAACAGCGATCTCTCTCTTCTCCCAGGCAGCCCACCCCCCATACAGTTAGAAACACCTCCCAGGGAACACAGTTGACCTTTTGATGGCCCCCTAGTGTTAACCCCTTCCCTGCCAGTGTCATTTATACAGTGATTAGTGCATTTTTATAGCACTGATCACTGTATTGGTGTCACTGGTCCCCAAAAAGTATGTGGCGAGTCTCTAGCAAGAGCAAAGTTGCAGCGGTGAGTCTACAGCAAGAGCTCTGCAAGTCTACAACATGAAAATTCAGCCACAGTGACCCCCTGTGGTGGGAGGAATATTGCACAATATAACTGAACCAGAACGTGCAGCAGACAGACTTGCAGAATGTTTGCAAAGAAAGTTGATCTGGAGTCATGCAATGCGGATTTGCAGCCATTGTGCAACAAACCTGAAGTCTGGCAAGTCTAGCAATAGCTTAGCAAGTCATTTTTGAACTTGCAGCTGATTTGCTTTCTATCTGGGATATTGTACTGTATATATGGGCTCATGCACACAGGCATACATTAAGTTGCGTTCAGATTCATAACAGATCTGAATGCCACAGTGTTGTTTGCCATAGACCCATTCACTTTGCTCCTTAGCATTTAGCTGCCTACATTGAAGCTACAAATATTTTGTGTTCAAAGTCCAATTTTGACTGTATTTTATGCTGTACGCATGTAGACATTTGTGCTAACATTTACATAAATTTAAATAGATGAATATTATGCGCTGCCACCTCTGCCTAGTGAATTTGGGTTTGTTGTATAAATACCAACCACGTGCAGGCAGTGGTGGCAGCACAGACCATTGAGTCATTATAATTGGCTGTAGGCCAAGGTCATTCTGCACCGCCGCCGCTGATTACATATTATTGATGTTTATATCTCCACCAGAATGAGTCATTCATGTGGCTGTGGTGCAAGCCCAGAATGGCCTTTGCCTTTGGTTATTCAGAACGACTGAAGGCCGAAGTCATTCTTCACCAACGCTGTTGCTGCATGAATGACTGATTCAGGGGAGATGTAAACGTCAATAGTGTGTAATCAGCGGTGGCCAGGAACTCACAGAATGTATGCACCTCCGCTTATACAGACGTGTATGTGTATAAGTGTATGTTTGTAAGAGCTCAGATGTAGTGCATACTAGATATGTGCAATTCGTTTCATTCCAAATTCGTTTTTTAAGGAATTTCAACAAATTCGGAAATTCGGAAATATCCGAATTAACGAAAACCCGTTTAACAAATTTTTCCAAATATTCATAAATTTGAATATTCGAAAATTCTGAATTTACGAATTTACAAATTTACAAAATTTAAAAATTGGAAAATCCGGAAATTTGGAAATTCTAAAATCCGAAAACTCTGAAATTCAAAAATCCGAAAATTCTGAAATTTGAAAATTCAGAAATTCAAAAATCTGAAAATACTAAAATTCAGAAATTCGGAAATTCAAAATTCGGAAAAAATACGAAAATATACAAAAATTCAAAAGAACAAAAATCCGAAAATTCAAAAATCTGAAATAATAACTAACTATTAATAACTTAACTATTACTAACTATTAAATTATAGGTATTGGAATTTCCCTTTGCCTTTTTTGGCTGTTAGGGAACATAATAAATACAAATTTATCCAAAGTTACGAATTTTCCGAAATAACAAATGCCATATTTAAACGAATGGAATGTAATGAATCAATAATAATAAATAACAATAATAATAAAAACATTTTATTATTAAATTATTTTTTCCGTTCCATTTGTTTATATTTGTTATTGGTTATTATGGATAATTTTTAACTTCGGATAAATTTGTATTCGTTACGTTCACTAACAGCCAAATTTGAAAGAAAATTCCAATACCTATGATTTAAGTTAGTTATTATTAGTTAGTTAATATTTCGAATTTCCAGATTTCGGATTTTCGAATCTTTGAATTTCCGAATTTTAGAATATCCGAATTATCGAATTTCCGAATGTTTGAATTTTCGAATTTTCAAATTTCCGGGTTTTGAAATTTCGATTGTTCGAAAATTTGAAAATGAGAAAAACCGAAAATTCGAATTTTTCAAATGTACAAATTTTTGAATTTTCAAAACCCGGAAATTCGAAAATTCAAAAATTCGGAAATTCGAAAATTTTGATATTTTAAAATTCGGAAATTCAAATTTCCGGATTTCGAATTTTCGAATTTAACGATTGACCCGAAAAACCGAAAAAAACCCCCAAAAAACAAATTAAACGAAAATGAACACATTTTTTGGCAGTGCACATGTCTAGTGCATATAAAACAGGATCTTGCCAGCCAGTCCTGAGATTAACACAGCACAGTCCTGTTCCCCTCTTTTGGAAGATTTGAAGAGTGTCTGGCACACCAGTAAGTTACAATTTTGTTGATAATATCAGCTGAACCAGTTTCACAGTCACAAGTACAGTGGCAAGCCAACTTCCACCATCTATCTGCCTACGTATGGCCTTTATGTTCTGCTGTTCAATGAATTTGGTAAAATTTTAACAAAAATTTAAATTGAAGCGCCACTCCGGTGCTAAGAGGTCCACATACAACTTTTATTCCAATAAAAGTGAGGAGGACAATCCCCCCAAAAATTTCCAATGCGCTTCAGGGTCCAAGAGTGCCCACTCACCAGGGCAATAAAAAAACATAAAGATATCTGCATATCAATTTGATATTAATGCGATATCAATACAATATCCCTGCCTCAAGGGTCATATTTAAAACCAAAATAGCTAGTAGTAGTAATGAAAGTATCAAAATTAATAGTAACATTTTGGCTGTGGTTCCCTCATTCCCCAATATTCACCAAACACCTGGACAGAAAATGAACCCACACTGATGCAATTAGAAGATGGTTTGCCATGGTGCTTGCCGATTTGGCAGTTTGTAGCTGGATGCGCTCGTCTCTGCATAAAACCTCATAAAAGCTGTGATGACACTCATGAATCTCTTGCAGACAATCGGCCTCCAGTGCTCCATTCACTATCGGGAAAACTACAGACGTTTTACAGTGAAAACTTTGTATACCAGTTCATGGGGTCAGACCCAGAGGGCTCCGCCATTTTGTTCATGCTGGACTCTGGACCGGAGGGAGCCGCTCTGTCTGCGGCAGGACTGTTGGTTTGGAAGGTCATGTCACAGACCGCAGAGAAGTTTGTGTTCTCCATCTCTGATGACTGCAATGCAAAGACCACTGAGACGGTGGAGGTAAGGTATAATGTTCTACCACTGTTCTATCACTTTGCTTACTATAGACTACAGCAGGGGTCTCCAAACTTTGGCCTGCTTTAAGATTTTTCTCTGGCTCGCTCCCCCAGATTTTAGATGCGCCCCCAAAAACCGCCACCCACAACCACCCCTGCCGCTGTACCCGGCTGTCTCTCACCCCTGCACTGTACACAGCCTGAGCACAGGCAGCAAGATCTCCTCCCCACACAGCACATAGCTGAAACTGAAATTGGATTACACACAGCTAGAATCTGCACAGTGTATAGCTGGTCACTCCAGCTGAGCTGCTGTTCTCAAGCAGGGAATTTCACAGGTCAGGACTGCAACCTGCAACAAGTAACCAGCTACAGGCTGTGCAGATCGTAGCTGTGTATGGAGGTGCCGAGAATAAGATCTTACTGACTGTATAAAATTAGATTTTACCTGCATTTTCTGTCTCCGCCTGGTTTATGGTTCCTGACAGGGACAAGCCAAGGTCAGTACAGGCAAGGTTCAGAGACAAGCCCGGTCAGAAACTGGAATTCTGGATACAGAATCAGAGGATACACAGGAGGCTGAAGACAAAGCAGCACTGATCCTGAGCACTGGCCCAGTTTACATAGCCTGTTCGGCTGCCAAAAGTGCGCCTGAGCGCCGGCGCGCATGGGTTTATGCGCATGCGCATTAGCATGTGCCCAATTCCTGGGAGCACAAGAGGGAACATGTATTAGCCTATGCTCAGAAGTCTGTCCAGAGGAGCCATATCTTCTATTGGCATGCCTTTATTATATTGGATCACACCAGTCGGCACTGTAAAATGTAACATTTTATCGTAAAAGCAGTTGTCAGCGCGAGCTCTTAGATTTCCTCCATCCAGCTCACAGGCCAGGATTAGACGTAAAAATACAATAGCTGTAGAGGAAAATTCATCCGTCCACACTGTCAGTGGCGGCCCATCCCTTCAAAATAGGGTGGGCTGGGGTCACTGTTGAAACACTGATCCTCAATTCGGCCAATCAGAAGCGGGTGTGAGACCCGTTTTCCGATTGGCCGAAAAAAAAAAACCTCCTGATTGGCCACCGAGAAAGGAAACTGCTGCGGTCGCCGTGATGACCTGTGGAAAGCAGGAGAACGGGAGGCCACCGAGCCAAGCAGGGGAAGCCACCGGTGATGGGGTAAGTACTACCGATGATCAACCGACCGGGGGGGGTTGGCATACTGTTTGCCGCTCCCCCCAAAAATTTACACCGTCCGCCACTGCTGCACGCTATGTAGCATGGATGGAGGAATCTGTTAACTTTTTCTCATTTAGCCCCCAGGTGGAATAAAAATAAGCTATTAGTGTACGGCTGGCATAAGTGTATGGCCAGCTTTACTTTAGCGCCAGTGTCAGTACTTCCTGAATTAAGTACTTCAAAGAACGAATGTTGTTATTATTCAGGGTTTTTTTTCTAATGTTATTCTGATGCACATGCTCAAACATTGACTGTCTGGAAGTGGCTCCTCTATTAATAATTATGTCACAGAGATCACAGAGATAGAATGCCTTTGAAGTCCTAGAGGTGGTGATTTACTGGGTAAACCTTCATCCCGGCATCTCATGAACATCAAAGTTCTGGACACCATAGAGGAGTGTGTGTGATGATATCTTCACCCGTGTATATATATCATAAAATGAAAATGTATCCTGCCTGACTCTCGTGGAATCTGGATGAAAGATGATTTATTTCCGATATAGTCTAGATAAGGTTGGGGCAGCCAGGCAGAAATGCCAAAACACGAAGAGTCAGCTTTAGTCCATTTGGTCATTTGATAAAAGATTTTTGTTTCCAAAACAAAATACATAAATGAAATAAGAAGCATCTCCAACCTAAATTGTATTTCCAAGGCTTCCTATCACTTTCTGATTCTATACCACATTGGATAGCACCTATGGCAGTGATGGAAAACCTTGGCACCCCAGATGTTTTGGAACTACATTTCTCATGATGCTCATCCACTCTGCTGTGTAGTTGAGCTTCATGGGAAATGTAGTTCCAAAACATCTGGGGTGCCAAGGTTCGCCATCACTGACCTATGGCTTCTTGTACACAGTACTTACTGTATACTGTATATAAATGCCGGATCTCCTGGTGCAAACATATATATGGTCTGTATACCGCACTCATTGACACACATTATATGCATGTATACATATTTAAAAATTCTGACAGCTATACCATAATCTATTACTCAAGTGGGGGTGTGATTTATGCATGCATACTTTCATATGCAAAATACTCACCAGTTACCCAGATTTTTGTACTTTTTGATTTTAATGATCTAAATATGGTGCTGGTTTACTGATATGCACAGTCCCATTAATAGCAATAAGCTGCATAAAAAAAACAAAAAAAAAAAAGCCACAATGCTTAAAAATGTGGCGTTTTTGGTTCCCATGTGCAAGAGCCCTTGCAGCCCAACAAAACTTTTAGTAAGACCAGTAATAATAAATAAGTACAGTAGTATTGTGTTGTATTAGTCGTCGATTAATGCAGAACGTTTGGTGTATAAGTGATCCTCTTTATTGGCAATTAAAGATGCAAGCTTTCAGGATAACTTAGATCCCTTCTTCAGGCTTTATGCACTTGAGTTTAAATGACATAAAAACATTCCAGGGGCATCAGAAAAAAATGTGTGCAGTCTAATGCCCTGTACACACGGTCGGACATTGTTCGGACATTCCGACAACAAAATCCATGGATTTTTTCCGACGGATGTTTGCTCAAACTTGTCTTGCATACACACTGTTACACAAAGTTGTCGGAAAATCCGATTGTTCCAAATGCGGTGACGTAAAACACGTACGTCGGGACTATAAACGGAGCAGTAGCCAATAGCTTTCGTCTCTTAATTTATTCTGAGCATGCATGGCACTTTGAGCATCGGATTTGTGTACACACGATCGGAATTTCCGACAACTGATTTTGTTGTCGGAAAATGTGTGATGGAGCCCACACGCGGTCGGAATTTCCGACAACTAGGTCCTATCACACATTTTCCGTTGGAAAATCCGACCGTGTGTACAGGGCATTACAATTTGTTTCTTTGGAATGCAATCAAAGCCTGAGTACAAACGGTGAAGAGAAGGAGCCTTACTCTATGTGTAGAAGCAGGGATCTCTCTGTAGAGGTCCAATACACCCTGGACCTACACTGTAGAAGCTGTGCCAAAAAAAAAAAGCAAGCAGAAGGCCAAAGACTAGCAATTAATATATAACAGAACTACCATACCTTGTTCTACACTATGTCTCAATATGGAGGTGGCCACCATGGGGGTTTTGCTTCTTCATGTCAGAGCTGCTTCCCTGATGACTGGTGAGGGGATATTCAAGAAGCAGCCAGAGAGGAGGAATCACAGATTAACAGAATGAATGAAGCAGTAGCAAGGAGATCCTTATACTGCAAGTCCTCAGGTACAGCTTCCTCTTCAGCCAGGAGAACAGTGAGCAGCACAGTAGTGACATCACCAAATCTCACTCCAGATCTGTTGAGAGTAGCAGCCATAGGAATAACTGCCTTCAATAAACTCACTGCAGATATACAGCTAAGAGGCAGGTACAGCAGTGTGCTGTTATTTTTCAGCAGGCATTCAAGACACAAGGTAGACTTTTTAGGTCATTACTTAGGTGCAATCAACTTTTCTCCATCGCCCAGTGAGGGACACAGCTTAAGAGTAAGAAACCCAAGGTTATACTACTAGGTTTCTTACTATCAAGCTTTGTCCTTCATTTTACTCTGAGAAAAGGATTTTACAATGAGTACAAATATCGCATCCTCTAGATCAGGGGTATACTGTACAATCTATGGCCCCTGGGCCACATCTGGCCTGCTACAAGATTTAGCCTGCAACTAGGAGCAGTCATGTTTTCTCAATGGGTACAGTTCAGTTTGAGGATTCAGGTCAGCAGAGGTTGCCTATGGTCTCCGCTTCAACAACCCCACCCCCGCACCCCTTACCTCCCTCATGTAGTCTCCAGTGCAGGTCTTCCCTTAACAACCCCCCCCCCCCCCTGTTGTGCTGTCATTACCCTGTTATTGGTTGCTGGGAATGCTGGCATCTTAGCAACCAATGACATAATGCCCAGCATTCACAGTAGGATGGAACCTCATGCAGATCTGCTACAGCTCCTGCTCTGCTGCTACAGCCATATGGTAAGCTTTACAGTGTTGATAGGAACCCTGATGTATGTGGGGGCTCTGATTGGGACCCTGATGTAAGGAAGGACCCTCTTGTAGAAGGAGCTTTGATGGGTACCCTGATGTAAGGGGGGATGCTGATAGGGACCCTAATGCAATGAACGACTCTGATGTAAGAGGAGCTCTGATGGGGATGCTGACGTAAGTGGGATTCCCTAATGTAAGGGAGGACTCTGATGTAGAGGGGAACTTTGATGTGGGCCTTGATGTAAGGGGTAACTCTGATGGGTACCCTAATCTAAGGGGGACTCTGACTGTGACCTTGATACAAGGGAGGACCCTGATGTAAGCGGGATTTTGAAGAAGACACCAATGTTAGGTTGGACTCTTACTAAAGTTTTTGTTTTGTTCTGAATCATATCACACTCTGGGAGCCAGATGTGACCCTGTGCTTACCTTTATCCGACCATTGGGGCACTATTCTCCCACTGATATGAGACACTATTCTGCCAACTGACATCAACCATGAGTTTCTCCCACTGACACCAACAATGGGGCACTATTCTTTCCACTGACATCAACGATGGGGCACTATTCTTCCAACTGACACCAACGATGGGGCACTATTCCTCCCACTGACACCAACAATGGGGCACTATTCCTTCCAATGACACCAATAATAGGACACTATTCCTCCCACTGATACCAATGATAGAGCACTATTTCTCCCACTGACACCAATGATGGGACACTATTGCTCCCACTGACACCAATGAAAGGACACTATTTCTCCCACTGACACCACTGATGGGGCACTATTCCTCCCAATAATACCAACAATGGGGCATGATTTCTCACAATTATACCATCGATGGGGCACAACTCCTCCTCCTAATACCAAATGTGGTGATGTTTACTCCCATTGATGCCAGGAAAAATTTCCAAACCTGCTGGCCACAGTTTGGCCCTACTAAAGTTTTAAGGACTATAAACTAGCTCTTTGTTTAGAAAGTTTGGAGACCCCTGCTCTGGATGTTCATTGTAAGATAGCACGTCTTAACTTTTTGGGTTCAGGTCCACTGTAAAATTTGTAATATGTCTTATTTGACCTATTTTGTTGCTGCATGTGTTCTTATTTTGTGTTCTCAGGTTCTAGTGAAAGCGTGTGGCTGCAAAAATGGTGGATCATGTGTGGCAAATATTAACTTCCCACCAGGAAAAGGGGAATATCTATGTGTCTGCACACCAGGATTTGAAGGAGAGAACTGTGAAACGGACACCGATGACTGTCAATCTAATCCATGCAGTGCAGGAAAATGTGCAGATGAGGTCAATGGCTATCACTGTGAATGTCCTCCAGGTCTGAAAGGTGGGTCAGGAATGACCGGATGTACTGTACACCAAGTGAGAATCATTTACCAAAAGATATGTTTGATCTCAACTGCAGGACATTTATTAAAAGAATGCTGTTATTTAATGATAACAAATAATAAATATCTGGCTTAGTGGTTTGAAGGTCATAAAGAGTCCGGTCAAAAATTCTATTTTTATTAGAGGTAATTGAGTAGTGTCCGTGATACTTTTTTTATTTGCACTAACATACAATTTTTCAGGACAAGCTTCCGGGGTATGTCCCCTTCTTCAAGGTCCAAGCAGTACTGATTTACAAATTTTTAGGCAGAATATTAAAAAAACGAAGAAAACAAAACAAAACACATCACTGAGGGAAAGGAGAGAGAAAAAAAAAAAGAAAAACAAACACATACAAATCAATGGTAATAAAGATAGCAGCAGAGTTAGTAAGATAAGACAGAGGGAGAGCTATAGAATGGAGGAGGGGGGGGGGGGTGATATTCACAGAGGGGGTTGTAAAACTTTAGTATAATGGGTAAGGAAACCAATATCTAAATTCAGGCCATTATTTTTTGTGTCAAAAAGAATTATCATTCTTAGTTCAAACGTTTTCCTCTCCTGGATAGTTCTGAAATTCCCTTTAAGAACTAAAACATTGAGGTCGTCTATAGTGTGGTCCAGTTGTGAGAAGTGATGTCCCACAGGTGGGCAGAAACTGTCTTCTTTATGTTCCTTGATGGTATATCTGTGCAAATTCATCCTCGCTTGCAACTTAAACCAACATAAGATCCTTTGCTGCACCTTTTGCATTGGATAAGGTACACCACATTGCTGGAGGTACAGTTGATCCTGTGATATTGAAGGTCCCATTTGTGTGTGTGACACTTTTGGATGGATTGATCTGGTTGCATAGTTTGCAGCGTTTTTTATTGCAGGGTTTGCTTCCATTATTTGTGACATCATAAACAGAGTGAAGTTTCCTGCTGATTAGTTTGTGTCTGAGGTTGGGTGGTTGTCTGAAAGCCAATAATGGGGGTTGTTGGAATATTCCTTTCAGAGTTTTAACCTCTGTTATAATGGGTTGTAAATCTTTGATTATCTTTTTGATCCCTTCAAGTGCTGGGTTGTATGTGGTGACTAGAGGTACTCGGTTATTTGTTTTTTCTCTGTGTATTGAAGGAGATTTTCTCTTCAGGTTTTCAAGGCTGTGTTTATGCTGTTGTTGATGGTTTTGTCTTTATTTATTTATTAGAGGTGAAAGTCAGGGAGATGAGGTGTTCTCTGGCTTCTTGTATGTCTTCGATAATCCAACAGTGAGCTCTTCTGCCAACATTACCAGCTCTGTGCCTGTCCACCTTTGTGTTTTCCAGGTCATCATGTTAGATTTTCCATAATATGAAATTTAAAAAAATGTGGGAGGGATGGTGGGAGCCCCTTATAATGTGTGTAGGGCCAGGAACCCAGTGCAATCTCATCAATAGGATCCCAGAGATAGAAGACATAATCAGGTCCTTAAGCAATCAGGTTAAGTCATTGGAGTTGCCTCTAGCAGTCAATCTAGAGATCTCTAAATGTAATATGATGACAGATATACAATATTTGGGACAGTAAGTAAAGATGTGAAATGAATGATCTGGTGATAGCATCTCTTTAATATTGGCCAACAAAGCTCATTTATAAAGTGAGTGTGGAGGGAAGGAGAGACGCCCTTGGCAGAAGCCTTATCTCAAGGGATTATCATGATTTGCTAAAAAAAATAAAAAAAACATACAACCCAGTAATGGACTGTTCTCTCAGGATCTATTAACTCTATTTGTCTATTGGTAGCCGAAGGTGTAACAGTCTTCATTCTATCTGGCTAAACTTTACCTCCTACTTCTATGGGGGCTTTCATACAGAAGCCATCATTTGAGGTTTCCGATGGAATTATTAAAACCAGGAGGAAGCAGAACAGACTCAGAATTGTATAAGTATTATATCTTCCATCTTGAACTGTGTGAGAAGGGTGACAGTAGAGATAGGTACAACCAAAACATTTGTCTTGCTTAGTTTCAGATTTTTTTTGTTAAGTTAAAAATTGAATTTCATCATATTCGTTATGTTAAAATGATTTGTTTTCAAAGTTTCTTTCTTATATTCGGATTCATATCGTATATTTTTTATTCTCAAACCAATTCGAGATTCAAACTATCATCCCCTCCAATAATTTACCCACTATTGATGTTAGGCTGACTGGCCTGTAGTTTCCAGGGATTTGTCTCTGCCCTTTTTTGAATATTGGTGCCACATTGGCTTTTCTCCAATCAGCTGGTACAATTCCTGTCAGTATGCTGTCTGCAAAGATTAGGAACAAATGTTCTCTGAGGACTCTCCGGTGTAAGCCATCTGGTCCTGGTGATTTATTTGTATTGAGTTTATCTAGTCTTTCCTTGACTCCGGGCTCTGTTAGCCATGAGGGTACGTCCTGTGATGTGTTACTAACAGTACTGTCGCAGTTGGTATACCCCTCCTTTTCCTGTGTAAAAACTGAGGAGAAGAAGGCATTTAGTACAGTTGCCTTCTCTGTGTCTTCTGTAACCATCCTCCCACCCTCATCTTTTATGTGGGAAATGTGCTCTGATCTCGCCCTTTTACTGTTAATGTATCAAAAAATTTCTTTGGATTTTTTTCACTCTCCTCCACTGTGTGTCTCTCATAATCTTTTTTTAGCTGCCCTGATTGTGTTTTACACGTCTTATTGCATTCCTTGTAGTGCTCAAATGCAGAAAATGACCCATCTCCTTTATATTTTTTAAAGGGTATGTTTTTCTCTTTAATGAGGCTTTTCACATTACGGTTTAGACACCCAGGTTTAACCTCTGCTCTTCTATATCTATTGCCCATAGGAATGCACTGTGTAATACCTTTGTTTAAATATGCTCCTAAAGCATTCCCATTTTTCTTCCGTGTTCAATGTTTCTAGGATTTGGTCCCAATTTATGTCATGTAGTAATGACCGCAGTTCAGAAAAATGTGCTTGTTTGAAAAGTGTTTTTGTGCTATCCTCGTGCCTTCTTTTTCTATGTTGTACGCTAAATGTGATCACATGGTCGCTAGATCCCAAGTTGTCCCGTATTGCCATGTCTGAGATCAGATTTGGATTGTTCGTAATGAATAAATCTAGCAGGGCATTCTTTCTAGTTGGGGAATCCACCAATTGGGACGTGAAGTTGTCCTGTAAGACATTCATGAAATGAAGGGCCTTTAATGAGTGCGCTTTCCCCTCTGCCCGGTCAGTATCGGGATAATTGAAGTACTCCATTATGATGACATTTCTCTGTCTCGCTGCCATTTCTAACTGTGATAGTAGGTCGAGCTCCTCCTCCTCCTTCAGGAGGTTTGTTCAATTTCAATCTAGCAGGGCATTCTTTCTATTTGGGGAATCCACCAATTGGGACATGAAGTTGTCCTGTAAAACATTCATGAAATGAAGGGCCTTTAATGAGTGCGCTTTCCCCTCTGCCCAATCAGTATTGGGATAATTGAAGTACTCCATTATGATGACATTTCTCTGTCTCGCCACCATTTCTAACCACTTAAGCCCCGCTCACTGTATATATACGTCATTTTTTTGGAGATGGATATCTCGGTAACGGCAGCAGCTGCTGCCACAACCGAGATATCCATCTTTACAGTGAGCGATTCTGTACACGATAATGGTGGTCTCTGCGGCGGGTTCGCCACGAGATCACCGTTATCGGCGGCGGGAGAGGTGCCACCCCCCCTCCCGCCGCTCTCCCGCGCCTTCCGCCGCTTACCGGAGCCGTCGGTAGCGGCGGAGGCGATCAGGTCCTTTCCCTGCTGAGGTATGGAGACAAGTGAGGCCAAGATGGCCCCCACCCGTCTCCATACCATGTGACGGCCGGAGCGACGTCATTCGACGGCTCCGCCCACTCTCTTAAAGGCACAAATTTTTTTAGTGTCATTTTTTTAAACGACTTTTTTTTTTTTTTTTTTTTGCATTTTAGTCTAAATATGAGATCTGAGGACTTTTTGACCCCAGATCTCATATTTAAGAGGACCTGTCATGCTTTTTTCTATTACAAGGGATGTTTACATTCCTTGTAATAGGAATAAAAGTGATCCAAATTTTTTTTTTTTTAAAAAACAGTGAAAAAATAAATAAAATAAAATAAAATAAATAATTAAAAAAAAAAAAAATTTTTTTTAAAGCGCCCTGTCCCGACGAGCTCGCACGCAGAAGCGAACGCATACGTGAGTAGCGCCCGCATATGAAAACGGTGGTCAAACCACACATGTGAGGTATCGCCGCGACCGGTAGAGTGAGAGCAATAATTCTAGCCCTAGACCTCCTCTGTAACGCAAAACATGCAATCTGTAGAATTTTTTAAACGTCGCCTATGGAGATTTTTAAGGGTAAAAGTTTGACGCTATTCCACGAGCGGGCGCAATTTTGAAGCGTGACATGTTGGGTATCAATTTACTTGGTGTAACATTATATTTCACAATATAAAAAAAAATTGGGCTAACTTTACTGTTGTCTTATTTTTTTTTTCAAAAAAGTGAATTTTTTCCAAAAAAAGTGCGCTTAGAAGACCGCTGCGCAAATACGGTGCAAAAAAAAGTATTGCAATGACCGCTATTGTATTCTCTAGGATGTTAGAAAAAAAACAATATATAATGTTTGGGGGTTCTAAGTAATTTTCTAGCAAAAAAACCTGTTTTAAACTTGTAAACACCTAAAATCCAAAACGAGGCTGGTCTTTAAGTGGCTAACTGTGATAGTAGGTCCAGCTCTTCCTCCTCCTTCAGGAGGTTGTTCTATTTCAAATGCAAATTTTCTAATTCAATTTATTTTTCCAAATTTGAATTAAGATAATTTGTTCCCTTATAATTTATTTTGTATTAGTTGAAATTCATTACTATTGTGATTCAGATACTGTATATTCAAATTTCCGAATAACGAAGATTTTGTCTGAATTTATATTCGTAACAAAACCGATTATACATAATCAGGTGATAGTAAATATAGAATAAGGAATAGAAGCACCATTGTACATCTAAAAGTCCAGAAGAATATTTTATTTAAAATTGTTAGAGAAAAGCAAACGTCTTTCAGGGTTTGTGAGGGTCTCCTTTCTTCAACGTTGCCAAATTGAATCGGGAAAGAAAGCTTCAGGCAGAACTAATCACATCAACTTTTCCATGCTTCCATTATAATTGGTCCAGATTTCAGGTCTTGAATTCTTTTCAGCCCTGAAGAAGTGGGGATTGTCAAAACAACCCCCAAAACATGTTGGCGGTTTTAAATAAAATATAATTCTGGACCTTAAGATGTGGTGCTTTCATTCCTTATGCTATCTCTACTTTTTCCTAAGGGTCACCTATGGAAGGCCTAGCTGCCAGTTGACTCCAATACACATTGAAAAAACTGGCTCTCCTCACCACCTGAATAAGTTCTGAGAAGGGTGAAAGTTTGTTGGCCACTCTGAAGGCTATGCTAGCTTGTTAGCCTTTGTCTTCACACAACAAACTCTTCTAGGAAAATAAATTATGGTGAATAATTGTATGCATTTCTTGTATCTATTTCTAGGAAAATCTTGTGAGGAAGATGTTGATGAGTGTCTATCTTTTCCTTGCTATCCCAGCGTTCTCTGTACAAACACCTTGGGTTCCTACAAGTGTGGTCCTTGCCCACAGGGCTATGAAGGAGATGGAAAGATATGTGGTAAGATGATAATTTTATATATTCTACACTTACTCCACAACAATAGTGACCTATTTGGAGGTTAGATTAAAGTATATGTAAATCCAATAATTTAATATATTGAATATATATACTGTATAGTTGTAATATTTATTATGTTTTTATATATTTATTTATTGTTATTTAAAATTGAATTAGTATATTTATTTAATAACATTTAATATATTTCAGCTTACCAGTCCTTGGATGTGGTGGCTGCATTTGTTTTTTTTCTTTAAGCTTGTTTCTGTTATTTCCACCTGATGAGCCTGCAAGTAGTGAACTTGCTGTCCTTAGGCTCACTCACTATACTGTACAGTAGGAGAGGAAGTATGTTTGGACTATAAAACACCCTCCCCTCTCAGCATCTCTGAAACATAGAAGGGGATGGGGGGTTCTATAGTCCACAGAGAGAACTAGAAAAATGCTAATATCCGTCATCATAGAGAAAAAATCACCATTCCATTTAAAAGTTCATAAAGAAGATTACACTCAAGGAGCGCTTTCAGCGCACAATTTACTGGCAGTGTTCAGCATCGGACTGTGATGCTCTTACCATTCTGCTCCCACGGTTTTACATACACCGCACACAGGGTCCTCCAACGCATTTCGTCAGTGGGGCTTACTCAAGGGCTAGCCTTGTTGGTAGAGCATTAGACTTTTTATCTGTGCCTCCAAAGTTAAATTCCTTGCTGGGGCAAAGCTCTTTCAACCAGATCAAGTGCAAGGATTTTGTGTTCATACAAATGTGCTTGAGATGAGTTGTTCTTCTGAGAAATTTCAAAGCTACTACTTGGTCATATGTTCAAATTTACCATAATCATTTAAGCAACAGTCACATTGCTGGCAGACAAAGAATCTAAAGCAAGTGAATGAGAATGACATTTCTGAAGCTAGCCCTAATCTTAGTGATTAAACACATTGAATGGGTATGAATTACAGTCCTTGGAGGCTACCCTCCATTACCTGGGGTGCTCCTGCGGGCCGTGGCTGGCCACGGAGCAAGATGGCCACTTAACCCATAAGCTCCGCTTAGCCACGGGACAATAAGCAACCCTCTGCCTGCCACAGCATCCTTTCTCCCCTCTCTCCTACACGGAGGGGAGCTGGAACTCTGAGGATCTTTCCTACTCACCCTAAACAATGAAGTAAAACGTGGAGGCTTAACACCTCCCTTATCTCTCGCCCTCATCTCCAGAAACATGTCGCATCCGAAATTGAGAACTATTTCTTGCTAAATGCCAATTCTGTGTCGAACCCCACTGTCTGCTGGAATGTGCATAAGGCATACCTCAGGGGTCTCCTCATTAAATTAGGGGCGCTTGAAAAAAAGGAACGCAATGTTACCACCACAAAATTACCAGAACAAATACGCTCTCTTGAAATCGCACACAAAGCCCAGCCCTCCCTCTCCTAGAAACCGAACTACACAATATCAGAAGATCTCTAAGCGAACACTTACACTCAAACTTTGAGCTATCCCTAAAAAGGTTAAAACTACATTTCTATGCACACCATAACAAATCAGAAGATTGCCTTGCAAAGCAGCTCAAACGCTGCCTATTGCACACCAAAATCTCATATCTCACATCCACTAACCACATTCGCCTCACTAATCCAAGACTTAGCCAACCAATTCAGTCAATTCTATGCCAACCTATACAACTTAGCCATCACCGGTGAAGCACCCTCTCCCACACCATCTGATATAGCACAATTCCTAGATCATTTACACCTGCCATCTCTATCTTCCGAACAAATTCACACCATCTCTAGACCCTTCTCGATTTCTGAACTTGAAAGCGCTATCGCCTCCCTCCCATTACATAAAGCCCCTGGCCGTGATGGCTTTAGCAATGAATATTACAAACAATTCTCTACATTGCTAACTCCTTATTTATGTAACTCATTCAATCATATGCTCTCCACAGGCTCAATCCCTTCGGAAGCCCTTGAAGCAACCATTACCACAATTCCCAAACCAGGCAAACCAGCTGATGATCCAGCCAGCTATAGACCCATCTCATTACTAAATACTGATACAAAACTCTATGCTAAGCTCCTACCTTCACGTATTTCCGATATCATCCCTCACTTGGTCCATCCAGACCAAGTGGGATTTGTCAATGGCAGGCAGGCATCCGACGGCACCCGCCGGTATATTGACTTGATGCAATGGGTCGAACACCACCGAACACCTTCTCTGTTAATCTCTCTAGATGCAGAGAAGGTGTTCGATAGAGTAGATTGGAATTACCTAAAAGCGGTGTTAGTGAAATTTGGCTTCTCTGGCCCTATACTGAAAGCTATATTGGCTCTATAAATTCGGGTATTCTCTCAGATGGCTTCCATTTAACTAATGGAACTTGTCAAGGCTGCCCCCCATCCCCATTAATTTTTACTCTTATCGTCGAGCCACTAGCACATTCCATTCGTACAAACCCTGCCATTTCCGGCATTGAGATTGGGGAGCTCAACCATAAAATCTGACTTTATGCAGATGATGTGATCGTCTCTATTACCAACCCCACACAATCTCCCCCCCATCTTCATCATACCCTGGACATTTTTAGCAAAGCATCTTTATACAAAATCAATTACTCCAAATCCTGTATGATGGAGCCAATATCGATCCTAACACCAAGCGTAGCATTGATCAACACACCTCTTTTTCATGGGCCCCAAACTCTACTCTCTCCTATTTAGGTACCTACTTGACTACTCCTACTTCTCGCCTACTTTTCCTTCATTTTTCACATCTAATAACCAAACTGCAAAAAACTGCACAAGATTTAAGAAGTGTTCAAGCATCATGGGCCGGACACATTGTGCTCTCTAAGATGTACCTCTTGCCTCATATACTGTACATATTCCGAACTTTACCTACCCCCTTCTTACAATCACGTCTTAACAAACTACAAGCTATTCTGACCTATTTCATATGGAACGGGAAACCTTTTGTTCACCAACGTTTACTGGTGGGATGGGAGCTCCTAATATTTCAGCCTACTTTAAAGCAACCATTCTTGATCAAATGAAATACCGGTGGAAAGCAGATTTACAAAACCCTTGGATACAAATAGAAGCAACAGTCATGGCAACTCACCCTAAACTGACCCTTAGTGCACTACGCCTGCACCACCACAAAAAGCAGAGCTATCCTACCACAATCAATGTAACTCTCAAAATATGGAGAGGAATCTTTCAACAATCAGGAGGCATAACCCACCGACTATTACAAGACATACCTCTTAAGGCTCTGCAAACAACTCTACCTGATCTCCCAATCTCAAACTGGCTACATAAGGGCATTAATACCATTGGAGATTTCTACCAAGACTCCCTGCTCCTACCCTTCCAGCACCTACAAAGGAACTACCACATTCCATCTAGAGACTTTTTCATGTACCTCAGAATCCGCTCAGTGCTCTCACGGGTAACGTGGTCTAAAAATCCCTTCTTCTGGCTCCTACTAAAATTCTACAACACAGACCATCCCCGTCTGAAAGGCATCTCCTATATCTACAAGCTCCTCACTAACCCTGTACCGGACACCAAAACTACTGCTATGCTGAAATGGGAGAACCTCCTCGAGTGTACCTACACTCACCAACAATGGCATAGCGCCCTCAGGAGACCACCGAAATTCTCCCGATGTATCACGCACTGGAAAACGGTACAAAAAATCCTCAATAACTGGTACCTTACACCTTCTAAACTGGCAAAGATTTACCCTACCACATCCGACAGCTGCTGGAGAACCTGTGACCACTCTGGCACAACTCTACATATCTGGTGGTCATGCCCCAAACTGACACCCTTTTGGTCTGCCCTCATAAAATTTCTTTCCTCTATCCTATCAACTCCTATCTCACTATCCTCGCAAATGGTCCTTTTGAGTCTAGGCTTTGACTCCTGGCCATCAGCCACTCACCCCATTTTAACTTACATCCTTATCTCCACCAGGCTGACAATTGCCAAAAAATGGAAATCTCCTGATCCTCCCCTCACTCACAGAAGTGATTCTGTCACCAAACAACCAATGTCTCATGGAATTCATGTATGCCAGGGCCCATTTGCTAGTTCCCACATTCCTAAACAGAGGGAACCCCTGGTTAGCACACCCTAAATGTTTACCCCTACCTCAACTTCTTACGCTCACAAAACAACCCTAACATATTGACACCCAAAAGGATCACCTGCTCTATCGCTACTATCACTGGTGTGTGGACCAGTGATAGTAGCGCAGTACAGCAGTCTGAAAGTCTCTATAGGAGGAATGTGCTACAACTCAAAATTTGAGGCTCTGCAGCTTATGTATGTATTTGCAAATGTGTGCAAACTAAACCCCTGTTTTTATCGCATACTGTTAGGACAATTCGGTTGGTTGGAGGTTGGTCGGTAAGTTGAGCTGGGAATTTTCTTTGGTTTTTGTTTGACTTACGTCACCCTTCCACCTGCTCTTTGCTGCAAAGGCCAGTTATAGGCGGGAGCAGTGGCCATTTGTTTGTACTGTTGGAACATTAAACATTCACTGGACTGAATTTTACAAACTAAAGTTATAAACTATAAACACTGTATCCACGCTCAGCTGGTTTATCTCTGCATGAATTGCTGAGGGCCAGTGCACGTGGCTTGAGTGTGCGCTCCCGAAACATCAATCCATGAAAAAAGTTAGCCGGCAACCAGGCACAGCTGTACTGTGCTGTTTTTATACATAGCCTAATAAAGAATTTGGAATCTGGAATGTAACGGGTTGCCGGATAATTTTCTTCATGGATTGAATCTTGAGTTATGGTGCTCTCATCTTTTTATATAGACATACAATAATGCAGGGAATGTTTATGAAGCCTTCAAGTCAGGGATGGTCTCTGCACCAGAAGGAAACCACCTAGCACTGGAGCAGAGCTAAAGAGGAAGAGGACCTTCAGCTGCAAACCTTTTGCTCCTGTTTTTTTGTTTTTGTTTTGCCTTTCTTGTATATAAGAATATATGAATAAATCAAGAAGTCTTATCTGTTTTGTTTTTATTTGTACAGTACAGATATTAACAACTCCACAACCACCAACCACTGAGTCACCAGCCACATTCACAGAAAGTTATTACAGGCACAATGTCAGTAGAACAAACGGAAGACAAGGTAATGAAATGTATAAACTATTACTGAAATTTCAAAATAAGGGCTATTTTCATGAAGAGGAGAGGCGGAGGAAGATACCCCTGAAATAAAATTTCTAACCATGCGTTTTGACAACAATTTATACCTTCAGGTTTGGTTCACACTGCTGCACGGAGTGGCTCACAGCAGGGGTCCTGTGCATCCCTGTTCACTGTTTCAGGTCCGATTTCAGTCCGAATTTTTGGCTGAATTCGCACCCAAAATGCACCAGAAGACACACAGGACTCCTGTGCAATTCGCACTGGAGATGTGTGAACAATCTCCTGACATTCGAATTGGATGCGGTGGAAGCCAACATCCAGTTCGCGACAGTGTGAACCCATCCTTAGCCAAGTAAATCAAAGGATTAACACCTATGCAGACTTCTTGATACCAAGGATGGGATTATGCAACTAGAACAGAATGGTTCAACAACTTTCACACTTTCCATTCTGTTCTTGGCCAATCAACATCTCCCATGGTGATTGGATTAAGGTGTTCCTGATGAGTGAAGGTTATGGCTGAACATGTGGGAAGCTTTCGCATGATAGCAGGCCATCAGCACAATCAGCTATGCCCAAGCCACATGTAGCGCAAAGGGCAGGGATGCTGGCTGATGTCATTATCCAATATGACCACATGGCCATATTTGAATAATGTCATTGGCCAAATTTGACAATATGACCATATTAGGTCAATGATGTCACCAGAATCCCCATCCCTTTGTTTCATGCAGCTGTAGGGCGGGGAATTCCCCGGCCGCAGCTGATTGGGTCTGACAGCCTGCTATCATGTGACAGCTTTCCATGGGTTTGGGCCAAACTGTGTTCAGTTTAGCTTATTACTACTTAGAACTAGGGATGAACTCAGGCACATTTGGATCGTAGTTCGAATCCGCGTGTACTATCCAGCCACAAAGATGTCATGGTGCCTCAACACTCCTAAGGAGCTGGAGCAGTATAGAGAAGCAAGTGGTTACTTTGGGTAATGGAAGTTTAACAAGCAGCCTGTTGGTAGCGTGTACCGGTTATTGGTGGAATGTCCTTTAGCAGCGAGGGAGATGTTATTGACTCTCTTTCCACCAGCGATCTGTCTCCCACAGCTTCTTTAGCAGATTCACACCGCAGAAGTTTCCATTCTGTACAGAGGTTCAACAATCAAGCTAAGAGCACGTGTGGTGCCTGCGCGTAAACAGCGAGGCCCACTCTGCTGGGAATGGTAGGCGAAAATGCTGGATGGCTGGATATGGACAAGGCTCCCTTCTAAATGCAAGTTACAGTGAAAGTGTGCATTGTCACGGGAACCCCGAGAGTTAACTGGAGAACAGTTACAATGCAAGTGTACATGGTGCATGTTGATCCCTATTGCCGCGTACACACGATCAGGATTTTGGTCGAAAAAAGATATGATGGCTTTTCAGACGGGATTGCGCTCAAGCTTGCCTTGCATACACACGATCACACAAAAGTTCGCTGAAATTTCGATTGCCAAGAACGCGGTGACGTACAACACTACGACAAACTGAGAAAATTAAGTTCAATGCTTCCAAGCATGCGTCAAATTGTTTCCGAGCATGCGTAGGAATTTTGCGCATCGGAATTGCTACAGACGATCGCATTTTCGGATAGGAACTTTTTCCGACTGAAAAATTGAGAACATGCTCCCAATCTTTTGCTGGCTGGAATTCAACCAGCAAAAGTCCGATGGAGCATACACACGGTCGCATTTTCCAACCAAAAGCTCTCATCTGTCTTTTCCTGTCCGAATTTACGATCATGTGTACGCGGCATTAGAGTAAGGTCCCGCTTTAAGGTCGAGTATCCCCCCAGCCTGGTCCCAGGGCATTGATGAAAACAGCACAAGAGTACCTCATGTGTATAACAGTGACCTTGCACAGAGTGCCCGTCGTAGCCCACAAGAACCCATGCCAGGGTAGGTCTCTCATGTGACCCTTGCTAGGGACCCAACAAGGAGGGAAACATGGAAAACGTGACGACCACCCCAGCACCCTACCCTTACAGACAGGATAGCTTAGGCTGGTTTGGACTAGGATTCGAACACAACTTTTTTGTTTTTTCTATATTGGTTGAACTGGATAGACTGTTTCTTTTTTCAACCTGATTAACTATGTACAGTGGAGAAAATAATTATTTGATCCCCTACAGATTTTGTAAGTGTGCCCACTTACAAAGAAATGAAGGCTCTATAATTTTTTCATAGGTGTATTTTAAATGATAGAGTCAGAATATCAACCAAAAATCCAGAGAAAACACATGATTAGGGATGAGCTTCGAGTTCGAGTCGAACTCGGCTGTTCGCAAGTTCGCCGAACAGCGAACAATTTGGGGTGTTCGTGGCAAATTCGAATGCCGCGGAACACCCTTTAAAAGTCTATGGGAGAAATCAAAAGTGCTAATTGTAAAGGCTTATATTCATAGTATTGTCATAAAAAGTGTTTGGGGACCTGGGTCCTGCCCCAGGGGACATGGATCAATGCAAAAAAAAGTTTTAAAAACGGACGTTTTTTCGGGAGCAGTGATTTTAATCATGCTTAAAGTGAAACAATAAAAGTGTAGTATCCCTTTAAATTTCGTACCTGGGGGGTGTCTATAGTATCCCTGTAAAGGGGCGCATGTTTCCCATGTTTAGAACAGTCTGACAGCAAAATTACATTTCAAAGGAAAAAAAGTCATTTAAACTACTCGCGGCTATTAATGAATTGCCGGTCCGACAATACACATAAAAGTTCATTGATAAAAACGGCATGGGAATTCCCCACAGGGGAACCCCGAACCAAAATTTTAAAAAAAAAATGGCGTGGGGGGTCCCCCTAAATTCCATACCAGGCCCTTATCCGAGCACGCAACCTGGCAGGCCGCAGGAAAAGAGGGGGAGACGAGAGAGCGCCCCCCCTCCTGAACCGTACTAGGCCACATGCCCTCAACATTGGGAGGGTGCTTTGGGGTAGCCCCCCAAAATAACTTGTCCCCATGTTGATGAGGACAAGGGCCTCATCCCCACAACCCTGGCCGGTGGTTGTGGGGGTCTGCGGGCGGGGGGCTTATCGGAATCTGGAAGCCCCCTTTAACAAGGGGACCCCCAGATCCCGGCCCTCCCCCCTGTGTGAAATGGTAAGGGGGTACAAAAGTACCCCTACCATTTCACTAAAAAACTGTCAAAAATGTTAAAAATGACAAGAGACAGTTTTTGACAATTCCTTTATATAAATGCTTCTTCTTTCTTCTTTCGTCTATCTTCTATCTTCCTTCGGTTTCTTCCTCCATCTTCTTCTTCTTCTGGTACTTCTGGTTCTTCCTCTGATGTTCTTGTCCGGCATCTTCCTCCGCGGCGTCGGCGTGTTATTCCCTTCTTCTCCTCGGGCCGCTCCGCATCCATGAGGGCATGGAGGGAGGCTCCTGCTCTTCTCTTCATCTTCTTCTCTTCATCTTCTTCTCCGGGCCGCTCGGCATCCATGATGGCATGGAGGGAGGCTCCCGCTCTTCTCTTCATCTTCTTCTCTTCATCTTCTTGTCTTCATCTTCTTTCCCCCACTGTAACTATGTGACCTGAGCTCATCCCTTTGTCAGTAGACAAGGCTTGGATAAGCTTTGAAACATCATCAACATTACACAAGTCCAGATGAATGTGACCAACTACTATTTGATATCCTGAAATAACATTTTAAGGTGGTGTTTGCCTTTAAGAAACACATTCCTGCATATGTACAATATTAGGAATGTTACATAAGATGTGACTGTTTGTAACACTGAATAGAAAGTTGCATTCGCTGCTCCTGAACCCCTCTCCATGGAACATTTGCCCTGGTAATTGAGCGGAGCGCTAAAGGAATAATAAACAAGTGTTAATTTCCTGAACTGGGTAATGAATTATTGTGCAGCCAATGACCGGAGATATTTTTCTACGTTCCAAATCAGAGAAGTGGAACAACTATTTATTTTATATAGACAAGGGAAAGAGGATATTGGTTCTAATGTTGAGCAAAGCTAGGCACAATGACACTGTGTGGATATACAGTATTCTTAAAGGGGTAACGTAATTTTCCCCCTAAATTCAATTTAAAAAAATGAATCACAGCTGCCAAAAATAAAGCTTTTGGATGAAAAAAAAAGCTAACATTTTACTTTTCTGGTGTACTAACTCAGTTTAAAGTATATACTAAACCCACAACAGTAAAATCAGTCTGTATATGCAGTAAAGCACGCTTGTTATACTCACTGTGGAACCTAAGGGGTTAATCCTCCGCATTGTGTAAAAAGGCTGTTTGATCCTGTCTTCTCTGATTCTCCTCTTCTTCCACAGTCCCCAATCTGTCTCCTGATAAGACAGAGCCTTGGAGGCACTCTGCACATGGTCAGTTTGGTGTGTATCGCTAAAACTTTTTTCTTGGGAGAGTGCATGTGATCAGCACCGGGCCAATCAGCACTGTCCAGACAGAGGGTCAGGGGTCATGCAGCCTCATAGGACAATCAGAGAAAAAAAACTCCTCCTACAAGCTTTAACCAAACACCGATAGAAGTCACAAGACTGCTATATACTGCTAATGAGAAAAAGTATTTAGCAGTTTATATTTACTAAATAATTGAATTTCCATGTTCTGTGTACTGTGGGAGATCAAATATAGTGAATGCAGGCTCCTGGGTTTAGTAAGACTTTAAATTGGTATTAGGTAAATTTTTTCTTCCTAAATCAGATATTAATATAACTTACATGAATTTGCTGTTTTTTTAATATATTTTTTTTATTTTCTTTTTATAAGCTTCCTCCTCAGAGCTTCCTTTTTAACCCCTTTCTGCCCTGGTGTTTCTTTAACCAGTTCGGAACACTCGGGGACGGGAAGGATGGGGGATCATGTGACCGCCATGTTACCCATCTTTAGCCTGGACCAAGAGCTGTTGGGCAGCTCAGACTTGAGAGCGCACAGTATAATCAAAGTAAACTTCAACTTTAATGCCAGTTGTCCATTCTGATCCATTGGTTTGTGGCACATACCGTATATCACCTATACAGTAAATAGCCTATATAGCCTTCAAATGCCAGGATAATTACCATTTTTACATACAGGTTTTGTGGTTTCTTAAGCTTTTTAAGCAAGTATACCATAGCTTCTATAGATGATAGTTTGGGCAGAAAAGATATTAAACCAAAGCTAAGGTCATAAAATATGTTCTAATGTGCTAACATTTTTTTTTTTTTCGTTTTAGGTTACCCAACAAAATCCATCAGTGAGCCTTTATTGCCCCCTGCTAATCCCAGCCCAGCAGCACCGAGCAGAAGTTCTGAATCTCATATTGTGCAGACCACTCGGAATGTTCCATCACTTCTGACCATTGGTGATACAAGAAGATCTACAATCTCCAAGATGCTGAATGGTCGGAGAACGCCTTCTTACCTGTCTCGGAATGGCTTGTTTACCAGTCACATAGCCAAGACCAGTTACAAAGGAACTTACAGCAATGGACTTCCAACTATACAAACCGTTACCAACACCTCCAGATACCATCCAGGCGTGCAAGAGTGGACCTCAAAGGAGTATACAGTCAAAAAGGCTGCTGAGGGCCCGTCATCCAACACTGTTGGTGATACAAACCCTGGGCACAGCTTCCAGATTCCAGACATTTCTCCACCTCTGCGGAACTTGACTGAAGGGAAGGGAGAATTAAAGAGTCCGGGGACAGCACCTCCAGAGAGACTAACCTGTGCAGATTCTCCTTGTTTCCTGAACGTGGCCTGTGAACCAAACAAGGATGGAGGGTATAAATGTGGAAGGTGTCCATATGGCTATTTTGGTGATGGAGTCAATTGCAAAGGTATACAATTATCTGTATAAGTATACATATTGTGGCCCTTAGGCTGTCCTCAAGCCATTGGCCCATGAAACAATTACAACCTTAAGTAATAAGTCCACTCTAAAGTGATATTTTAGTTACAAGTGGAGCATAGTGGGCTGAGTGAGCCCTTGGCTTTGAAAATGTATTGGATACTCCAACAGTGGTGACTCCTGTCCACCTGGGAGTTCTAGGTGTTCTTGCTGAGCTTTGTGTGTTCTAGCTTTTCATGTCATGTTATCCATACATACAAAATCCAACAGGTAGAGAGTCCCTCCAAAAAGGCCATAGCAGCTTTAATATCACTTTTGTGTGGAAAGACTTTTAAGAGGCTGCCAGTGGTGGGCAATGATACAGCATGAGCAAGTCTACAAAGGCTAATATAGTTTTAAAGGTATAACGACAGGGTCATATCTGGGCTGGGGGTGCAGTAAAAAAAAAAACAGGGGGCATAATGTCAACAGTGTGGCAGAGATGCTGGGAACCAGTATTCCCTGTTCATTTTGCAAGCTTCTGTACAATGGAGTCACAACCTGAAAGGAACATCTTACAGGTAGTACATCAGGGTGCTCCCCTACACCAGTTATTCAATCAGAGTGCCCCATTACATCAGGTGTCTCCATCAGAGTGCCCCTTTACATAAATTGCCCCATCAGAGTTCCCCTTACATAAGTTGCCCCATCAGAGTTCCCCTTACATCAGTTGCCCCATCAGAGTGCCCCCTTACATCAGTTGCCCCATCAGAGTGCCTTCTTACATCAGTTGCCCCATCAAAGTGCCCCCTTACATCAGTTGCCCCATCAAAGTGCCCCCTTACATCAGTTGCCCCCATCAGAGTGCCCCCTTACATCAGTTGTCCCCATCAGAGTGCCCCCTTACATCAGCAGTCCCCATCAGAGTGCTTCTTACATCAGTTGCCCATCAGAGTGCCCCCTTACATCAGTTGTCCCTATCAGAGTGCCCCCTTACATCAGCTGTCCCTATCAGACTGCCCCCTACATCAGTCGCCCATAGGAGTGCCCCCTTACATCAGCTGCCCCATCAGAGTGCCCCCTTACATCAGCAGTCTCCATCAGAGTGCCTCTTACATCAGACGTCCATCAGAGTGTCCCCTTACTTAAGGTGTCCCTATCAGAGTGCGTTCTTACATCAGGTGTCCCTATCAAAGTACGCTCTTACATCAGGTGTCCATCAGAGTGCCCCCTTACATTAGTTACACCCGAATATAAAAAAGAGACAAAATGATGCAGTTCTCTATGCATTAATGCATGCTGATAGGAGGGGAGAACAGAGTGACAGGGAGCTGAGCTCACCACTGTCCTGCTTCTCCTTTCCCTGTCCAGTCACAGGCTGGGGAAGGATATAACAGCTCTGGTGGGTTGAATGATGCTGCCTGTCATTCAGCTTGGAAGAGCGAGGACATCTAGTGGCAGAAAATGAGTACTGCGGTTAAGGGTGAGCATTGCCGCACAAGTATTTTTTTTAAATTTTATCTTTCGATGGCCTATTTGTTTTGTCGTTGTTTTTCTCTTTTTAGTGTAGCTCTGCTTTTGAAAGAATTGATTAATCTCTTACGGAGCACAGCGAATACTTTGATGAATATGTTTTCAAGTAGCTTTTTTTATTTAATCCTGTTTAGAAGGCTCTGACTTCTGTTAGAACAGATTTAATGACGCCATTCATTATCTGTCCCCCCACCTAGCAATTTGCCGGCATCCGTGCGGAAGAAATATGGAATGCACAGCGCCGAATGTTTGCAAATGTAAGCCGGGTTATTCCGGATACAACTGTCAGACTGGTAAGCGGCCGCACACACTCATTTGTCCGAGTAAATGTTTACATATGAGAGTAATGTGCCTCCCTGTAATTACATTTGATGTGCTGCAGCTGTGTGCCGCCCGGACTGCAAGAACCGTGGGAAGTGTGCGAGACCCAACGTGTGCGAGTGCGCGCCCGGATACGGGGGAACCAATTGCGAAGAAGGTGACGATCCTCTGTTTCCTGTGCCCTGTGATTGGATGAATATTCACCCCGATCGCTTTCTAAGCTGAATCCACCCAAAAGTGGAATTTCATTTCTGGGGGGGGGGGGGGGCACTGGTGGATTCTTATCATAAAGTGGAACTCCGGCCTTCCCTTCAGTCTTGCACAGTTGTACCGGCTCCTCTCCTGAACCGAAATGGCTTACTCTGATTTCAATGCACACTGTGAGCTTCTCACATTGTTCATTAGAAGCTGCAGCAAGTCAGACTGAGACAGGGAGATAGGAAAGCAAAACAACAGGGACAACTGTCCAAAGGATTACCCTTTCCATCCAGAACGCTATAAAAAGTTTTGGCGTTAGATACATTTTAACCGCTTGCCGACCAGCCGCCGTCATTTTACTGCGGCAGGTCGGCACGATCCCGCGAACCGTCGTAGCTATACGTCGGCTCGCGGGATCAAGATAGCAGAAGCGTGCGTGCGCTGCACAGCGGGGGTGTCAATGCTCGTGGCCAACGCTCGGGATGACCGCCGGCCACGAGCGATCGCGAGCACGAGAGGCAGAACATGGAAGTGTGTGTGTACAAATCTCTGTTCTGTTCTGAGAGGAGTGACAGATCGTGTGTTCCTATTAGCTGGGAACCACGATCCGTTACTTCCTCTAGTCAGTCCCCTCCCGCCACAGTTAGAAACACCTCCCAGGGAACACAGTTAACCTCTTGATCGCCCCCTAGTGTTAACCCCTTCACTGCCAGTGACATTTATACAGTAATCGGTGCATTTTTATAGCACTGATCGCTGTATAAATGTCAATGGTCCCAAAAATGTGTCAAAAGTGTCCAATGTGTCCGCCATAATGTCGCAGTCCTGATAAAAATCGCAGATCACCACCATTACTAGTAAAAAAAAAAATAATAATAATACAAATGCTATAAATTTATCCCCTCTTTTGTAGACGCTATAACTTTTGCGCAAACCAATCAATATACGCTTATTGCGATTTTTTTTTTACCAAAAATATGTAGAAGAATACATATTGACTTAAACTGAGGAAAAAATTAGCTTTTTGAAAAAAAAAATGGGGATATTTATTATAGCAAAAAGTACAAAATATTGCTTTTTTTTCTAAATTGTCACTCTTTTTTTGTTTATAGTGCAAAAAATAAAAAATGCAGAGGCGATCAAATACCATCAAAAGAAAACTGTATTTGTGGGAAAAAAAGGACATCAATTTTGTTTGGGTGCAACGTAGGACGACCGCGCAATTGTCAGTTAAATCGACACAGTGCCAAATCGCAAAAAATAGCCTAGTCATTCAGCAGCCAAATCCTCCGGGGCTGAAGTGGTTAACCAGTTGAGGGCACGAGAATGCTACACACGTCCAAAAAAAAAAAAATTTCATGAAAGCAATATTAAATTGAAAAGCCAACATTTATTATATTGCAGCTTACCAATTCTTAGATGTGATGGCTGCATTTGTTTTTGTTTTGTTTTTATGCTCCCTTCTTCTGTTTTCATCTGGTGATCCAGCCAGTAAACATTTTTGTTTTTCAAAAGCACAAGCTCAGCAGCAGAACGTGTCAGTTTACATGGATGAGAAACCACTTAAGAACCGGAAGGATGTGCACCCTTAATGACCAGGTCATTTTTTGCGATACGGCACGTTGTACACAAACAAAATTGATGTCCTTTTTTCCGCACAAATAGAGCTTTCTTTTGGTGGTATTTGATCACCTCTGCGGGTTTATTTTTTGCACTATAAACGAAAAAAGGCCAACATGTATTCTTCTACATATTTTTGGTAATCAAAAATCGCAATAAGCGTATATTGATTGGTTTGCGCAAACGTTATAAAAAAATACTACAAAATAGGGGATAGATTTATGGCATTTTTATTATTATTTTTTTTTACTAGTAATGGTGGTGATCAGCGATTTTTAGCAGGACTGCGACATTGCAGTGGACAGATCGGACACCTTTGACACTTTTTTTGGGACCATTGACATTTATACAGTGATCAGTGCTATAAAAATGACTGATTACTGTGTATATGTCACTGGCAGGGAAGGGGTTAACACTAGGGGGGATAAAGGGGTTAAATGTGTTCCCTGGGAAGTGTTTCTAACTGTGGGGGGGGGGACTGACTGGAGGAGGAGAGAGATCACTGTTCCTGATCACTAGGAGCAGCAGATCACTCTGTACTCCCCTGCCAAAAATGGGGATCTGTCTGTTTACATTGACAGATCCCCATTCTTGCTCTCTGTGGAGAGATCGCGGGTGGACGGCAGACATCGCGGACGCTGGCTACGCGCATCAGCTCCCCCGCCGTGCAGCGCGCGTGCCTGCTGTAGCTTTTAAAGGGACCGCCGTACTGTACCGGCAAGCGGTTAAATCGGTATCAAACACCCAAAAGCAAACATTTATTATATTGCAGCTTACCAATTCTTAGGTGTGATGGCTGCATTTGTTTTTCAAAAGCACAAGCCCTCCAGCAGAATGTATCAGTTTACATGGATAAGACAAACCACTTAACACTGGCAGGGGTGCTTACAATGATCAGATTTTATTATTTCATGTAAAACCTTTATCCCTAAAAAGAAAGAGATGGAACTGATTATTATAAAGTGTGAGCTGGAGTTTGGCTTCAATTTGTTAGTATATCTAAATATGCTAATACATTTAACCTTCCCCTTTCCCCAAACTGATGAGGCTGGAGGCACTCCAATACAAGAGATGTGTTACTGATCACCAGGTGGAAACAAAGCCAGAAAAAGAAAACAAATGCAGCCGCCACATCTAATGATTGGTAAGCTGCAATATATTACATATTTGGTTTTGGGTTTAATACCGCCTTAAAGCACACAGGTCTGGTGTAGTAAGTCCAGTCCTTCGGCCCCTCTTCCAGACCCCCACCTCCCAATTGCTGGCAATTCTAAGCTCGGAAATGACAGCGGGGTGTTGCTGTGTACATACCGCAGTTCTAGCAGCTACTGCTGTCAAAAAAAGAATAGCCTGACGCAATGTTTATAAACACAGTTCAGACTCAAAATATAGAGATGCAAACATTGCTACATTCATATCTACTTTGTTTCATTCATCTGCAGATCAAAGGGATGAACTTCAGTTTGTAGATGATGTCAGTTAAAGCAAAACTGAACTCCCAAAAGAAAGTTAGCCCTGTTTTAAAACTCCCTTCCCCTCTTCCTCCACAATCAGAATGGTAGGGAATTTTTAAGTCTTCCTTTTTTTAAAATCATTTTATTTGTTAGCCCCCTCCCCCCCCCGCTGCCATTATGGTCAAGTCCAGGATGATGTAAACCTGGTCCTGCAGCCTCCTGGGATTCTTACATCAAATCTCCCAGGAGACTGGGAGCTGGTTGGGGGGGGCGCACTAGAGGGCAGTCGGGGGTGGGGGTCCAGCATGTCATGTCGAACAGCGAATCGCAGAGGGACAACTCCGGATTAACTGTGTGGGTGAGTATGTGCTATGAAGAGCATTAGAGCACTACAGGTAAGTGGGGTAAAAAAAACATGGGGGTGTCAATGGAGTTGAGTACCACTTTAAAACAACAATTTTTTTTTACTTTTTAAATATATTTTGTCTATTTAACCCCTTATTAACCCCTAGTTTACACTAATCAACCCTAATTAACGTCTTATTCCCCTTCTCTCTTCAACTAATAATTAATTACCTGCTGGTATTTATTCTATTTTATTACCCTTTAATATTTAAAAAAAAAAGTATTTGTAATGTATATGTATATGTAAATGTATATATCCAGCGATGTTGCACAAGAGACTCAGGTGTCCGGGACCCTCCCCCTTCTAATTGGCTAAGGCAAGCGCCATTGGCTCCCACTGCTGTCAATTAAAGTCAGTGCGCCAATGAGGAGAGAGAGAGGACGGGGCCGAGCCATGGCTCAGTGTCTGAATGGACACACAGAGCAGTGGTGCCCCCATAGCAAGCTGCTTGCTGTGAGGGGGGCACTCAACAGGAGGGAGGGTCCAGGAGGGCCGGTGAGGGACCTGAGAAGAGGAGGATCTGGGCTGCTCTGTGCAAAACCAACTGCACAGAGCAGGTAAGTATAACATGTTTGTTATTTTTAAACAAAAAAATTTATAAAAACGAAACTTTAATATCACTTTAGGGCCAGGTCACACCACAAAAACATCCTCCAGAACCTTTTCCGAATGCGTTTCTGTATGCGCATTTTTGACGTGTTTTTATGTGTTTCTGAGTGCATTCCAGATGCTTTTTTTCTTGCATGTAGGTGTGTTCTGGTGCATTTTGATGCGTGTAGGTGTGTCCGGTGTGCTTTTGATGAATGTAGGTGTGTTCCAGCGCGTTTTTGATGCATTTTACCTAGTGGTGCACCAAATGGAGATTCTGGTGCCAAAACCAAAAATGCAGGATGCACTTGGCCGGAAACCGAAAACGAAAATGACAGTTTTTAAAAAATATGTAGATTTTTATATATAATTGTATTATTTTCGACTTTTTAATGAATATCATCAATTTAAATTAACATGAATTTATTGTTGGCCATTACTGAAACCTTTAGTGCGGGAAAAGCTGAAGAAAATTCAGTCTGCAGTCTCTGACCAGTGCCCATCAGATGTAGCCTACCAGTGCCAACCAGATGCAGCCCTCCAGTGCCCATCAGATGCAGCCCACCAGTGCCCATCAGATGCAGCCCTCCAGTGCCCATCAGATGCAGCCTACCAGTGCCCATCAGATGCAGCCCTCCAGTGCCCATCAGATGCAGCCTACCAGTGCCCATCAGATGCAGCCTACCAGTGCCAACCAGATGCAGCCCTCCAGTGCCCATCAGATGCAGCCTACCAGTGCCCATCAGATGCAGCCTACCAGTGCCAACCAGATGCAGCCTACCAGTGCCCATCAGATGCAGCCTACCAGTGCCAACCAGATGCAGCCCTCCAGTGCCCATCAGATGCAGCCTACCAGTGCCCATCAGATGCAGCCTACCAGTGCCAACCAGATGCAGCCCTCCAGTGCCCATCAGATGCAGCCCACCAGTGCCCATCAGATGCAGCCCTCCAGTGCCCATCAGATGCAGCCTACCAGTGCCCATCAGATGCAGCCTACCAGTGCCCATCAGATGCAGCCTACCAGTGCCCATCAGATGCAGCCTACCAGTGCCCATCAGATGCAGCCTACCAGTGCCCATCAGATGCAGCCCTCCAGTGCCCATCAGATGCAGCCCACCAGTGCCCATCAGATGCAGCCCTCCAGTGCCCATCAGATGCAGCCTACCAGTGCCCATCAGATGCAGCCCTCCAGTGCCCATCAGATGCAGCCTACCAGTGCCCATCAGATGCAGCCTACCAGTGCCCATCAGATGCAGCCTACCAGTGCCCATCAGATGCAGCCCTCCAGTGCCCATCAGATGCAGCCCTCCAGTGCCCATCAGATGCAGCCCACCAGTGCCCATCAGATGCAGCCCTCCAGTGCCCATCAGATGCAGCCCACCAGTGCCCATCAGATGCAGCCCTCCAGTGCCCATCAGATGCAGCCTACCAGTGCCCATCAGATGCAGCCTACCAGTGCCCATCAGATGCAGCCTACCAGTGCCCATCAGATGCAGCCTACCAGTGCCCATCAGATGCAGCCTACCAGTGTCCATCAAAAAATAAATTTAATAAAAATAAGAAAATGAATTTTTTTCATTTTGTTACTTTTTCTGTCTAAGGATTGCATAAAAAATAATTTATGCAAGACAGTTTTCATGAAAATAAAACCTTTGTTCTTAAAAAAGTGTGTGTGTGTATATATATATATATATATATATATATATATATATATATATATATATATATATATATATATATATATATATATATATTTATTTGTAAACCTTAAATGAAATGTATAGCACATTGTGCACATGTAGTTGATAAATGTGGAATGCCCATATTCATCTATAGCTAAACTCTGCAAAAGATAATATAGAGAATAATAGCAAAAGTGCAATATTTAGGCGATCATTTGTTTAGTTAGCCACAGTTCCCTATTATCTTCCTGAATATAAGAATTCCATGTTGTAGTGATTTTATAATAAAATATTTGGGTATCCCTGTGATCTTGCTTGTTTGAAAAGTCAATGTAGCTCACCCTCTGCTGGCTATTATGGGTATTACAATTATCATTTGTTTGGCTTTCAAAATATTGAAACCCAGGAACAAAAATGTTATATATATATATTGCAGCTTCCAGGTTGTAGCAACATTAGTTTTATTTCTTTAGGTTAGGTACATCCTTCCTCCTTCCAAGAAACCTTGTGTCCTTTTAAAGTGGTTGTAAACCCTTCCATACACTGGCCTCTCGCTGCTGTCATTGGGGAAGATTTTTTCTTTAATTTTCTGACCCACAACAGTAAAGCCGTGTTCATATCTAGTGTCTCATGAACGCGTGTTTTTAAACGCTTTTTGCATTACGAGCATAGGGCAGCCCATTCATTTCAATGGGCTGCCCTTCGAGCAACAATGAGCTGCCCTATGTGTGATTGTCGCCCAAAAGAAGCTCCTGCTCCTTTTTGGGTGACAAGCTTAGTACGTTTTTTTAAAATGCGCATTTTACGACAATTGCTGTGTGGTTTTGTTGAACGAAAGTCGCGTCAGAAACGCATCGCGTTTGGGATGCCATTAAGAATATTCGCACCCAAACACGCATCACTTAATGTGAACGGGGCCTTAGGGAAAACCATAATATTTTACAGCTTGACCATAAACACAAGATTGTCACTTGAAACAGGTCAAATGGCTTCCTGATGGGATCACTCAAGTGAGTTTGGACTAGGATCCGAACTCGCACGAGTTCATCCCTACTGCCCAGTAGACATGCTTAGTTTAGTTCCAAATTAGTTTTTTAACACATTTAGACAAATTCGTTAATTCGGAAACATCCGAATTTCTGAAAATTCGGTATTCGGAAAATTTGGAATTCGAAAATTAGAAAAGTTTTCGAACTCCGAATTTTCAAATTCCCGAATTTTCAAATTTTCTAATTCAGAAATTTTGAATTTCCGAAAATTCGGAAGTTCGTAATTTCAGAAATTCAAAAATAAGAACGAAAATCCGAAAATTCAAAAGAACAAAAATCCGAAAATAAGAACGAAAATCCGAAAATTCAAAAACCCGAAAATCTGAAATAATAACTAACTAATAATAACAACTTAACTATAACTAACTATTAAATTATAGGCATTGGAATTTCCTTTTAAATTTGGTTGTTAGTGAACGTAACAAATACAAATTTATCCGAAGTTACGAATTATCCGTAATAACGAATGCCGTATCTAAACGAATGGAACGTAACGAATTAATAATAATAAATAATAATAATAAAAACATATTATTATTTCATTCCTTTCCATTTGTTTAGATGCGGCATTCGTTATTTCGGATAATTTGTAACTTCAGATAAATTCGTATTTGTTACGTTCACTAACAGCCAAATTTGAAAGGAAATTCCAATACCTATAATTTAATAGTTAGTTATTATTAGTTAGTTAGTTATTATTTCGAATTTTTGGATTTTCGGATGTTCAATCTTTCGAATTTTCAGATTTTCCTTTCTTATTTTTGGATTTTCGAATTTTCAAATTTCTGAATTTCCGACTTTACGAGCTTTCAAATTTTCAAATTTCTGAATTTCCGAATCCCGAATTTTCAAAAAAAAAATTAAAATGAATGTAACAAAAACTAACAAATTTTTCAGTAGTGCACATGTCTACTGCCCAGGACTTTACCTCATTGCTGGCGACATCTATTGGAAGCCCATGGGTATTACCACAGAATCTACTCTGAATTTACAGAATTTGATCTGTTAACAGGTGAAAGGCAGGGTTGCCAACTGTCAGTAAATTTACTGACAGTTTGTAAAAATCTGTGATTTTTTTTTTTTTTTTTTTTACAACTGTCAGTAAATATCAGGGGCTGATCATTTGTCATGCTGTGTTGACTTGTTAAGTGTAAGTCTGGCAAAATTACTTGTTATGGGTATTGTCAGTTTACACATTGTGTTTATACTGGTTAAATATTGATTGTGTTCGTTTTCAAAAGGATTTCTGTCATTTTTCAGGCTGTCAGTAAAAAATGTGCTCCACCAGTAAAGTTTTCATGTTTTGTTAGTAAAAAATGCTGCAGGTGGTTGGCAACCCTGGTCAAAAGTACCCAACTGAATCAAGGAGGTTGAAAAAAAAGCTCAGACACACCCAACTGAATCCCCTTGCATGGTGCACATAGTAAAAGTTATTTACCATCAGTTCTTTCAGTAGTTGTAATTTACCAGGGAGGAGAGGAACACTTTTCAAGAGCTGACTTGCTGGTCTTGTTTCAAGAGACAATTTACACAGACACACATTTTCATGGACAAATCTTCAGCTGTTTAACAGGCCGAACCAAAATTGTCAGAATTATAGAATTCTACAATAATTATTATAATAGTTATTTTTATTTATTTTTATTTTTTTTTAGCTCACTGTGACCCACCCTGTGAACATGAAGGGATCTGCCAGGCTAGGAATGTTTGTTCCTGTCCATTTGGTTATGTTGGACCTCGCTGTGAAACAAGTAAGTCTGGATCATGCAATATATCCAAAAAGGCTTGTATTTCTGGCCCCTGCCTCTGAAAATGCCAGTTGCCTGGCTGTCAGTCATGATATGGCCATGACCTCATCTGAAAGCAAGGAAGGGGATGAGAATCGTTGGCTTCATTTGCTGAGTGCTTGTTTCACATCCAGTGACTGAGAAATGATTGAACCCAGAGTATCCGTAGAACAGCCAGGCAGGTAGCATGAGGTCTGTCATTTCAGAACATGCTACCTGTCACTCCAGGCTTTCACACCGGAGTGACAGTAGAGGCGCTTTACAGGCGCTATTTTTAGCGCTATAGCGCCTGTAAAGTGTGAAAGTTACTTAACCGCTTGCCGACCGGCTCACGCCGAAATACGTCGGCAGAAGGGCGCATACAGGTAGATTAACATACCTGTACGTTGCCCTTCAAGAAGCGGTTTGCGGGCACGCGCCCGCCGCGACCTCCGTGAGTGTGATCACGGGTCCCGCAGACTCGATGTCCGCGGGGATACCCGCGATCGTCTCACGGAGAGTAAGAACGGGGAGATGCTGATGTAAACAAGTGACAAGTGACAGGACACTGATCACCGCTCTCTGAAATCGGGAGCAGTGATCAGTGACGTGTCACACACAGCCCCTCCCCCCCACAGTTAGAATCACTCCCTTAGGACACACTTAACCCCTGCAGCGCCACCTAGTGGTTAACCCCTTCACTGCCAGTCACATTTACACAGTAATCAATGCATTTTTAATTGCTGATCGCTGTATAAATGTGAATGGTCCCAAAATCACGCCAAAATTGTCCGACGTGTCCGCCATAATGTCGCAGTCACGATAAAAATCGCCGATCACCGCCATTACTAGTAAAAAAAAAAATATTAATAAAAATGCTATAAAACCATCCCCTATTTTGTAGACGCTATAACTTTTGCACAAACCAATCAATAAACGCTTATTGCGATTTTTTTTTTTACCAAAAATATGTAGAAAAATACATATCGGCCTAAACTGAGGAAAAAAATGTTTTTTTTATATATATTTTTTGGGGATATTTATTATAGCAAAAAGTAAAAAATAATGCTTTTTTCCAAAATTGTCGCTATTTTTTTGTTTATAGCGCAAAAAATAAAAACGGTATAAAATGGTCAGGGGCTGAAGTGGTTAATAGACCTTTTTCAATCATTGTCACTTTTATTTAAAGCTTGATTGGACCTTCCTATATTATTACTTTAATGCATTCAGGCTGCATAAACATTTTTTTGCAGCAAGGGTTAAAATGCCCTGTTCTAGCAGCACACTAGAGAGCCAGACCCCCTGCTCCACGTAGAATGAAATGATCTGACACACCCCCTTGCCCAGTGCTCAAATCAGCAGTGCTCACATTCCCTAAGCAGGGCTGTTTATTGGAGTATTTGGAAGGGGCGTATCAAACTGCTGTACTCTGTTTTTCAAGGGATATGAATACTTTTTCAAGGCACTGTAGGTCGTCCATTCTGACAAAATGGAGCTCTGTGAGTTGTGCTGAATCCATAGTGAGGGACTAATAGAGACACAAGATAACTGATGATTGATCTAGTTAGATCTGGAAATGATCTATGTCCATAGGTGGTCATCCCAGCTAGTAATCAATAGCAGAAGTGCTCTACAGATGCTGTGATGTGTTCCTAGAGGACAGGTGGCAAGGATGAGATCCATCCCTTACAGTAATGCTCTTATAGCTGCCAATCTTGTATTTTATTCATACAGTGGTTTGTAACCGGCACTGCGAGAATGGAGGTGAATGCGTGGCCCCTGATGTGTGCAAATGCAAACCCGGCTGGAGTGGACCTACCTGCAGCACAGGTAAGTGTTATTGATGAGAATAATGGAATAAATTATTTAAATGCATCAAAGGTGCCTAGGCTACCTGCCTAATACTTAGCTTTTATAACCCCTAGCATAGAGTAGTGCACCAGTCCACCCCATTCCTTTAATTCTGGGTCTCCAAAATACAATACAAAATTCAATACTTTTTTTTTTACCAAAATTAATGCTATCTTATACTCTTTCATCCAGTTTTGGTCTGGCGTTCCTTTCTGTATTTCTATGACCTGGGAAAAGTCCATCTGCTTTTCCCACCGGCGAAAAAGCCCATATTCAAAGATCTGTTGACTACATCCTTACTTGTTTAGAGTCCTTACCCCAAATGGTAGTATCCCCAAATGGGACCATCCAACAGAAGACAGCCAGCCAAACCACACCTTATCTATAATCTGTTCCTTAGGGCACATACCCACAAGGAGAGTTCTTTTCCCAGGTACCCAGAGGCAGGTTTACAACTAGGGGGCTTCTCACACTAATACCATTAGGAATGGTATTAGGTGTGTTCGGATCCAATCCAAACCCACCTGAGTGATCTGTCCAAGAGGCACTGGCCACCCCCTATTCGCACGTATACAAGGGGCGTGTAAATGTGTGGCTGCTGAGTGGGGAATGCTATGCCCGATTATGATTGGCCCAGTACAGTAATGGCTTCCTGATGGGATCACTCAAGTGGGTTTGGACTAGGTTCCGAACATGCACGAGCTCAACCCTACTTCCCATGACTTTACCTCAGTGCTGGCGACATCTAGTGGAGGCCCAGAGGTATTACCACATAATCTACTCTAATCACTCCTGCTCCCCCTATAGTGGTACACTAAGCAGAGAAAGCAGAAATTGTAAAAAAAATTGTAACAAATACTTACTGTAATTTTCCTTTCCTGGCGCCAGTTCATGGCAGCTTACATGTGGTAGTTTGCTTCCATGCTGGCAGCAGGAAAACTGAAAATGTTATTAAATACATACTGTAATTTTACTTTCCTGGTGCCAATCAATGGCAGCATACTATCACATGCATGTTGCTATGTTGGCACGAGGAAAGAAGAAGTTGGACAGCACAGGATTTGGAAAATAGGGCCACCCACTCCACATACGAGAAGCAGAGACGTGTCAGAACTGCTTATCTCTATATTTTAATATTCTCAACTGAAAGTTCAATTATTGTAGCCTCTATTAATCTCTCATGACAGTGGCCCTTTAAATACTGCTGAAATCATTTCGGGGTGTATGATTTCTGTATATTGCATATGTGTGAACTGCATAGACAGTATTTCATAAAGTTTTCTTTTCTGTTTGAATTTATTTAGTGGTGTGCCACCCCGTGTGCCTCAATGGTGGCACTTGTCTGAAGTCCAATGTGTGTCTCTGCCCCAATGGCTTCTATGGAGCTCAGTGCCAGAATGGTGAGTCTCCTGCTGTCTACAGTCTATGTCAACTAAAAATATGAAACACAAGTCTCATACAGATGACTTTATAATACATGTACTGTATGTACTGTCTTATAATCCTATAATCTTATAGGGATATTTTATTATGAAACTTGTGTATTATGTGCATATTGTTAATGTGTACACAAATTCTAACAATTAACTTTTTTTTTCTTTGCTCCCCTTTGCTCTGTTTATTCTACCATTGAAATTGTTGTGCTATATCTGTTCAAAAGGTGCACAAAAATATTGAATAAAGTAATGTATGGCCAGGTTTAATAATGATATATTATGATATATGCATTTTCTGTTATCAGTCTCACACTGACCTTTACATGATTTGATAATGATGGGTGATGTATACCCCTGTTTACTGTGTTGTATGATTTCAGCGGTCTGCAGCCCCCCATGTAAGAATGGCGGTCAGTGTATGAGGAATAATATGTGCAGCTGTCCAGACGGATACATCGGTAAAAGATGTCAGACAAGTAAGTGAATGTGAATGTCTCTGCACTGAGCTCTGCTTCTTCTCTGTTCTGTCCCCAGTGTCTGGTTTATACCGAGGAAAAAATGCATATGAGATGAGAGGGAGAGAGGAGAGAAAAGAGAGATGGTAAAGCAAGAATAATAGAGAGAGAGAAGGACAGAAGTAATGGGCAGAGAAAAAAAAATAGAGGTGAAAGAAAGAGAAAAGAAAAGGAAAGGAAAGAAAGAACAAAATAGAAGAGAAAGGAGAAGGAAAGAAAAAACAAAAGGTCTAAACTACGTGGCATGTTCACTAATGCCAGGAGCATGGTGCACAAGATGGGTGAACTAGAGATACTGTTGTACGAGGAGGATTTGGATTTTGTGGGAATTTTAGAGACCTGGTTCAACAGCTCTCATGATTGGCTGGCAACCATTCAAGGGTATACCCTTTATCGCAGGGATAGAGAGGGGAAAAAAGGGGGAGGGGTATGCCTATATATCAAGAATAATGTACAAGTGAATGTGAGAGATGACATCACTAAGGGAGCTAAGGAGGAGGTGGAATCCTTATAGGTAGAGCTCCAAAGAGATGAAGCGAAGGGGAAAATAATACTGGGAGTATGCTATAGGCCCCCTAACCTGAGGGAGGAGGGGGAGACGGACCTCCTATCACAAGTTGGATTAGCAGCAAGGATGGCAAGTGTTATCATATTGGAGGATTTTAATTATCCAGACAGGGTAGAGGGAACCACGCATTCATCTAAGGCTCGCCAGTTCCTAAATGTATTGCAGGACAATTTTATGGGTCAGATGGTAGATGCACCAACTAGAAATAAAGCGTTACTGGATCTACTGATTACCAACAATACGGACCTGATCACAGATGTGGTAATACGGGGCAATTTAGGAAACAGCTATCACAGGTCAATTGGCTTCAGTATAAATCACACAAATAGGAAACATAAGGGGAATACAAAGACACTGAATTTCAAAAGAGCCACCTTCCCTAAACTACAAACCTTGTTAGAAGGTATGAGTTGGGATAAAATCTTAGGAACAAAGAACATGGAGGAGAGATGGGTTTGCTTTAAGAACATATTAAATAAGAGCATTAGCCAATGCATCCCATTGGGTAATAAATTTAAAAGAGCGAACAAAAGTCCTGGATGGCTTAACTCCAATGTAAAAATGCATATAAAAGCAAAGAAGGCCTTCAAAAAATACAAGGTTGAGGGATCATCATCAGCATTCAGACGTTATAAAGAATGCAACAAGTAATATAAGGGTGCAATTAGGGCGGCTAAGATAGAAAAGGAAAGACACAGCAGAGGAGAGCAAAAACAAAAACCCAAGAAATTCTTTAAGTATGTAAATAGTAAAAAAGGGAGGACAGACCATATTGGCCCCATAAAGAATGAAGAAGGACACCTAGTTACAAAGTATGGGGAGATGGCGAAGGTATTGAATGTATTCTTCTCCTCAGTCTTCACGAGGGAATCGGGGGCCTTCAGTAACCAAAACTGCAGTGTTTATCCTCATGACACATCACAGGAAGCACCTCCATGGTTAGCAGAGGACAGAATTAAAATTAGATTTGGTAAACTTAACATTAATAAATCACCAGGACCAGATGGCTTGCATCCAAGGGTACTTAGGGAACTCCAGTCAAGTAAATGGCAGACCATTGTTCCTAATTTTCACTGACAGTCTACTGACTGGAATGGTACCAGCTGATTGTAGAAAAGCCAATGTAGCACCAATATTTAAAAAGGGCCCAAAATACATCCCTGGGAATTACAGACCAGTTAGCCTAACATCAATAGTATGTAAGCTCTTGGAGGGGATGATTTTAGTAACGAGAATGGCATCATTAGCAGTAATCAGCATGGTTTCATGAAGAATCGTTCTTGCCAAACTAATCTAACCTTCTAAGAGGAGGTGAGTTGCCATCTAGATAAAGGAAGGCCCGTAGACGTGGTGTATCTGGATTTTGCAAAAGCGTTTAATGTACAAAATAAGGTCAGTTGGCATGGACCATAGGGTGAGTATATGGATTGAAAACTGGCTACAAGGGCGAGTTCAGAGGGTGGTGATAAATGGGGAGTACTCGGAATGGTCAGGGGTGGGAAGGGGGTCCCCCAGGGTTCTGTGCTGGGACCAATCCTATTTATTTTGTTCATAAACGACCTGGAGGATGGGGTAAACAGTTCAATCTCTGTATTTGCGGACGATACTAAGCTAAGCAGGGTAATAACTTCTCCACAGGATGTGGAAACCTTGCAAAAAGATCTGAACAAATTAATGGGGTGGGCAACTACATGGCAAATGAGGTTTAATGTAGAAAAATGTAAAATAATGCATTTGGGTGTCAAAAATATGAATGCAATCTATACACAGGGGGGAGAACCTCTGGGGGAATCTAGGATGGAAAAGGACCTGGGGGTTCTAGTAGATGATAGGCTCAGCAATGGCATGCAATGCCAAGCTGCTGCTGCTAACAAAGCAAAGCAGAATATTGTCATGCAATAAAAAGGGATCAACTCCAGAGATAAAACGATAATTCTCCCGCTCTAAAAGACTCTGGTCCGGCCGCACCTAGAGTATGCTGTCCAGTTCTGGGCACCAGAAGGAAGGATGTACTGGAAATGGAGCGGCAACAAAGCTAATAAAGGGTCTGGAGGATATTAGTTATGAGGAAAGGTTGCGAGCACTGAACTTATTCTCTCTGGAGAAGAGACACTCGAGAGGGGATATGATTTAAATGTATAAATACCTGACTGGTGACCCCACAACAGGGATACAACTTTTTTGCGGAAAGGAGTTTAACAAGACACGTGGCCACTCATTAAAATCAGAAGAAAAGAGGTTTAACCGTAAACTACGTAGAGGGTTCTTTACTGTAAGAGCGGAAAGGATGTGGAATTCCCTTCCACAGGCGGTGGTATCAGCGGGGGGCATCCATAGTTTAAAAAACTATTAGATAAGCACCTGAACGACCGCAACATACAGGGATATACAATGTAATACTGACATATAATCACACACATAGGTTGGACTTGATGGGCTTGTGTCTTTTTTCAATCTCACTTACTATGTAACTATGTAACTATGAATGAGAAGAGAAAGGGGGAGGAAAAAAAGAACAAATGAGAAGACAAGGGGAAAGAAAAAAGAATAAAAAAGAGAAAAGAAAGGACAAAGAAAGAAAGAATGAAGAAGGAAAGAAAGAATGAAAGGGAAGAGAAAGGAGAAGGAAAGAAAGAAAAAAAAAGAGAAGAGAAAGGAGGACAGAAAGAAAAAAAGAGAAGAGAAAGGAGAAGGAAAGAAAGAAAAAAAGAGAAGTGAAAAGAGAAGGAAAGAAAGAAAAAAAAAGAGAAGAGAAAGGAGGACAGAAAGAAAAAAAATAGAAGAGAAAGGAGAAGGAAAGAAAGAAAAAAAAGAAGAGAAAAGAGAAGGAAATGAAAGAAAAAAAAGAAGTGAAAGGAGAAGGAAAGAAAGAAAAAAAAGAGAAGAGAAAAGAGAAGGAAAGAAAGAAAAAAAAAGAGAAGAGAAAGGAGGACAGAAAGAAAAAAAGAGAAGAGAAAGGAGAAGGAAAGAAAGAAAAAAAAAGAGAAGTGAAAGGAGAAGGAAAGAAAGAAAAAAAAAGAGAAGAGAAAGGAGAAGGAAAGAAATAAAAAAAAGAGAAGAGAAAAGAGAAGGAAATGAAAGAAAAAAAAAAGAAGTGAAAGGAGAAGGAAAGAAAGAAATAGAAGAGAAAGGAGAAGAAAAGAAAGAAAGAGAGAAAGAGAGAAAGAGAGAAAGAGAGAAAGAGAAGAAAGAAAGAAAGAAAGAAAGAAAGAAAGAAAGAGAGAGAGAGAGAGAGAGAGAGAGAGAGAGAGAGAGAGAGAGAGAGAGAGAGAGAGAGAGAGAGAGAGAGAGAGAAAGAAAGAAAGAAAGAAAGAAAGAAAGAAAGAAAGAAAGAAAGAAAGAAAGAAAGAAAGAAAGAAAGAAAGAAAGAAAGAAGACAATGAGTGAGTGAGAAAGAAAGAAAGAAAGAAAGAAAGAAAGAAAGAAAGAAAGAAAGAAAGAAAGAAAGAAAGAAGACAATGAGTGAGTGAGTGAGAAAGAAAGAAAGAAAGAAAGAAAGAAAGAAAGAAAGAAGACAATGAGTGAGTGAGAAAGAAAGAAAGAAAGAAAGAAAGAAAGAAAGAAGACAATGAGTGAGACAGCAAGAAAGAAAGAAAGAAAGAAAGAAGACAGTGAGTGAGACAGCAAGAAAGAAAGAAAGAAAGAAAGAAAGAAAGAAAGAAAGAAAGAAAGAAAGAAAGAAAGAAAGAAAGAAAGAAAGCAGACAATGAGTGAGTGAGTGAGACAGCAAGAAAGAAAGAAAGAAAGAAAGAAAGAAAGAAAGAAAGAAAGAAAGAAAGAAAGCAGACAATGAGTGAGTGAGTGAGACAGCAAGAAAGAAAGAAAGAAAGAAAGCAGACAATGAGTGAGTGAGTGAGACAGCAAGAAAGAAAGAAAGAAAGAAAGCAGACAATGAGTGAGTGAGTGAGACAGCAAGAAAGAAAGAAAGAAAGAAAGAAAGCAGACAATGAGTGAGTGAGTGAGACAGCAAGAAAGAAAGAAAGAAAGAAAGCAGACAATGAGTGAGTGAGTGAGACAGCAAGAAAGAAAGAAAGAAAGCAGACAATGAGTGAGTGAGTGAGACAGCAAGAAAGAAAGAAAGAAAGAAAGAAAGAAAGAAAGAAAGCAGACAATGAGTGAGTGAGTGAGACAGCAAGAAAGAAAGAAAGCAGACAATGAGTGAGTGAGTGAGACAGCAAGAAAGAAAGAAAGCAGACAATGAGTGAGTGAGTGAGACAGCAAGAAAGAAAGAAAGCAGACAATGAGTGAGTGAGTGAGTGAGTGAGACAGCAAGAAACAAAGAAAGCAGACAATGAGTGAGTGAGTGAGACAGCAAGAAAGAAAGAAAGCAGACAATGAGTGAGTGAGTGAGACAGCAAGAAAGAAAGAAAGCAGACAATGAGTGAGTGAGTGAGACAGCAAGAAAGAAAATAGAGGAGAGAGAAGGGAGAGAAGGTTAAAAGGAAGGGTGAGAAAGGGAGAGAAAAGAAAAAAGAAGAAAAAAGGGAGAGAGAAAGATATAAGGAAGAAGAGGGAGATAATGAAATAAAGAGAGAGAGAAAAGGAAGGATAGAGATAGATGGGATTGGGAGAGGTGTCATTGGAGTTATAATAGTGTCATGACCCCCAATCCGCCTTTATAGCAGTGAGGTATGGGGCCCTGTCACCCACCCAGACCAATCCAAATAGGACTCAAGTCCAACAGAAATATTTAATCTGGAATTCTGCAAACACCTCCTCCAATTTCGGTGGATCACCTCCAGCATTGCTTGCCAGGCTCAACTGGGAAAATTCCCTCTACAGCTTGCAGTACAGAAGAAAGTAGTATTATACTGGGACCACCTAAAAAACAGCAGCCCCGACTCATATGACCAAAAAGTCTCACTGACCAACAAAGACCATTCCAAACTGTGTGGCCTGCAACAACTCTTCAGAACCTTGTCCATCCAAAACTCCCAATAATGTGGCCTGACAGAATCCCAAATAAAGGGCATAATAAATAACTGTAATGAAGAAGTGTCAAGGAATAGAAATATAAAATAAACTCTCAGAAACTACTTGAGATGCTTCAAGACCCCAAAAACAGACAGACAGACCCTGTGCCTGTACAGACTGAGTGCATACAGCCTGGAAATCGTCTCAGGATGGTACAGACAGACCTACAAACCCAAGGAGAGTAGACTATGCCAGGGATGGGACCAATGGGTCCTGGAGAATGAGGCCCATTTCCTGCTGTGGTGCCCCAACTACTCATCAGTGAGGGGCACTAACCAGAGACTCTCCGATCTCATCCCAGAATTGACTTCTATAGCAGTGGTTCTCAACTCCAGTCCTCAGGACCCACCAACAGGCCAGGTTTGCAAGATAGCTGAAATACATCACAGGTGATCTCACTTGCTGTTCGGTGATTGCAGTATTCTAGTCTGCATCTCCCCAAGGTAATACTTAAAATCTGGCCTGTTGGTGGGTCCCGAGGACTGGAGTTGAGAACCACTGTTCTATAGAATGAGAAACTCCACATTATACTGGGAGAAGAGGAGCCAATGGTGAAAATAGCTGCACAATATGTCAGATAGAGAGGGACATGAGAAACTGTTGCCTTCTAAATCCCCTCCATGGACTTACCTCCTATTCCCCTTTATCACTTACCCTGGTACCATTCCTGGACTCACCTCCTATACCAGTTTATATAATCCCTTACCCTAGTAACGTTCCTGGACTAACTTCCTCCTCCCATTATATTATACTTTTCCTCCAACATTGTCCAAAGAGTTAAGGAGTAGAAGGGAGATGGAGTGAAAGAGTAGGACAAAAAAAAAAAAGACAAATAAGGGCAAGAGGAGGGAGTGGGATATATACTGTATATTTTATAGTAAACAGAACTTAAACCAAAACCTAAAGGTTGTCGTGTCACAACACAACTGGAGGATAATCTTTGTAATTACCTCCAGTGTATAAAAGTCTAGAGGACAAGTAGTTGCAGCACATGTCTGTTCTTTATTCCGTCCATACAGGATATAAAGTATATACTCTGGATTCTGGATTGTCTTTTTTAGGTGTTTGTGACCCAAGATGTATGAACGGAGGAAAGTGTGTCGGTCCCAATATTTGCTCCTGTCCATCAGGCTGGAAAGGAAAGCGATGCAATACACGTAAGGGGGGATTTCTCAATGAATACAGGATCTATATGTACTATACGTGTGTGTGTGTGTGTGTAATCGTATACTACCCTGGCCGCATGGCATGGGGCACTGTTTTTTTTTTATCTGCCCTTGGGGCCCCTGCAGACATGAATCTGTGCTTCTCTATTGCCCTGTTATGGCAGTGATTTTCAGCAGTGTCATGGGTATCCAGTCTATGACTGTCTCCTGAAGCATGTCCCCAGTCTCCAACAACTTCTCTAGCATGTTCACAGTCTTTGACAATCTTCTACAGCATGTCTTCAGTCTCTAACCATCCCTTGTATCATGTCCACAGTCTCTAACTATCTCTTGTATTATGTATGCAGTCTCTAATCATCTCCTGTATCATGTCCACAGTCTCTGACCATCACCTGTACAATGTCCGCTGTCTCTGACTATCTCTTGTATCATGTCTGCAGTCTCTGACCATCTCTGGGACCTTGTCTGCAGTCTCTGACCATCTCTTGTATCTTGTCTGTAGTCTCTAACCATCTCTTGTATCATGTCCACAGTCTCTGGCCATCACCTGTACAATGTCTGCAGTCTCTGACCATCTCTTGTATCCAGTCTACTTTCTCTAACCATCTCCTGTAGCATATCCACAGTCTCTGACCATCTCTTGTATCCTGTCCATAGTCTCTAACAATCTCTTGTATCCACAGTCTCTGACCGTCTCCTGTACAATGTCTGCAGTCTCTGACCATTTCTTATATCATGTCCGCAGTCTCTTGTATCATTCCATTAGTCTTTGACTGTATCCTATTGTGTGTCTGCTGTCCCTGACACTGATTATTCACTGAATTTTATGTTCGGCCCTTTGGTGATGTTAAGGGCCACACATCAGGCCCCCTACAACAAGAAAGTTGGCCACCACTGGTATACTATATGTGAGTTCTGCCTTTCCACCAGAAAAGAAGAAAAATGGGACTCTTGAAAACCTCATAAGCTCTGTGTTACTTTAACTAATTACAAAAACATATAGTTATCCTCTATTTGAATAGAAAACACAGGGACAGTGAATCTGATACATTCATATGGTTAAATATAACAACGTTTTATAGCACTTACTGTGTTTTTCTTCCTGCTGTATATTTACCTTGATTAATTGAAATGTTGGTCTCTGATTTCCACAGCAATATGTCTCCAGAAATGTAAGAATGGTGGTGAGTGTATTGGCCCCAACACATGCCAGTGCCCCCCGGAATGGGAAGGGGCTCAGTGCCAGAGCCGTAAGTAATGCTTTGTATCTCAGGGTGGTGTGCCATGTCTGTTTATATACATTTATATCACAAGACAGGAAAATGTCTCCTTGTTCATCAGGTTTTCTGTGTTATTTCAGCCGTGTGTAATTACAAGTGTTTATATGGCGGTCGATGTATCTCACCCAACGTATGTTCCTGTCGCCCTGGATACACTGGAGTAATGTGTAGTCAGAGAATACAGGTAATGGATGGGTGCTTTTTTTTAAGTATGCTCCGTATATCTAGTAGTAGTTAGTCACAATCATCTGGACTTTCCGTAGCATTTCCCATAATTCAGGCCTTTGAGGTCTGGTATGGATTTTGAGGGGAAACCCTATGCAAAAATCAAGAATAAAAAGTGTAGGGTCCCCTCAAAAAGCCAACACCAGACCCTTAAGTGAGCCTGCAGCCTGGCAGGCCATGAAAAGAGGGGATGATCCCACAATGTACATCCAATATCAGCTATGTCATCCAATGATGAAATTGACCTCAGTCACCATGCCCAACGCCCTCCATCCCACAAAATGAAAGACCTTTGACTGCCGGTACAATCCGATCCCAATGACTGCTTGCCTGCAAATATCAGTTCCCGGGGTCTTCTGGGTGACATCATTGACCAGATATGGACATGACTAAAAATCACTGCCCCTCGCAACTCGGATTCATTTTATTTTTATTTTTTAACTTTGGTGAAAGTTCTTAAGGGCAGTGCCCAGGGGCCCAAGGTTTCATGCCATTTGTTAGACAATCCCTCGCCTAGAAAATGTCCAGAACTGATTTTTAACATTCAGCTTCCATTAACTTCGATGAGGTTCAGATTTGGCACCTAAAAACTTATGCAATGTTCACCGAATCTGCCTCGAACCAAACCCAAGTATGTTGGGCTCATTCCTAGTTTACACTGCTGAGCAGTGGTAACGTGATCATCAAAATTACCAAGTGGTCCATCAAGTCTTCCCCTATATATATATATATATATATATATATATATATATATATATATATATATATATATATACGGTATAATATAATTTTATATATATATAATATAGTTTTTTTAATTTAATCATCCTTTTCTGGGTATAGCTCTATATTTGTCCCAAGCATGTTTGAATCCACTTACTGTTGACTGACTCTACCTCTGCTGGAAGTCTATTCCAAGCATTAGCTATTGTTTCAATAAAATAATACTTCCTGAGATTAGTTTTTTAGTTTGAGCTTATTTTTCCATGTTCTGTATCTTAGCTTAATTTTAAAAATATTGCCAGGAGTGCACATGTGAGCCATTGCGTTTCATGTACCAAGGAAGGTTTTGGTGGCCCTCTCAGTCGGCTTGGCCTTTATTTGATGATCTGCCATGACATACCAGCACTATCAGAGAGGATCTATTCTAACCATACTGCATGTGATTCAGTTCATGGACTCCTGTAGTACTATACTTCCATGCAGGGGGTGCCTGCCCTTAGTGCTCTAAGAGGTGCTCCTATACCTGGCCGTTGAAGCCCTGAACTATCTTCCAGAGATGTGTTCAATTGGAATGGTTTTATTCAGATTTTTATGCTCCATAACTGGATAATTAGGTAACGATGCATTGCATAATATTTTATACCTTTGGACTTACTCCTCTTAGGGAGCGGGGGAGTAAGCCCCATGAAACGCGTAGAGGAACTTGATACTGTCAACACAAGCAATAACATTTGCCAAGTGGAGTTTACCTCTCTGTATGGGAGGAATGTAGTCATCAGTAGTAAAAATGATTTATGTTTAATAACCAAGGAGAACATATCTATGCAGTATAAGTCTTGTCTATAGGTCTATGTTTGTTTAACCCCCCTAGCGGTATTCCCAAGTCTGGCTCGGGGTGGATTTTCAATACCAAAAGCGGTATCCCCGAGCCAGACTCAGGATCGCATCGCAGGATCCAGGAAGAGTTTACTTACCTTGTCCCCTGGATCCCGCGATGTCTCCCCGCTGTGATCGGCGAGCCGCTGTGTCTCGCTCGATTCACAGTGCCGAGCTCCGTTCCCTGCGAGTGTTGCGACGCACGGGGACGGAGTTCGGCGGCAAATTCAAACAGTAAAACACACAGTACAGATACAGTATACTGTAATCTTACAGATTACAGTACTGTATCAAATAATTTCACATCCCCTTTGTCCCTAGTGGTCTGCCCAGTGTCCTGCATGCAGTTTTATATTGTAAATACTGTTCTTTCTGCCTGGAAACTGGAGATTGTCCATAGCAACCAAAACTGTCCCTTTACATCAAAAGTGGCTTTAGACCAGGTAGAAAACAGTGATAATAAATTAGAATTACTTGCAGAATTGAGCGATAGTGATTTGTGGGGAAATCCGTCACCAAACACTAAAAGTAACGAAAGCGACAATTCTGCAATTGAGCAAATTTCAGTGTTTTTGATTTAATTACATTATTGAATATTTTTTTATTATTATTATATTATTATTTGTTATAATTATTTATAGTTATTTATTTTATTATAATTTTTTATTTCGTTTTCAAACTTTATCATACCCGGGATGTCTACTAGACTCTTGTTTGGACAGATTTAAGTGAATTATTCCTAAGAATTACAGACCTACAATATAAAACGCCAAATTTCTGTGCAAAATAATTGGTACTGCTTTCAGCACCTAAAATCTGAAATAATCATACCGCCAGGGAGGTTAAAGTGGTTGTAAAGTCAGAAGGTTTTTTTTTTAAGGTAAAAATCCTTCTGCGTACAGCTTCTCCCGCAGCTCTCCTAAATACATACCTGAGCCGGCCTTGATCCAGTGATGTGCCAGAGAGTCAAGGCTCTCTCGGATCTCTTGCTCCTGATTGGCTCAGATACAGCATCAGGAGCCATTGGCTCTAGCTGCTGTCAATCAGAGCCTGTAGGGAGGGTGTGGTGGGCAGAGCCAAGCTCCGCTCTGTATGACTTATGGACACTCAGAACGGGGCTCTGGAGCAAGCATGCACAAGTGCCCCCATAGCAAGTGGCTTTCTATGGGGGCACTCAGCAGGGGACCTAAGAAGAGGAGGATCGGGACTGCTCTGTGCAAAGTCATTGCACAGAGCAGGTAAGTATGACATGTTTCTTATTTTATAACAAAAAAAGTAAGCATTTGCTATTTTAATGTATAGAAATTTTGTTACTGTCTTTTTAAATGTTTTTGCAAAAATAAAACAGTACAGAGGTGTTTATTACCCCCATCTATTTTTCTTTATGATCTTGCAATGTGTGGTATTCCTGGGGCACCCTAAAAGTCCATTTTGTGCTTTGGCATTTTTTGAGGGTTGAAGATACTTCCCCTTCTGAACCTTATTCACCCCTTTGATGTATTTAGAGGTTTCAATCATGTCCCCCCTTTTTCTTCTTTCCTCCAGACTGTACAGTACATATTAAGTCTCTCCTGATATGTTTTATTAGGTTTGTTGCAAAGTTTGGATAGAGTCCCTAATAAGAAAAAAAAAAAGTTTGGATAAAGTTTCAGTATTCAAACTTTTTCCATTTTTAATCTGCAGGGAGCACAGGGGTGAAGGAAGACTCAACTGAGTGCTACAGAAAACACTGAGTGAACTAAATATCCAGCAGGACTCGACTGTACTCAACACCCAATATTTAATATTCCAATGACGAATATTAGTGGCATTCTAAGACCAGAGGACGTGACTCAGAGGACACAGAGGTAGAGCTGGCTTATACCTGGATCGTCATACAAGAAGAGAATCACACCTGATCAAACAGCAAGATCTGAGATCTCTTTTTATACTGTATTTTTTTTTCTACAAATGTAGCAACTGAACAGCTGTAATCCAAGCAGGACCTGCTACTGTAACTGTTATTTATGTATATTCTCAGATATGGAAACTTTATTTGTTATTTTTAATTTGGGTTTTTGGATGTAATTTAAAAATTTACTATAACAAGATTTTTTTTTTTTGTAACAAAATTTATTGTGTGTCTCTTCAACCATTTCATGACTAGAAGTCATTGATGCCTAGGCCAAAGTTTAACAGCATCAGCATGCAGTGAACTTACCAAATACACTATAACTAATTTGCACACCTACATTTTTTTTTAATGACATATAAATTATTTTTTTTTGGTTTCGGTATGCTGCTTTAATAAAAAGCCCTGCTCTGTTTTTCTAAAGGCTGACAATTGCATATGTTTTTAAAATTACTTTATTGCTATTTTTTAATAGTGCAACTGTATCTGACAGTTACACTATTAAACAGATGGCAATGCAGATCAGCAATGCAGCCTGAAGGTGGCAGTGTTCATTTACAGACTGAACGCTTTTATTTTTATCAAAACCAACTCCAGCCTGCATAGCTGACATAGTGGTCAAATGATTAGGAACCACTTCGGCTGCTGGCTCTCATAGGGGAGAACATTTATTAACTTGTGCTCAACAACAAGGGGCATCAATATGCAGATTGCAGTCACAATGGGTTAAAAAAGTTAGAAGCCTGTTTAAATAGTTTTCACAAAAGGGCATCACATCTATAGCAGTCATATCTACATGGTCATATAATTCTTCCTGAAATCTATTGTTTCCCTATAGTGAGCTGTCAGACATATAATAAATGCATGTGGGTATGGAAATAGTCACATGAAGGCAATAAATTATAAGGGCAGCTGATCTTCCCTTTAATTATAAAAAATATTAATTAGAGGGAGTACCAGGAAACCCTATAATTATAAAATTATTAATTAGAGGGCGAACCGGGAAATCCAAACCATCAGAGGTTCCTGTAATTGCAGTTTGACAAATGACACCGTGTTGTACAAGATAGACTCCACACTATTGCACTCTGCACATTGGATATTGTTTCGTAGATGCTGCCTTTACGGTATGATTGCATTAATTGTTTTTTTCATATGGCCAAAAGGGAAAACCTTTGATGTAGTGTAGTATAAACAGAGAGATTGCAACTTTTTGTTATTAATGGGAGGATTTTGCTACCATGTGCAGCATGTGTGAGTCTCAGTTCTGACCAGCCGTTCACAGCACACGAACGGAAGAACAATAGACCTAGCAGCCAATGCAGCTGCCATGGGGCCTGGGATAGGAGGGGACCCTATTAGGCTAATAAGGAAAATCAAGGCCTTTTTTCAACTGAAAAGTGGATGAACTCCTCCGGCCGGCGCTCGCCCCTGTGCTTGCTGCTTGTGACTTACTGTACCAGTGTCATTTGGTGTTCTGTGTTTATAAGTTGACAGAGCTCCTTATCCAGCGGCTGCCACAGAACCTCCCTGCCCTGCACATCCTGATCTCTGCAGGGGGTGGGCGGCTATCCCCTTGTTGTGTTGTTCCTGACCTCCTCCCTTTGTGAGTGCATTACTATTAGCTTTGTTTTACCTATGTGTCATTAAATACTACACTATATTGGATTTTGTTGCACTGCTCTGTTTTTTCTCTACTCTTTATTTACATAGCACACTGAACCCTGCACTCTGTATACTCCTAAACCCTGTACCCAGCATACTCCTGAACCCTACACTCTGTATGTAGCGCACCCCTAAACACTACACTCTGTATGTTTCGCACCCCTGAACCCTACACTCTGTATGTAGCGCACCCCAGAACCCTACACTCTGTATGTAGCGCACCCCAGAACCCTGCACTCTGTACGTAGCCCACCCCAGAGCCCTGCACTCTGTACGTAGCATACCCCTGAACGCTGCACTCTGTATGTAGCATACCCCTGAACGCTGCACTCTGTATGTAGCATACCCCTGAACACTGCACTCTGTACGTAGCATACCCCTGAATGCTGCATTCTGTACATCGCATACCCCTGAACGCTGCACTCTGTATGTAGCACACCCCTGAACGCTGCACTCTGTACGTAGCACGCCGATTTCTGAGCGTAGCGCACTCCTTAATGCTGCAGTTTGTATGTTGTGCACTCCTGATCTCTGCACTTTGTACGTAGTGCACTCCTGATCTCTGTACATAACGCATCCCTGAACTCTGCACATTTCGCATTTCTGATCTCTGTACATCACACACTCCTATAGTCTGCACTCTATACATAGCGCACCTCTGAACTCTGCATGTAATGCATCCCTAATTTCCGCCCTCTATATGTAGCGCACCCCTGAACTTTGCACACTGTACATAGCACACGTCTGAACTCTGCACTCTGTATATAGTGCACACCTGAACTCTGAAATCGGTATGTAGCGCACCCCTAAACTCAGCACTCTGGACATAGTGCACTCCTGAACTCTGCACTCAGTACATCATGCCTCCCAGAACTCTGCACTATATATGTAGCGCACTCCTGAACTCAGCACTCTGTAGGTAGTGTACCTCTTAACTTAGCACTCTGTATGTTAAGCACTCCTGAATGCTGCACCCTGTGCATAACGTACTCCTGGTTTTTAACAATGCCTCTTTAAGACCCCCTCCTCTGTAATTGTATTAGTGCTATTTGACCAAACCCAGGACCACACCCAGGGGACATGGTTGAGCCCTAAGGAAAACTAAACTGAAGTTTTCAGTATACAAGGGCTGAAGTCATACCTCACCATAATCCCTAGTCACAGATTCCCCTCTGTGCAACAAGAAGCGTTTGCTTAGATGTCTTAGTATAAATGTATTGTTCAATGAGCTTCTGTTAGAGACTGAAATTAAAGCCTGTATGCCTAATGCAGTTACAAATCCCAGAGCTTTTACTCTGCTAACACCTAATAGGACAGCTTATGTTTGTAAAATATATAAACATGTTTGTATTCGGGTTATAGAGTAATTGTCTGCAAGAGCATTAATAATGGTCAAAAACATAAAATGTAATTATTATTCTAATTATTATTGTTACTTCTTCAACTCTAGCTCTTATCCCCAGAAATGATGTGCTGACAACTTTTCTGCTGCTGGTGGTGCTAGATTCAGGCACACTTTATGACAAGGCTCTGTGAATCACAAGACTGACTGAGCAGAATTGCAATATTTTTTCAGATACCGTATAGGTAAACTATTGTATCTCACAAAAGTGAGTACACCCCTCACATTTTTGTAAATATTTTATTATATTTTTTCATGTGACAACACTGAAGAAATGACACTTTGCTACAATGTAAAGTAGTGAGTGTACAGCTTGTGTAACAGTGTAAATTTGCTGTCCCCTCAAAATAACTCAACACACAGCCATTAATGTCTAAACCGCTGGCAACAAAAGTGAGTACACCCCTAAGTGAAAATGTCCAAATTGGGCCCAATTAGCCATTTTCACTCAACGGTGTCATGTGACTCATTAGTGTTACAGGGTCTTAGGTGTGAATGGGGAGCAGGTGTGTTAAATTTGGTGTTATCGCTCTCACTCTCTCATACTGGTCACTGGAAGTTCAACATGGCACCTCATGGCAAACAATTCTCGGAGGATCTGAAAAAAAGAATTGTCGCTTTACATAAAGATGGCTTGGCTATAAGATTGCCAAGAACCTGAAACTGAGCTGCAGCTCAGTGGCCAAGACCATACAGCGGTTTAAGAGGACAGGTTTCACTCAAAACAGGCCTCGCCATGGAACCAAAGAAGTTGAGTGCACATGCTCAGTGTCATATCCAGAGGTTGTATTTGGGAAATAGACGTATGAGTGCTGCCAGCATTGCTGCAGAGGTTTGCGGGGTGGGGGGTCAGCCTGTCAGTGCTCAGACCATACGCCGCATCCTGCATCAAATTGGTCTGCATGGCTGTCGTCCCAGAAGGAAACCTCTTCTAAAGATGATGCACAAGAAAGCCTGCAAACATTTGGCTGAAGACAAGCAGACTAAGGACATGGATTACTGGAACCATGTCCTGTAGTCTGATTATACCAAGATAAATTTATTGGTTCAGATGGTGTCAGGCGTGTGTGGGGGCAACCAGGTGAGGAGTACAAAGACAAGTATGTCTTGCCTACAGTCAAGCATGGTGGTGGGAGTGTCATGGTCTGGGGCTACATGAGTGCTTCTGGCACTGGGGAGCTACAGATCATTGAGGGAACCATGAATGCCAACATGTACTGTGACATACTGAAGCAGAGCATGATCCCCTCCCTTCGGAGTCTGGTCCGCAGGGCAGTATTCCAACATGATAACGACCCCAAACACACCTCCAAGACGACCACTGCCTTGCTAAAGAGGTTGAGGGTAAAGGTGATGGACTGGCCAAGCATGTCTCCAGACCTAAACTCTATTGAGCATCTGTGGGGCATCCTCCAGCGGAAGGTGGAGGAGTGCAAGGTCTCTAACATCCACCAGCTCTGTGATGTCGTCATGGAGGAGGGGAAGAGGACTTCAGTGGCAACCTGTGAAGCTCTGGTGACCTCCATGCCCAAGAGGGTTAAGGCAGTGCTGGAAAATAATGGTGGCCACACAAAATATTGACCCTTTGGACATTTTCACTTTTTCTGCCAGCGGTTTAGACATTAATGGCTGTGCGTAGAGTTATTTTGAGGGGACAGCAAATTTACACTGTTATACAAGCTGTACACTCACTACTTTACATTGTAGCAAAGTGTCATTTCCTCAGTGTTGTCACATGAAAAGATATCATAAAATATTTACAAAAATGTGAGGGGTGTACTCACTTTTGTGAGATACTGTATATGAGTATCTAGCTGTTGATCTGGCTTTATGCTTTAGAAATAAGAACAACTGGATATTGAATACTGAGAATAAACTATTTAGAATTCTGCTATACATTCGATATAGGAGACATAACTCATTTTTTTTTACTATCTGCCCCCAAAATTACAACCATATGGAGGAAATAACAAACCTGTTTCTAGAAGGATGTTTCCAATCTAGTGTATTAATGTTTTCAATTGTGGTAGCTGTATTCTTAACGTTGCTTATACAGTCCTGTAGTCGCTCAATGACCCCAATACCAGGTGTCACCTGAACGGAGCTGTGAAAAGTCCCAACGCAGCCAAGAAATACTCAGAGAAGACGCATTCATATATCAGATGCACTTCATATTATGGAAACAACAGAGAACATGGAGACATTTCCCTAAAGACACCCTCCTGAATGGAAACTTCATCCTTTATATTCATCTTCAGCCACATTTCACTATGTTCCACTATTGACAGTCACTCCTCCGCTCTATGTGTTAGGGGGAGAATAAGGTCTCATTCACATGCAGCACAGTAAAGTGTACACCCGTAGAGTGCCATGTTTACGTGCACAGGTGTTACTTGCATCCCTTCTTTGTGTTTGTATGTGTTGTGTAAAATCAGGGGTCTCCGAACTTTCTAAACAAAGGGCCAGTTTACTGTCCTTCAGACTTTAGGGGGCCAGACTGTGACCACTGGGAGAATAAAATGTCCTGGTGTCAGTGGGATTAAACAATGCCCCATTATTGGTATTAGGGAGTGTAATAGTGCCCCATCATTGGTATCAATAGAAGGAATAATGTCTCATTGTTGGTGCCAGTGGGAGGAACAGTGCCCCATTGTTGGTATCAATGGAAGGAATAGAGTCTTATTGTTAGTGAATAAAATGCCCCAGTGTCAGTAGAATTGAACAATGTCCTATCATTGGTATTAAGGGGTGTACTAGTGCCCCATCATTGGCCTCAATGGAAGGAATAGTGTTACATAGTTACATATTTACATAGTAGGTGAGGTTGAAAAAAGACACAAGTCCATCAAGTCCAAACTATGTGTGTGATTATGTGTCAGTATTACATTGTATATCCCTGTATATTGCGGTCATTCAGGTGATTATCTAATAGTTTCTTGAAGCTATCAATGCTCCCCGCTGAGACCACCGCCTGTGGAAGGGAATTCCGCATCCTTGCCGCTCTTACAGTAAAGAACCCTCTACGTAGTTTAAGGTTAAACCTTTTTTCTTCAAATTGTAATGAGTGGCCACGAGTCTTATTAAACTCTCTTCTACGAAAAAGTTTTATCCCTATTGTGGTGTCACCAGTACAGCATTTGTATATTGAAATCATATCACCTCTCAAGCGTCTCTTCTCCAGAGAGAATAAGTTCAGTGCTCGCAACCTTTCCTCATAACTAAGATCCTCCAGACCCTTTATTAGCTTTGTTGCCCTTCTTTGTACTCGCTCCATTTCCAGTACATCCTTCCTGAGGACTGGTGCCCAGAACTGGACAGCTAACTCCAGGTGCGGCCGGACCAGAGTCTTGTAGAGCGGGAGAATTATCGTTTTATCTCTTGCATTGATCCCCCTTTTAATGCCAATATTCTGTTTGCTTTATTAGCAGCAGCTTGGCATTGCATGTCATTGCTGAGCCCATCATCTACTAGGACCCCCAGGTCCTTTTCCATCCTAGATTCCCCCAGAGGTTCTCCCCCCAGTGAATAGATTGCATTCATATTTTTGCCACCCAAATGCATTATTTTACATTTTTCTACATTGAACCTCATTTGCCATGTAGTCGCCCACCCCATTAATTTGTTCAGGTCTTTTTGCAAGATTTCCACATCCTGCGGAGAAGTTGTTGCCCTGCTTAGCTTAGTATCGTCTGCAAATACAGAGATTGAACTGTTTATCCCATCCTCCAGGTCGTTTATAAACAAATTAAATAGGATTGGTCCCAGCACAGAACCCTGGGGAACCCCACTACCCACCCCTGACCATTCCGAGTACTCCCCATGTATCACCACCCTCTGAACTCGCCCTTGTAGCCAGTTTTCAATCCATGTACTCACCCTATGGTCCATGCCAACAGACCTTATTGTGTACAGTAAACGTTTATGGGGAACTGTGTCAAATGCTTTTGCAAAATCCAGATACACCACGTCTACGGGCCTTCCTTTATCTAGATGGCAACTCACCACCTCATAGAAGGTTAATAGATTGGTTTGGCAAGAACGATTCTTCATGAATCCATGCTGATTACTGCTAATGATATCATTCTTATTACTAAAATCTTGTATATAGTCCCTATCATTGGTATCAGTGGGAGGAATATTACCCCATCATTGGTATCAATAGAAGGAATAGTGTCTCATTGTAGGTGACAGTGGGAGGAATATTGCCCCATCATTGGTATCAATGGGAGGAATAGTGCCCCATTGTTGGTGTCAGTGGAAGGAATAGTATTTCATTGTTGGCATCAGTGGGAGGAATTGTGCCCCATTGTTGGTATCAATGGAATGAATAGTGTCTCATTGTTGGTGTCAGTGGGAGGAATATTGCTCAATTGTTGGTATCAGTGGAATGAAGTGTCTCATTGTTGGTGTCAGTGGGAGGAATAATGCCCCCTCATTGGTATCAATGGAAGCAATAGTGTCTCATTGTTGGTGTCAGTGGGAGGAATAGTGCCCCATCACTAGTATCAATAGAAGAAATAGTGTCCCATTGTTGGTGTCAGTGGGAAGAATACTGCCCCATTGTTGGTATCAATAGAAGGAATAGTGTCCCGTTGTTGGTGTCAGTGGGAGGAATAGTGCCCCATCGTTGGCATCAATGGAAGGAATTATGTCTAATTGTTGGTGTCAGTGGGAGGAATAGTGTCTCATTGTTGGTGAATAAAATGACCTGGTGTCAGTGGGATTGAACAATCTCCTATCATTGGTATTAAGGAGTGCGAAAGTGCCCCATCATTGGTATCAATGGAAGGAATAGTGTTCTATAATTCATATCGATGGAAGGAATAGTGCCCCACAGTGTCAGTGGGAGGAATATTACCCCATCATTGGTATCAATGAGAGGAATAATGCCCCATTGTTGGTATCAATGGAAGTAATAGTGTTTCATCATTAGTATCAATGGGAGGAATAGTGCCCCATTGTTGGTATCAATGGAACGAATCATGTCTCATTGTTGGTGTCAGTGGGAGGAATAGTGCCCCATCATTGATATCAGTAGGAGTAATAGTGTGACAAGTTTGCGTCAGTGAGAGGACTAGTGTCCCATTGTCGGTGTCAAGAACTATGCCTCATTGTTGCTGACAGTGGGAGGAATAATGCCTCAAGGACCAGATAAATAAGCAAGTAACGGGGCGCATCAAGCCCCAGGCCGCAGTTTGGAGACCATGTTAGGTTAACAAAATCAATACATAGACCTACACCAAAGGGCGAAAGGTTTGTAGACACCTGACTATCAACCTATGTGGGGCTTGTTGGACAACCCATTCCAAAACCATGGCCATTAATGAGGACTTATCAGCACCCTTTGTGGGTATTACAGTACCCAATCTTCTGGAAAGGCTTCCCACAAGATTCTGGATTTTTTTTCTCTGGGAATTTGTGCTCATTCGGCCAAAAGAACATTTGTCAGGAACTAATGTTGGATGAGCAGACCTGGGTCAATTGCAATTAATCTCAAAGGTGTTCAGTAGGGTTGAAATCAGGGATCTGTGTAGGCCAATCAAGTTCCTCCACCCCAAACTCATGTCTTTATGGAGCTGGCGTTATACACCAAGGCATAGTCTTGCCGGAAGAGAAATGGCCCTTCAAACTGTTACCACAAGGGTGCCAGGGCACAATTGCCATCTCAGATTGGGTGGACACAGAATACATTATATATGAAATGTACAACAGGAGCTATATGTTCAGCCCATTAGTTTAATAATTACATATCAATTTTACAAATTTTAGCATATGTTGATAGCGGTTTGTGATTTTTACCAACGACCAAAGAAGATAAGAACTCTGTCAGTATAGTAAGGAACCAGTAGGTCTTACAGTAATACGGTTCAGAAGTTTAAAAAGAGGAAGTATCAATATGTACTGGAGAGAAAGTAAACCACTTCAATACTGGGAACTTTCACCCCCTTCCGGCACAGGCATATTTTCAGCTCTCTCACACTTTGAATGACCATTTCGCGGTCATGAAACACTGTACCCATATGAAGTTTTTATCACTTTATCACACAAAGAGAGCTTTCTTTTGGTGGTATTTAATCACCACTTGGTTTTTATTTTTTGCTAAATAAATGCAAAAATATTGAAATTCTTCAAAAAAAAACAAAAAAAAAAAAACGCATTTTTCTTCATTTCTGTTATAAATTTTGCAAATAAATAATCTTTCTTCATAAATTTAGGCCAAACTACATTGCTCTGGTGAAAAACCCAAATCAGTGTTTATTATTTAGTCTGTAGGAAAGTTAGTTACAGTTAGGTTCAAAATAATAGCAGTCCAACATTGCCAACCAGATCAATCGCTGTTTTTGGTATAAATTACATTTCTACATGGAAAATAATACAGTGGGGCAAAAAAGTATTTAGTCAGCCACCAATTGTGCAAGTTCTCCCACTTAAAACGATGAGAGAGGCCTGTAATTGTCATCATAGGTATACCTCAACTATGAGAGACAAAATGTGGAAACAAATCCAGACAATCACATTGTCTGATTTGGAAAGAATTTATTTGCAAATTATGGTGGAAAATAAGTATTTGGTCAATATCAAAAGTTCATCTCAATACTTTGTTATATATCCTTTGTTGGCAATGACAGAGGTCAAACGTTTTCTGTAAGTCTTCACAAGGTTGTCACACACTGTTGCTGGTATGTTGGCCCATTCCTCCATGCAGATCTCCTCTAGAGCAGTGATGTTTTGGGGCTGTTGCTGGGCAACACGGACTTTCAACTCCCTCCAAAGGTTTTCTATGGGGTTGAGATCTGGAGACTGGCTAGGCCACACCAGGACTTTGAAATGCTTCTTACGAAGCCACTCCTTTGTTGCCTGGGCAGTGTGTTTGGGATCATTGTCATGCTAAAAGACCCAGCCACGTTTCATCTTCAATGCCCTTGCTGATGGGAGGAGGTTTGTACTCAAAATCTCACGATACATGGTCCCATTTATTCTTTCATGTACACGGATCAGTAGTCCTGTTTCCTTTGCAGAGAAACAGCCCCAAAGCATGATATTGCCACCCCCATGATTCACAGTAGGTATGGTGTTCTTTGGTTGAAACTCAGCATTCTCTCTCCTCCAAACATGACGAGTTGTGTTTCTACCAAACAGTTCTACTTTGGTTTCATCTGACCATATGACATTCTCCCAATCCTCTTCTGGATCATCCAAATGCTCTCTAGCAAACCTCAGACGGGCCGGACATGTACTGGCTTAAGCAGGGGGACACGTCTGGCACTGCAGGATATGAGTCCCTGGCGGCGTAGTGTGTTACTGATTGTAGACTTTGTTACGTTGGTAACAGCTCTCTGCAGGTCATTCACTAGGTCCCCCCGTGTGGTTCTGGGATTTTTACTCACCGTTCTTGTGATCATTTTGACCTCACGGGGTGAGATCTTGTGTGGAGCCCCAGATCGAGGGAGATTATTAGTGGTCTTGTATGTCTTCCATTTTCTAATTATTGCGCCCACAGTTGATTTCTTCACACCAAGCTGCTTGCCTATTGCAGATTCAGTCTTCCCAGCCTGGAGCAGGTCTACAATTTTGTTTCTGGTGTCCTTCGACAGCTCTTTGGTCTTCACCATAGTGGAGTTTGGAGTGTGACTGTTTGAGGTTGTGGACAGGTGTCTTTTATACTGATAACAAGTTCAAACAGGTGCCATTAATACAGGTAATGAGTGGAGGACAGAGGAGCCTCTTAAAGAAGAAGATACACGTCTGTGAGAGCCAGAAATCTTGCTTGTTCGTAGGTGACCAAATACTTATTTTCCACCATAATTTGCAAATAAACTATTTCAAAAATCAATGTGATTGTCTGGATTTGTTTCCACATTTTGTCTCTCATAGTTGAGGTATACCTATGATGACAATTACAGGCCTCTCTCATCTTTTTAAGTGGGAGAACTTGCACAATTGGTGGCTGACTAAATACCTTTTGTACCCCACTGTATACTAGTAGGTGTAGTACAGTAATAGAAAGTAATAGTAATAGAAAACCAACAGACCCAACAGTCATGACATGCATGCTGCTGATTCTGTGTATATAAATCATTAATTGAAAGGGGCGTGTTCAAAATAATAGCAGTGCGGGGTTCAATTAGTGAGGTCATTCAGTTTGAAGAAAAAACTGATGGCCCTTATTTACCCTAGGTTCACACCTATGCGTTTCTTAGTGCGTTTTGCAGTTTGCAGAAACGCACTACAGTCCATTTAACATTGTTTCCTATGGTACAAGTTCACATCTATGCATTTTGCGGCCGGTGCGTTTTTGGAAAGGGTATTGGACTTTTTTCCCACGATTTGCAGGTAATAGACTTCAATGGAACCACACCAGAAACGCAAGTTTTGTGTTTGTGATGGGATTTTTGATGTGTTTTGCAGTTTTTATTTTAACACTGTAAATAGCTGGTTGCTAAGCAGGGGGCCAGGAAGCCAGCCGCTGCATCCTTAACAACTGATGAGTCATCAGCTGTCAGCGGGCTTCCCCCTGAAAGCTCTGAATGTAAAAAAAAAAAAAAAAAAAAAAAACGGCATGGGGTTCCCCCCAGGTCTATACCAGGCCCTTCGTGTCTAGTTTGGACGTGGGGTCCCCCCAAAATTCATACCAGACACTTATCTGATCATGCCGCTCGGTAGGTCAGGGAAGGGAGGACGAGCAAGCTGCCTCCTGAACCATATCAGATGGCATGCCCTCAAAATGGGAGGGAGGGTGCTCTGGGGCCCCCATGTTAATGAGGACAAGGGCCTCTCCCGACAACCCTGGCTTGTGGTTGTCAGGGTCAGGGTCTGCGGGCGGAAGGCTTATAGGTATCTGGAGCCGATGTCTCCCGGTGCCCAGTGCCGTTGTCTTCTTCCCAAAAAAACAAAAAGAAGCCGGTCTTGTCCTGAAGCTGTCTTTCTCCGTTGTGATGTTCCCGCTGTTTCATCAGATTAGGTGACCCGTCAAAATGTGTAACGGAAGTAAAGTTTCATCACCGCCATCTTGCTACACCCCACACTCCGCCACAGTAAGGATACACAGAAAGCAGACATCTTGTTACACCCACCGGAGTTTTGCATTTTACACTTTTTTTTAACAGTAAACTGAGTTTATATAGTAAAATACAGTACTTAGAACTCCGTATGAGTGGTTAGATGTTGAATTTTAAAGGCAACGTCAAGCCTGCTGATCTCACAGGTTTGCTAATCAGACAGAAGTTCGCTGCTTTTAAAATTCAACATGTAAACATTCACACGGAGTTCCAAGTACTGTATTTTACTAAATAAACTCAGTTTACTGTTAAAAAAAAGTGTAAAGTGCAAAACTCCGGTGGGTGTAAAAAGATGTCCGCTTTCCCCCTTCTCAGTGTATTCTTACTGTGGAGGAGTGCGGAGCGTAGCAAGATGGCGGCGATGAAATGTCACTTCCGTTACACATTCTGACGGGTCGCCTAATCTGATGAAACACCGGCATCTCTTATATAGGCAAAGGGGCGTGGCCATCCAATGACGTCACTCAGAGTGCCCGCCCCTTGTGACGTCAGAGGCAGAACCGAGGTCTGCCAGAGGGGAAAATGGAGATCTTACGTTCTTGCTAAGCAGAAATACGATTCTCTGGTTTCCTTTAGGCCCCTCTCACACTGGGGTGGGATGCGGCGGTAAAGCGCCACTATTTTTAGCGGCGCTTTACCATCGTATTCGGCCGCTAGCCCCCCCCCCCAGCGGCTGAGAAAGCACTACTATGCCAGCGGTATAGCCGCGCTGCCCCATTGATTTCAGTATGCACCGCTCCAAAGATGCTGCTAGCAGGACTGTTTTTACCGTCCTGCCAGCTCACCGCTCCAGTGTGAAAGCCCTCGGGGCTTTCACATTGGAGACACAGCAGCGGCTCTTTCAGGGCGCTTTGCAGGCAATATATTTAGCGCTGTAGCGCCTGCAAAGTGCCCCAGTGTGAAAGGGGTCTTAGTCAAAGGACATCCTCCCCAGTTAGAAAGCACCCCCCCCAGGGACACATTTAACCTTTTGATTGCCCCTGATGTTAACCGATCGCCGCCATTACTAGTAAAAAAAATATAAAAAAAAAAAAAAAAATTCCATAAATCTATCCCATAGTTTGTAGACGCTATAACTTTTGCGCAAACCAATCAATATTAAGGGTGCGCATCTTCACTGGTCTCACAACTCGATTACGATGATCCTGTCCACGATTCAATTAGATTAGATTCCACAATGCATCACGATTACTGCACAAGGTTAAAAACATTTTATCCAAAAATTCAAGCAGTCAGAAAAGCTACATTTTTCTACAGTGGCAGAGGGATGGCTGGGATCAGTGGCAGAGGGATAGATGGGATCAGTGGCAGAGGGATAGATGGGATCAGTGGCAGAGGGATAGATGGGATCAGTGGCAGAGGGATAGATGGGATCAGTGGCAGAGGGATAGATGGGATCAGTGGCAGAGGCGTAGTTTGAAGCTTGTGGGCCCCGATGCAAACGTTGACCTGGGCCCCCCCCACTACCACCCACCACTTCCACCGTGTGTGCAGATACATCCACCGCACGCCAAGATACTCAAAGTGGAGAGAGTTCCTCCTTACATTAGAGGACAGGGATCACTGCTGGAGAATCAAAGCACAGGAATCACGGCTGGAGAATCAGAGGACAGGGATCACGGCTGGAGAATCAGAGGACAGGGATCACCCCTGGAGAATCAGAGGACAGGGATCACCCCTGGAGAATCAGGGGACAGGGATCACCCCTGGAGAATCAGGGGACAGGGATCACCCCTGGAGAATCAGAGGACAGGGATCACCCCTGGAGAATCAGAGGACAGGGATCACCCCTGGAGAATCAGAGGACAGGGATCACCGCTGGAGCATCAGAGGACAGGGATCACCGCCGGAGAATCAGAGGACAGGGATCACCCCTGGCAGGTCATTTGGCAGAGCTCCTTTCCCATCCCAGCACTGTAAACAGCTCTTTCTCCTCCATACTACACAGGGCTGAAGTCACATTCTTTTACACACAGTCTATCAGCCTTCACAGGGTGTATTTGGCTTTTATGTTGCCCTTCTGACCTGTGAAATTCTCTGGTCAGAACGGCAGTGTAGTTGCAGTAGGCAGATACACCCTGTGCAGATCGTGGATGACTGGCCGTGTTGTAAAGAAATGTGATTTCAGCCCTGCGGATGAGCAACAGTATAGAGTGCTGTACTGGGAAAGGAGCTCAGCAGTTGGGCATAGCATCCAGGGTGGAGGGGGTGGTCAGGGGGCTTTGGGGGGGCAAAGCCATGTGACACAAAATCTGGAGCCTGCAGCCCCTCAGGGGCTCCCCCGAGGAGGTGTTAAGGAATTTGTTTTAGCAATTTCTAAAGGTTTCTCTGTCAGTGTTGGGGGAAGGTCACCTCCCGGAGGTGTGTGTCTTCTCCCCAGTTGTCAGGGAAGTGGGGTAAGTAGACATCCCCGGGTGGGAGTACAGAGAATCCCAGCTGGTGACTAGGAGACACTGAGCAGCGTCATACCTCACTAGTGACATCGGTCCCATCGTGGCTACAGGACGTCACTCTCCTCCTCTTGCCTCGCTGAGCTCGGTTACCATTCCATGTTGCCAGTACACAGCACAGACACTTCCCCATCCTGGGCTGTTCTCACCTCGTGCTCCTCTCCATTCAGGAAATGGCTCACAGCTTCTCCCCAGCCTGGGGAGGGGGTGCGGACTGTGGAAGGCAAAGTAGAAGCCCAGTACTGGAGCGTGGCTGTGGGGCCCCAAGGCAGATCGGAGCTGGATTTTGTGGAGGATATGATAATATGAGAGGGAGGCTGCAGGGGGCCCCCTAGAGCTAGGGGCAGGGTTGCGATTGTGACCCCTGCAACCACTTATGCTATGCCCATGGATGGTGGGATCAGTGGCAGAGGGATAGATGGGATCATACAGAGGGGTGGTGGGATCAGTGTCAGAGGGGTGATGTTAGTGGAAGGATGGGATCAGTGACACTGGCACTCACCTGCTCTGAGTGTCAGTCGATTCCCCCTCCATGCCTCCAGTGAAGCCTCTCCTGATGTAGGATCTCCTCGAGCTCCTCCCCCCTGCACTGTACTGGCTGTCAGCTCATCAGCTGACTTTCTGCTTTAGTGAAGGGGAGGGGACTTTATCCATCATGCAGGCTCTGCCTCTGTGTTTCTCCCAGAGAGGTAGAGCACCGCACGGGGAGCAACGGATGACGTCATCAGACATTGATTCGGCCGACTCGCAGCATCGTGAACGTCTGAATCGCAATGCACTGATGCTGCGATTATATTCAACACTAATTAATATACACTTATTGGGATTTTTTTTTACCAAAAATATGTAGCAGAATACATATTGGCCTAAATTGATGAAGAAATTAGATGTTTTTTTATTTAATATGTTTTATAGCAGAAAGTAAAAAGTAGTGGAGATTTTTCCAAATTGACGCTCTTTTTTTGTTTATAGCGCAAAAATAAAAACCACAGAGGTGATCAAATACCAAAATGAAACCACCAAATGAAAGCTCTATTTGTGGGGGGGAAAAAAAACATAAAATCTATTTTATTTCGGTACAGCATGGCACAACTGCGCAATTGTCAGTTAAAGTAACGCAGTGCCGTATCGCAAAAAAAAAAAAAAAAAAAAGGACTGGTCAGGAAGGGGGTAAAATCTTCCGGAGCTGAAGTGGTTAAATTGAGGGTGCCAATAATTTTGTCCAGTCCATTTTTGGAGTTTTGCGTGGAACGTGTCAGATTTGGCTTTTTGTTTCTCCACTTTTTTTGTGGCATACCAATACAAACAAATATTATCATACCAAAATAAGAGAGAAAAAAAAAAGAACAACTAAGTAAAATAAAAAAATAAAATAAAAAAAATAAAATAAAAGAGAAGATCTGCCTTTACACCAATCAAAGACTGCGTCATTTTTTTTTTTTTTTTTAACACTGCATATTTATTAGTAGCAGAAAAATAAAACACTGGTTTACCAAACACAAAAGTAACACAGCTTGAAATGGGACTAGTGCAATTTCAGGAAAATAAATGCAAACATGAGATGAGTTGCTGTGAGTAACAACTTAACAGTGCTAGCTGCAGAATATTCCTAGAACGGCCGTCATATTTAGTGGTTAATGTGTTAGAGAAATTACGCGGCAGTAAGGCTTCTTTTAAATTTAGGCACACATAACACATCTTAAAAATCAAATAAAATCACAAAATTATTAGTGGCATAAAAAAAAAAAAATCATCAAAACAATACAAATGTTCCATTAGGTGCGAAATTTACAGAATCTCTGCTGTTCTCCTTAAAGAATTTATCCATAAAACACGCATTTTTGCGCACTGTCTTGCATTTTAAACAAATGGAATGCAATAGGAGGGGTATTATAGTCACCTTATTGGCAGCCCATCTCTAATACCCTTCCTCCTGCAGCCTGTGAAAGACTCTTTAGCAACTTCTGGAAATGTCGGATGACTGCGTCCCCCCAACCAGCAGTGACATAGGGGGATGGGGGGGGGGGGGTGGTCGGAGGATGGCGGCATAGTGAGCAGTGAGGGACACAGACAGTCAGCACTCCCAGAAGGGTCAAATACCAAAGAGATTTACTGCAGCATTGAAGTGGAGAGAAGGTTGGAGACACTTAAAACATACAGCCCTAAAAGACCCTTTGGAGTGTATTAATTAAAAAAAAAAAAAAAAAAAAAAGCGATTTGTCCTGTAAAACTGCATGTACATTCATCCTCTGTGAACAAGGACAAGGCTCTTACTCTCCATTTCAAACGTTATTCATTTAAATAAAATCAGGAAAATAACACAATATGGCCACTAGATGGAGCTGGTGATCATACATAATACACAGGATTGTCAGCTCCATCTAGTGGCCATAATACAGGTTTTTCTGCAAACCACTTACTTTTATATGAAGATAATATTTGACCTAGAGAGAAAACAACCTAGTAACAATTGATTTTGCTCCCATTTGCACACAACAAATGTTAGTGCAGTTTCACAGGACAAAAAGCCCTGCCAATTTGTTATACTAAAGCACACTCCTATCACTGTTTCTTTTCAGTCCAAGTGACACCCATAAGGTGTGTTCCAGTAATAAGGGGAGCAGAGGAGCTGGAGGAGGACTTATCAATGCTCACTCACAATGTAAAGCAGTATTAAACCCAAAAATGTAATATATTGCAGCTTACCAATCACAGCATGTGGTGGCTGCATTTGTTTGTTTTTTTTTAGTCTTTTTTTTACTTAAGTTTTCACCTGGTGATCTGGCCAGTAACACATACCGTATTTATCGGCGTATAACACGCCCCATCGTATAACACGCACCCCAAGTTTAGGAGGGAATTTTAAAGAAAAAAAACTTTTAGGAGGGAAGTTTAAGGAAAAAAACCTTACATTTAAATGCCCATCAATGCAGCCTTATCAGTGTCCATCTGCAGCCTTGTCATTGCAGCCCTGTGTCATTGCAGCCTTTGCAGCCCTGTGTCATTGCAGCCTTTGCAGCCCTGTGTCATTGCAGCTACAGGTATTTAAAATTGGCGCCGATCATCGGCTGTGTCCGCCCTGTAGTGCGCAGGCGCTGAGGAGACTCCGAAAATCTCCGAACATCAACAGCTGATCGTGAGCCGGCGCCGACATACACAAACCCGAGTGTACTCGGCTAGTTTTGGCTCCTCTCGCAGTCCCGCCCCTATGATGGACATAACACAGGTCCAATGGCAGGACTGGGCGTGACTGTGAGCGGAGCCGAGACTAGCCGAGTACACTTGGCTTTGTGTATGTCGGTGGCCTCTGATTTTAAGGGGAAAAAAGTGCGTGTTATACGCCAATAAATACGGTATATATAGATAAATAGAGAAATATATATATATATATATATATATATATATATATATATATATATATATAAAATTAGCGATAGATATATACAGCTCTATTTTTTATTTATCTATATATATTTTTATTTGAAAAAAAAAAAAATTATATTAATATATATTTTTTAAAAGAATAAAAAAAATATATATATATATATATATATATATATATATATATATATATATATATATAAATAATAAATAGAGCTGTATATATCTATCGCTAATTTTATATGTATTTATATACACACACACACATACATACTTGGAGAAAGATCTCCTTATAGGCGTATTTCCAGCTTTGTAGCCAAACTGGGAGAACACCGACTTTCTATTTGTTACATATTCTCATTATTATTACGATTTGTGTGAATGGGAACACATAACAAACATATAGTGTGGTTGTCTCACATTTGACTGCAAAAGTGGAAGTACCCTTTAGGGGAAAGGTTGTGGGGCTCCATAGCGCCACGTCTGACATATCTGTGGCTCAGTGTCTGTTCTGTAGTTCTGCATTATCGCCTGCAGATGGCGACATTTTCTATCAATTGTTCCACTGCTCCCTAAAAGTCGGTGTTGGGAGTAAAGCGGTGTCTCCTATAAGTTTACAAGGAAAGTATTCATAAAACACCGGCAGTTACACTTATCAGGCACTGTGGGATAAAAGAAACTTAAAAGGTTAATCCAATAGTGATTTAAAATATCCTGTAAAAACAAGCTAAGCACACCAAAACAGTATGTAAAGCGTGAACAACTCCCAAAAAACAACTTTTATCTGCTTGACAACAAAACTTATTAAAAACAATATTGTAACACACCAAACGATGCACAAAGGAAGATCAAAAGACTGTAGCACTGAGTATTGTAGGCATCACGAAAGGAAAACAAAAAAAAAAAAAAATTGTTAGTTACATTCTAAAATCAAAACGTATGGAAAGCGTACATTTAACTTAAAAATAAAAAGTGTTCCTGTCACTCACAGGCAGCGGAGGAAGTCACTTAGAAATCAGCCTATTCAAGTGTATCCAAACCTAAAAATAAATGTGTAAAATATTGCAGCTTACCAGTCCTTAGATGTGGCAGCTGCATTTGTTTTCTTTTTTTTCCAGGAGAATTTTAGGCAAGTACAGAAAATATCTGTCGATCCTGCCAGAAATGCAGTGTCCTCGTCACTTCCTGCGAGCTGACAAGAAAGAACAAGAGGTTGATTTACTAAAACTGGAGAGTGCAAAACCTGGTGCATGGCAGCCAATTAGCTTCTATCTTCAGTTTGTTCAATTGAGTTTTGACAAAAAAAAAATCAAATCAAAAAAAATTGGACACCGATTTGTTCTATGCAGAGCTGCACCAGATTTTGCACTCTCCAGTTTTAATAAAGTAACCCCATTTTTTTTTTTAAAGAATAATAAAAATATATATAGATAAATAGAGCTATATATATATTAGTAGTTTAAAAAAAAAATAAGGACATTGGTTCTTTTTCAGCTCACAGGCACTCATAAGGACGCTGCATATATGGCAGGATCAACAGATTTCCTGTACTTGCCGAAAATGCTGCTGAAAAAAGAAAAAACGAATGCAGCTGCCACATCTAAGGACGCGTAAGCTGTAATATAATAAATGTTGGCGTTTAGATACGCTTTAATTCACCAGGTCTTAGTGTAGTGTAATCTATGTGCATTATGGCACCAGAATGGTGCTCATCCTAGTGATAGGATTGGCTGAACGGTCTAAATAATGCCCCAGATACAGTAGGACTTCCTCTATTATATGTGGGCAGCGGGAACGTGCTAAAGTGAATCTGGCACAAACCTGGGCAATTCAAACTGAGCAATGTAGAAAAGAAAAAAAAAAATTGGACAAGCGAAATTCCTCCTATCTGTGAAAATTTCCCATCAGAATGATCTCTATGAGCGATGTTGTATTTGCTTTTGGTGTAAAAGTTGGATTTTTGAGCACTCATACCTGCCTACAGAGCCTTACTAATGGTCAGTTGAAGAGGCCCTGTCACCTTGTCCAATCAGGACAAATAGCGTACCTGATCGCTTGGACACGCACTTTTCACTAATCCCAACATCTGCTTATGCAATTTTTTTTTATTGATATGCCAAGTCTGAGTTGCCCAGGCTTGTGACCGGCCTAATTTAAAGGATCAGTCCACTTAAAACCTGGTGTGACCACGATGGATGGATGATTGGGGGGGCTGAACTGCCCACTTTTTTTTAATATAATCTCTTCCTAAGCAGGATTGAAGGCTACCCCCACCCACCCAAGGGTCTTTTCTCCCCCCCCCCCCCCTGCCATGGGCTATTCTTGTAACCTAAATAGCTAGTGGGTGGAGATTCCAAATCCAGAGGCCTCAATAAATATTATAACAAACCGACTTTTTTTTTTGGGTGGGCTGATCCCTAAAAGCGGCCAATAAGTAGACATATTACATCACCTGCATTCTTGGACATATACAGTACATTAACAATTCACTATGTACAGAAGTATTTACACATTGAAATTTGGATGAACCACGCCTAGTGATTCAGTGAATGGAAACCTTCAGTCTAAGTTAGAGCCTACTATAACAGCGCAGACCGCTCCCCTAAGCCGTGCGCTCCCAACGTAAAGTACTGCCAGCCGTCCTGTGCCGAGACGGCAAAGCAAAAAAATTTGCACAACGCCTCCGTTGCGGCCTGGCGAAGCTTACGGCTGTTTGAAGATGGGGAGATTGGACTGGCCGAGGTGGTACGTGGCGTTGCCCCCACAGTCTACGTACTGGTAGACTTCCTGGGAGATCTGCTCCGGGTGCATCAAGTATGAAATGGTGACGGTCACTCTGTAGAAGATAAAAAAAAACAGGTTTAGAAGATCCAAAAATTCTGATTTTCTTCTCTTTTCCCAAACAAATTCTATGAACCTTGTCCATATCCATGTTCTATAAACCTTGTCCATATCCATGTTCTATAAACCTTGTCCATATCCATGTTCTATGAACCTTGTCCATATCCATGTTCTATGAACCTTAGCCATATCCAACTTCTATGAACCTTAGCCATATCTATGTTCTTTGAACATCCATATCCATGTTCTATGAACCTTATACATATCCATGTTCTATGAACCTTAGCCATATCCATGTTCTATGAACCTTAGCCATATCCATGTTCTATGAACCTTAGCCATATCCATGTTCTATGAACCTTAGCCATATCCATGTTCTATGAACCTTAGCCATATCCATGTTCTATGAACCTTAGCCATATCCATGTTCTATGAACCTTAGCCATATCCATGTTCTATGAACCTTAGCCATATCCATGTTCTATGAACCTTATCCATATCCATGTTCTATGAACCTTATCCATATCCATGTTCTATGAACCTTATCCATATCCATGTTCTATGAACCTTATCCATATCCATGTTCTATGAACCTTATCCATATCCATGTTCTATGAACCTTATCCATATCCATGTTCTATGAACCTTATCCATATCCATGTTCTATGAACCTTAGCCATATCCATGTTCTATGAACCTTAGCCATATCCATGTTCTATGAACCTTAGCCATATCCATGTTCTATGAACCTTAGCCATATCCATGTTCTATGAACCTTAGCCATATCCATGTTCTATGAACCTTAGCCATATCCATGTTCTATGAACCTTATCCATATCCATGTTCTATGAACCTTATCCATATCCATGTTCTATGAACCTTATCCATATCCATGTTCTATGAACCTTAGCCATATCCATGTTCTATGAACCTTAGCCATATCCATGTTCTATGAACCTTAGCCATATCCATGTTCTATGAACCTTAGCCATATCCATGTTCTATGAACCTTAGCCATATCCATGTTCTATGAACCTTAGCCATATCCATGTTCTATGAACCTTAGCCATATCCATGTTCTATGAACCTTAGCCATATCCATGTTCTATGAACCTTAGCCATATCCATGTTCTATGAACCTTAGCCATATCCATGTTCTATGAACCTTAGCCATATCCATGTTCTATGAACCTTAGCCATGTTCTATGAACATCCATATCCATGTTCTATGAACCTTATCCATGTTCTATGAACCTTATCCATATCCATGTTCTATGAACCTAACCATGTTCTATGAACCTTATCCATATCCATGTTCTATGAACCTTATCCATATCCATGTTCTATGAACCTGCTCTCCCAAGAAGCCTTCCAGGCAGCTCCAGGGTGAGCCCTTCCATTGGTTTCTTGGGAAACATGTTCCCTCCATCCAGAAGAAACACTAAAAACTGAAGCCGGGGCCTGAAGGACCGCATTTTTTTCTAGGAAGGGGCAACAGGTTTCCTGTCCTGATGGGAGGAGCTCTACGTCTTGTGGGCTGTCCTTGAAGGCGACTTGGGAACTATAAGTTCACTCCTCAGACAAATAAGAGTCCTCAGTCCACAGCTGACCCAGAGAAGGGCAGTGATCATGGGCTCCATTAACAAAGTGGTATCTTACAGCATCCAGGTATGTGGTAAGATACCGCGCAGTGTTTTTCAAAAAACATTTTTTAATTCACTAAAAAATGCTACTAAAATACTGCATGCGCTATTTTATGAATACGGTATTTTAGTAGTGAAAGCTTGCGTTAATTCAACAACCAGTAATAACTAGCTGGTTGTTAAAGCGGAATTCCAACTGTCTAAATTTTTTTTTTTTTTTGGAAGAATATAATTTTTTTAAAACTCATATTTATAGTACTCAGGTTTTAGGGATCGATCGCTGCTCGTATGCCAATTTCTGATCGTACGATATGTTATATTGTTCTCTCCTGGCATTTTCCATATTGCTTGTGGGTATGTGAAGCCCACAAGCACTATCTTCCGGGATACGGTGCAGCTGAGCGACCAGCATGCACTGCCCGTTCTCGCGCATGCAGCGCCGTACACTTCTGACGTTGCCATCACAATGGGTGGCGGCGTCGGAAGTGCCCGCCCCGTTGTGAGGGCAACAAAATCAACAACAGACGCCTTGTATCGCGTCATTTCCATCACGCGTCACATCCGATTTTAAAATCTCACGATGCTGAGCAGCAGCGGCGATACACACTGACTCCTGGGAATTATGACACCAAGCTCCCAGGAGACAGTGCGCCGCCGCTGGGAAATGACGTCATTAACCGCGGGTGGGAGAAGGAGGAAGTGCAATTGAGTAGCTGATAAACAAGGTAAACTGATGAAAAAAAAAAAAACAACAATCAGTAAGTACATTATTATCATTAATCGATTGAGTAAAAGTTAAAAAAGTGGGCGGAACTCCACTTTAAGGCGCAGGCCTTCGTTTATTTAGCAGCACCCTCAACTTATGCTGAGACCTGGTATGGCTCAGGAGGGGGGCGCTCGCTCGTGCATCCCCCTTTCCTGGCATGGATTTTGGGGGGGCCCCACACAGTTTTTTTAATGTGGGGTTCTGCTAACAAATCCATACCAGACCCGAAGGGCCTGGTACGGATTGGGGAAGACCCCCTCAAAGGTTTTTTTTTTCAATTTTTAAATGCTGGCAAATCTTTTCTTTACATTTAGCTGCCAGTGAGTAATCCTGCTGACAGCTGATGAATCATTGGTTGTTAAGGACGCGGTGGCCATGGTGGAATAGATGCCCTTTAAGAGTTGGTTCTTGCCAGCTCAGTAGCTTGCTTTAAAAAAAGGCCTGGATTCTTTCCTAAATGTACATAATATAACTGCATACTAATATTTATAGGTAAAGTTGATCCAGGGAATACATGATTTCCTCTCGGGGGGGATCAGGAAGGACTTTTTTTCTCCTGCTGGAGCAAATTGGATCACGCTTTGCTGGGGTTTTTTGCCTTCTTCTGGATCAACTGTGGGTATACGATTGTGTATATAGGATTGTATGATTTTTTTAATTAATTTTTTCCCCCCTTTATTGGGGTAACTAGATGGACTTGTGTCTTTTTTCAAACCAACTATGTAACCATGACAGTTACTGGTTGTTACGGACGCCGGCAGGCCACCCGCTCCTTAACAACCAGTTATAAGCATACACATTCCTTACACATCGCATGCCTGGACCACTACTTACTATTCATCCATTTATTTCCTTTTGTGATTTGACTTTAACACTGTTTTATGCAGTAGAGCGTTTTGCTTTAGGCCGTAAATACCACATAAAGCAATATTGAATTGACATTTTCAGGATCGCATGTGGTATTTAGGAACACATTTAAATACTGCATGTGATATGCTTGTGTGAATGGAGCCCTGATCCTCTGAAAAAACATGTATACTGCAAAGTCAAAAGTTGGTGGAGACCATCAAACCTTTAGCAGCTTGTTATGAGCTTCCACTTTTCTGGGAAAGTTTTCCACAAGATCTTAGAGTGTGTCTGCTGGAATTTGTGCCCTTGTGGGATGAGAAGACCTAGCTCACAATCGGCATTCCAATTCATCACATTCATCTCAAAGGTGTTCAGTAGGGTTGAGGTCAGGGCCTAATGAAGCATACTTGATTTCCTCCAAGTTCATCAAACTAAGGTGTCAGTTTATGAAACTGTGATCTACACCACTTCATAAACAGGCCCCCAGAAGAGAGAGATCTCCTCTGAGAATGCCGGAAAACTGAGCAGTGAATATTTTCCACTGCTTCATAAACGGACACCTATGTCTTTACGGAGTCGGCTTTGTACACAGGAGTTCTGTATTTCTGGAGGAGAAAAGGGTCTTCAAAGTGCTACCACAAGGTTGGAAGCGCACAATTGTCTAAAATGTCTGCTATATCATTTACAGTACCCTTCAATGAAGAACTGGGAGGGATGTCTGCCAACTTTTGGCCACATAGCGCATTAGGTGTTGGACCTCTCCAAAGAAAATATTAGCCAGTCGCTTGGTTCAGAGTTGGCAAAACAGCCTACTTGGACATGAGCACACATATCGTAATCCAGGCGTAGGCAATCTCGGCCCTCCAACTGTGGTGAAACTACAAATCCCATCATGCCTCTGCTGAGGACTGAGGTTGCCTATCCCTGTCCTAATCCATAGAAACCACAACAAGCAAATACATGTGCTTTATTGAGTTAGGGTCAGTGTTGTTGTATAAGAGGCTAATTGAGAGACATTCTTGGCTCTACATATAGGAAGACATAAGCTGGCTAACTGTTGATCTTCTTACTGGCCAGCACATACACTAGAAGAGAGAAAGCAAGGGAGACAGGCGAGAGAGGGGCGAGCAAGGGAGACAGGCGAGAGAGGGGCGAGCAAGGGAGATAGGCGAGAGAGGGGCGAGCAAGGAAGACAGGCGAGAGAGGGGCGAGCAAGGGAGACAGGCGAGAGATGGGGGAGCAAGGGAGATAGGCGAGAGAGGGGCGAGCAAGGAAGACAGGCGAGAGACGGGCGAGAGAGGGGCGAGCAAGGGAGACAGGCGAGAGAGGGGCGAAGCAAGGGAGACAGGCGAGAGAGGGGCGAAGCAAGGGAGACAGGCGAGAGAGGGGCGAAGCAAGGGAGACAGGCGAGAGAGGGGCGAAGCAAGGGAGACAGGCGAGAGAGGGGCGAAGCAAGGGAGACAGGCGAGAGAGGGGCGAAGCAAGGGAGACAGGCGAGAGAGGGGCGAAGCAAGGGAGACAGGCGAGAGAGGGGCGAAGCAAGGGAGACAGGCGAGAGAGGGGCGAAGCAAGGGAGACAGGCGAGAGAGGGGCGAGCAGGCGAGAAGGAGAAAGAGGGCGAGATAGCGAGAAGGAGAGAGGGGCGAGATAGCGAGAAGGAGAGAGGGGCGAGATAGCGAGAAGGAGAGAGAGGGGCGAGATAGCGAGAAGGAGAGAGAGGGGCGAGATAGCGAGAAGGAAAGAGGGGCGAGATAGCGAGGAGAGAGGGGCGAGATAGCGAGAAGGAGAGAGAGAGGGGCGAGATAGCAAGAAGGAGAGAGCGGGGAGAGCAAGCGAGGAGGAGAGAGAGAAAGGTGAGATAGCGAGAAGGGCGAGCAAGCGAGAACGAGCGAAAGAGAGAGAGATACTTACTGCATATTCATCACTATGTTGTGAACTTTAATGCTTGGCAGGGTGCAGTAGGTGCTGTGAAGTATGAAAGAATTCTTATATAAATGAAATGCATTGTGCAATGGACCAAAAGAAAGTCACGTTTCAACAATGCAAGTATGTAACAAGAAATACAAAATGCATTACTAAACCTGGACAGGATGGTGAGAGTGCTCAGGTCACTTCTTCCGATAAGAAGCATTGATAATCCACCATAACTTTTGGCAGCAAAACAAGCAATTCCTCTACTCACTGTAGATGATTTGCTCGTGTAGAAGCCATAGCTTCATGCGTAGCAAAAATCTGGCCACATAACACAAGGCCAGTGAGCTCAGAAAAGCAACAGCCTTGCGGTTTACAGAACCCCCACACAGGTTTAACAGTTATGTAGATTTAAAAGATTTAGAAGCTGAACTCCAGGATCCTGCCCACTCTTGACTCTTTTCGCCTATGCTCTAAAAATGCTATAAAATGATTGTTTTTCTCTTGTGGGACATCACTGTCTTCTACATTACAGTTCACCAGTCCCGGGGGCCAGAAGGAGCATTTAGGCCAGCATAAAGACAAAAAAGGACTATGTTTCTCATAATTCCATGGGAACGCAGAGACGTGCACGCAGGTGGTACCAAGAGTATTGTGCAAACTAGGAAGCCTTATGGGGCGTACACACGGTCGGACTTTTCAGCTACAAAAGTCCGACAGCCTGTCCGACAGACTTTCGACGGACTTTTGGCGGACTTTCGACGGACTTGCGGCGGACTTTCTAACGAACAGACTTGCCTACACACGATCACACAAAAGTCCGTCGAATTCGTACGTGATGACGTACACCGGACTAAAAATAAGGAAGTTCATAGCCAGTAGCCAATAGCTGCCCTAGCGTGGGTTTTTGTCTGTCGGACTAGCATACAGACAAGCGGATTTTTCGACCGGACTCGAGTTTGACGGAAAGATTTGAAGCATGTTTCAAATCTAAAATCCGTCGGATTTGAGGCTGAAAAAGTCCGTTGAAAGTCCGGAGAAGCCCACACACGATCGGATTTCCAGCCAGCTTTAGTCCGTCAGCGTCCGTTGGACTTTTGTAGCTGAAAAGTCCGACCGTGTGTACGCGGCATTACAGAAGAAGTCTGACCAAATATCTCATTAGTTGCTCCTGTCCCCAGGCAATAATGTGCATGCAGTCCGACCATGCATCTAACAAGAGGACAAATGTTTAAATGTTTAATAAGCCCTGGTTCACAGTGGTGCGACTTTGAAGTTGCGCTAATTTAGCGCAATTTCAAGGCCGACGATCAGTGCAATTTGCACTGCCGATTTTGCGGCTTGCAACTTAATTTAACCACTTCAGCTCCAGAAGGTTTACCCCCTTCATGACCAGGCCATGTTTTGTGATACGGCACTGCGTTACTGTAACTTAAAATTGCGGGGTCGTGCAATGCTGCACCCAAACAAAATTTATGTCCTTTTTTTCCCCCACAAATAGAGCTTTCTTTTGGTGGTATTTGATGACCTCTGCGATTTTAATTTTTTGTGCTATAAACATTTTGAAAAAAAAAACAAACAATATTTTTTTACTTTCGTATATAAAATAAATATCAATAAATAATAAACAAAAATAATAAATAAAAACTAATAAAAAAAAAATGTAATCAAATTTCTTCATCAATGTAGGCCAATACGTATTCTGGTACATATTTTTTGTAAAAAAAATGACAAGTGTATATAAATTGATTTGTACAAAAGTAATAGCATCTACAAATTATGGGATATTTTTTCTTTTTACTAGTAACGGCGGCGATCAGCGACTTGTAGCGGGACTGCGATATTGTGGCAGACAGTCGGGACACTGACACTTTTTGGGGACCAGTGACACTAATACAGTGATCAGTGCTAAAAATACGCACTGTGACTTTACTAATGACAGGGAAGGGGTTAACATCAGGGGCGACCAAAGGGTTAAATGTGCGCCTGACCAGTGCTTTACTACTGTGGGGGAGGTGCTTGTACTAGGAGAAGGCATGGATTGGTGCCTCTGCATAGCAGAGATACAGGATCCATGTCTTCTGTAGTGACAGAACGGCGATCTGCCTTGTTTACCGAAGCACTGGCGGGTACCAGCGGACATAGAGTCTGCCTTACCCGCCAATCAGCTCCCACTATGTTTAATCACAACGGGAGCAGGCTGCCGGCAGCACACAAGTGCCCCAAATCTAGAAATGCAGGATCATATACTAGGTACGTGATTTTGTGCAGGAGAGCCGCCGTATATCTACAGTATACGGTCAGCAAGCGGTTAACAGAAGTCTATGTAAGTCGCAATGAAATTGGGAAAAAAGTAGTGCAGGAACCTTCTTCCTAATTGCCGGGTCATGAGTCGCATCGATATAAACTGTTCCATCGCCGGCAATGGGGTTCAACTTGTCATACGATTTGGAACTGTCAAATTGCACGACAAATCACACCGGTTTGAACAAGGGCTAACATCCACTTGTCTTAGAAACCTGGCAATTCTCCGAGTCAAGTGCCATCACTAGGTATGCAGAGGGAGGGGGCATGTTAGTTTCCTTGTTCCTCCGCCTCTTTTTTTTTTTATGGTCGCTAAGAGGCAGGACTGAACACTGTCAATGGCTTCTAGGATGAAGGCAGCTGGGCTGTCTGCACCATGAAAACCAAGATTTACTAAAACTGGTGCAGCTGTGCATGATAATCAATCAGCTTCTAACTTCAGCTTGTTCAATTAATCTTTGTCAATAAAACCTGGAAGCTGTTTTTTTATGCAGAGTTGCACCAGATTTTGCACTCTTCAGGTTTTAGTAAATAAACCCCCTGGCTACCTGCATCCTAGCGATCAAAGAAAAATAGAGGGGGGGGGGGGGGGGGGGTAAGGAAACTGGATGGGAGCCATCTAGCCAATATGCCCCCCCCCCTTCAGGCATGCTTAATGGACAAGGTGTGGTGGCAACTGAGCTCAATGTTAGCAACACACACAAATCGGGCCTCTGTCTGGGGAGGAACAGAGAACCTGGAAAGCAAGAAAAAAAAGGATTTGCTTCACATTCCTAAACTGTTTTATTGGAAAGACTAAAACATGAATGTATCGATCTTGAATGCCAAGTACGGTGACCAGATCTTAAGGGATTTTTTAATGTAAGCCCAACCGTAGCATAAGCAGTGAAGCTTTAGAGCAAGAAAATGAGAACTTACTACATGTAGTCAAACTCCTTCCCTATTTTGGTCGGAACCATGTAGTCAATCTAGAAATAAGAGTGAGAAATAATAAGTAAAGAACAAATTTTCCAAAACAGATTCTTCACCAAGTACCATGTTACACAAGTTGCGTGGCTTACTTGTTTTGTCTCCTGCAGTCCGATCTTCGTGACATTGCTTAATTTTGACTTCCCAATAACGGTTTTGTAATATTGAACCTGACCAGTAATATCGTCAACTTCTACTGAATAATAATTGTTGTTGGTTATATTCAGTGTATTCTAAAAAAAAAAAAAAAAAAAGCAAAAAAAAGGGAAAATTTGTAATAGGGTAGATCAGTGGTTGTCAATCACTGGGGTGTGGCCCATTGCTCACCAGCGGCCTCCTTCCTCTCAAGCTTCCCAGCTCACAGTGTCCCCAACCTCCCATAACTGCCTGCAGTGCCCTGCAAGCCTTCACAGTGTCCACAGACCTCCTGAGAGCCTCAGCCCCCACCAGCCTGCTATAGAACTTCTATCCTCCCACTGCGCCCCAAGCTCTAAAAGTGTCCCACAGTGCCTCGGAGCCTGCTGCAGAGCCTCCAGTGCCTCTGAGCCTGCTGCAGAGCCTCCAGTGCCTCTGAGCCTGCTGCAGAGCCTCCAGTGCCTCTGAGCCTGCTGCAGAGCCTCCAGTGCCTCTGAGCCTGCTGCAGAGCCTCCAGTGCCTCTGAGCCTGCTGCAGAGCCTCCAGTGCCTCTGAGCCTGCTGCAGAGCCTCCAGTGCCTGCTGCAGTGCCTCCAATTCCCCCTAGCCCAGTGGTTCTCAACTCCTGTCCTCAGGACCCACTAACAGGCCAGGTTTGCAAGATAACTGAAATACATCACATTTGATATCATTTGTTGCTCAGTGATTGCAGTATTCTAGTCTGAATCTCCCCAAGGTAATACTTAAATGATGGCCTGTTGGTGGGTCCTGAGGCCAGGAGTTGAGAACCACGCCCTAGCCTGTTGTACAGTGTCCCACAGTGCCTCTGAGGCTGCTGCAGAGCCTCTAGTGCCTCCGAGCCTGCTGCAGAGTCTCTAGTGCCTCCGAGCCTGCTGCAGAGTCTCTAGTGCCTCCGAGCCTGCTGCAGAGGCTCCAGTGCCTCCGAGCCTGTTGCAAAGTGTCCCATAGTGCCTCTGAGCCTGTTGCAAAGTGTCCCATAGTGCCTCCGAGCCTGCTGCAGAGGCTCCAGTGCCTCCGAGTCTGCTGCAGAGGCTCCAGTGCCTCCGAGTCTGCTGCAGAGGCTCCAGTGCCTCCGAGTCTGCTGCAGAGGCTCCAGTGCCTCCGAGTCTGCTGCAGAGGCTCCAGTGCCTCCGAGTCTGCTGCAGAGGCTCCAGTGCCTCCGAGTCTGCTGCAGAGGCTCCAGTGCCTCCGAGTCTGCTGCAGAGGCTCCAGTGCCTCCGAGTCTGCTGCAGAGGCTCCAGTGCCTCCGAGCCTGCTGCAGAAGCTCCTTCATCCAATTGTGCCCAAACTTCCAAGAGTGTCCCACAGTGCCTCTTAGCCCCTGCAGTGCCCCTGCAAAGCCCCTGCAAAGCCTTCAGCTTTCTGGAGAAACTCCAGCCCCGTTTACAAACCTCACCCCCTACAGGGCTGTCAAGTCTGCCGCAGAGTCCCATAACCCCCTCCAGAACCACCCCAACACTGTCACCCATCCAGAGACTTCCAGAATTAGAATACATATTTTGTATATATAACTTCTATTGTGCGACGGCCTCCAGACACCCTGTTGGGTATTTCCGCCAATAAGCTGCTTCCCAAGTCCTGGAACACGAGACCAACGGATCTATCTATAGTAACCCCATGAACCAGACAACACCAGTTTGAAATACACCAGAAATAGAACTGGTTTATTTTAGAAACATACTGAATTTATACAGAAAACCATCAGATAAGAGCTACTCCCATTCTCACAGACAATGGTCACCAGACAGTAGGACTAATCCTATTGTCATAACAATGACCACCTTAGACAATCCAGCTCCCCCATAGGAATACCTTATGCATAAGAAGCCAAAAGCAATTAGTGACCAGCTCTGTCTGGATAACTTAAGAACACACTAAAACACAGAGTTCTCCAGGGAATGGGTCTCCTGCAGCCCAAAGTCCGTGACATATTGCATGGAAGAATTTACCAGGCCCTGGTCTTAAGAAGGCTGAGAACCCCTGCCATAGATGAAGGTGCATAGGAAAAGGTTTACTTCAGGGGCGTGGCCTGACGAGCTATGGAGTAGGACGTCTGCATAGAGAGCTCCTCTGCCCAAAATCCTACAACAGCCATCCTGCCTGTATCCTGTCAATCCTACCCCAAAACACACCCCAGCAGAGATACCCTGGTGCCTGCAAAGCCTCTGGAGCGGTTGGATTGCCAGGAACGCTCCCCGAGGCCGCGAAAACCGGAGCGCTCCGTTTTCGGACCGGAAATCTAGGAAAGTCCCCGACTTCGGCCTAGTGCCTGGAGCGGCGGCCATTTTGCTCCACCCGGCGGCGGCTCCGATCCGTTCCACGGGCGTGCTGGGACCCCCCGAGGCTGACCCCTGTATACACCGGCCCCCGGACTGCCTGTGGCCCCTGAAGCTGTGCCTCTGTGCCCTGTAGCAGCCTGTGGAGCGGCCCGTGGCTCTGGCCTGGCCCTGAGAGTGGCGGCCATATTGCTACACCCAGAAACGGCTCCACTAGTTCCCCTGGCCTGCCTGGCTCCACTAGAGAGGACTGATCCGCAAGAACCTGGACCCCAGGACATCCTCAAAGAGTGCAGCACCCCGGGGGGGGGGACCAGGTATGTGGTAAAGTGTGAACCTGCACACAAAACCCCCCAGAAGGAAGAGATCCTGTGGAGCGCTTCACAGGAATATTCCACCCCACGGGCTCCCCCTCCTATCCCGGGACAGAAGCAGACTATGTCCCCACCGAAACGGAACACTGGGACGGCAGACAAGCTCGCTCAATATCGCCGCCAGGACAAAGACATGCAACAAGATAATGGAGCCGGCGCAAGCGCGGACCCCGCTCCTCAGGCGACAGATACCGCCAAAGTTCTGGATGCCATAGCCGCCCTACAGGGTACCTTGACTGCAAAGATAGACGAAGTGAAAATTGATATATCCCTGATAAGACAGGACTTCTCAAAACTGAAAGACAGAGTCACAGAGGCTGAAACCAGGATCAGCAACGCGGAAGATGCCTTACACCCCATGAGACATACTACAGAGGAGATGCAGAGACAGATACAACAACTCCATGCCCATCAAGATGACATGGAAAACCGCCTCAGGCGTTGCAACCTCCGATTCATAGGACTGCCAGAGAAAGAGGAAGGCGCAGACCCAGCAACATACCTAGAAACGCTCCTGATCAAAACATACGGCCGAGAAGCCTTTTCAGCAATGTTTGCGGTGGAGAGAGCGCACCGCATTCCCGCGCGGCCACCACCACCCGGAGCGCCATCCCGCACATTCATCGCCAAATTTCTAAACTTTCGGGACAGAGACAAAATCCTCAAACTCACCCGGGAAAGAGGAAATATACAGATCGGGAATAATCAGATTGCAGTATTCCCGGATTTTTCCAGTGAAGTGCAAAGGAGAAGAGCACAATATCAGGAGGTGAAACGCAGATTGAGGATCCTCCATCTTAAATATGCCATGTTGTTTCCTGCTAGGCTGCGGGTGGAGGAGGACGGAAGAGTACAGTTCTTCGACGACCCGGCGGCAGCGACAGCATGGCTGGATCGCAGAAACGGACCCGCTTAATCTGTCTAAGAACACGAAACAACAGTGAGTACTTTCTGACTTTGAACAAAACTCGTTAATACTAGGGTCGCGGGATCCCCCCCCCCCCTTTTTTTTTTGGGGGGGGGAGCCGGAGTTCAGCTGAGGGATATGAAGAATGGGGGCATACACAGCTTGTGTGCGGGTGGGGCGGATGGGAACAAGAACGCTAGCTCATGTATAACGTAGCTATGGAACTTGGGGGATTATAAAATAGGATTGCGCAGGTTACCGGTTGCGCCTTTACAGTTTGAAAAGATTGGGGACAGTTTAAAGTGATCTGCTTTGCAAGACCTCTAAAGAACAGGAACGAACGCTACTATAGTATCCTGGAACAAGGGACTTAAATTAACCCGCTGCAAAGAGGGTGAAAAGGGCAAGAGGAACTCAATAACTGCAATGTGTGGTAGTCCTGATTATCAATGCTCCACGTTCGACAGGGGAATAGTCGCCCCTCTAGCAAAGTTGGATCAGCACAAAAGAAAAACTCATCTATTGCTTTTAAGAAATGTGCCTCCAGTGGAAGGTAACCGCTGGATGATTTGTTATATGCTGACAGTTTGGGTTTATATGCTCACATCAGGTTGGGGAGATGTGCAGCTGGGAGGGATGGGAACAGTTAAAGGGATATGTTACATGTTTTACTTTGGGAATATAAGAATTGTTATGACCTTAAAGTGGCTGAATAGGCAATACACAGTCAACAACAAATATGCATTAGCACACTGGTACTATGGAAAAGGCAGACTGAGGGGGTATTATCAGTATGAGATCCTACAAGATGGCAAATACACTAATCACATCCAGAAACTAACATGGCCAGTGTAAAGTTTTTAACATGGAACGTCCGCGGAATGCGGAATAAGGTTAAGCGAACCGCAGCATTAACATTTCTAAAATCACAAAAAGCAGATATTATAGCGTTAACAGAAACGCATATCACAGGTCAGATGCAGGTAGCCTTAAAAAAACCATGGATAGGATGGCTATACCACAGTACGCATACCAATCAATCAAGGGGGGTATCGATATTAGTAGCCAAAAGAGTGCCCTTTGAACTAATCGCACTAGAATCAGATAAAGTGGGAAGATACATCTTCCTACACGCCACCATAGGAGGCAACTCCCTATTGATTCTGGCATGTTATACCCCCCCCCCTTTTTCGATTGAGGTAGTATTGAAGGGATTGGCATTCATGGCACAAAACCCATCAGTTCCAGCTATTTGGTTGGGTGATTTTAACCAAACCATGAATCCAAATTTGGACAGACCAGACCTGGGAGGTGCGTCCAGGAATGTGCCGCACCAAACCAGACTCTGCAGACTTTTTACAGAATTTGCGTTAACAGACGTATGGAGATGGCAAAACCCGACCAAAAAAGCATACACATGTCACTCGGTAAGCTGCGACACGATGTCCAGGATTGATTTTATAATGGCCTCAAATGCACTGCTACCCAAAATTACAGGGTCGGGTATGGCTCCACGAGCTCTATCAGACCACTCACCTTGTTGGATAACAGCATCTCTATTAAAAGCGGTGCCCGCCTCTGGGTGGAGGCTGAATCCATTCTGGTTATCGGTCCTGCCAGATCTCGAGAGCGTGGGGCAAGAACTACAGTATATGCTAAACAACTTAATAACCACAGATTCAGATACTGCAGCATGGGACAACTTCAAAAACCAAGCCAGTAGACTATTATCACTAAGAATAAACAGATTTAAAATTTCATCTAAACTGCTATTACAGATGACCACTGACAAACTACAGGAACTGGAACAGGTATACGCACAAGAACCCAATACAGATAATCTCCATAAAGTACAAATGCAATCCAGAGTAGTAACCCAAATGCACATAGAGAAAGCTAAGCAACAGGTTTTTTTCAAAAAACAAAAAATTTTTGAACACGGGGAGCGAGCAGGTAAATTACTGGCATATTTAGCACATTTAAATGAAAAACCCCCAGTAGTGGTGACCCTAGCCACCCCACAGGGAGAAGAGGTGACAGACCCACACCAGGTAGCAGACATATTCCTAAACTTCTACAGGAATTTATATAAAACTCAGACAATATACTCCGCACAAGAAATTAAAAACCACCTACACAGAATTCAGTTCCCTAGACTCACATTAGAACAGGCCAAGCAACTAGACGCCCCCATCAGCCAAGACGATATATCTGAAGCACTGTCCCAACTAGCTAAATCTAAGGCCCCCGGACTAGATGGCCTGCCACTAGAATTCTACACTGCATTCCCTGAAATACTAGTCCCGAAATTGCAAAAACTATACCAACAAATATTTGAACATAAATCACTCCCTCCATCAATGCAGGAAGCACAGATAATAGTTCTACCTAAACCAGGAAAAGACCTCAGATACCCCGAATCCTACCGCCCAATCTCACTACTTCAAGTGGATATTAAGATACTGGCCAAAATTCTAGCATCCCGCCTAAACAAAGTTATTCTTTCCTTAATACACCCAGACCAAACCGGCTTTATGCCTGGGAAAAATACGGCCATGAATATAAGAAGACTTTTTCTAAATATTCAAGCACAACACGACAATCGAGGTACCAGAGTAGTGGTGGCCCTAGACACAGCAAAGGCCTTTGACTCAGTGGAATGGCCTTTTCTATGGGAATGTCTACAGGAATATGGATTCGGTCCCAATTTTGTACAGTGGGTACAAATACTCTACCAGTCACCAAAAGCACGAGTTTTCGTCAATGGTTGTATGTCAGAACAATTTCCCCTTGAGAGGGGCACACGCCAGGGGTGTCCCCTCTCTCCACTGCTATATGCCCTGGCTGCGGAACCATTGGCCATAGCTATAAGAGCTGACTTGGACATAGTGGGTCTCAGAATAGGCGACTATATAGAGAAGATCGGACTTTACGCCGATGACACGATACTCTATTTAGCGGATCAGGGCCCATCACTTCAAGCAGCTCTAGACACAATAGACAAAATGGGGAAGTTCTCAGGCCTACGGATAAATTGGGAAAAATCACAGATACTCCCTATAGACCAATTTCCCCCAAACAATATACACCCAGAACTACCATTAGTCAGAGTAAACACTATCAAATATCTAGGGGTACTGGTTACAAGAGACTTACGCGAATATACAGCCAATAACATAGAGCCATTGTTTAACATGATAAAAACCAAAACGCAAGCATGGTCCAAACTACCTCTGGGAGTAATGGGGAGGATAAATATTATAAAAATGATCATTCTACCTAAGATCCTCTACATGGTATGGCATGCCCCACTATATATCCCCATAGGGATTTTCAAAAAAATGGAATCTATTTTGAACACCTTTGTCTGGGGACATCAAAGACATAAGGTAGCTTGGAATATCCTTAAAAACCCTACAGATATGGGGGGAACATCACTGCCAGATCTGCAGGAATACTACATAGCGGCACAACTGTCACATATGCACTACTACCATAACAATGAAAGTCAAAGATACAGTACACTAGTAGTGAGTAGCCAAGACAGTCCCTTATCTACCCCTCTTCAAATTATACTACGAGGGGGTCAGGTTCATAGGAAAGGTCCACAATTTAATGACGGGTTACTTAAACATCACCAACGAATATGGGGACTGGCCCAGAAAAAACTTAAAATAGGGAATATCCACACGCACACTCCTTTATGGGCTAACGACCAGCTTATGGAACTCAAAAAAATCCCAGACCCTATTATGTGGGCCAGATATGGAATTATATACCTGCACCAAGTAATGGCAAGCGCTAGGCCCAAAGCGTTTCAAACTCTTAAGGAAGAATACTCTATTCCGCAACAATTATTCTTTAAATACCTACAACTCCGACATGCCTTACGTTCTCAATTCAGAAACGAAAGTAGCATATTGGAATATCCCCAAATCCTGGATATAATTATGGGAGCCGATTCGCAAAAATTGATATCCAACCTTTACTACTCTATAAGATTACCCAGAATTAGAGAAGTGATGCAAAAAGCCAAAACAAAATGGGAAAGAGATATAGGAGCCATTGGTGAATCAGACTGGGAGGAAATTCTAGAAAATGTTAAAGTAACATCTCCAAAACTGTCTGACAGGCTAACACAGATATACATCATCCACCAAGCATACCTCACACCTAACATAATAAGGAAATTTCAACCTACACGGCCCGTAGTATGTCCTCACTGCCAGGCAGAGAGAGGTAGCTTCTTTCACTTAATCTGGAAATGCACTATTATTCAAACATACTGGAGTCAAGTGATTAAGTTCTTACACGACCAAATGGGTTCCCCTGTGGTGCTGGATCCAAAACTGTGCATACTCGGTCTTCTTCCAGACGTGGATATTGATAAATACCAAGCCACATTTATATCTGAAGTCCTGTTTTTGGCCAGGAAAGTGATTGCTAAGACTTGGATGCAGAATGTAACCCCCACCATAACAAGCTGGAAGAGGGATGGTAATAATTCCCTCCCATACAAGCAGTTGATCTACAAACACAGGGGAAACAGTCACAAATACTCAAGGATATGGGACGGATGGTTGGGAGACGGGGAGACATGTGTATAGTAATGCGTGAAAACAAGAATATCAACACCTAATAACCAAAACGCACAACTATAAAATAAACGTTACAACTCAGTCTGTTAGAACTTTACAGAGCTATTAACAATAGATATATCTTTGCTATGCAATGCCAGCCTTGTAAGGCGCTAATGTATGTAATCGTACCACATGTGACAATATTGTATGTATCTATGCATAGATCTCAAATGTGCTGTATAAATTTATGCCTAATTTCAATAAAGACTATTTTCCCAAAAAAAAAAAGAAAAGGTTTACTTCACCGACTTACCGTGATGTTGAGAAACACAGTATTAGTGGATTCTTCGTAAGCTACATAGACTGCCTTAACACCAACGTACTCGATGTCGATGGAACGTGGGAAAAGGAAAAAAACTGCCAGGCCAGAAATCAGCAAACATGCAGAGATGGAAGCAAAAACATATAGTTTTCTGTTATGAGACAAAATAAAAAAAAAATAAATCGCTGATTTAGCAAGTGACTTAAAAAAGAAAACACTCACATATTAACAAAGTTACAGGATTAAACATTATAAAGGAAAAAATAATCCACTCAACCATGTATGGACCTTGCTTTGTACACTGGTGGGCAGTCATGTTGGAACAGGAAGGGACCATCCCCAAACTCTTCCCACAAAGTTGGGAGCATTAAATTGTCCAAAATTAACTTACTAGAAACTTCCAGAAGAATGGGAGGAGATAAGGTGTTGCCTGGAGTAATATGAGGGCCTTGACCAACAGATGGGTTGGCAGGGGGCAGGTCACTCTATGTCAACTGGGGACAGTGTGGAGTTCGGGTGGAAGCTGCAGATGGAGTGTAATGCCCGGTACACACGATGAGATTATCAGAAGAATGATCGTCCGTTTTTTTTGCATGCTATTCTCAGATCGAATCTGATGAGTTTGCTAAAGACACGAAAATCCACGTACGACAGAATAAAAATTCAGCAGTGATGTCATGTGTTGTAATGCATTTGTATTTTGTTTTCGAACTACAGCTGTACTGATTAAAACGAAAATCGTACGATCTGGCATCGTACGAAAAAAAAAATTTGTGAATGTCCGATCAAACAATAAATCGGATGAACTGTTCTGATCTTCTCTCGAAAGGCTCTGTCCTAATGATCATATTATCGTACGATCGCTCCGAAATCTGTATGTTTCTTACGATTTTCTGATCATGTGTACTGGGCATTAGGCTGTCGGAGGATTTGATGGGTAGTTTAGTCTGGGGGAGGGGGATGGCCTTGTGCCTGGGCTTGGGTGCGGAAGGGACCCTCTTCAAGACAGGGCTGTCTTAATGAGTCTTAAAAGATTTCAGTTTGTTTTTCAATTGAGTTGTACAGTTTATAGGTCACATTAAAGATGGAAAAAGTTCTGAAAATATGAAATGATTTATTGTTGTCTCATTTTTTTGCATCAAAGAAACATGACATTTTATATCCACTGTACATACACACACTCACCGGCCACTTTATTAGGCACACCTGTTCCATTGCTTGGTAACGCAAACTCCTAATCAGCCAATCACATGGCAGCATGCATTTAGAAGTGGTGAAGACGACTTGCTGAAGTTCAAACGGAGCATCAGAATGGGGAAGAAAGGAGATTTAAAGTGGAGTTCCACCCAAAAATGGAACTTGCACTTTTTGGATGCCCCCCCCCCCTCCCTCCGGTGTCACATTTGGCACCTTTCAGAGGGGAGGAGGGAGCAGATACCTGTCTAATACAGGTATTTGCTCCCACTTCCTGGCCTAGATCACGCGGCGCTTGCGGTGACCCACGCCACCTCCGGCGCCTACACTCTCCTCCACCGCTGTATTCTGTGAGACACAGAACACAGCAGGGACCAGAGAGGCTGTGCAGCGTGACTCGCGCATGCACAGTAGGGAACCAGGAAGTGAAGCCACACGGCTTCACTTCCTTATTCCCTTACCGAGGATGGCGGCGGCAGCAGCCGAGAGCCGAAGGACATATCGGCTTTGGCTGCCGACATTGCGGGCTCCCTGGACAGGTGAGTGTCCATATATTAAAAGTCAGCAGCTGCAGTATTTGTAGCTGCTGGCTTTTAATATTTTTTTTTTTCAGCGGACCTCCGCTTTAAGCGATTTTGAACGTGGCATGGTTGTTGTGCCAGACGGGCTGGTCTGAGTATTTCAAAAACTGCTGATCTACTGGGATTTTCACACACAAATATCTCTCGGGTTTACAGAGAATGGTCCGAAAAAAAAAGAGAAAATATTCAGTGAGCGGCAGTTGTGTGGAAGAAAATGCCTTGCTGGATGTCAGAGGAGAATGGGCAGACGATAGAAAGGCAATAGTAACTCAAATAAGCACTTGTTACATCCAAGGTATGCAGAATACCATCTCTGAATGCACAACACATCGAACCTTGAAGCAGATGGGCTACAGCAGCAGAAGACCACACCGGGTGCCACTCCTGTCAGCTAAGAACAGGGAACTGAGGCTACAATTCGCACAGGATCACCAAAATTGGACAATAGAAGATTGGAAAAACGTTGCCTGGTCTGATGAGTCTAAATTTCAGCTGCGACATTCAGATGGTGGGGTCAGAATTTGGAGTAAACAACATGAAAGCGCATGGATCCATCCTGCCTTGTATCACCGGTTCAGGCTGGTGGTGGGGGTGTAATGGTGGGGGGGGATATTTTCTTGGCACACTTTGGGCCCCTTAGTACCAATTGAGCATCGTTTAAATGCCACGTCCCACCTGAGTATTATTGCTGCCCATGTCCATCCCTTTATGACTACAATGTCCCCATCTTCTGATGGCTCCTTCCAGCAGGATAATGCACCATGTCACAAAGCTCCAATCATCTCACCACTGGACAATGAGGTCTCTGTACTCCAATGGCCTCCACACTCACCACATCTCATCCCTTGAAATGTGGTGGAAGGGGAGATTGGCATCATGGATGTGCAGTCCATCTGACTGCACATCCAAATCTGAAGAAACTGAGTGATGCTATCATGTCACTATGGAGCAAAATCTCTCCAAAACCTTGTTGAATCCGATCCACAAAGAATTAAAGGATAAGTTCAGATATGGCAGGGGACCCCCCCCCCCCCTTTTCACACTGCAGAGAACCTGCGAGTTCTGTGAACTGAAAACTACAAGGTCCAGTAGCCTTTGCGGCTGTCGGATTATAGTTCTCAAAGAACTACCATGGCGCTGGTGAGCACTGTGGTAGTTCATTGATGCTTCCTGCTAGTGTGTAACTGCTTGGCCATACGATGTATACAGCCAAACAGATTACATAGGGAGCCTGCAAGAGCCCTGCTTTGCACCCATGATCTGCTGATTGTGGGGGTAATGTTATCCAGGCTCCCAATAAAAAAAAAAAAATAATAAATGGACACTTTTTCACCTAAACAGATGGGCATTTATTATTTTTTTCTAAAAGGTGAACTTATCCTTTAAGGCAGTTCTGAAGGCAAAAGGGGGTCCTAATAAAGTTAAAAAATACTGCGCTAACACAATAAAAAAAGCTGCGACTAAAGGTAGTAAACCGTGAATCTAATATAATTAAAAAAAAAGTCGCGCTAAAAAAATTATTTGAGAATAGCAACAATCTAGTGCCTAAAGTGATAAAAAGTAGATTTGAATAAAAAATATAATTGAAACAATACCCAATGTATATAAACTCCACGATGAGATGGAATAAATGGTATACAAAAAGGATTATTTTCTATGTGAAAAATAAATAGTGAAATAAATTGACATGGTTGAATGTGAACGACAAAAATGAATTTCCAGAACACTATTACCACGTGCAACAATGTAAAGAAATATTGTGAAGACACTGAACATATACCCTGTGAAAAGCAAAAAGATGAAACAATAAAAAGTTATAACCAAACTAAAAAAAGTCCATAAAAAATCCAAGTCCAGAAGAGCAGTAATTATTAAAGTTCTTGCATATTGTGGAAAACAGGCAAGTAGATATCCCCCAGTGCTAGATGAAGTGCAGAGACAGACTTGCTGAAGTGACACAGGTGCATGGGCAGACCTCCACCGTTTAAAACAACTGCCTCTTACCAAATAGAGTTGGTCTCTAGATTATAGGAGACCAATGGAACGGATGGCTGCAACCCCAGCCAGGGATCTAGAACAGCAGACACTTGTTGTCATCCGGGACCCGGAACTCGCTCCGTCACACACAGCAAATAGAGTAAGATGGCTCCCCATAGAAGAAATAAAAGCTCCACATAGCATAAAAACCACGACTTTATTTAATAAAGAGTAAGATTGCACTTACACAATGGTTGTAAAAAACAAGCATCAAAACGCCGGCCGGCTGATAGACTCCCCGTGTCTTCCGGGTGTACAGAACGCGGTGTCGTCGGGACGTAGCTCCTCCTCCCTACGTCGTTTCGTCACAACAGGACGTGGTCCCGTTCACATTCAACCATGTCAATTTATTTCACTATTTATTTTTCACATAGAAAATAATCCTTTTTGTATACCATTTATTCCATCTCATCGTGGAGTTTATATACATTGGGTATTGTTTCAATTATATTTTTTATTCAAATCTACTTTTTATCACTTTAGGCACTAGATAGGTCCTAATAAAGTGGCTGATGAGTGTGTACACACAGATAAAAATATTATATATATATATATATATATATATATACACACACACATACATACACATACATACACAAATAAACACACACACACAGTATTTATCGGCATATAACACACACTTTTTTTCCCCTGAAAATCAGGGGAAAATCGTGGGTGCGTGTTATAGGCCGATCCCCGCCGATTTTGTGTCATCGGAGCGATCGCGGCAATTGCTGCGGTCGCCGCCGACATACACAGCCGTGGGTAGATTCAAATATGGCGCCGAGACTGCAGGGATTCGTCGGAGCCGAGATACACATACCCGAGTGTATGTGTATCTCGGCTCCAACGAATCCCTGCAGTCTCGGCGCCATATTTGAATCTAATCTATCACAAAGCTGCACTGACATGGCTGGACTGGGGCAAAGCTGCACTGACAAGACTGCACTGACACTGAAAAGGCTGCAGATGGACAGATAACGCTGCATTGATGGGCATTTTAATGTACGTTTTTTTTCCTTAAACTTCCCTCCTAAAAGTTTTTTTTCCTTAAAATTCCCTCCTAAACTTGGGGTGGGTGTTATACGCCGATAAATACGGTATATATATATATATATATATATATCTCAAAAAAATTAAAAGGAACACTTTTTAAATCAGAGTATAGCATGAAGTCAATTAAACTCCTGGGATATTGATCGGGTCAGTTGAGTAGCAGAGGGGGCTGTTAATCAGTTTTGGGGCTGCTTTGGTGTTAAGGAAATTAACAACAGGTGCACTAGATGGGCAACAATGAGACGACCTCCAAAAACAAGAATGGTTTTACAGGCAGAGGCCACTGAAATTTTTTTCCCCCTACTCATATTTGCTGACTGTTTTTCACTAGTTTCGCATATGGCTAGGGTCAGTGTCACTACTGGTAGCATGAGGTGATACCTGCACCCTATAGAGGTTGCTCAGGAAGTCCAACTCCTCTAGGATGGCGCATCAATACATGCCATTGACAGAAGGTTTGCTGTGTCTCCCAACACAGTCTCAGGAGTATGGAGAAGATTCCAGGAGACAGCCAGTTACTCTACGAGAGCAGGAAAGGGATGTAGAAGGTCCTTAACCCATCAGCAGGACCCGTATCGGCTCCTTGGAACAGGATGAGCACTGCCAGAGCCCTACAAATTGACCTCCAGCAAGCCAGTGGTGTGAATGTCTCTAAACAAACAATCAGAAACAGTCTTCACAAGGGTGGCCTGAGGGTCCGACATCCTCTAGTGGGCCCTGTGCTCACTGCCCAGCACTGTGGAGCTCAATTGGCATTTGCCATTGAACACCAGAATTGGTAGGTCCGCCACTGGCACCCTGTGCTTTTCACAGTTTAACCACTTAAACACTAAACCTTTTTCTGACATTTGTTGGTTTCAAGTTAAAATCATTTTTTTTTTGCTAGAAAAACCCCCAAACATTATATATATTTTTTAGTAGAGACCCTAGAGAATGAAATGGGGGTTGTTGCAATATTTTATGTCACACTGTATTTGCGCAGCGGTCTTTCAAATGCAATTTTTTTTTTAATTACTAAAATGAATTAAAAAAAAAAAAGAAAAACTAACCAGTAAAGTCATCCCATTTTTTTTTGTATAATGTGAAAGATTTTACGTTTTATATATATATGATTAAGGTATTAAGGTGAGACAGGAAAAGAGTTAATTAAGGGCTGATAAGGGTAAACTAAAAGGGTTAGTTTAAAGGGTTTAAAAGAGATTACAAGAAAATTAAAAAAAATTATGTTTCTTACTATGCCAGCTTGCTGACATCATAAGCTCCTCCCTTTGATGATGATACTTCTGACAGGGAGTCCCAGCCGGTTCCCACATCCAAGATGGCGGTGCTGGGGATCCAAAGCCCGGCGAAGGATTGGGTCCAGTGCAGACAGTGCTGGGCTGGTAATGGTCGGTTTTGTTAAAAGCCAGCAGCTGCAGGATTTGTAGCTGCTGACGTTTACATTTTTAAAACAGGAACAAAGTTCCTCCTTTAAATGTGTATTAAAGTTTATTGTGCCCAGGGTTGGGCTTTACATTGCTGACATGTTTAAACAGCCCAAAATAGTTCCCTGCAGAAGTTATCTTTTAACCCACTTGTGGGTACCCGCAAAGCTGCATTTCCTGTAGAAGAGGTTCCTATGATAACTATTGTGTTCAGAGAAACTAGAAAGCAGAAACACAAAGCGATCAGACAGACCAGAGATATTGCTGGAAACCACTGACCATTTCTACCATCAGGTGGAAAAATGAAACTACCTAGAAATATTAAAGTGTAGTTCTGGACCTTTAAAAAAAACAAAAAATGCACTACATCTCTACAATATTCATTTATTTGTATCAATTTTTTCCAGTGCTTTACATTCTGTACATGAACATCAGCCTCTGTCCTCACATACTAGGGCCAATTTAGACAGAAGCCAATTACCTACTAGCATGCTGGCGGAAAACAGGAATGCACAGAGGAAATTTAAAAAAAAATCAAAAAAGGGAGGAAATCGGGATGTCCAGAGGAAATACACACAAGGAAACCAGGGTAACTCCACACAAGCACAGGGAGGAAACCAGGGTACCCGGAGGAATTCAGTGCAAGCACAGGGAGGAAACCAGAGTACCCCGAGGAATTCTGTGCAAGCACAGGGAGGAAACCAGAGTACCCGGAGGAATTCCGTGCAAGCACAGGGAGGAAACCAGGGTACTCGGAGGAATTCCATGCAAGCACAGGGAGGAAACCAGAGTACCCGGAGGAATTCTGTGCAAGCACAGGGAGGAAACCAGAGTACCCGGAGGAATTCCGTGCAAGCACAGGGAGGAAACCAGGGTACCCGGAGGAATTCCGTGCAAGCACAGGGAGGAAACCAGGGTACCCGGAGGAATTCCGTGCAAGCACAGGGAGGAAACCAGGGTACCCGGAGGAATTCCGTGCAAGCACAGGGAGGAAACCAGGGTACCCGGAATTCCGTGCAAGCACAGGGAGGAAACCAGGGTACCCGGAGGAATTCCGTGCAAGCACAGGGAGGAAACCAGGGTACCCGGAGGAATTCCGTGCAAGCACAGGGAGGAAACCAGGGTACCCGGAGGAATTCCGTGCAAGCACAGGGAGGAAACCAGGGTACCCGGAGGAATTCCGTGCAAGCACAGGGAGGAAACCAGGGTACCCGGAGGAATTCCGTGCAAGCACAGGGAGGAAACCAGGGTACCCGGAGGAATTCCGTGCAAGCACAGGGAGGAAACCAGGGTACCCGGAGGAATTCCGTGCAAGCACAGGGAGGAAACCAGGGTACCCGGAGGAATTCCGTGCAAGCACAGGGAGGAAACCAGGGTACCCGGAGGAATTCCGTGCAAGCACAGGGAGGAAACCAGGGTACCCGGAGGAATTCTGTGCAAGCACAGGGAGGAAACCAGGGTACCCGGAGGAATTCCGTGCAAGCACAGGGAGGAAACCAGGGTACCCGGAGGAATTCCGTGCAAGCACAGGGAGGAAACCAGGGTACCCAGAGGAATTCCGTGTAAGCACAGGGAGGAAACCAGGGTACCCGGAGGGATTGTACACAAGCACAAGGAGAAATCCATGGTACCCGGACAAATTCTACGCAAGCACAGGGAGAAATGCAGGGTACTTGGAGGAAACCCACACAAGCACAAGGAGAAAACTAGTGATGAAATCCATGAAAGGAACCCAGATAACCCTAGGGAAACCTACGCAAACACAGTGAGAAAACCAGGGTACCCAGAGAGGAAGCCAGGATAACTGGAGGAAATCCACCAAAGCACAGGGAGGAAGCCAGGGTAGGAAATCATAGTACACAGAGGAAACACACGGAAGCACAGGAAGAAAATCATGGCACCCGGGGGAAACCCATGCAAGCACAGGAAGAAAATCATAGTACCCGGGGGAGGGGGGTGGGGGGGTGGGGGTGGAACCCACACAAGCACGGGGAGAAAACTAGGTTACCCAGGGGAAATCCACGGATGCACAGGGAGGAAACCAGGGATGAAAGCCATGCAAGGAACCCAGAAGAAACCCATCGATGCACAGGGAGGTAACCAAAGAAAACACAATGAGAAAACCAGGGATGAAATGAATGCTTGGAAACTGGATAACCCTGAGGAAATTCATGAATGCACAGGGAGGAAACCAATGCAAGCACAAAGAGGAGAACAAGGAGGAAATCCACACAAGAAAATTGGAGTACCCGGAAGAAATGCACATGGAGGATGCCACGGTACAGGAGGAAACCCTCACAAGCACAAGGAGGAAACCAGAATACTAGGGAAAAAGCCATGGTAGAACAAGGAGAATGAGCAAACCCCATGCAGACTGTGTCCTGGTTGGGATTTAAACAGATGTTTGGAAAGTTCTGCCTCTGACTCAGCAGGGGTCATGCAGACCTCTGCAGAGAAACCACTGCTTCCAAAAAAAGAAGAGCAGCATGCTAACAAATGATAGGCTTTTCTGCTCAGGCTGTTTTTTGTTTTAAATAAAAACAAAACTATAAGACTTTGCACACCTATTGTTTTAGCGCACCTCGAACGTACTTAGCTGCAAAGCTTGGGCTTCAAGGCTTCATACAAACTGGCCTTTGATTAGCACTCTTGCCTTTTACCTCTGGGGTTCTGGGTTCAATTTCAACAAGAAACTCCATTTTTAGGTAATCTGTTTGGTCAGTGTTTGGCTGGGTTTCCAGTTTTCATCTAAAACACATTGTGGTGGGCTAATCAGCATCCAACCAAACTGGTCCCATTGCTACATCTGTAGGACTGTGGTGGGGCTCAGAGATTAGCAAAAATAGAGAAGAACAATTAAATTCACCAATTTTCTGATTCTCTCTGATCTGCAGAGGACTGTTCAATCCAGGGAAATTGGGGATCAAGTATTGGATGGTTTTCAAAAACTCATCCCTTTATTACATTTTACACTTCTTTGAATTTCGACTGATGTGAAAGGTGGTTGTACTCGGTTGAAGGACACAAAAATAGACTAAAACTACATGTTAAGATAATGATCAGCATCCTTCACCAACAATGATGTCACCGTGGGCCTTTTCAAACTCCAAACTGATATTTTAGATTTGTCCCAACTGGTTTTACTTACGTTCTTCTCGGACGCAGCCTCTGGTCGCTGTACGGTATCAAAGCCACCAGCTGATTTTCACGACCTAGGGGTAAAAGAAATGGTTAGAAAATGTTATAAAAGAAAACATTAATAAAAAGGTAAGCCCAAGCTCAAGTTTAATTAAAATAAATCAGCACAAGGGAGGTTACTTACTATAAGTGTGATGTGTCCCTTGTGCGGACTCCTGCTTTAGTAGAAAACGTCCTCCTCTGATTACCCCCCACCCCAATAATCTTCCTGTCAGCTACCTGTCAAATGAATGAAGAGTGTCCAGCTATGGCTACCCTATCCGCCTCCATTTATTGAACCTGTACTATCTTCTATAAATGAAAACTTGAGGTGGTCAGCAACCACATAGTATTCAGTCATCCATTCTACAGGGAGGGGCCAGGAAATATCAACCAGCCAACCATTAGTGCTTGAAGGATTCCCAAGACAAATAGCCTGAAACACACCCTGCTTTGTTACATTACAGCAGCACAGATTGCAACATTTATACTAATGCAACAAATAAACAATGACTGACCATTCATGTTCCTGTGGAATAAGACATGTGCCAGAAGCCAAAATGTCCCACTGGTTACCAACGTTCAGAAGCCTTTTCCCCACTGGCCACCAACATTCAGGAGCCTTCTCCCCACTGGCCACCAACATTCAGGAGCCTTCTCCCCACTGGCCACCAACATTCAGGAGCCTTCTCCCCACTGGCCACCAACATTCAGGAGCCTTCTCCCCACTGGCCACCAACATTCAGGAGCCTTCTCCCCACTGGCCACCAACATTCAGGAGCCTTCTCCCCACTGGCCACCAACATTCAGAAGCCTTCTTCCCACTGGCCACCCAAGTTCAGAAGCCTTCTCCCCACTGACCACCAACATTCAGAAGCCTTCTCCCCACTGACCACCAACATTCAGAAGCCTTCTCCCCACTGACCACCAACGTTCAGAAGCCTTCTCCCCACTGGCCACCAACATTCAGGAGCCTTCTCCCCACTGGCCACCAACATTCAGGAGCCTTCTCCCCACTGGCCACCAACATTCAGGAGCCTTCTCCCCACTGGCCACCAACATTCAGGAGCCTTCTCCCCACTGGCCACCAACATTCAGGAGCCTTCTCCCCACTGGCCACCAACATTCAGGAGCCTTCTCCCCACTGGCCACCAACATTCAGGAGCCTTCTCCCCACTGGCCACCAACATTCAGGAGCCTTCTCCCCACTGGCCACCAACATTCAGGAGCCTTCTCCCCACTGGCCACCAACATTCAGAAGCCTTCTTCCCACTGGCCACCCAAGTTCAGAAGCCTTCTCCCCACTGACCACCAACATTCAGAAGCCTTCTCCCCACTGACCACCAACATTCAGAAGCCTTCTCCCCACTGACCACCAACGTTCAGAAGCCTTCTCCCCACTGGCCACCAACATTCAGGAGCCTTCTCCCCACTGGCCACCAACATTCAGGAGCCTTCTCCCCACTGGCCACCAACATTCAGGAGCCTTCTCCCCACTGGCCACCAACATTCAGGAGCCTTCTCCCCACTGGCCACCAACATTCAGGAGCCTTCTCCCCACTGGCCACCAACATTCAGGAGCCTTCTCCCCACTGGCCACCAACATTCAGAAGCCTTCTTCCCACTGGCCACCCAAGTTCAGAAGCCTTCTCCCCACTGACCACCAACATTCAGAAGCCTTCTCCCCACTGACCACCAACGTTCAGAAGCCTTCTCCCCACTGACCACCAACATTCAGAAGCCTTCTCCCCACAGACCACCAACGTTTCAGAGCCTTCTCCCCACTGACCACCAATGTAAGGAGCATTCTCTTCACTGGCCACCAATGTAAGGAGCCTTCTCCCCACTGGCCACCAATGTAAGGAGCCTTCTCCCCACTAGACACCAATGTAAGGAGCCTTCTCCCCACTGGACACCAATGTAAGGAGCCTTCTTCCCCACTGGACACCAATGTAAGGAGCCTTCTCTCCACTGGACACCAATGTAAGGAGCCTTCTCTCCACTGGACACCAATGTAAGGAGCATTCTCCACAATGGACACCAATGTAAGGAGCATTCTCCACAATGGCCCCCAATGTAAGGAGCATTCTCCACAATGGCCCCCAATATAAGGAGCCTTCTACCATCTGGCCACCAATGTAAGAAACCTTCTCCCCACTAACCACCAATGTAAGGAGCCTTCTTCTCAATGGTCACCAATGTAAAGAGCCTTCTTCCCACTGACCACCAATGTATGCACTGCTCATTCATAGCGTGTAAATATTCTTAAAGCACATGATGTGTTTCTAATTGCATTTGCTCCATCATACCGGTTTTCCGTGCACGCTGCTTTCAATGCAACTCCGCATTGGCTATCAGACACAGATGAAGAGGCTTTGCAAAGGCAGGGTCTCTTTAACCCAAGTGACCACACTTCCTAGGCATGCAACTTTTACGTGGGAACTATTTTATATGTTAAAACCAAACTCCAGTCAAAACAGTGGTAAATGGTTTGTCTCAAGCCTCCAACTTCTACAGCTGCAGAACAGCCTAGTCTTTTAAAAAACAATATAATAAAGGTTTGTTTTTGGGTTTAATAATGTTTTAAACCGGGGGGGGGGGGGGGGGGGGGTCGGCAACCTGTCAATCCCGGTCGACCTGTAGATCGCGAGTGGGTCATTTGGGAACACTTCTCTGCTTTGCTGACTCCCGGCTACTTCGGCAGCCTCCTCGCTCGTCCTTCCTCACAGGAGACTACACATCTCTGGATAGGCGATGGACGGCAGGAGCTGGCGAAGTTAACTGGCAGTTGGTTGGTTGCCAGAACAAGGGACAGTGCTAGCAACTAATCACCAGCTTGGTATTATAGAAAGTTAACGCTGGCAGCTCATGGCCCCGCCCCCTGTCCAGAGATGTGCAGGCTCCTGTGCACACCTATGTAGGTAGAAGCAAGCCGTTTTTTTTTTTTTTTTACTACTTTATGTATAGTGTGTGTGGGAAGGGGGGTGAGGTAAAGAGAGCAGATGACACTGCAATGGGGGGGGGGGGGGGCAGAGGGGCAGAAGATACTACTGGGTGGGGGGGGGGGATAATGTGAAGGGGGCAGAGCACATTGCTATGGGGATGGGGGGCAGAAGGCACTATTGTGGGGGGGGGGGGGGTGTCAAAGGAGCAGAGGACATTGCTATAGGGATGAGGGGCAGAGGGCACTACTGTGGGGAGAGGGGTTATGTGAAGGGGACAGAGAACACTGCTATGGGGGGGGGGGGGGGCAGAAGACACTACTGGGAGGGAGGTAATGTGAAGGGGGCAGAGGATACTGCTATGGGAGGGGGCAGAGGGCCAGAAGACACTACTGTGGGGAGGGGTGATGTGAAGGGGGGGCAGAGGACACTACTGTGGACAGGGCCAGTGCCAGCATAAGGCCGCTTAGGCAGCAGCCTTAGAGCATCAGGATATGGTGGGGGTAGTAAAATCCGAATCTCCAGCCACTTGCAGTTGTGGCATTCTGCCCTCAGTCCCTTTCTCGGTCTCAAAATTGAGACATCAGGGGTCTGTTTAGACCCCTGTTATTTCACCAAAGCCCCCAACAGGACTCCTGAAAAATAATATTGTAAAATGTCATCTGAAAAAGTTGTACAAAAAAAGAAAAAAAAAAAAAAAAAAAAAGATAATAAAAATAAAAACTACTGACACCAACCACTTCCCTATTGACTCTAACCACTTCCCTACTGACTGACACCATCCACTTCCCTATTGACTGACACCATCCACTGCTCTACTGACCCTGTCCACTTTTAAGATAAGCTAAGTTTATATTTTTATAGTGACATTTGTTTTATTATATGTTTCTACGTTTTCCCTACTATTTAGTTAGACCTCGTTAGTCAATTTCTTAAAAAAAAAATAAGGGCACCGAACCCCGGTGATCGTTGATCTCTTTTAGGTTGTTCAGGCAAATCTCCACCTCTGAACGGTTGCCTACCCCTGCTTTAAAATATCCTTAGCTGGCTTTTAAAACACAAACATCCAAATGGATTGAAAATGACCTACAGCCACCAATGGAATGGAATGATAAAATTGTTGGCAGTAGGTGGCCTTGCGCTGATTGGTCGTTTTTGTGGTTCCAAAGCTGGTGAATATTGCTGTGTAGGGCCAGCACTGAGACTCGTGACTGGTTCTCTTTAGTCTATTAAGTCTGACCTCCAGCCTTCCCTTCAGTCTTGCACAGTTGTACTGGATTTTCTCCTGGCCCGAAATGACTTACTCTGATATCGCTGCACACTGTGAGCTTCTCACAATGTGCATTAAAAGTTGCAGCAAGTGCAACAGAGCCTGCCTTCTTTCCTGGCTGGAGGACGTTTATCATCATCTAGCTCTCTTTCTTCCCCGCCATGATTGTCTGTAGCCCATCCCTTTCATTTATTCAATTTCAACCATGACGGCTCAGCATCACACATGTAAAGCAACGTACAGCACTCAGCTGACCCCTCCCACCAACTAAAGAGAAGCACAGAGACCCAGTGAGAATATCATGGGGTCTAACATAAGGTAAACCATGAAAATGGAAAGGTTTTATCTAAAAATGTAGATTTAAAACTTTAGGTTTAAAGTGGTTGGAAAGGCACAAGGTTTTTTACCTTCATGCATTAAGGTAAAAAAAAACTTCTATGCGCAGCAGCCCCCCCTAATACTTACCTGAGCCCCCCCCCCCCTTTGATCCAGCGATCGCCACAAGAGCCTTGACTCTCCGGGGACTCGCACTCCTAATTGGCTTTTGGCCGCCAATGGTTCCCGCTGCTGTCAATCACAGCCAGTAAGCCAATCAGGAGATGGAGGGGGCGGAGCCAAGCCACAGCTCCATGTGTGAATGGACACACAGAGCTGGGGCTCAGGAGTGCGTCTGCTTGAGTGCCCCCATAGCAAGCCTCTTGCTGTGGGGGCACCTGGCAGGAGGGAGGGAGCAGGAGCGCCAGCGTAAGACCCGGGAAGAGGAGGATCTGGGCTGCTCTGTGCAAAACCAACTGCACAAACCAGGCAAGTATAACATGTTTTTTTTTTTTTTTTAAATAACAAACACAAGGCTTTAGTATCACTTTGAGCATTATTTCTGAACTAAGGACGCAGCCGTTAAAAAACTCGCCAACAATTGTATTTTGTCCTTACATATGGTTAGTATTGTTAACTGTTGTTATCACACACATACAGTGGGGAAAATAATTATTTGATCCCCTGCAGGTTTTGTATGTTTGCCCACTGACAAAGAAATTAAAGGTCTATCATTTTTATCATAGGTGTATTTTAAATGATACAGACAGAATATCAACAAACAATCCAGAAAAATATATAAAAAACAAATGCTATAAATTAAGTTGCAGTTCAGTGAGTAAAATAAGTATTTGATCCCCAAGCAAAACATGACTTAGTACTTGGTGAAGAAACCCTTGTTGGGAAGCACAGAGATAAGACGTTTCTTGTAGTTGGTGACCAGGTTTGTACACATCTCAGGAGGGATTTTGGTCCACTCTTCTTTACAGATCTTCTCTAAATCCTTAAGGTTTCTTGGCTGTCTCTTGGCAATTTGAAGTTTCCCTCCATAAATTTTCTATAGGATTAAGGTCTGGAGGCCACTCCATGACCTTAATGTGCTTCTTCTTGAGCCACTCCGGGGCCATGTATTGTAAAATCTTGGATGAGAACCTTCTTCCCTCAGTCAGAACACTGAAGATGGGTCGTGGATGGGTCTTCCAGTATGATAATGACCCAAAACATACCACCAAGGCAACAAAGGAGTGGCTCAAGAATAAGCACATTAAGGTCATGAAGTGGCCTAGTCAGTCTCCAGACCTTAATCCTATAGAAAATGTATGGAGGGAGCTGAAACTTCGAGTTGCCAAGCGGCAGCCAAGAAGCCTTAAGGATTTAGAAAAGATCTGTAAAGAAGAGTGGACCAAAATCCCTCCTGAGATGTGTGCAAACCTGGTCACCAACTACAAGAAACGTCTTACCTCTGTGCTTCCCAACAAGGATTTCTCCACCAACTACTAAGTCATGTTTTGCTTGGGAATCAAATACTTATTTTACTCACTGAACTGCAACTCAATTTATAACATTTGTATCATGTGTTTTTTCTGGATTTTTGGTTGATATTCTGTCTCTATCATATAAAATACACCTATGATAAAAATGATAGACTCTTCATTTCTTTGTAAGTGGGCAAACATACAAAATCTGCAGGGGGTCAAATCATTATTTTCTCCACTGTATGTATACTTTTTGGCCTCTGGGCCCATCTAACCATTTAATGCCTTTTCTTTTTTCCTAAATAAAATTCTTATAGAAACAAAGGGATAAAAAAAGAAAAAAACAAATAAACCAGACACTGTGTAGTACATTTTGTCCTAGCAGAGGGGCTGGCAGTGATTGTAAACAGTTAGGGCCAGTTCACACCACATGCAGTCCAGTGCATTTATTTTTTTTTATAGGTTATATGGTTTTTAATGTTCACACCAGTGCAGTCCGTTCCATTGCGTTTCAGTTCCAAAAATAAAAAAAAAGTAGAACATGCTGCATTTTTTCTGCACTGGACTGTACTGGAACATGGTAAAACACACCGAAAACACACTGGAATGCACGTCTTTCTTTTAGGTTAAGAAAAAAGGGGGGAAAATGCACTGGAACACGTCAAAAACGTGCATGCAGAAAAGCATCCAGAACACATCCGGACTGCGTTTCTATGGTGTGAACTGGCCCTTACTTTACTGCCACTTGGAACAGCCATAGGAGGGGAGGGGAGGAGATGGCTCACACACACAGGAGTCAACAGGCAGGGAGGGAGGGGGAGAGGAGAGCAGTGGGCTGATAGAGGCACGTTAACCAACCACAGTAATCAGGGATCAGCAGCCATGATTACCGTGGTCAGCACATAGGAACAGGAATGATCAACCAGGCTTTTTACAGCATAGAAAAGGAAAAAAATGACACAGCGCAAGCACTAGGTGTTTTTAAGCGGAATTGCACCCAAAAATGGAACTTCCGCTTTTCTGGTCCCCCCCCCCCTCTGGTGTCACATTTGGCACCTTTCAGGGGGGGGGGGGCAGATACCTGTCTAATACAGGTATTTTGCTCCCACTTCCGGCCATAGATACCCGAGCCACCCGCGGGTATCTACGCCACTTCCGGCACCTTCTCCGTCCCCCCCACTGTCTTCTGGGAGACACCGAGGTCCCAGAAGACAGCAGGGACCAGTGGGATAGCGCAGCGCGAGACGCGCATGCGCAGTAGGGAATCACTTCCGGGCTTCACTTCCTGATTTCCTTACTGAAGATGGCGGCTGCAGCACCCGACAGCCGAGGGACAGATCGGCTTTGGGTGAGGACATCGCGGGCGCCCTGGACAGGTAAGTGTCCTTATTTTAAAAGCCAGCAAGGCGGCAGCTGCAGTATTTGTAGTTGCTGACTTTAAAAAATAAAAAATAAATAAAAAAAAATCGGCGGATCTCCGCTTTAACATGTTTTAAAGGAACAGGATTTTTTTTTTTTTTTTTTTAGGGTTACAACCACTTTAAATGTAATTATTACAATTATATTATATTGAAATTGTAAAAAAAAAATAATTAAAATGATAAAGAAAATAAAACAATATGATAACATAAAATTACGAAAAATATGAAAAACAAATTTACACAAAACGATTTGCTCAAGAAAAGTGTATACGGTGAGGCATGATACAAAACATAGTGTGAAATAGATTTTGGGTTTACACACACTTTAACCTGACAAGGCTTCAATGATGAATATTCATAAAGCAGGGAAAGTCACATTCAAACATAAATCTTTATGTTGAATGGGTTTTAATAAACAACGAATGATTTTCCTGCAGGAAACAGTTATTGGTACCCAATTGTCAGTGGGGAGTGATGCTGTCTGTGACTGTCAGGATAGAGAGCCACCAGCTTTACAAGGTGTCAGCTGGCGGCTCTCAAAGGGAGGATTAATAACGTATCCATGCTGGGGAACATTATACAGAATTTGGGTGAGAAGAGGTTAAAGCCTGAATGGGCAAAGTGACCGATTTTCTTTAAAGAAAGAAAAATTTGAGCTTTAAATAACAAGGAAAGTTCTGCTAATCAGTTCTCACCTCTGGGGATGCGCCCCGTCCCTTGGCACGTGGCGCAGGTCATGCTGTCTTTCCCTGTGAACTCCACATAGGGGAAATGAGACGCGTCACCAGTCCTTCCTTCCTCATGGGCCTCCGAGCTCACGAGCGCGCTAGTGTCTTCTGATGGTGCGCCTCCTTCACTCAGAGCCTCCTTTCCACCGCGCGGCGCCATCTGAGAGTACGATTTTCCCATGACTCTTCCTGGAAAACGGGAGAGGAGGAAACGTCTTCAGATAAATGGAACTATATTCAAATGTACAGAACGTCGGTGAATTTCTAAAAAAATCGATTTGTTGTAAATGCATCCTTAAAAAGATCTAAGGCCCCTTTCACAGTACCGCGACTTGAAAGTCGTGCAATTTTGCTGCCGCGATTTTAGGGAATGTCTGTGTAAACTAGAGGTCTATGGACCTCAATTTGATCGGACCAAAGTAGTACAAAGTACCGGACCAAAGTACTACATGGACTACTTTGAAGTCGGTGCAACTTAAGTTTTTCATTGGGAATCATGGGGTATGACTTGTCATGCAACTCTGATGTCCAAAGTCACAGGAAAAGTGTGAAAGGGCCCTAACAATACCTATGCATTGAGGGGTTTTGTCAAAATAAATATACAGTATGTATGTGTATATATATATATATATATATATATATATATATATATATATATATATATATATATATATATATATATATATATATATATATATATATATATATACATACATACACTGGCAGGAGGGGAAAAAACAGTCCTGCTAGCAGCATCTTTGGAGCGGTGTGTCTACCGCTCCTTCACATTGAAATCAATGGGGCACCGCGGCTATACCGCTGGCAAAGCACCTTAGCAGAGGCGCTTTGCGTTGGTTTTTAACCCTTTCTCGTCCGCTAGCGGGGGGGGGGGGGGGGGGGGTAAAACTGCCCCGCTAGCGGCCAAATACCGCAGCTAAAAACGGCTTTACCGCCAATGCACCTACCACCCCAGTGTGAAATTGGCCTTAAAGTTGTAAATGGCTTTGTATGTGTACAAAGCCATTTACAACTCTAAGGCCAATTTCACACTTTTTTAGCGGTGCTTTACCGTCGTTTTAGTGGCGGTATTCGGCCGCTAGCGGGGCAGTTTTACCCCCCACTAGCAGCCGAGAAAGGGTTAAAAACCACCGCAAAGCGCCTCTGCTAAGGTGCTTTGCCAGCGGTATAGCCGCGGTGCCCCATTGATTTCAATGGGCAGGAGCGGTAGACAAACCGCTCCAAAGATGCTGCTAGCAGGACTTTTTTTCCCGTCCTGCCAGCGCACCGCTCCAGTGTGAGAGCCATCGGGGCTTTCACATTGGAGACAAAGCAGCGGCACTTCCAGGGCGCTTTGCAGGAGCTATTTTTAGCGCTGTAGCACCTGCAAAAGCGCCCCAGTGTGAAAGGGGTCTTTCAATAAACTCTCTACTCCTCTCCAAGACCTCCTCCTGCCTCCCGATCTCCACATGACACCGGGGAGGGAAAATGGCTAATTGGGCCCAATTTGGACATTTTCACTTAGGGGTGTACTCACTTTTGTTGCCAGCGGTTTAGACATTAATGGCTGTGTGTTGAGTTATTTTGAGGGGACAGCAAATTTACACTGTTATACAAGCTGTACACTCACTACTTTACATTGTAGCAAAGTGTCATTTCTTCAGTGTTGTCACATGAAAAGATGCGAGGGGTGTAATATAGAGAGATAGAGAGAGATATAGATAGATAGATAGATAGATCTCTATTTTTTTTTTATTATTTATTATTAATTTCATTGGGTATACTGGGTATAGGGATCTGTTGCCCTTTAGTTCTCCATACTATTATAGATATTTTGCTGTGCTATACAACCTCATGTGTCACATGAACAATTAAAATTGCTCCATTTAGCATTTTTGCTGCTATAAAAAACCGAATTGCAGTCAGTGAAATCTGTCCCAGTAAAATCCACAGCATCTCCTTACATGACCACATTGGAAGACATGCTGGGGAAGAGGTCATGCTACTAAAACAAGGGTGATCCATCATATAGAATGTATAGAACATTTACACCAGCTTCCTGCTTTGGGATAAAGAGACCCTGTTTTTTTTTTTGTTTTTTTTTACAAAAATCTTTCCATACATTTATGGGTTCTTGCCATGGCTGTATATATTAGGGCGTATGGTCAGAGTAAAATAGAAGATGCCAGTGAGGCCCCTCGGACCACCAAAGGAGAGGTCAGTATTGCAGAATTGTGTATCACTTTGAGGTCTCATGGCTGTACAGAATAAGACATGCCTGTATTTGGACAGCCCAAAGCCACAGCTGCTGCACAATTTTGTCCATAGACATGAATAACAGAACACACTGTGTGCAGCTAATATCTTGCATTCAGAAACATATTTCCATATACATACAAGTACCGCTGTTTATGTGTGTATAGCCAAGTACAGTATATTTTATCATTCATCTCTGGGGCAGCCTGGGCATCATAACTACAGGTGTATTTTACTCTGTATTGTCATATGCCCCAATATACCACTGGGTGCAGGAGCCTTACATAGTGCCTTTAAAAAGTATTCATACCCCTTGAAATGTTTCACATTTTGTCATGTTACAACCAAAAACGTAAATATATTTTATTAGGAATTGATGTGAAAGACCAACACAAAGTGGCCAATAATTGTGAAGTGGAAGGAAAATGATAAATGGTTTTCAAATTTTTTTTACAAATAAATGTGAAAAGTGTGGGGGGTACATTTGTATGGCGCCCCCCTGAGTCAATACTTTGTAGAACCGCCTTTCACTGCAATTACAGCTACAAGTGTTTTTGGGGATGTCTCTACTAGCTTTGCACATCTAGAGAGGGACATTTTTGCCCATTCTTCTTTGCAAAATATCTCAAGCTCTGTCAGATTGGATGGAGAGCGTCTGTGAACAGCAATTTTCAAGTCTTGCCACAGATTCTCAATTGGATTTAGGTCTGGACTTCGGCTGGGCCATTCTAACACATGAATATACTTTGATCTAAACCATTCCATTGTAGCTCTGGCTGTATGTTTAGGGCCGTTGTCCTGCTGGAAGGTGAACCTCCGCCCCAGTCTCAAGTCCTTTGCAGACTCTAACAGGTTTTCTTCTAAGATTGTCCTGTATTTGGCTCCATCCATCTTCCCATCAACTCTGACCAGCTTCCCTGTCCCTGCTGAAGAAAAGCATTCCCACAGCATAATGCTGCCACCACCATGTTTCACGGTGGGGATGGTGTGTTCAGGGTGATGTGCAGTGTTAGTTTTCCGCCACACATAGCGATTTGCTTTTCGCCTGAAAAGTTCAATTTTGGTCTCATCTGACCAGAGCACCTGCTACCACACATTTGCTGTGTCCCCCACATGGCTTTCCACAAACAGGACTTCTTATGGCTTTCTTCTTGCCACTCTTCCATAAAGGGCAGATTTGTGCAGAGCACAACTAATGCCGCGTACACACGGTCGGACTTTCCGGCTACAAAAGTCCGACAGACTTTCGGCGGACTTGCGGCGGAATTTATTACAAACGGACTTGCCTACATACGATCACACAAAAGTCCGACGGATTTGTACATGATGACGTACACCGGACTAAAATAAGGAAGTTGATAGCCAGTAGCTGCCCTAGCGTGGGTTTTTGCCCGTCGGACTAGCACACAGACGAGCGGATTTCTGGGTCCGGCGTAGTTACGACGTAAAGATTTGAAGCATGTTTCAAATCTAAATTTCGTCAGGATTTGCGGCTGGAAAAGTCCGCTGAAAATCCAGGGAAGCCCACACACGATTGGATTGTCAGCCAGCTTTAATCCGTCGGACTTTTGTAGACGAAAAGTCCGACCGTGTGTACGCAGCATAATGGTTGTCCTGTGGACAGATTCTTCCACCTGAGCTGTGGATCTCTGCAGCTCCTCCAGAGTTACCATGGGCCTCTTGGCTGCTTCTCTGATGAATGTTCTCCTTGCCCGGCCTGTCAGTTTAGGTGGACGGCCATGTCTTGGTAGGTTTGCAGTTGTGCCATACGCTTTCAATTTTCGGATGATGGATTGAACAGAGCTCCGTGAGATGTTCAAAGCTTGGGATATTATTTTTTAACATAACCCTGCTTTAAACTTCTCCACAACTTTATCCCTGACCTGTCTGGTGTGTTCCTTGGCCTTCACGATGCTGTTTGTTCACTAAGGTTCTCTAACAAAACTCTGACGGCTTCACAGAACAGCTGTATTTTTCCTGAGATTAAATTACACACAGGTGGACTCTATTATTTATTTCTGAAGGAAATTGGTTCCACTAGATTTTAGTTAGGGGTATCAGAGTAAAGGGGGCTGAATACAAATGCGCCACAATTTTCACATATTTATTTGTAAAAAATTCTGAAAAACATTTATCATTTTCCTTCCACTTCACAATTATGTGCCACTTTGTGTTGGTCTATCACATAAAATTAAAATAAAATACATTTACCTTTTTGGTTGTAACATGACAAAATGTGGAAACTTTCAAGGAGTATGAATACTTTTTCAAAGCGCTGTATGTATTTTAAGCATATCATGTCACCATAAAACTACAGATAAGTTGCTGGGCTATACTGTATAACCTCAGAGCCAGGTCATATGAAAAATGATGTAGCAGCTACACAATTGCTCCGCTCAGCGTTCTTGCTGCAAAAATAAATAAATAATTGCAGTCACTGAAATCTGTCACAATGAATCCAGCGATTTGTAGCTCCAGAATTACCAGCTGCAGAATCTTCCCATGTTCTCCAGTGCAGACGCCGAGGATAATGGTGCATCAGCTATATGTAGCGGTTCAGACCCGAATTGTTTACCATGACAGCGGTGGCTCTGCAGCCAGCCACATGTCGCTAGAAGAAATAATTAGAGAGATTTGCAGCCGTCATAAGATTGCTGGGTGAAGTGGCCCGGAGGGCGGCCTGTTCTGTGGAATGACAACAGCTGTGTTTACAGGTTTCCTCGTTTTCACAATTGTTGTTATGTGATCAGCAAGAATCCTCCGACATTGGAGGACATTCTAGGGAGGATGCTGGGTGATTCCATCACATAGAATTGATACAAAATTCCAGTCTACTGCGTTGCAGACCCCAGACCATTCATTCCAATAACAATCTTCCTATAAGATAATATGTGCGTTCAAAATATTTTATCCATGGTAATTAGGAGGTGCACCGAAATTTTGGGCGCCGCAAATTATTTTCCGAAAACTGTTTTTTTCATTTGGCCGATAGCAAAAAACAGCCGATACCGAAAGGGGGCGGGGTCCACCTCGGGTGCCGCCCATTGCGGGAGCGTCACCCAGGTCCGCCCCAGTCCTCCCCTCCCTCCTCCTCTCCTCAATCTCCGTGTGTCACGGAGCTGAATTGTCCGGGCCGTAGTAACAACGCCCCGCCTCCTGTGATAGATGGCACACTGATCCAATGGTGGGACATTGAATCAGTGTGATGTGATCACAGGAGGCGGGACATTGTTACTGCGGCCCGGGCAAATCAAACCCTGCTCGGTGACACACGGAGATCGCCACTGATCCGGGCACAGGCAGGCTGCTTATGATGCACACTGGTGAGGCTGCTGGACACAGGCAGGCTGCATATGATGGGTACTGGTGAGGCTGCTGGGTACAGGCAGGCTGCATATGACGGGCACTGGTGAGGCTGCTGGGCACAGGCAGGCTGCATATGACGGGCTCTGGTGAGGCTGCTGGGCACAGGCAGGCTGCATATGACGGGCACTGGTGAAGCTGCTGGGCACAGGCAGGCTGCATATGACGGGCACTGGCATAGAGCCGGGTGGGGGCTATCTTCCCCTCACCCAGCTCTGTACCACAGAAGACACTGGATCCGATCTTCTCCGCCGCTGCCGGTGGCTCCGGTAAGTGGTGGAAAGCATGCGGCGGGGGGCCCTTTCCCGCCACTGATGAAAGTGATCTTGTGGCCAATCCGCCACAGAGACCACTTTTTTCGGAAAGCGGAACGCCCGCTGAAGAAGAGGATACCAGGGTAATGGCAGCTAGCTGCTGCCAAAACAATGATACTCCTCTTCAAAGAGCCGCCGTATAATGACGGCGGACGGTCCGTAAGTGGTTAACAGTGAGAGACAAAATTACAACAAAAATATCCATAAAAAAGCATTTCAAAAAAGTTATATTGATTTTAATGAGTGAAATAAGCATTTGACCCCTTTGCAAAACATGACTTGGTGGCAAAACCCTTGTTGGCAATCACAGAGGTCAGACGTTTCTTGTAGTTGACCACCAGGTTTGCACACATCTCAGGAGGGATTTTGGCCCACTCATCTTTGCAGATCCTCTCCAAGTCATTAAGGTTTCGAGGCTGATGTTTGGTAACTTGAACCTTCAGCTCCCTCCATATATTTACTTTAGGATTAAGGTCTGGAGAATATCTAAGCCACTCCAGGACCTTAATGTGCTTCTTCACTCCTTTGTTGCCTTGGCCATGTGTTTTGGGTCATTGTCATGCTGGAAGACCCATCCATGACCCATTTGCAATGCCCTGGCTAAGAGAAGGAGGTTCTCACCCAAGATTTGACCGTACATGGCCCTGCCCATCGTTCCTTTGATGCTGTGAAGTTGTCCTGTCCCCTTAGCAGAAAAACACCCCCAAAGCATAATGTTTCCACCTCCATGTTTGATGGTGGGGATGGTGTTGGGGTCATAGGCAGCATTCCTCCTAATAATGGCGAGTTGAGGCCAAAGATCTCTATTTTGGTCTCATCTGACCACAACACTTTCACCCAGTTCTCCTCCGAATCATTCAGATGTTCATTAGCAAACTTCAGATGGCCCGTACATGTACTTTCTTGAGCAGGGGCACCTTGCGAGCGCTGCAGGATTTCAGTCCTTTAGGGCGTAGTGCGTTACCAATTGTTTTATTGAGGACTACAGTGCCCAATACAGTGTATTCATACCCCTTGAAATTTTCTGCATTTTGTCATGTTAAAGCAAAAAACTTAAATGTATTTTATTGGGATTTTAGACCAACACAAAGTGGCACACAATTGTGAAGTGGAAGGAAAATGATAAATGGTTTTCAAAATTTTTACAAATAAATATGTGCATTTGTATTCAGCCCCCCTTTACTCTGATACCCCTAACTAAAATCTAGTGGAACCAATTGCCTTCAGAAGTTACCTAATTAGTAAATAGAGTCCACCTGTGTGTAATTTAATCTCAGTAGAAATACAGCTGTTCTGTGAAGCCCTCAGAGGCATATTAGTGAACAAACAGCATCATGAAGGCCAAGGAACACATCAGACAGGTCAGGGATACAGTTGTAAAGTTTAAAGCAGGGTTAGGTTCTAAAAAAATATCCCAAGCTTTGACCATCTCACGGAGCACTGTTCAATCCATCATCTGAAAATGGAAAGAGTATGGTACAACTGCAAACCTACCAAGACATGGCCGTCCACCTAAACGGACAGGCCGGGCAAGGAGAGCATTCATCAGAGAAGAGCCAAGAGGCCCATGGTAACTCTGGAGGAGCTGCAGAGATCCACAGCTCAGGTGGGAGAATCTGTCCACAGGACAACTATTAGTCGTGTTCTCCACAAATCTGACCTTTATGGAAGAGTGGCAAGAAGAAAGACATTGGTGAAAGAAATCCATAAGAAGTCCTGTTTTCAGTTTGTGAGAAGCCATGTGGGGGACACAGCAAACATGTGGAAGAAGGTGCTCTGGTCAGATGAGACCAAAATTGAACTTTTTGGCCTAAAAGCAAAACACTATGTGTGGTGGAAAACTAATGCTGCGTACACACGAGCAGACTTTCCGGCATACTTGGTCCGGCGGACTCTGGTCGGACAATCCGACGGTGTGTAGGCTTCGGCGGACTTTTTTTCCCCAAAAGTCCGCCGGACCTAGATTTAAAACAAGTTTTAGATCTTTCCGTCGGACTCAGTTTCTGACGGAAAGCCCGTTCGTCTGTATGCTGTTTCGACGGACCAGATACGACGCAAGGGCAGGGTATTGCATCTCGCGCTCGCTGCAATAGGAAAAACAAATTTTCCTATTGCAGCGAGCGCGGGGCATACCAGGCCCTTAGGTCTGGTATTGATTTTAAAGGGAAGCCCCTACCCCGAAAAAACCCCCTAAAATCCATACCAGACCCCAATCCGAGCACGCAGCCCGGCCGGTCAGGAAAGGGGGTGGGGACGAGCGAGCGCCCCCCCCCCCCCTCTGAACCGTACCAGGCCGCATGCCCTCCACATGGGGGGTGGGTGCTTTGGGGGAGGGGGGGCCCTGCGGGGTTCCACCAGCTTATCTGCTCCCCCCCTGTGCCACATTTGGCACCTTTCACGGGGGGAGAGTGGAACAGGTACCGGTCCACACTTCTGGGAGTTGGGGCCACGGCAATGTCCCTCTGAAGTTTGCACCCCCCTCCTCCCCCGCTAGGTCAGTTAGAAAGCACCGCATGCTTTGCACAAGTGCAGTAGGGAACCGGCGGTGAAGCTGAAAGGCATCACTGACGGTTTCCCTTACTACAAATGGTGATAGCAGCACCCGAGAGCCGATCCGAAAATTGGCTGGGGTGCCAACCTCGCGGGCTCCCTGGACAGGTAAGTGTCCTAATATTAAAAGTCAGCAGCTGCAGTATTTGTAGCTGCTGACTTTAAATTTTTTTAAAGGGGGGGGGGGGCGGAATTCCGCTTTATTGATCATGGTATCATTGTGCTTGATTGGCCAGAAAACTCTCCTGACCTAAACCCCATAGAGAATCTGTGGGGTATTGTCAAGAGGAAGATGAGAGATATCAGACCCAACAATGCAGACGAGCTGAAGGTCGCTATCAAAGCAACCTGGGCTTCCACAACACCTCAGTATTGCCACAGGCTTATCACCTCCATGCCACGCTGCATTGATGCAGTAATAAATGCTAAAGGAGCCCCGACCAAGTACTGAGTGCATACTATACTGTACATGGACATACAGTCAGGTCCATCAATATTGGGACATCGACACAATTCTAATATTTTTGGCTCTATACACCACCACAATGGATTTGAAATGAAACAAACAAGATGTGCTTTAACTGCAGACTTTCAGCTTTAAATTTGAGGGTATTTACATCCAAATCAGGTGAACGGTGTAGGAATTACAACAGTTTGTATATGTGCCTCCCACTTTTTAAGGGACTAAAAGTAATGAGACAATTGGCTGCTCAGCTGTTCCATGGCCAGGTGTGTGTTATTCCCTCATTATCCCATTTACAAGGAGCAGATAAAAGGTCCAGAGTTCATTTCAAGTGTGCTATTTACATTTGGAATCTGTTGCTGTCAACTCTCAATATGAGATCCAAAGAGCTGTCACTATCAGTGAAGCAAGCCATCATTAGGCTAAAAAAACAAAACAAACCCATCAGAGTGATAGCAAAAACATTAGGTGTGGCCAAATCAACTGTTCGGAACATCCTTAAAAAGAAAGAAAGCACCGGTGAGCTCAGCAACACCAAAAGACCCGGAAGACCACAGAAAACAACTTTGGTGGATGACCGAAGAATTCTTTCCCTGGTGAAGAAAACACCCTTCACAACAGTTGCCCAGATGAAGAACACTCTCCAGGAGGTAGGTGTATGTGTGTCAATGTCAACAACCAAGTGAATACAGAGGGTTCACCACAAGATGTAAACCATTGGTGAGCCTCAAAAACAGGAAGGCCAGATTAGAGTTTGCCAAACAACATCTAAAAAAGCCTTCACAGTTCTGGAACAACATCCTATGGACAGATGAGACCAAGATCAACTTGTACCAGAGATGGGAAGAGAAGAGTATGGAGAAGGAAAGGAGCTGCTCATGATCCAAAGCATATCACCTCATCAGTGAAGCATGGTGGTGGTAGTGTCATGGCGTGGGCATGTATGGCTGCCAATGGAACTGGTTCTCTTGTATTTATTGATGATGTGACTGCTGACAAAAGCAGCAGGATGAATTCTGAAGAGTTTCGGGCAATATTATCTGCTCATATGCAGCAAAATGCTTCAGAACTCATTGGACGGCGCTTCACAGTGCAGATGGACAATGACCCGAAGCATACTGTGAAAGCAACTAAAGAGTTTTTTAAGGGAAAGAAGTGGAATGTTATGCAGTGGCCAAGTCAATCACCTGACCTGAATCCGATTGAGCATGCATTTCACTTGCTGAAGACAAAACTGAAGGGAAAATGCCCCAAGAACAAGCAGGAACTGAAGACAGTTGCAGTAGAGGCCTGGCAGAGCATCACCAGGGATGAAACCCAGCGTCTGGTGATGTCTACGCGTTCCAGACTTCAGGCTGTAATTGACTGCAAAGGATTTGCAACCAAGTATTAAAAAGTGAAAGTTTGATGGATGATTGTTAATCTGTCCCATTACTTTTGGTCCCTTAAAAAGTGGGAGGCACATATACAAACTGTTGTAATTCCTACACCGTTCACCTGATTTGGATGTAAATACCCTCAAATTAAAGCTGAAAGTCTGCAGTTAAAGCACATCTTGTTCGTTTCATTTCAAATCTATTGTGGTGGTGTATAGAGCCAAAAAAAATTGGAATTGTGTCGATGTCCCAATATTTATGGACCTGACTGTACTTTTCATTAAGCCAACATTTCTGTATTAAAAATCCTTTTTTTTTTTTTTTTTTTTTTTTTTTTTTTAATTGGTCTTATTATATTCCATCTATAGTCTATTCTAATTTTCTGATACAGAATTTCGGGTTTTCAGTAGCTGTAATCCATAATCATCAACATCAGGGGCCGGTTCACACCACCGAAACGCACTCCAAATTCATTCCATATGCGTTTCTGCATGCGCGGTTTTAACACGTTTACGATGCATTCTGGTGTGTTATTGATGCGTTTCTAGATACATTCCAGGTGCTTTTTTTCTTCTTTTTTCCTGTTTTTTTCCCCACTATACTAGGGTCCAGTGCGTTTTTTTTTTTAAATATGTTTTAGGGCTCTTTCACACGAGGGATCCGTATGTCCGTTTTTCATCCTTCCGTTTTCGGATGAATAACGGACATACATTCATCCCTATGGAGCGTCGGATGTCAGCGGTGACATGTCCGCTGACATCCGACCCGCTCCGATCTGAAAAGTGTAATGGAGGAAAAACCTACTTTTCCATCCGTTTTCGGATCGGATGACGACGGACACTACGGACCGTCATCATCCGATCCCCCCATAGGGGAGAGCGGCGCTCTGACAGGTCCGTCGCTGCACAGCGTGCAGCGATGCACCTGTCATCTTCCTGCTCAGCGGGGATCGGCGGAGCTATCCCCGCTGAGCAAGCGGATGTTCACGGGGCGGATCATGACTGATCCGCCCCGTGTGAAAGAGCCCTTACTGCATTCCAGTCCAGTCCAGTGCAGGAAAAAATGCAACATGTTCTACTTTTTTTTCTTTTCCTGGAACTGGAACACAGTGGTGTGAATTATGACAATGGAATCCATATAACCTACTTTCCATGCATTTTTGAAGCAGAACAAAAAACCGCACTGCACTGCATGTGGTGTGACCTGGGCCTGAAAGAAATGCTTGAAATACATCACTCTGTGTGGAACGTCTCTCTCTCCCTAAAAAAAAAAAAAAAAAAAATAAAAAAAAAATAAAAGGGGACACTAGAGAGAAGGAAAGAGGATTGCTGCTCACCCCTTAAAAACTAGAAAAAGAAAGGAAAAGTTTCCCCAAAGTGGGGTTTTTTGGCAGCACAGTAACAGATATCGTCAATAATGTATGAAAAAATATAACAAATTTATTGAATAGTGTACCATAAAAGTTAAAACAATGAGCTCCAGTGGGGAGTACTTTAAAACTAGGCTGGCTGAACATACATTGGCAGACATATTCATAACAATACTTCATATCATGAACAATAAAACTGACGCGTTTCAACCCCTATACTTAGGGTCTTCTTCAGAGGGTCAGTCTGCTGGAAAAAGCACGTAGATAGAGTTGATATACATATATGGATTCCATTGATATAACAATAAATACATTCACCATGTAATACACCAATACAGTATAATCACCCAATAATGTATGTCCAACAGGAGGAAAAACTTCCCACATGGAGATCCCCTAAAAAATATTGCTCTCCCCTCTTCCCCAAAGGGAGGATTCCAGACACCTCTATCGCCACCGCAGCCCAGACCAGGGCAGTGAGAAGCAACGTGACTTACGAGAGGTCACACCCTTGGGCACCACCCGCTAGGCCAGACGACCGTCCGGAAAGCAATAAACACACCTGTGATGAAAATTAAAAGACAAACTAAATAAACGCCCATAATAAATGTAACAAGTTAGTCAGGTTTATTATGTGGACAAAAGAGCCACTAGGGGACTGAAGTCTCCAATATTTATTATAGATATAATGCATATGGCTCAAACTGAAAAATTCAAAACCATATTTATATAGTGTATTTTAAATGCTAGTATAAACATAATTTCATAAATTGAATAGAAGACTTGAGAAAAAAATCTGCATTATTCTGGCACATCAAAACTTTGAACAGATATAAAGAAGATAAAATCAACCCTCTAGGCTTACGGATTCAAATATTTCCCAATTTGGACCAAATTAGCGCCGAATGTAAAAGTGAATGGGAGGCTAATTTGAATGCCTGCTCCCAGGAGATGATGGCCATTCTTACCAGGGAATATAATAAACAAATGGCATTGTTGGATACGGAAATTGACAACATAGATACCTCTCTGAGACCCTTTATGCAACACGCCCTATATTTGGAACTACAGGCAAACCTCCGCAATTGCCTGTCGACCTATAATAGGAACGTTTTGCAGAAAAAGGATTCGAAGTTCTGGAGGGATCATGCCGCCTTCTCGGAAGGACAAGCATACAAATGGAACAATAATTCCCAAACAAACTACCAAAAAAACAAGCAACACATGTCACAGCAACAATCTAAACAAATGAATAGCATATCGAAGCCTAAAAAAGACTTTGATCCTAGCCAGAATCCAAAAACACCCAAGGAACGTGGCAAATTTAAGAGGAGCCGTAATAATAAGGGCTCCCCAGAACAAGATAGAAAAAAAACGGACTATGGAGACCACCTCGGAGCTTGGCCCGGAGGTCCATACTAGTGAGGTGAGGCCCGTAGGACCCAAATCTGATATATCAAACATAGCCACGAACGAAATAGATGCCCCATCCAATACTTCAGCAATTAAAACACATCCAAATCCATCGTTAGGATGTCAAAAATTTGGATCACAGAGCCCTTTAAACCAAGTACGGGGACCCTCTCCATCCCAAATGAACAGGGGAGTAGGGAATTTGGACGCGTACGTCACGCGGATTCAACAGAATCCTTTAGCGTGATCAATTTGTCATCCTATTCTCTATCTCCAGCGCAAATTGATGTATTATCATGTGGATTGACTTTTTGTCCACAGGAAAACTTCGATTTATTCGAAGTTGTCACTGATCTACAATTATTTGCACGTCGGCTACTCTTGAAGAGCCTTCATGCAAAAACTGACACCAACATGGATATGACCGAGTGGGCCACCTTTAGTATGAAGGAATTCAAAGCCCTGCGCGATCTGACGCTTTTGTTCCAAGAAAATAATACTTTAGATCTTATAGATCAAATCGATTTGGAAACCCTGCTTGAAAGTGCCAATGAACCTACTCAGAATTCTGCAATACATCTTAAAAAACCCTCTGGAAAATTTCCGTCACTCAGTTTGAACCCAAGTATAGAGATCTTTGTCAAGCAAACACTAATGCCGCGTACACACGGTCGGACTTTTCGTCTACAAAAGTCCAACGGACGCTGACGGACTAAAGCTGGCTGGTAATCCGATCGTGTGTGGGCTTCTCCGGACTTTCAACATACTTTTTTAGCCTCAAATCCGACGTACTTTAGATTTGAAACATGCTTCAAATCTTTACTTCGTAACTACGACGGACCCCGAAATCCGCTCGTCTGTGTGCTAGTCCGACGGACAAAAAGTCACGCTAGGGCACCTATTGGCTACTGGCTATCAACTTCCTTATTTTAGTCCGGTGTACGTCATCACGTAAGAATTCGATGGACTTTTGTGTGATCGTGTGTAGGCAAGTCTGTTCGTTAGAAAGTCCGCCGCAAGTCCATCGAAAGTCCGCCGAAAGTCTGCCGGAAGTCTGTCGGACAGGCTGTCTGACTTTTGTAGACGAAAAGTCCGACCGTGTGTACGCGGCATTAGAGATATTTCTAAACTCCCACACAAGAAAACACAACCTCAAAATCTAACTGCTGAGGAATCGGCAGCCATTGATTCTTTGTGCAATAATGTAGAAATCACAATAAAACCATCCGATAAGGGAGGCAACGTAGTCCTGATGGACAATCAGGACTACGTACGTATGTGCCAAGATATCTTAGACAATGGCGAATGGTACAAAACCATTTCAAGTAAAACTATACAAAAGGTCCTATACTAAATTTTATGATCTAATCCAGTCCGCTCTGGACAAGGAAGTCATCACCAGAGACCAGTATGAATTTATTCGAACCAAGCATCCACATATGGCTACGTTTTACAGCTTGCCCAAAATTCATAAGAGTCAAACAAAACCTCCCGGACGACCAATTGTTTCCGGGAATGGAGGAATATCAGAAAACTTGAGTAAAGTGATTGACTCTTTTACAACCATTTGTTACGTGCATGCCCTCGTTCCTAAAGGACACAATGCATCTACTCCAACTGATTCAGGGAGTATCCCTCCCACCGAATTCATTTTTTGTGGCCATTGATGTCGAGGCCCTGTACAGCTCGATCCCCCATAACAAGGGGATCGAAGCTGTACGGGCACTCCTTCTAAGAAACCAAAAATATGATGGAGCATTAAATGAGTTCATCATCAATGGACTTGAATATATCTTGAATCACAATTTCTTTATCTTTGACAACTCCCACTACCTCCAGGTGCAGGGCGTGGCTATGGGCACATGTTGTGCCCCGGCCTACGCCAATCTGTACCTGGGGGAGTGGGAGAGGGCGCTCGGAGAGGATCAGGGCCTTGCCATGTATATGAGCCACGATACATTGATGATGTCCTCCTTGTCTGGGAGGGCCCCGAAGAATCGTTATTCAAGTTCTTTGATCACATTAACCAAAATGAACATAATTTGAAGTTTACTATGACTTATGATCGTGATCAAATAACTTTCTTGGACGTACAACTGATACATACTCCTGAGGATCTAATCTCCTGTACCCTGTTTCGGAAAAGCACCGCAGGAAATACCATCCTCCATGTGGATAGCTTTCACCCCACAGGCTTAAAGAGATCCATTCCATATGGATAGTACCTGCGTTTACGCAGGAACTGTTCCGATGAGGTTCTCTTTAACCACTTCACTACCCGCCTATAGTCATATGACGTCCTGGGATGGGATCTCCCATCCTGGGTGGACGTCATATGACGTCCTGGGATTCCCGGCCGTCTAGGGGGCATGCGCGCGCGCCGCGCTGCTCGGGACCCGGTGCGTGTGCCCAGCGGCCGCCGGACACTGGCGATTGCCCGTTAACCGGGCCGAACCGTGGATCTGTGTGTGTAAACACACAGATCCACAGCCTGTCAGCTCTGAGGAGAGCGATCTGTGTTCCCAGAACGGAGGAACACTGATCGGTCTCCTCCCCTTGAGCGTCCCCTCCCCCTACAGTTAGAATCATTCCCTAGGAAACATATTAACACCTCCCCGCCCCCTAGTGGTTAACCCCTTCCCTGCCTGTCACATTTACACAGTAATCAATGCAATTTTATAGCATTGATCGCTGTATAAATGTGAATGGTCCCAAAAATGTGTCAAAAGTGTCCGATGTGTCCGCCATAATGTCGCAGTCACGAAAAAAAATCGCGATCGCCGCTAAAAAAAAAAAAAAAATTTTTTTTTTTTTTTAAAATGCCATAAATCTATCCCGTATTTTGTAGACGCTATAACTTTTGCGCAAACCAATCAATATACGCTTATTGCAATTTTTTTTTACCAAAAATATGTAGAAGAATACATATCGGCTGAAACGGAGGAAAAGATTTGTTTTTTTTTAAAAAAATTGGGATATTTATTATAGCAAAAAGTAAAAAATATTCTTCTGCTCTTCTTTTGGTTATAGCGCAAAAAATAAAAACCGCAGAGGCGATCAAATACCACCAAAAGAAAGCCCTATTTGTGGGGAAAAAAGACGTCAATTTTTTTTGGGTACAACGTCGAACGACCGCGCAATTGACGTTTAAAGTGCGACAGCGCTGAAAACTAAAAATTGGCCTGGGAAGGAAGGGGGTGAAATTGCCCGGTATTGAACCGGTTAAGCAAGAAGCACAGAAATTACAAACTAGACTACTAGCACGGGGTTACAGCCGCTCATGTCTACGCAGGGCGTACAATCGAGCAGCTGCACAATCTAGACATGCGTTGTTGTTTGGGGAGAGGGCTAGGGGTGACCCTGGTATGGACCCCACCAGGGTGATTCTGCGCTTCTCCAAACAACACAATGAGATCAGAAACATTATTCGTAAGCATTGGCCCATACTTCTGGATGATCCGAAAGTTAGCAGGTTAATTTCAGATACCCCCTCGATCACCTATAGACGAGCAACTTCGCTAAGGGATAAACTAGTTCCGAGTGAGTTTAAAAGTGCACAAAAAAGACGAAAACACTGTTCTGTCCTGGGATCCTTTCCCTGTGGACACTGTTCTTGTTGCCAGTATATAAGACGCGAAAAGATCTTCAATCTTCCAAATGGGACAAGTTTTAAACCGGCGCATTTCACCAACTGTCAGACATGGGGCGTTGTGTACCTCACGTCCTGTGAATGTGGAGCACACTACGTCGGTAAGACCAAACAAGAATTCCACCGGCGAATATCCAAACATGTTTACCATATGCAAATTGGCAACCCGTACTTACCACTCGGGCGACATGTGATGGAAATCCACAATTACAAAATGCCCAAAGTATCTTTCGCCGCACCCGATCGAATTCATGTACCGGTGCGAGGCGGCGATTGGAACAAAATTTTGCTGCAGCACGAACAGAGGTGGATATTTAAAATTAAAATTCCACCTCTTTCCCGGGATTGAATGAGGCCATTTCGTTTGCTCCATTTTTAAAGGGTTTTGTTTCTGGCAAAACGCAATAGTCATGTTCTCCTCTAGTTTGGCTAGAATAGAATATAACCAAATAAAACAAAAATAATCAGCACCTCTGACCATGTCCTGTCTCTCTCCCCCCCCCCCCCCCTCTCCGGTTCAATGCACTCTTAATCATATTTCATTTTTCTGATCTATTTAATATTTTTTCCATTTTCAACTTGATGTTGTAGAGTTACCAATGCATGTGATTGAATTTTTCCTGTTCTTATTGATGCTCTCTCTATATATATATATATATGATATGCAATGCGTAATAATGGCACCAGTTTTGAATCATGAAGAGTATATATGTGTCATGTTCAAAATTCATATTTGTGTCCCCTTCTGAGACTGTTCTCCCCTCTGACTAGGGGAGCTCTGGCGCTTTCTCCGCTATCGCTTCCGGAGCGGGGGTGACCTGTGACGTGGCTTCCCGGCAAGGAGGGGGGGGGGGGGCGGCCTGCGTAGGCGGCTCCTCCCCCTCTGTTCCCCATTGGACGCTCGGGTGGCCACCGAGCACCGCGTCGGGGATTTTTCCCTCCTTGCCGGCGGCATTCCAGAACATTCTCGGATGCTCTTCGTCACTGCGCATGCGCGTGGCCCCGCGCGTGCCAGGTGACGTCATTGGGCATCGCGAGATTTCGGCGAGAAGGACGATGTATCGGAGCCTAGACTCTTCCTGAAAGCCGGGGAGACCAGACTCGGCTGCCACAATGGCGGCCATGCCGCCCTCCATGGGATTATCGGCGGATTGTACACACCTGGGATGGATTGTAATAAGGTATACACACCCTCAATTAACGATAGATATAAAAGCGGTATTTGCAATACGCTCTTATGCCCCGTACACACGGTCGGACTTTGTTCGGACATTCCGACAACAAAATCCATGGATTTTTTCCGACGGATGTTGGCTCAAACTTGTCTTGCATACACACGGTCACACAAAGTTGTCGGAAAATCCGATCGTTCTAAACGCGGTGACGTAAAACACGTACGTCGGGACTATAAACGGGGCAGTAGCCAATAGCTTTCATCTCTTTTTTTATTCTGAGCATGCGTGGCACTTTGTGCGTCGGATTTGTGTACACACGATCGGAATTTCCGACAACGGATTTTGTTGTCGGAAAATTTTATAGCCTGCTCTCCAACTTTGTGTGTTGGAAAATCCGATGGAAAATGTGTGATGGAGCCCACACGCGGTCGGAATTTCTGACAACACGCTCCTATCACACATTTTCCGTCGGAAAATCCGATCGTGTGTACGGGGCATTAGTCTCCTTCTGCTTGGTGGACTGCAAACACTCTCTGCTGTCACTCAGTAAGTACACCCCTTAGCGATGTGTTTTTGCAACATTTTTTTGCACCTTACAATTAGGGCTCATTGACCCTTATATTTTTTTGACTGATAATGATATGGTTCTTTTATATTTTTTATATTTTTATACTTTCTCGTTTTTTCTTAGACTGGTTGACTCAGGATTGGATACTAATCCACTGAGTCTTATACAGCTTGTGACCAATTCCGGGTTGGCTGACAAGTAACAGTCTAGTTACATGGGGCAATATGATGCAATCACATGCGCTACCTAGCACATTTTGAGGTAATGATTTGTATTCACACCAGCACCCCCCCCCCCACCTTTTTTTTTTTCGCCCTCTTTCCCCCCCCCCCCCTTCTTCCTTTTTCTTCCCCTTCACTCACCTTTTGCTTTCACTCACACACACCTGCACCATTGTTTTCATTTGCTTATCACATACCTGCACCGCACGATTTGTCTCACCATTCAGCCCTTTCACCTCTTCCTATCTTCCCACACTCTTTCACTCCCTCACTACTAATCTCACTAGAGCACAGATACAGTATTTACCAATACCTAACATATACTTATGAATCATTTATGTTTATACTAGCATTTAAAATACACTATATAAATATGGTTTTGAATTTTTCGGTTTGAGCCATATGCATTATATCTATAATAAACATTGGAGACTTCAGTCCCCTAGTGGCTCTTTTGTCCACATAATAAACCTGACTAACTTGTTACATTTATTATGGGCGTTTATTTAGTTTGTCTTTTAATTTTCATCACAGGTGTGTTTATTGCTTTCCGGACGGTCGTCTGGCCTGGCGGGTGGTGCCCAAGGGTGTGACCTCTCGTAAGTCACGTTGCTTCTCACTGCCCTGGTCTGGGCTCCGGTGGCGATAGAGGTGTCTGGAATCCTCCCTTTGGGGAAGAGGGGAGAGCAATATTTTTTTAGGGGATCTCCATGTGGGAAGTTTTTCCTCCTGTTGGACATACATTATTGGGTAATTATACTGTATTGGTGTATTACATGGTGAATGTATTTATTGTTATATCAATGGAATCCATATATGTATATCAACTCTATCTACGTGCTTTTTCCAGCAGACTGACCCTCTGAAGAAGACCCTAAGTATAGGGGTTGAAACGCGTCAGTTTAATGTTCATGATATGAAGTATTGTTATGAATATATGTCTGCCAATGTATGTTCAGCCAACCTAGTTTTAAAGTACTCCCCACTGGAGCTCATTGTTTTAACTTTTATGGTACACTATTCAATAAATTTGTTATATTTTTTCATACATTATTGACTATATCTGTTACTGTGCTGCCAAAAAACCCCACTTTGGGGAAACTTTTCCTTTCTTTTTCCCCGTCTCTCTCTCCCTCTCCTCTCCCTCCTCTCTCCCCCCCTCTCTCTTCGCCCCCCCTCTCTGCTCCTCTCTCTCTCATATAGGGGTTTCACTTTTTGAAATACTGAAATAAATGAACATTTTGATGATATCCTATCAGACACACCTGTAGATTGGTGAGCGCAGTCATGTGGGTCACATTGACCAATCAGCAATTGCGACTGGGAGTGTTATGATGGACACACCGGGGCAAAGTACAGTAAGCGCTTCACTGGCGACGGACATCACGGGTGCTGCGTACAATGGGGGGGCCCCTCTCTTCCCCCCCATCTCTCTTCCCCCCTCCCCTCTCTCCCCCCCTCCCCTCTCTCTGCCCCCCTCCATCTCTCTTCCCCCCTCCATCTCTCTTCCCCCCTCCCCTCTCTCTGCCCCCCTCTCTCTCTCTTCCCCCCTCCCCTCTCTCTGCCCCCCTCTCTCTTCCCCCCTCCCCTCTCTCTCTCTCTTCCCCCCCTCTCTCTGCCCCCTCTCTCTTCCCCCCCTCTCTCTTCCCCCCCTCTCTCTTCCCCCCCTCTCTCTGCCCCCTCTCTCTTCCCCCCCTCTCTCTGCCCCCTCTCTCTTCCCCCCCTCTCTCTGCCCCCTCTCTCTTCCCCCCTCCCCTCTCTCTGCCCCCTCTCTCTCTCTCTTCCCCCTCTCTGCCCCCCCTCTCTCTCTTGCCCCCCTCTCTCTGCCCCCTCTCTCTTCCCCCCCTCTCTCTCTTCCCCCCTCTCTCTCTCTTCCCCCCTCTCTCTCTCTTCCCCCTTCTCTGCCCCCCCTCTCTCTCTTGCCCCCCCTCTCTCTCTCTCTTGCCCCCCCTCTCTCTCTCTCCCCCCCTCTCTCTCTCTTCCCCCCTCTCTCTCTTCCCCCCTCTCTCTCTCTTCCCCCCTCTCTCTCTCTTCCCCCCTCTCTCTCTCTTCCCCCCTCTCTCTCTTCCCCCCTCTCTCTCTTCCCCCCTCTCTCTCTCTCTTCCCCCCTCTCTCTCTCTTCCCCCCTCTCTCTCTTCCCCCCTCTCTCTCTCTTCCCCCCTCTCTCTCTCTTCCCCCCTCTCTCTCTCTTCCCCCCTCTCTCTCTTCCCCCCTCTCTCTCTCTCTTCCCCCCTCTCTCTCTCTCTTCCCCCCTCTCTCTCTCTCTTCCCCCCTCTCTCTCTTCCTCCCCTCTCTCTCTCTTCCTCCCCTCTCTCTCTCTTCCTCCCCTCTCTCTCTCTTCCCCCCTCTCTCTCTCTTCCCCCCTCTCTCTCCTCTCTCTCATATAGGGGTTTCACTTTTTGAAATACTGAAATAAATGAACATTTTGATGATATCCTATCAGACACACATGTACATTGGTGAGCGCAGTCATGTGGGAGTGTTATGATGGACACACCGGGGCAAAGTAGAGTAAAGCGCTTCACCGGCGACGGACATCACGGGCGCTGCGTATGACGGGGGGTCCGGAGGGGTGGCCAGGAAATTTGAACATAGACCTTTCGTGATTGGGGGAACAACGTACCCCTCTACAATAGTCACGGGTCTGCAAAAAAGCATGCAGCCAGTGAAGGTCACCATCATACCTGATCCAGATGACAGCCCACCAATAGGAGAAGACTGACCCCCCCCCCCCCCCCCCCGAGACAGCAGAGAGCAATGGCTGCCCCCCACCATACTCCTGTCCTAGGAGGGTCCCTATAACACCAGAGACACAGACCCTCCATTATGTGAGAACACCGAATCACAGATCAGTCGGTGATCAGAGTACTCAGTGTCCGGCCATGCTGGGACTTGTAGTGTGCTCTGTACACAATGATGGGGAGCTGTGATCACATGACCTCTCTGATCGGTGGGGGAGCAGCTGGCCGGACAGGTGCGGGTCACGTGATAAAAGGTCGGGGCTCTCTGGAGGATACAATACAATGTAATACTCACCGCTCCGATCTCTCCCGAGTCTCTGATCGGCCAGGCCGTGTCCGTGACGTCACTACGGGGAGGCGCTGAGGACAATCCTCTTCACATGACCCAAAGAGAGCTGTGTGTGAGGGGAGGAGCCTGGGGAGGAGCCTGGGAGGAGCCTGAATCTTCTCTGTTTACAGAGCTCAGCACATGACATCCACAGGAGATCTGTCACCAACACACAATAATAGGAATATAAATCATCATTATCATTATTATTATCATTATTATTATTATCATCATATTATTATCATTATCATTATTATTATTAATATCATCATATTATTATCATCATTATCATTATTATCATTATTATTATTATCATCTATTATTATCATCATCATATTATTATTATCATCATTATTCCTTTCTTGACTAAGAGATCTAGAGAATAAAATGGCGATTGTTGCAATATTTTATATCACACGGTATTTATTCAGCGGTGCTTTAAACGCAACTTTTTGGGAAAAGGGACACTTTCATGAATTTTAAAAAAACCAAACAGCAAAGGTAGGCCAATTTTTTTGTAGAATGTGAAAGGTGATGTTACGCCGAGTAAATAGATACCAAACATGTCACACTTTATAATTGCACGCACTCGTGGAATGGCGACAAACTACGGTACCTAAAAATCTCCATAGGCGACGCTTTACATTTTTTTTATGGTTACCAGGTTAGAGTTACAGAGGAGGTCTAGTGCTAGAATTATTGCTCTGGCTCTGACGATCGCGGCGATACCTCCCATGTGTGATTTGAACACCATTTACATATGCGGGCGCAACTTCCGTATGCGTTTTCTTTGCTGCGCTAGCTCGCGGGGACGGGGGCGCTTTAAAAAAAAAAAATTCTTATTTATTTTATTTACTTTTATATTAATAAATTGTGTTTTTAAAAAAAAAAAAAATTTTGATAGACTTTTATTGCTGTCACAAGGAATGTAAACATCCCTTGTGACAGTAATAGGTGGTGACAGGTACTCTTTATGGAGGGATCGGGGGTGTAAAAGGCCCCCGATCCCTCCTTTGCACTTCAAAGTATTCAGATCGCCGTTTTCGCAATTCTGAATACTGTATATTTTTTAAAAACCGATGCCACTGGCAGCCGAGTAAACGGGAAGTGACGTCATGACATCGCTTCCGTGTTTACAATTAGGAGGCTGGAACGAAGCCGCTCACAGCTTCGTTCCAGACTGTCAGCAGCTGCCGGAGTCAGCTGGTCTCCCGATGGAACAGGGGGCCTGGTAAGAGCGGCGGGAGGTGGCGGGAGGGGGGGAACGTCCCCTCCCGCTTCTCTGGTATAACAGCCGAGTGGCTTTTAGCTGCATCGGTTGTTATACCTGGAAAGCCGATCGCCGGCTCTAAAAAACACTACCGGGATGATGCCTGCAGCTGCGGGCATCATCCCAGTATAACCCCCGAAAAGCCGAGTACACACATCTGCGTACGCTCGGCGGGAAGGGGTTATTATTCGTATTATTATCATCATTATTATTATTATTATTATTAATATCATTATTATTATCATCATCATTATTATTGTCATTATTATTATCATCATCATATTATTATTATTATCATTATTATTATTATCATTATTATTATAATCATCATTATTATTCCTATTATTATCATCATTATAATCATAATTTTTATTGTTCCTATTATAATTGACCACTTCAATACCGGATCACTTTCACCCCCTTCCCACCCAGGCCAGTTTTCAGCTTTCAGCGCTGTCGCACTTTGAATGACAATTGCGCAATCATGCGACACTGTACCCATATGAGATTTTTATCATTTTTTCCCCACAAATAGAGCTTTATTTTGGTGGTATTTGATCACCACTGTTTTTTTTTTTTTTTGTTTTTTGCGCTACATATAAAAAATGAACAAACATTTTGAAAACAAAAAAAGTTTTTCTTCATATCTGTTACAAAACTTTGTAAATAAGTACGTTTTCTCCTTCACTGACGGGCACTGATTAGGCAGTACTGATTGGCATTGATGAGGTGGCACTTATATGCAGCACTGATGAGCAATGATAGGTGGCACTGATAGGCACTCATAGGTGACACTGGAGGGCACATATTGGCGGCACTGGTGGGCGGCACTGATAGATGGCACTGATCTGAGGCGCTGGCAGGCATCACTAATGGGCACAGACTGTCATCCCTAATGGACAATGATTGCCATCCCTGTTGGGCTCTAGTGGGCTTACCTGGTGGTCATGGGTGGGCATCCTTGCTGGCCATGGGTGGGCATCCCTGGTGGTCCTGGGTGGGCATCCTCAGGGGAACTGCACTGACGATCAGGAGAGCAGCCGATCGTCTCTCCTCTACTTGCGTCTGTCAGCATGAGTAGAGGAATTATTAATTAATAATAATAATTATAATCATTATTATTATCACCATCATCATTCTTATTATTATCATTGTTATCATCATCATCTTTATTATTATTGTCATTATTATTATTATTATGATTATTATCATAATCATTATTGTTATCAGTATTATTATTATCTTTTTTATTATTATTATTATTATTATTATTATTATCATTATTATTATTATCTTTATTATTATTATTATCATCATCATCATCACATCATCATTATTATTATTATTATTATCATCATTATTATTATCATAATCATTATTGTTATCTTTATTATTATTATCATTATTATTATATTATTATTCTACAGGATTTATATGGCACCAACAGTTTACTCAGCGCTTTACAATATAAAGGGAGACAGTACAGTTACAATACAATAAAATACAAGCGGGTTAAGAGGGCCCTGCTCAAAAGAGCTTACAATCTAATAGGGTGGGGCAAGTGGTACAAAAGGTTGTAACTGTGGGGAATGAGCTGATGGAAGTGGTAGGAGATTAGCTGGAGGTGGAATAGGCTTCCCGGAAGAGATGAGTTTTCAAGGATTGCTTGAAGGCAGCCAGAGTAGGGGATAGTCGGACAGATTGAGGTAGAGAGTTCCAGAGGATGGGAGAGGCTCTGGAGAAATCCTGGAGGTGAGCATGGGAGGGGGAGACAAGGATGCTAGAGAGCAGGAGGTCTTGAGTGGAGCAGAGAGGGCGGTTTGGGTGATATTTGGAGATAAGATTAGTGATGTAGCTATTATTATTATTTTCATCGTTATTATCATTATTATCTTTTTATTGGAATTAATAAAATCGTTAATATTTTTTTTACTATCCTCTCTATTTTAAAAATGATCTTAATGTAGCGCTACTCTCATAGGAGCAGCGGGAATTACTGCCCAGATCTTCCCAACTTCTGACCCGCAGCCAGGCACATAGGCTCATTCACTCTTTCTTCAATGGCCAGCCTAGGGGATGTCATTTTTTGGTTTTTATTTTTGGAGAAGTTGGATAGGGATGAGGGAAGTGGTGGAGTACTCCAAAGATAAGAACCATGTACAACGTGAGGACTTGGTATTACTTTCTGAGCAAGCTGTAATGAAATCTGGGCTTGAAACAGACAGCAGACTTCTTCAGCTTAGTAGTAGTTAGAGCCACAAGAGCAGAGTCCCTTTAACCACTTCACGCAAAACGATGTACCAGTACGTCGTTTTGAGGACGTGGTTGTACCGGGTTGACGGTTGACGCCCCGGTACCATTTTTTTTAGAGCCGGCGGTCGACTTTCCGGTGATAACAAATGATGCGGCTCAGCAGCTGCTCGGCCGTTGTCACAAACAGTGGAAGGGGTTGTCCCCCCCCCCTCCTGCCACCGCTCCGCCCGGGCCCCCAGTCCCACCCGAGCGACCAGCACGCACATCAGGCAGCTGGCCAGAGTCCCAAACAAAAAAATTGGGCTAGCTTTATTGTTTATTTATTTTTTTAATTCAGTGAAGTTTTTGAAAAAAATTCGCGTTTGAAAAACCGCTGCGCAAATACCGTGTGACATAAAATATTGCAACGCCCGCCATTTTATTTTCCAAAGTCTTTGCTAAAAAAAAATATATATATATATATTGTTTGGGGGTTTTAAATAATTTTCTAGCAAAAAATACTTAACTTGTAAGCAACAAATGTCAGAAATAGGCTTGGACCTTAAGTGGTTAACCACTATAGCCGAATGATAGCTACAGCGCAGTCGTCCAGTTTTGGCAGGGCGTCGTATGACGTCCCCCATGATCGCGCCCGCTGTGGTGCGTGGGCAGTGCGCTCTGTGATCAATGTGTCCTTGGGACACAGCTGATCACAAATCAGGGTAAAGGGCCAATCACAGTAGCCGTGATCAGCTGTCTCCAATGACAGCTGATCAAGATGTAAACACAAGCCGGTTATCGGCATCCTTTTCCTCATGCTGACAGCATGAGGAGAGGAAAGGAAAGGAAAGCCGATAACCGGCTTGTGTGAAAGGGACATCTACACTGATAATCAGGGCACTGATTATTCTGTTCAAGCCTTGCCACAGATTCTCAATTGGATTTAGGTCTGGACTTTGACTGGGCCATTCTAACACATGAATATGCTTTGATCTAAACCATTCCATTGTAGCTCTGGCTGTATGTTTAGGGTCGTTGTCCTGCTGGAAGGTGAACCTCCGCCCCAGTCTCAAGTCTTTTGTAGACTCTAACAGGTTTTCTTCTAAGATTGTCTTTTGTTTGGCTCCATCCATCTTCCCATCAACTCTGACCAGCTTCCCTGTCCCTGCTGAAGAAAAGCATCCCCACAACATGATGCTGCCACCACCATGTTTCACGGTGGGGATGATGTGTTCAGGGTAATGTGCAGTGTTAGTTTTCCACCACACATAGCGTTTTGCTTTTAGGCCAAAAAGTTTAATTTTGGTCTCATTTGACCAGAACACCTTCTTCCACATGTTTCCTGTGTCCCCCACATGGCTTCTCGCAAACTGCACACGGGACTTCTTATGGCTTTTTTCATCAATGGCTTTCTTCTTGCCACTCTTCCATAAAGGTCAGATTTGTGGAGAGCACAACTAATGCCGCGTACACACGGTCAGACTTTTCGTCTACAAAAGTCCGACGGACGCCGACGGACTAAAGCCGGCTGACAATCCGATCGTGTGTGGGCTTCCCCGGACTTTCAGCGGACTTTTCCAGCTGCAAATCTGACGGACTTTAGATTTGAAACATGCTTCAAATCTTTACGTCGTAACTACGCCGGACCCAGAAATCCGCTCGTCTGTGTGCTAGTCCGACGGACAAAAACCCACGCTAGGGCAGCTATTGGCTACTGGCTATCAACTTCCTTATTTTAGTCCGGTGTACGTCATCACGTACGAATCCGTCGGACTTTTGTGTGATCGTATGTAGGCAAGTCCGTTCGTTAGAAAGTCTGCCGCAAGTCCGCCAAAAGTCCGCCAAATGTCCGTCGAAAATCTGTCGGACGGGCTGTCGGACTTTTGTAGCCGAAATATCCGACCGTGTGTGCGCGGCATAATAGTTGTCCTGTGGACAAATTCTCCCACCTGAGCTGTGGATCTCTGCAGCTCCTGCAGAGTTACCATGGACCTCTTGGCTGCTTCTCTGATGAATGTTCTCCTTGCTTCTTCATCTACTCACACAGCCACAGGATCATTGGCTGCCTCCTTCTGATACCCACTGGGCACTCCTCAGTGAGGGAGACTCACACCCCCATAGAACAGCTGGTCACCTTTCCCCCAACTTCCATCTGGTACTCTCCAGTGAGCTTCTCCAGACCCAAACCGACTCCAGTACTAGGCTATGTGAATATTCCCCCCTGCTGAGACTCAATGTCTTCTGGATGACATCTCCGGTAGTCCTCCCCCATGGGCAGAGCTCCTGCACATGGGTCTCCTCTAGCAGGACTGGACCCAGGAACTTCTCTGCCTCAGACTTTTTTTGGACTCTCCAGCCACCTGCAGGCCATACCATTCCCAGGGTATGGCTGGATTCCCTATAAATATTCAGGCTGCCCACTCTGTTCTTCCCCCTACCAGGGCTTTTTTTTCTCAGAGAAAAGGTGCAGGAACTCAACCATGCCCGCCACATTCACATACCTGCCAAATGGCATCAAATAGTAGCTCTTCCCTCTGCATACAACCCCTCCCTCCATTGCCCTCATCTTCTCCCCCCTCCTTTAAAGCTCCACCATCTGTCATATGTCTTACCTTTGTTGCAATGTTAAGCTGAAGCACCTATCCGGCTGTAGTACCTCCCAGCATACTATACTATACTACAGTCACTTGTAAGGGAGATCATGCAGTAGGAGCATCAACAACTGGTCACCAGGGAAAATATGGAGACCATCTAGGGTGCACCTGTTCTGTATCTCCTTGTCCCTGTCCGGTGTCTTGCCGAATAAGTTCCTTCGGCGGATAAGTCCCCGCCCTGTACTGCGCAGGCGCAGCGCCTGCGCAGTACAAACTACTAACAGCCGCCGGAGATAGCCGAAGCTCAAGATCGACAATCAGCTGTACACGGCGCCTGCGCTCTGGGTCCAGGTTCCTTCCCTACCATCCAAGTGGACCTAGAGGGGGAATCTAAAAGAGCCGAGCGAAGCGAGGCCGTGCCCGAAGCGTGGCGAGCGAAGCGAGCCCGCGAGGGGCCCTCTTACAGCGCCGTGTACAGCTGATTTTCAGCTATTCCGCTTCGGCTATTTCCGCCGGATCCGGAGGGGGAAACTTATCAGCCGAGCGGAACTTTCTCAGCAGAACACCGGCACTCAGTGGGATCTGCGCAGGAGATCTGACCTGTGGGAGCTACTGGGAGATGAGCTATCACTTGTAAATGTAGAAGCTGGACTTCAGTGTTACCAAGTGATAGTGGTGAGCAGGGAGCAAAAGACCTGAGCCAGAGGTGGTGGAACCGAGTTCCCCCTAGTTCCTGCTGAAAAAAAGCCCTGCCTCCTACCAGGGGCGTTGCTAGGTCTGCAAAAGATCTGGCGCTAGAGCCCATAGTGCATTCCCGTGGGGAGGGGGGTGGGAGACCAGTGGTAAGCATTTTTTCACGGGCGATGGCTGGTGTTGGCGCTTCAATCATCATGGCATAATGGTTGATATGGTGTCAGGGTGATTGAAGTGCGTTATTTCTATTGTTACATTCTAATATATAATGAAGTGGTTCAACTCACCATACTGCAGAATCAGACATTGAAGCAAGGGGGTCTGGCTGCAAAGTGGAGCTCCACGATGACAGGAAGCACGTGACCTCCACTCCACCGTGCTGTGAGGGCGGAAGAGCGCTGATCTGTGGCGGGCAGTGAGAGATGATGTCATCTCTTTGCTGCTCGCCGCACCTCTCTCCCAAATTGAAGAGGCCCGGCTGTGAAGAGCGCTGATGTGACGCGGGCGGAGAGAGATGTCAGCTCTCTTCTCTCCTCTCCTCCGCCTCTCTCATGCAGCCAGCCCGTCTGCCGCAGCAGCTGTAACACGCTGGTTAGGCAGGGACCCTGCGGCAAGAGACTCGGGGCTATGGGCGCCAGATTTGGGGCTATCGCCCCAATAGCCACCCCTAACAACGCCCCTGCCTCCTACTATGTTTCGAGATACCTCTAGATTTCAGGGGGAAGTAATCAGAGCAGCAGCCTGTGAGGCACTGGGCAGATCTTATTAATCAACCCCTGCTCCACTTAATTTAAATGTACCTAACAACCTACACTACTCTAGAAGGGTGCTACAGGGGTGCTTGCAACCAATTCATGTACCTGTCACAGAGAGGTGCATGAATATGTTGGTGCTAGCTATTGAGGTCGGAGAGCCCATACTGAGAACTCCTTCCTCGGTGCTCGCTCCTCCCCATCCACAGTCCTCACCATACTGAAAAGCACATGGATGGGCTGAGAAGTTTTTTCGGGTGGGGGATGGCGAACTGAGAAAATAGTTCTCCATCAAGACTGCCTGGCTGTTGATTGACAGCACACAACAGTGGGCAGATCCAAAGTCGCTACTCAGTCCAATAGTGGCTTTCGAAATACACCCACTGCCTTCTGCTGTCAATCAAAAGTTAGACTCTCAGTTTCCCATCAGGCTCCACCTACCCAAATATGCCATGACATAAAAGCCTCTTACCTTTCGGCCTGCAAGTTTCTAAAGACTGTATACCGAGCCCAGTGGCGGCTGGCGGGTTCTTCTTTTGGGGGTCGGCAAAACCCCCCCTCCCCCCAGCAGCGTGGCACAGCACTGAAACACCTCCCCCCCCCCTGTCCGGCATATACCCATGAGGCCATACCTCACAACTTTTTGAGATGGGAATAAGGGACACCTATCAGCAAAAGTATGCAGGCATAGGACACACCCCTTGCCACGCCCCCTTAAAGGAGAATTGTACAAAAAAAAAAAGTCTGGTTAAACCCACAAGTGCTTTTTTACCACTACTATTCCTTTATGTTGGCTTTTGGAATTTACAAATGCAGCAATTTAGAAATCAGATGAAAGGTTTAGGGCTGGAAAACACTTTTTGATAGATAAAAAGTGCATTTTATATACAACTATATAGATCAGACCAAAATGAGGAGGAATGAGGGACAGAGGGACATTGCTCCAAATCAGGGACAGTCCCTCAAAATCAGGGACAGTTGAGAGCTATGCGTGAGGCTGTGGTGTCCTCTCCTCCTCTCCTGGAGAGCGGGCAGCGGCAGCAGCGGCTCCGGCGTCTGCTCCTCCAGCGGCTTCCTGCGCCGAGTGTCTCCTCTTTCGCCAAAGCGTAGGCATCCAATGGGATCGCCTGACACTTTGGCCGATCGAGAAACAGGTCTCACAGACCTGCCTCCTGATTGGCAGGGAGGAACTTTAGTGTGAAAATAGCGAAAATTAATTCGCTATGGTCCCACAACTGGGTGGCCTCGGAGCGAAATGCTCTGGGCTCCGAGGCCACACTTTTTGAAGCCTATTAGAGCATTGTATGCATTGCAAATTATGCAAGACTTACCTTAAAACGAAGCCTTACAGCAGCGCACTGTCACCACTGAGAGGGCTTCCATCTTCACCAGGTCTTCCTTCCGGGTTTGCGGCCTCCAGCTACATGAGTGGCCCAGGCCATGATGACGTCACTCCAACGTCCCTCGTTTATGGGACCAGCTCTGAAGGTGACATCACCGGCTGCATGCACTCTGAATATCTCACTAAACAGTGGAAGTCTAGGAGATATTCACTGTGCCTACAGCCTTGTTATAGACTTTCCTGTAGGTACAAGTAAAAAAAACTAGGTTTACTACCACTTCAACTTTTGTGCACATGTGAGGGAGTTACGTCCTCCTGGGCTGTCCAATCAAGATCAAAGCTTCCGAACCCAGAAAATAGACTGGACAAAGATGGAAACACAAGGGAGAGGGCAGACGTTGCATCATTGGAGTGATGGTAGGAAAAGAGGACTTTTGGTTCAACTTTTTGAGTTCTATGTATAAAAGATTCGCTGTGTGGAAGTGACAAACATTCACACAATGAGAATTAAAATTGCCGTATTTTCTCTAATACATGTTGTTCCTATGTCGTCAGCACCATCTAGTGGCAGTATGTGGTTTTTTTTTTTGGCAAAGGAATTCCTCACTTAGGGGGAAAAAAAATGGATTATGACCACTAGATGGTGCTGACAATATAGAAACTAAGGCTGGCCATACACTATTCAATTTTCCTGTTCAACTTTCCTTTAGATTTACCAAAACCTTATAATATGAGGTGAAACCTAAACACTTTCAATTTGGATGCAATCAGGCAGGCCCTTGTAGTACATAGTTGAAGGTAAATCTAAAGAAAATTGAACAGGAAAATTGTATGGTGTATGGCCAGCTTAATCATATTAGAGGAAATGGATGCATTTTTGCTCTTTCTGTTTTTTACACCAGCAAAGTGAACATTCTATACTTAGACCCTTAAGTAAATATATGTAATGCTGAAATCCAAGGGTACTGTGTATCTTGTATAAATCTATTGATTTCAGGACTAACTATCCAATGCAGCCATATAATTATGATGCATTACATACAGTTGTGCTCAAAAGTTTGCACACCCTGGCAGAAATTGTGAAATTTCGGCATTAATATTGAAAATGTGACTGATCATGCCAAAAAAACTCACTTTATTTAAGGATAGCAATCACATGAAGCCATTTATTTTCACATTGTTTTTTGGATCCTTTTTAAATCATAATGATAACAGAAATCACCCAAATGGCCCTGATCAAAAGTTTACATACCCTGAAATGTTTGGCCTTGGTACAGACACAGAAGGTGACACACACGGGTTAAAATGGCAATTAAAGGTTCATTTCCCACATGGGCGGCTTTTTAAACCACAATTGGTGTCTGTGTATAAATAGTCAATGAGTGTGTTAGTTCTCACATGGATGCACTAAGCAGGCTAGACACTGAGCCATGAGGAGGTAGAAAAGAACAGTCAAAAGACCTGTGTAACAAGGTAAGGAAACTTTACAAAGATGGAAAAGGATATAAAAAGATATCCAAAGCATTGAATATGCCAGTCAGTACTGTTCAATCACTTAGACCCCTTTCACACTGAGGCGCTTTACAGGCGCTATAGCGCTAAAAATAGCTCCTGCATAGCGCCTGTAAAGCGCCTCTCCTCTCACTCCAATGTGAAAGCCAGAGTGCTTTCACACTGGAGCGGTGCGCTGGCAGGACGCTCTAAAAAGTCCTGCAAGCAGCTTCTTTGGGGCTCAATGGAATCAATGGGCAGCGCCGCCAAAGTGCGCTGAAGTGGCACTTTGCCAGAGCTTTTAACCCTTTTTCGGCTGCTAACGAGGGTTAAAAGCACCCCGCTAGCGTCCAAAAAGTGCAGCCAAAACAAAAAAAGCGCCACTAAAAATAGCAGCGATTTACCTCCGACGTCTGGGGCGGCTCAGTGTGGGAGTGCCCTTAAGAGGAAGTGGAAAATTTGGGGCTCTCTTGATACCAAGCCAAGGTCAGGTAGACCAAGAAAGATTTCCACCACAACTGCTACAGGAACTGTTCGGGATACAAAGAAAAACCCACTTGTAACCTCAGGAGAAATACAGGCTGCTCTGGAAAAAAGATGGTGTGGTTGTTTTTAAGGAGCACAATATGATGATATTTGAAGAAATAAGAGCTTCATGGTCAAGTTGCCAGAAAGAAGACTTTACTGCACAAGTTCCACAAAAAAGCCTGGTTACAATATGCCCAACAACACCTTGACATGCCTCATTGGCTTTTTTTGTGGCATTGGCGCAGTAGAGGCTTCCCTCTGGCAGCTCAACCATGCAGCTCTTTTTTGTTCAAGTATCGTTGAATGGTGCTCCTTAAAAAAATCCACACCGTCTTTTTGGAGAACAGCCTGTATTTCTCTTGCGGTTACCTGTGGGTTTTTCTTTGTATATCCTGAGCAATTCTTCCACCAGTTGTAGCTGCAATCTTTCTTGGTCTACCTAACCTTGGCTTGGTATCAAAAGAGCCCCAAATTTTCCACTTCTTAATCAGTATTAAACAGTATTGACTGGCATATTCAAAGCTTTGGATATCTTTTTATATCCGATTTCCATCTTTGTAAAGTTTCATTACCTTGTTACGCAGGTCTTTTGACTGTTCTTTTCTACCTCCTCATGGCTCAGTGTCTAGCCTGCTTAGTGCATCCATGTGAGAGCTAACAAACTCATTGACTATTTATACAGCGACACTAATTGTTATTTAAAAAGCCACAAATGTGGGAAATTAACCTTTAATTGCCATTTTAACCCGTGTGTGTCACCTTCTGCGTCTGTACCAAAGCCAAACATTCCAGGGTATGTAAAGTTTTGATCAGAGTCATTAGGGTAGTTTCTGTTATCATTATGATTTAAAAAGGATCCAAAAAACAATGTGATAATAAATGGCTTCATGTGATTGCTATCCTTAAATAAAAAACAGTTTTTTGGCATGATCAGTCATATTTTCAATATTAATGCCAACATTTCACAATTTCTGCCAGGGTATGCAAACTTTTGAGCAGGACTGTAGGAATTGGAGAAGATGGATCATTTTGTGTTAGACCTAGTCAGATTTAAAAGTGACATGCTTGTTTTTTTCAGTTGTTACAGTATCTATGTTGTCTGTTTGTTCTTGAAGAATATACACAGAATTTAAAAAGCTTCTGTTTAATTTGCAAATATCTTTGGCAATCTTTGCCCTGGAAACGTAACCATTTAAAATTACTTAGAACCCCCAAACATTATATATATATATATATATATATATATCTCAGAGGAGTAACTAGAACCCTCAGTGCCCCGATGCAAGAAACATCATGAGCCCCCCTGACCCCCCCCCCTTCCATCTGACACCCGGGCTTCACATTTTGGGAGGGCTTTCATGGACATCCTTTCCAGAACCCTGCCTACCACCTGTCCCCTGGGACGTTCATCCAGCGCAATCATGGCGGCTGTTTACCATGTGATCGGCTGATCACATGTAAACAGACTTGCTGGTTTTTGGCAGCCCTTTGCTCCCACGCTGTGTCTGTGTGAGGAAAGGAGAGGCAACAGTGTCAGTAAATTGTAAACACTGATAATTAGTGCCCTGATCATCAGCGCAGCCTATCAGTGCCACCTATCGGTGCTCATCAATTCCGCCTATCAGTGCTGCCTACCATCGCTCATCAATGCCACCTATCGGTGCCCATCAATTCCGCCTATCAGTGCTGCCTACCATCGCTCATCAATGCCGCCTATCAGTGCCCATCAATTCCGCCTATCAGTGCTGCCTACCATCGCTCATCAATGCCGCCTATCAGTGCCCATCAATTCCGCCTATCAGTGCTGCCTACCATCGCTCATCAATGCCGCCTATCAGTGCCCATCAATTCCGCCTATCAGTGCTGCCTACCATCGCTCATCAATGCCACCTATCAGTGCCCATCAATTCCGCCTATCAGTGCTGCCTACCATCGCTCATCAATGCCGCCTATCAGTGCCCATCAATTCCGCCTATCAGTGCCACCTATCATAGCTCATCAATGCCGCCTATCAGTGCCCATCAATTCCACCTATCAGTGCCACCTATCATAGCTTATCAATGCCGCCTATCAGTGCCCATCGGTGCCACCTCAATGGGGTCTATCAGTGCCACCTATCAGTGCTGCCTATCAGAGCTCAATGCCCATCGGTGCCACCTCGATGGGGTCTATCAGTGCCACCTATCAGTGCTGCCTATCAGAGCTCAATGCCCATCAGTGCCACCTCAATGGGGTCTATCAGTGCCACCTATCAGTGCTGCCTATCAGAGCTCAATGCCCATCAGTGCCACCTCAATGGGGTCTATCAGTGCCATCTATCAGTGCTGCCTATCGAACGTCCGCCGCAATGTCACAGCCCCGCTAAAAATCACTGTGCACCACCATTACTAGTAAAAAAAATAAATAAATAAAAATGCCATAAATATATCCCATAGTTTTTGGACGCTATCATTTTTGTGGAAACCAATCAATATGCCCTTATTGAGATTTTCTTTACCAAAAATATGTAGCAGAAAACATTTTGGCCTAAATTAATGAAAAACTTATATTTTTTACATTTTTTGATTGGATATGTTTTATAGAAGAAAGTAAAAAATATTGGGTTTTTTTTGTTTGTTTTTTTTGAAAATTGTCAGGTTTTTTTTTTTGTTTATAGCGCAGAAAATAAAAACCGCAGGGGCGATCAAATACCACCAAAGGAAAGCTCTATTTGTACAGGAAAAAAAAGACGTACATTTTATTTGGGTACAGTGTCCCAATTGTCAGTTTAAGTAACGCAGTGCCATATCGCAAAAAATTGGCCTGGTCAGGAATGGGGGGGGGGGTTAAAACTTTCCAGAGGTCAAGTGGTTATAACATTGGATTATTAAGACATTAGTGTGGAGAAGAGCAATAAACGTTTTAGAGTAAAGGTAATGTAACAAGCAGCCTGTCCATAGCGTGTCCCTCTTATAGGTGGCTTGGCCTCTAGCAGTGAGCGGGATGTTGTCAGCACTCCTTCTACCAGGGGGTCTGTCTTCCATATTAATGGGCCATATTGCACTGCAGAGGTCCCCCATCTTGTACAGAGGTACGGAGGTTCGAGAGTTAAGTGAGTGCCCATGTGGAGCCCGTGCGGAGTGCACAGCGGGGTCCACTTCACTACTGGGAAGTAGCAGTGGAAAAACGCTGGACAAGTGGATGTGGACATTGGATCAGCGCGTCCCTCCTAAATTCAAGTTGTGGTGAAATTGTGCGTCGGCACGGGAAACTGAGAGTTAACTGAAGAACAGTTGTCAGTGTACATGGTGTATATTCATACTATCAAAGGAAAGGACCAGGGGGAAGCACAAGGGAGTGATCTCCCTAGGTCCAAAAAGTGGTTACCATGGATATGGTGGGCAATAAAGGGAGGGAAAATGATGTATGTAAAAATATATAAAGGTTTATTGGATAAATCTAAAATTAACAAGTGCTATACCATAGACAATAGAACACATGTATGGAGCTGATCCACCTGACACAATTTAATGGGCCCGTCCAGTGCAAGCAGCACGGGGCGCGCCCATCAACCTACAACACACAAACATACAACATATACACATATAGACATATGAAATAAAACATAAAGTGCAGGCGCCTTTATACCCACAGATGCATGAGGTCCCTGTGGCCAATCGCCAGATCAAAAAGGAAAATAATGTTTGTTAGGAATATGATAATAGAGGGACCTAATGCATGTGTGGTCCCCCGGGGAGATGGGGAAAGTGGAATGGATATATACAGTTGGTTGCCTAACTCAACACCTCGCTAGATATCATCTACGTTGGCTGTATGGATACTGCAGCTAGATTGGTGGGTCAGGGGGACTCATACATTGTGTTGCATGCGCATGCTTAAATCATGAATTTTGCTGAGAGTCCATTCCTGTAGTTAGTGGGGATGAATATATAGCTGAGAGTCTCTGTAGAGTTTAGGGGATATAGAAACCGCACAGTGTAATGAATACTGTTTGTACCAGGAACAGATCACATGACCTCTCAGAATGGCCCGATATCTCTCGGGACTGCCAGTGTATGAGGGTATGCTGGAAGTCTATACAGAGCTGAATGTCACTGTGCACTTCTGTCCACATTGGTCAGGGCCATATCACTTCAGTTATTAAAGGTTCAGAGTCACCACTGCATATAGGAGCTAAAGGGGTTACATTACCACCTCTCTGTCGTACGAGCATTAGCTGTGTCTAATGTCCTGCAGCTGCTCCACCGCTCCGTGGCCTCTGCGCTGCCAGTGCCGACCGTGATATGCTGTATTCACCAGGCGTTCGGGTACGTAGTAATCCTTTCACTCGCTGGAGCACACTACAACTGTGCTTGTGTGGTGGGTTCTCTCCCCGTATGTGTGGCGGTCAAACTTTTCAAGTTTCCACTGAAAGGGAATCCCGTCTCCTGATCACTGCGGGAGATAGCTTCGGCGTCTGCACATCTTGGTTACGTCGACGCGTTTCGCAACGTCATTGTTACGTAGCTTCAACAGGACGTACTGGAGCTTGACAAGCATCCCTCCCTCTTATTGCTCCGAGATGCTGTCACGCCTCCTTCTTTCAATTAACCCCTATCGTCAACAGGGACGGGCAAGATTTATGTCAGTGTCCAGCCCGGGTAGTTGTTCCATTTTTTTGGGGATGTGTGTATATGGTTTTGGTCTCTCGTTCTCACAGCATATGTAGAACGGAAAGTAGTCATGCTTGGCCTATTAGATTTGAATTCAGGAGAGGAAAGTCCAGAATAGAGTAAATTTCTTTACTATGTCCATACTACGGTCCCCCTGCCCTTTCCTGTCATTTATAGAAATTCTACAGGATGGGGATCTCATCATTAGTGGCTAATTCATATATAGTTACAGTGTCTATGACATATATTAATAACAACCATCAACCAAAGTGGTCCCATACTAGGGATTTAAAACCCGGGACTGAGCTAGGGACTCATGTAGTAGTAAACTATTCTAGAACTTCCGCAAAGAAAAAGGAAAGGAGAGGAAGAAATCAGAATAGATATAAAGATGGAAATGAGCTTAAGAATAAGATCAAAGAAAGAATAATTCTCCAGGACATTGTAAAGGGAGATAAGGACGTTATTGTCCAAGGAATAAAACGGTATACTGGTAGAGGTTACCTGGGTGGAATCACCCTGGTGTGGGGATCACGTGGGAAAGGGGAGAGGGGAAGGGGGGGAGGGGGAGAGGGGGGGAGGGGGGGGGGAGGAGGGAGAGGGGGAATCAGGGGAAGAGAGGGAGAGATAGAAAGGGACAGACGGAGGAGAAATCATGTTATTCTAGGAAGGGTTGCATACTCAACTCCGTGTTCATTCCTATAGGTGAAAGGGACTTCAAGGTGTATATCCACCATTTCTCTTTTTGAAGTAAAATGCGATCGAAGTCACCTCTTCTTGCTGGTAATTTTAGGGTGTAGATACCTTTCACCTTCAACCCATCTGATTTGCCCTGGTGATATCGGGCAAAGTGTTTGGCCACTGGTCTCTCCCCCTTCCTTTTCTCCCCCCCCCTCTCCCCAGCCCCCTCCCTCTCCCTCTTGATATCCCTCAGGTGCTCCCCTATTCTGATCCTGAGGGTTCTCTTTGTTTTGCCTATATACATTTTTGGGCACGGACAGGTGATCATATATATCACCTTCATTGTGGAACAATTAATCAAGTCTTTGATCACATATTGTCCCTGCCCCAAAGCGTCCTTGAAAGTGTTAGTCTTGTCCACAAAAGGGCATATCTGACATCTTGTGCAGGGGACCATGCCCGTATGCCGTGGATATTCAGATAGCCATGTGGGATCTTGGTATCTCGTGTATTCAGAGTGGATAAGGACGTCCCCCAGATTTTTGGCTCTGCGTGCCACCATCTTGGGTCCATCCCCCACTATGTTGGCTAGTCTCTTGTTGTTGGTGAGGATATTCCAATGTTTTTGTAAGATTTTTCTTACTGACTCCCATTGGGCCCCATATGTGGTAATGAGTCTTATTGGGCCTTTGTCCTCAATTTTTTGTTGTTCTATAGACAATAGACTTTCTCTACTGCTAGCCGCAGCTTTACGTTTGGCATTTCGAATCTGTCTATGAGAATACCCGCGGTTCCGGAATCTCATATACAGGTCCTTGGTCTCCCTATGCAGATCATTGCTATTTGAACAGTTACGTTTGATTCTCATAAATTGTCCTGTAGGGATACCATCCTTTAGCCAAGGAGGATGATGGCTGTCTGCTTGTAACAAAGTATTTGCCGCTGTTTCCTTGCGGAAGGTGGAGGTACTTATGACTCCTCCTTTCAGGACAATTAGAAGGTCTAGGAAAGACAATTTAGACCGGTCATAGGTGTAAGTAAGATGAATGTTGCGTTCATTCGTATTGAGCTGGTTGATGAACTCGTGGAGGGCATCCAAGTCACCCGTCCAGATGACCAGTACATCATCAATGTACCTCAGCCATGTATGTACATGGCTGAGGTACATTGGACAGTTAAATACCTCCTCCTCCTCCCATCTACCCAGATGGAGGCATGCATAGGCCGGAGCCCATGACGCCCCCATCGAGGTGCCCTTAATCTGCTGATAGAACTTTGAGGCAAACTGAAAGAAGTTGTTATTTAAAGCGAATTCAAGAAGTTCCACCAGGAATTCATTCTGTGATCCTAGGAGGGGAAAATTCTTTTCCAGAGAGTTCCTAACAGCTGTGATGCCGTGTTCATGTGGGATGGACGTATACAGTGATTCAACGTCAATGCTGACCAGCCATGCCTCCTCTCGAACCTCGAGGTTGGCCAGTCTGGCCAGCACATGACGTGTGTCCTGCACATAAGATTTGAGCTCCACTACCATCTCTTTAAGGAGGGAGTCCAAGTACTTCCCCATTCTGTCAAGGGGTCCCCGTATGGCTGACACAATTGGTCTCCCTGGTGGTTTCTCCAGGGATTTGTGTACCTTTGGTATACAGTAAAAGGTAGGTATGTTATAGTCCTCAACGGATAGATATTCACACTCACGTTTAGTAAGTAGTCCCCCCTCCACTGCATCATCCAGTTTGCTGTTAAGATTTTGCACCAATTTAGGAAAGGGATTTTCATCCAATCTCCTATATGTATTGGTGTCTCCCAGGAGGCGTTTTGCCTCTTTTTCATAGTCAGAGTCGTCCATTAGGACGACATTACCTCCCTTATCACTTCTTTTTATTATTACGTTTTTGGCTTCTCTCAATTCCTTCAATGCTTGGCGTTCTATTTGGGTGAGGTTGTCATGGCCAGTATGTTTCCAATTAATTCCTTCCAATTCCATCTGGATCATGTCAAGAAACATGCCAAGCCATTTATTTTTATTTAGGGGGGGCATTTTTTTGGATTTGATATTCAGATTCACTGATCTCCTTGTCAGTGATTCCTCAATACCTACTCCACCCTCTTCGTTTTCTGCCAGTAATGAGTTAAGAATGTCGATCGCATTTTGGTCATCTGCGTCTAGATGTATGTCTATCGTTTCTAATGATGGATCCTGTGCATATAGAGATCTATAAAAGATCTTTCTAAGGTATAGCACAACGTCCTTATAGACATTAAATTCATCCATGTTGCTCGTGGGTGAGAAGGACATCCCACGTTGTAGCAATTGGATGTGTCTGGGGGCTAGGGGAAATGATGACAAGTTGATGACTGTCATATCAGGTTTATGTACAGGGTTTTCTTTGTACATGGTTGGTCCTAGCGGTTCTGGCTTCTTGTTCGAGATCCTTCTGTCCTTTGTCTTTGAGATTTCCCTTTCTGGGACCTGTTCTCTTTTTTCTTTTGTAGTATAGGGGGATTCACAGAGGAGGGGGTGTAGGGTAAGTTTCCCTCCACCCCCTCTTTCTCCAAAAAAGTCACTCCTCTATGTGTGTTACCCTCATCTGCAGAGGGGGGAGAACCGTCCCCTCTATTCCTGGATTGGGATCTAAACCCCCGTCTGGAGGAATTACTTCTTCCTCTTCTAATCGTCAGGTCAAAGGCTTGACCTTTTTCAAAGTCCTGTATGTCTCTTCTATATTTTGATTGTTTAGTTAGTTTTAATGTTTGTTGTGCCTTCTCTATTTCCTTTTTTAGAAATTCGTTTTGTCTATTGAATTCTTCTTCCTCCTTCATCAGATCTAATCCCTTGGCACTTTCCTCTATCTTTTCTCTAAGTTCCGTCAGTTGGATTTTCTCTTCTTCGACTATTAATTTCATAACCGCAATGCCGTGATTGACGCACAGTTCCTTCCATTTGGGGAGGAATCTGTCGTTATGAAGATGTTCTGCCGGTATGGTTTTGTCGCGTAGTCCGCGAGGGACTATCTTATGTTCAATATAAGTCTCTAAGAAGGAAACGTCCCATTTCCTGTTGAGATGTTTTAACAGTAATTTTTTATGTTCCCTAAACCCTTCTTTAATCTCCTCAACTCTGACCCACCAATCTAGCTGCAGTATCCATACAGCCAACGTAGATGATATCTAGCGAGGTGTTGAGTTAGGCAACCAACTGTATATATCCATTCCACTTTCCCCATCTCCCCGGGGGACCACACATGCATTAGGTCCCTCTATTATCATATTCCTAACAAACATTATTTTCCTTTTTGATCTGGCGATTGGCCACAGGGACCTCATGCATCTGTGGGTATAAAGGCGCCTGCACTTTATGTTTTATTTCATATGTCTATATGTGTATATGTTGTATGTTTGTGTGTTGTAGGTTGATGGGCGCGCCCCGTGCTGCTTGCACTGGACGGGCCCATTAAATTGTGTCAGGTGGATCAGCTCCATACATGTGTTCTATTGTCTATGGTATAGCACTTGTTAATTTTAGATTTATCCAATAAACCTTTATATATTTTTACATACATCCTTTTCCCTCCCTTTATTGCCCACCATATCCATGGTAACCACTTTTTGGACCTAGGGAGATCACTCCCTTGTGCTTCCCCCTGGTCCTTTCCTTTGATAGTATGTTTGTTTTGGGTTACGGATACGGCCTCCAACTCTGAGGAGAGGCATTGGGTGGAAAATTGTGACTTTGTGACTTATTTAAAGGCAGGTACTTATAGGGTGGTCCCCTCTCCTTCCTTCTAGCCATGGTGTATATTCACCCCTGGGTTTAGATTCCGCCTTAAGTTTGAGTATTCCCCCCCACGGCAGCCTCAGCCTTGCCCCAAAGTATGAGTGAGGACAGGGGCGGTCCGTGCATTGTGGGCGCACAGGCGCCGTCCCGCCTAGTCCCTGCCGCCGCCTCCCTCTCCATATTTCAGGACGCCGGACGCGTGGACTCCTATGGCAGCGTGGGAGGGGGTGTTTTTTTTTTTTTAAAGCACCTGATTAGAGCCTGATGCTCTAACAGGCTTCAAAAAAGGGTGGGCTCGGGGCGCAAAAATATGTAGAAGAATACATATCGGCTTAAACTGTGGAAACCATTTTTTTTTTTTAATATTTTTTTTGGGGATATTTATTATAGCAAAAAGTGAAAAATATTGTTTTTTTTTTCCAAATTGTTGCTCTTTTTTTTTTGTTTATAGCGCAAAAAATAAAAACCGCAGAGGTGATCAAATACCACCAAAAGAAATCTCTATTTGTGGGAAAAAAGACGTCAATTTTGTTTGGGCGCAATTGTCAGCTAAAATCGACGCAGTGCCGAATCGCAAAAAATGCTCTGGTCAAGAAGGGAGTAAAAAACCTTCCGGGGGGCTGAAGTGGTTAATGGGAAAACTTGGAGGAAGTTACTGACAACCGCCCTGTCACCCCCCCCACCTGCCCACGTGGTTGTATTGTGTGTTAATGTGCGTTGAGTTAGGGCAGCCCATTTATTTAAATGGGTTATCCAATGTACCACAATGCAAGTTAAATGGTTGGTGCACCATTAAGAATGAACGTTCCTACATCACACCACCGCCATGTAATGTGCATTGCCACGTGTTATTGCAATGCAGTAATGTGGATGTACAATACTTACTTGTCTAGCAGTCGGCAATCCCTCAGGACACTACACCACTATATATAGATATATATAGATATATATATATATCTATATATATCTATATATATCTATATAGATATATATACAGATATAGATATAGATATCCTATATTGCTGCAGCAGCTGGCAGAAAAAAACCCCACAGCACACAGCAGGGAACGGGGTATCCGACTCACCCGGACATGTCGGATGCAAGTAGTGGTCATAGGCTTTGCAAGAGCGCAAAGGGCCTGAAAGGTAAGTATGCTTGTTTTACAGGTTGCTGCCAATTATGTTTTCCAAGGTACAGTGGAACCTTGGTTAACGAATAACGCGGTTAAGGAGCGTTTTGAAAGACAGGCAACTTCTTTTTAAAAATTCTGATTCGGTTGCCAGAGTGTTGTCTCCCAAAAGGAGCAGAACTCAAGCTAATGGGGTGTGTAGTACCGCATTTGGCCAGAGGTGCGGGGGCGCCGGTGACACTCGGAACGGTTCGGAGACGTTCCGGAAAGAAATACTTGGAATACTCGGAAATACTCGGAAACACTCGGAAATACTCCGTTCCCGAGTGTTTCCGAGCTTTTCCGAGGGTTTCTGAGGTCAGCCGAGCTGTCCCCGAGTATACCTGAGGCTCTCCGGCACCCCCCCACCTCTGGCCACATGCGGTATTGCATGCAATAGAAGATGTGGAACAAATTATCTTCGTTTCCGTTGACTTCTATGGGGAAACTCGCTTTGATATGCGAGTGCTTTGGATTACAACCATTCTCCTGGAACAGATTATGCTCGTAATCCAAGGTTCCACTGTAGTCCCTTGGTACTCTATTGCAATACACGCTCATAGCCTGTAGATGGGGACTTTTCTATCCTTTCAAAAAAACAGCGACCCAGTAGGTTGCCGCCATCCACACAGCACAACAGATCTTCAAAGAAAAAAGTTTTGTGGTCTTTGTTGTATATTAATTGACTATTTTAATAAATTCCTGCTTGTTAGTGTAGTAAAGATAATTAATGAGAATCTACCATCATTTCATGGTTTTTTTTTGCAGCTCTTTCCATTGATACAGAAGAAAGTGTCTCCATAGCAACCGTCTCTTCCCCCCTCCTATGCCTTGCAGCAGTTGTTTTCTTTGAAGTGTGCTCAGGGCCGAGTATTTGACATTCATTCAGATTTTTTTTTTCTTTTGAAAAGAGCAATTAGGGAAACAAAATATAAATACTCATAAAGTGCATATCTACATAATAAAAATTCACTCACCTAGCACCCACAAAAATAAATAGTCTCATATTTGTGCTTGCTTTTTAACATGGAACATGATTTAGCATTGCTGGAAAATTGGTGAAAGCCATGGAAACCGCAGTTTAATGTTTCTAAAAGCAAAATAATGCAACAAAAAAAGGAAAGGAAAGAAGGATAAAAGAAAAACGCCATAGAGTACAATATTGGGGGTGCAGCGTTGGTCAGAGCTACAGAAGAACAGGATTTTAAAGTGCTTATTTCAGATGATTGCAAAAAGAGCAAACAATGTCGGGAAAGCAAACAGAATTGTGGGGTGCATTACTAAAGGGTTCACCAGCAGGCCGGAGTCCTGATTCCCTATATAGATCTTGATATAGATCTTATTATAGATCTAGAGCAGGGGTCTCCAAACTGCGGCCTGAGGGCCAGATGTGGCCCTTTGATAACCTTTATCCACTGATACCAACAATTGGGCCTTATTCCACCCCCAACTAATGCCTATGAAGGGGTACAATTCCTCCCAATGATGGGGCACAATTCCTCCCAACGACGCCGACAATGGAGCCTAATAACTCTAATGATGGGGTACGTTCCTCCCACTGACATCAATAATGGGGCATTATTTTTCCCCACTGAGGCTGGGACATTTTCTACTCCCAATGGCCACAATCCGGCCCCCTTAAAGTCTAAAGGACAGTAAATTGGCCCTTTGCTTAGAAAGTTTGGAGACCCCTGCTCTATATAGGTCTTTAGATGCCACTTGAGGAGTCATCAACAGGTCCTTATTCCTCTATATAGATGTAGCACCCTCTAGTGCAGTGGTCATCAACCCTGTCCTCAGGGGCCACTAACAGGCCAGGTTTTATGTATTACCTTGGGGGAGATGCAGACTAGAATACTGCAATCACTGAGCAGCAAATGATATCACCTGTGATGTATTTCAGTTCTCTTGCAAACCTGGCCTGTTAGTGGGCCCTGAGGACAGGAGTTGATGACCACTGCTCTAGTGTACTAGAAGTGTGGATAGATTTTTTTCGTTTAGTGTAGATACGATTGTGCAAGCCTGTCTGTGTTTTTCCTGGGTTGGGCAGAGATCCAGGGAGGTGAGGCGGAGGTACCTGGAGTATTCTGAGGGCCCTGACCAATCCCCAACCTGGGTTGGCAGGGGGCAGGCCCCCTCAAATATTCTGGGTCAGCCTAGCTTGGGAGGAGTACAGTCGACCCCCGAAATTTGCGGGGGTTACGTTCTTTGAGCACCCGCGAATTGTGAAAATCTGCTAATTTTGGATGTGGTAAAAAAAAAATGCCTATAAATGGTTCACACAGGGGAGGCTTCAGAGTCGCCCGTCTCCCATCTGACTCTGAAGCCATCCTGTACAGCGAGACTTTCAGCGTGGCTTGCAAAATGACTTTGTATAGAAGTCAATGCAAGCCTGCTCTGAAGTCGCCCCAAGTAGTACAGGAACCTTTTTCTAAGTCGGAGTGACTTGAGTCGCTCCTATTATAACTGTTCCATTGTACTGCATGGAGCGCGACTTGTCAGGCTGACAAGTCACCTGACAGGTTACCCCTGCGTGAACCAGCACTTATGATGTGGGAATGCTAGGCTGGGAAAAAATCTGCGAACAACTGAGGCCGCAAACTCTGAACCACGACTTTGCGGGGGTCGACTGTATGTTCGGGTGGAAGCTGGAGATGGAGTGTTAGGCTGTCGTGGCTTAAGGGAGTTCCCCAGTCTGGGGGGTGGGGAGGGGAGGAGTGACCTTGGGACGGGGCTCGGGTGCGGACAGGACCCCTTTCAAGACACACAGAGGTGTCCTGGCCAGGAGGCATGGACAGGACAGCCGGAGAACACTGCCAGGCAAGTCTCCAGGAGGACGAGAAACATCCAAGAGGGCTGGTGAGGTACACACAGTCAACCAGGAGGACTGGGAGGCACACCTGAGAGGACTGGGATGGAGCAGTCTGGGATGGGTGCAGGGCCAGTCAGGAGGACTGTGGTGGCACGGGCAGTGGAAAGGGGCAGCTGCAGCTAGGAGGACTGGCAGTGCCTGAAGAAATGGTACTGGTAGCAGTAGCCACAGATAGGACAGCTAGCACTAAAGTCTTCCATTTTGCTACACCATAGGGGCCCGCGGTCCCTGCTTGCAAAGGACATTTGTTCAGACTCAACTGAGATTGTGCTGAGTGTAAAACTTGTGCTAGCTGGTCTTGGGAGTGATAGTCTGCAAACAAGTGTATGTGCTGGAGGTAGAAGAAGAGAGAATGTATATACTGGAATGTATATAGTTCAAGTCCCTACAGAGTTTCATCGATCAAATGGGCATCCCATATGCACCCTTTCCCATCCAAGTTCAATTCCCCTAAATAAAAAAAAACAAACAAAGCTGTAAGGACTGCTTCTTCTCTCTGGGTGACTGGAAATTTGTGTGCCTGGCTGTGCAGGGTGGGAGACAACCACATTCACCAGCGACCCCTATGGGGGTAGTGCTACATAGATCTTTAATTAGAGGGATGACCAGCAGGATGAACTAGGTCCTATTTCTACTATACAAAGTAGGCTAACCATATGGGTTAAGATTCCCCCGTCCACACTGAACAGGGTGGGTAGAAGGATCTCTCTGCTGGCTCTTGTATTCTGACAGCTCTCAACTGTTACTGTCAGAATACCCGAAGAGTGACTGCATCTGATTGGCTGCAGTCACTGTTCGGTCGAGAATTTTTCACCCGACTCTTTGGATTTTCCGATCAAAGTTTGTTGAGCCGGGTGGTGCCTAACAGTTTCACTAGGAATCAGCTGATATCTGAGCTGTGAATGGCCAGCATTAGGCTTCATTTAGACTACTTTCACAGTGATCTGTAGCAGAAATGTGGTAAAAAGGCATATGTGCTATTGCAGCACTTTTGACGCGATTTTATCACGTTTGCGGGGTGTTTTTTTACAGGACTCAAAAAACTCATGAAAAACGTAACACAGGCGATTTTGATGCTTTTTTTTATGCTGTTTTGCCATGATTTCAATGGGGAGGTGCATTTTTGGTGAGTTGTTTTTTTTTTTTTTACTAACCAAACATGCTCCAAAAATGCAGCAAGTAGGATTTTTTACACAGCAATGGAAGCGCAATGCTCCAGTGTGAACACATACAGAGAATTTAGAAGAAAAGCATTTTTCTTGAGCTTTTCTGTAGCCTTTTTTTTAAGCAAAAGCGCTTTAAAAACTCCTCAGTGTGAAAACAGCCTAAAAGATAGAAGAAGTCCAGAGATGGACAACCAGAGTGGTGGAAAGTATAAGGAATAAAACATGTCAGGAGAGACCGCTGGAACTCAATAGGTACAGTCTTAAAGTAGAACTATAAGGCTATTTTCACACTGGGATGGGAGGGGGGAGGGCTGGGTTAGCGGCAAAGCACCGCTAATCTTAGCGGCGCTTTACCGCTGTTATAGCGGCACTTTTTGGCTGCTAGTGGCCGAATAAAGGGTTAAAAGTACCCCTGATTACGTCATATCTGACGAAACGATCGCTGGGACGCTACACACACACGCTCTGCGCATGCGTGATCGCTTTCACATGTTGATGTGATTTTATTTTTGTTTGGAATTCCACTTTTATCGATTTTTATAGCCTGACTCATTTGTGGGTCGCTCTGTTTGTAAAGAAATCCCAATAAGCATATATTGATTGGTTTGCACAAAAGTTATAGCATCTACAAACAATGGGATTTATTTTAAAGATATATGCACTGTCACTGTACAAATGACACTGGCTGGCAAGGGGTTAAACATCATGGGCAATCAAAGGGTTAACTGTGTGCCTAGCCAGTGTTTTAGTGTAGTGTGGGAGGTGCTTTTTCTAGGGGAAGACAATGATCCTAGTCTCTGCTTTGCAGGAACACAGGATCCATGCCTTCCCTCCTGTCAGAACGGCGATCTGCCTTGTTTACATAGGCAGACCGTCATTTTGCCTCTGTGATGGATGATTAGCGCGTGTCGGCGGACACTGAGACCCACAGTACTCACAGATTAGCTCTCGCTGTGCACAGTGGTGGCTAGTGGTTTTTTTTCGGAGGGGGCGGCAAACAACCACCCTCCCTACTGCTGTTTGTCGGTTGGTCCAGCACTTACCCCATCGTGGCAGGTGGCAGGCAGCGTGGTGCAGCGGCTCCAAGTGTTCTCCTCCATGGCGGCTTCCAGCTCCTTCCTCCTCCTCATAGGCATCTAATAGGATCGCCTGTCCTTTCAGCCAATCGGGTGATCTGTGTCAAAACCCGCTTCCTGATTGGCTGGGATGAGGCTCAGAGTTACAACAGCGAATATTTTTTCTCTGTTGTAACACACCTGGGTGGGATCGAAGTGCACTCTCTGCGACCCGAGCCCGCCCTATATTGAAGCCTATTAGAGCCACTGGCTCTAATTGGTGTTTAAAAAAAAAACAGCCCCTCCGCATTGGAATCCATGCATGTCCTGAAAGGGGCCGGACGCATAGATAGGGAAGGCGGCAATGGGCGGGGGGGGGGGGGGGGGGAGCGTGTGCGATCTGAATGGAAGGGCCTCCCTGGCTGTGTATAATCCCAGCGGGAGCGGGCCGCCGGTGGTGCGCATGCGCGCCTGCTACCCAGAAGTGTCGGATCATGTACTAGGTACGTGATCCGGTGCAGAAGCCCCACCTTGCTGCCATGTCTGTAAGTGGTTAATAAGTATGCTATCAAAATTTGTGTGTGCTGTAAATTGCCTCTGGCATTGCTCTTGTTTCCTTTTGCTGGAGACCACCATTTTGTTGAAGCCTAGAGCAGTCACTTCCTTACTGAGAACTCTTCCATACTCCTTGGTCTCAGAAACTATGTCACTTTCTTCAATTTAAATATGTACATTTTCAGCCTTGATTGTATGTCATGGCAAGTTAGAGACAAAGGGTGACAGAAATTAATAGACCGATCGAAATCAGGCCGGTCTAGCAGTTCTAGCCGATCTGGCCGGTCTCGCAGTTCCACTTTAAATGATTTTGAAAAAAAAAAAAAAAAAAAATGATTGCGCCAACCGATTGAAATAATAATTTCTTCAAGTTGCCTGTTTCAGCCAGATCAAAGGTTCTCCGTCTTCTGCTTACCAATACAGCGTCCCCGAGAATGAATACGTTGATGACCTCTGGGCTTTCTCCAAGACAAGGAAGAGCAAAGGTTATTATTCCAGAAACCTGAGGACAGATGTGACTGTCACAAGTGTCTGTTAGTTTATTTACTAGGCAGCTACGTGTACCAGTTTCAATTTATACCACTGAATAATGACAATGACTAATTACTTGTCCTGTCCAATACATCACTGGAGGCTAGCCGGGGAAGAAAGGCCTTGGACAGCTGGGTAGACGACTCCCATCCCTCAGGACATCATTGATCTGCTTGGAGAGGGTCTTTAAGAGAAGTATCATGGTTCAAATGTATTGGTCCTACAATCATGCTAGCAATAAAATAGTATACTCGGATTTAGAAGGAAAATTGGTGGTCGGTAAATTTGGGAAAAAACAAAAATTCCATAGAGCAGAATAGGAAGCATTTGATTGACTTATTGTCAATTAAGAGAATGGTATGCGCTGGGTAAATGTCCCGGGCATCATCAATCATCTATGCACTACGTGGCCAATTTATTTCGACAAGGTCTTGTAGAATTTCAGAATCAGCTGGCCATTATTGGAAAAAAACAGTGAAGCAATGATATTGATTCATTTATGTACAATGGAGTGCGGTCAGGATATTATGGAATGCATCCTAGAAACTGGAATTTGCCAGGAAGTTTGCATTGTATCCTTCCCACTGTATACTATCTACTTTCTAGTGCCTTAAAGAGCAGACATAACACTACCGCCCTGCAAAGAGTGTACCCCTCCCATTGTATACTATGTACCTTCCAGTGGTTTAACAAATTAGACGTACCGCTACTGCCCCACAGAAAGTGTATCCATCCTACTCTAAATGAATGTAGCACACCCCATGTAGGAGTTGCTGAGTTAGGACTCCCCACTGCTACCGGCCAGACACACAGCATTCCCTTCATGCATTCCAACACAGAAAAACAGTCCTTGGCTTGTTTTTTGTTTGTTTTTTAGGAGATGATAACTTGGATGGGGTAGGGAATTTATGGGATGCCCAACTTGAAAAATGTCCAGAACTATGAACAAGGGAACAACTCCTTCCTTATTTACACAAAGTCCTCTTTTTCCTTCCTCCTGCACAAACTTGTTTCACATATGCAGCTCCTGCTGACCACTCCAGGGGAACTAACAGTCTTTTATGTTAATTCTGTGAGTGCCTATTACAGGCTGGGAACATCCTGTCCCTTAGTGGATAAAGTAGTACAATATGGAGTGAACAGCATCTCCTTCTGCATTCTTGTAGACCCTGAACCCAGTTCTACTGCTGCAGAAGATACCAGTCAACCCGACTGCTTGCTTCCCCAGTCCTTCCTGACTGGCAAACTTCCCCAGTCCTCCCTGACTGGCACACTTCCCCACTCATTCCTGACTAGCACACTTCCCCAGTTCTCCCTGACTGGCACACTTCCCCAGTCCTCCCTGACTGGCACACTTCCCCAGTCCTCCCTGACTGGCAAACTTCCCCAGTCCTCCCTGACTGGCACACTTCCCCACTCATTCCTGACTAGCACACTTCCCCAGTTCTCCCTGACTGGCACACTTCCCCAGTCCTCCCTGACTGGCACACTTCCCCAGTTCTCCCTGACTGGCACACTTCCCCAGTCCTCCCTGACTGGCACACTTCCCCAGTCCTCCCTGACTGACACACTTCCCCCAGTCCTCCCTGACTGGCACACTTCCCCAGTCCTCCCTGACTGACACACTTCCCCAGTCCTCCCTGACTGGCACACTTCCCCAGTCCTCCCTGACTGGCACACTTCCCCCAGTCCTCCCTGACTGGCACACTTCCCCAGTCCTCCCTGACTGGCACACTTCCCCCAGTCCTCCCTGACTGGCACACTTCCCCAGTCCTCCCTGACTGGCACACTTCCCCCAGTCCTCCCTGACTGGCACACTTCCCCAGTCCTCCCTGACTGACACACTTCCCCAGTCCTCCCTGACTGGCACACTTCCCCAGTCCTCCCTGACTGGTACACTTCCCCAGTTTTCCCTGACTGGCACACTTCCCCAGTCCTCCCTGACTGGCACACTTCCCCAGTCCTCGCTGACTGGCACACTTCCCCAGTCCTTCCTGACTGGAACACTTCCCCAGTCCTTCCTAACTGGCACACTTCCCCAGTCCTCCCTGACTGTCACACTTCCCCAGTCTTCCCGACTGGCACACTTCCCCAGTCCTCCCTGACTGACACACTTCCCCAGTCTTCCCAACTGGCACACTTCCCCAGTCCTCCCTGACTGGAACACTTCCATGGAGATTCCCCAGGGCAAGGATGAAGAGTTGAGCACAACGCTGTTTTCAGAGAGCATTGCTACAGCTAACAGTCTCCCTCCCCCTTGCGTTGTCCCTGCACTGTGCTTATATTACTCACTGTCTTTGCTTGCTCTTTCACTGCCTCTTCTGGCATGAATCCCTTTAGTTGCCTCCTATGGTGGGATCCCTCCAGGCCAGTTATCCCAAGCTCCAGCCCGAGGTAAAACCCCTCCCTGGCAGGGGTCCCTCAAGGGCCACCAACAGCCTCTCCTCAGCACTCCATCTTCATCTTCCACCCGACTCCCCTGCTGGCATGGCCCATGTCTATTTATGAGATTTTCTCAGTCCCCTGCCAGCCCACCTCTGGGGATTGGCTGAGGTTCCATAAATATTCATGGCAGCTCCTCCTCACCTCCACCCTCTAGTCCTTGAAAATTCTCCAATATTCCAGATACCAGGGGGAGGCACCAGAAAGCTGCCAGGATGGGTCATTCAGCCCTGGCCTCTAATAACCCTGACCCAATTGGAGCCAGGCTATCCTTTTACCTACACTACTCTTCTAGTAGCACACACTAGAGGGTGCTAAACGATGTACCTTCCACTGTTTTAACAAAATAGATGTACCACTACTGCCCCACATACTGTAGGGTGTACCCCTCTATATGCTCTTGTATTGCTCTTCTCAATGGTGTCATCTCTATAAACATTCTGTAGCTGTCAGTGGATGTCAGACATCCTGCACCCCTCCTTCATCAAGAACTCAATGAAGGAACACTGCTTCTGCTTGGAATCCATTATTTACCTGTAATGAAAAAACAAGAGTTAAAATAGAGGAAAAGAGTTACTCTAACAGAATGTGAAATTTGAATGACCTATGTAAGTTAAATGGTATGCCCACTTTTGCATTACTTTTGGTATAGTCCTTGTACATACTGCTACTGTCCCGCAAAGAGTGTACCCCTCTCAATGTATACTATGTACTTTAATTAGACAAACCACTACCGCCCTGCAAACAGTATACCCCTTCCACTGTATACTATGTACCTGCCAATACCAAAAGAGTCATACTGCTACTGCCTTGCAAAGACTGTACCTCAGCTACTGTCTACTATGTACCAACCAATGTCCTGGTAAATTAGATGTACCCCCCACCCCACAATGGGTATAGCCCTACCACTGTATACTACGTACCCTCCTGTGCCTTAACAAATTAGACATACCACCACCACCCCACAGAGTGTACCCATCTCACTGTATACATTGTACTTTCCAGTACCTCACCAAAGTAGCCGTACCACTACCACTCAGCAAATACCCCATTGGCGGGGGGGGGGGGGGGATATGAAACAAAAGGTGTCCAAAAATGAGACAGAATGGATTTATAATATAACCACTTGAGGCCTGGGCCATAGCCGAATGACGGCCACAGCGCGGACCTCAATTTCCGGGAGGCCGTCAAGGGACGTTCTCCCCTGTGCACGCCCACCGCGCGCGCTCTGCAGGGCGAGCGGTGTGCACGCTGTGATCTCACTGAGTCACGGAGACTCAGATGATCACAGATCCGAGTAAGGGGCCGGTCCCGGCCCCTTACCATGTGATCAGCTGTCAGCCAATGACAGCTGATCACATGATGTAAACAAAAGCTCGGTGATCAGTTTTTTTTTTCTCCTCACGCTGACAGCGTGAGGAGGAAAAAAAAGCCGATCACCGGCTTATGTCAAAGGGACATCGGTCCTGAAGAGGAAGAAGGCACATATGCCTCATCTGTGCCTGCAAGTGCCACCTGCCATTGCCACGTGCCAGTGCCCACAGTGCCCAGCAGTGCCACCTATCAATGCCCACAAGTGCCACCTATCAATGCCCACCAGTGGTGCCAATCAGTGCCACCTAGCAGTGCTGCCATCAGGCTCTTTACCATGTTCGGTGTAGCGGTGTGTGAGACTAACACACCGCACCACCAATCACTGCGATGCGCGCCCCCGGGGGCACACGAGAGCGGTCGTTCTGGAGGGGCGTCATATGAAGTCCACCCAGAATGAGAGCCGCACCGCCCAGCCGTCATTTGACGGCCGGCGGGCGGGAAGCGGTTAAAGAGATTCCCCCTCTCTATTTGGCCTGCTTACCATTATCATTGAAAGTAAAAGAAAATCCCAAATTATGGGTTGTCCCCAGAAGAGTAATAGAGGGGAAATCTTCCAATGGGGACACTAGTTCTGGTGGCCTGGGGGTGCCCAATAAATTGCCCTAATTTGCCAGGAGTTCCTCTCACTCCATGTTTGGCTGCAGGACAGAAAGTGAAGGGAAATCTCTGCATAGAGATGGGACATAGATGGCGAAAGAAAAAATCCGACTGGGCACATAACCTTCCTTTAGGCCCCTTTCACACTAGTGCCTGCAAACCGACCCGAAACAGCCACTGCTGTCTCTCCAATGTGAAAGCCCCGAGGGCTTTCACACTGGAGCGGTGCGCTAGCAGGACGGGAAAAAAAGTCCTGCTAGCAGCATCTTCGGAGCGGTGAAGGAGCGGTGTATACACCGCTCCTTTACTGATCCTGCCCATTGAAATCAATGGGACAGCGCGGCTATACCGCCGGCAAAGCGCCTCTGGTGAGGCGCATTGCGGTGGTTTTTAACCCTTTCTCGGCCGCTAGCAGGGGGTAAAACCACCCCACTAGAGGCCGAATACCGACGGTAAAGCGCCGCTAACAATAGCATTACTTTACCGCCAATGCCGCCCCCGCCCCAGTGTGAAAGGGGCCTAACTCTATCCAAAATGAAAAAAAAAAAAAGTTTTGCCCTTAGTTCTACTCTAACAAATTAGACATACCACTACTGCCCCTGTAAAGAGTATACCCCTTTTATTCTATACTATGTACCTGTCAATGCCAAAATAGTCGTACTGCTACTGCCTTGCAAAGACTGTATGTCTCCCACTGTGTACCATCCAGTATCTTAAAAAAATTTAGATGTACCTCTACCGCCCCACATCGAGTGTACCCCCTTCCACTGTATGCTATGTACCCTGCAGTGCCTTAACAAATTAGACTCACTGTTACCGCCCTGCAAAGAAAGCACTCCCAGCACAGAAACTGAACTGTCACCAACAGCTCCAGGTCTGGTACTAGTGATCTTGATCTCATGATTGCTGTGATGGCCTGTGATTGGCTATCACGGTGATCAGTCACTGAACGGTTCAGCCTTGTACTTTTTTTTCTCTTGGAATGGATGAAAAGATAACATTGTATGTTTTTTTTTCTTGCTAGAGGAGAAGATTGTAAAGAAAAAAAAAAAAAAGTTGTGTAAAAAAATAAATTAATAGAATAAAAGATTTATTGTCTAGATTAGGGTTTGATCTAGGCCAGGGTCCAGGTTAGGGTCACATGTCATGCTCGGTGTCAAAGGTCATTTAATATTTCACATCAGTGTCAGTGGGGTTGATTTACTAAAACGGGAGAGTGCAAAATAAGGTGCAGCTCTGCACAGAAACCTTTTTTTTTTTTGCCAAAGCTTAAAGTGATTGTAACGTCTCAGATTTTTTTTTTAGGTAAAAATAACAAACATGTTATACTTACTTGCTCTGTGCAGTGGATTTGCACAGGGCAGCCCCGATCCTCCTCTTCTCTGGTCCCTGGCTGGAGCTCCCGGCACCTTCCTCCTGGTGAGTGCCCCCATAAATAGGTAAAGAAATAATAAATAAATAATAAAGATAAATAATTTATATGTAAAAGAAAAAAAAAAAAAAATATATATATATATATATATATATATATATATATATATATATATATATATATATATATATATCTGGCCAGGTTTATGCTCTGAGTAGGGATTGTGTAACGTCCATCTGCCCCATTGCTGAGATAACCTGCACTGCCCGCAGGATAAACGTACGCGGACATTTGTTCCAATGCTCCATTCTAACGCTTTTAGGCCGCAGTGAACTTGATTTACAGCCGTGCTCGATATTTACGTACTTCCGTAATTAAACATAATTTCTTTTTAATGTAAGATAAATGCCTCGTCTTTGTTCCTGTTCTGTGTGCAGAAAATAGATGAGAGAAACATTTATTATGTATGGATGGGCAGCGCTGCTATAATTGTTCTTGTTGTCTTTTATTTTCTACACAAAAACAAACAAGGTACCACAGCTAGAACCGTTCCTGCTACATTAATTAGTCTTGTTTGGGATTTTGAGAATATTCCTAAAAAAACATTTCCATGGCTTGTATGTTTATTCATTTATATAAAGCAGGTATGTTCTGCATCACTACAGACAACAATAGATCATTCATTGTAGTTGCTTTTGAACTGGGCTTACAGTCTAATGTTGTGGAGGCCAACCTGCTGTAGCATGCCTGTAGTCTATGACCATCTCATGTACTATGTCTGCAGTCTCTGACCATCTCCTGTATCATATCTGCAGTCTCTGACCATCTCTTGTATCATGTCTGCAGTCTCTGACCATCTTTTGTATCATGTCTGCACTCTCTGACCATCTCTTGTATCATGTCTGCAGTCTCTGACCATCTCTTGTATGATGCCTGCAGTCTCTGACCGTCTCTTGTATCATGTCTGCCGTATCTGACCATCTCTTGTATCATGTCTGCAGTCTCTGACCATCTCTTGTATCATGTCTGCAGTCTCTGACCATCTCTTGTATCATGTCTGCAGTCTCTGACCATCTCTTGTATCATGTCTGCAGTCTCTGACCATCTCTTGTATCATGTCTGCAGTCTCTGATCATCTCTTGAATCATGTCTGCAGTCTCTGACCATCTCTTGAAACATATCTGCATTCTCTGACCATCTCTTGTATCATGTCTGCAGTCTCTCACCATCTCTTGTATCATATCCGCAGTCTCTGACCATCTCTTGAATCATGTCTGCAGTCTCTGACCATCTCTTGAATCATGTCTGCAGTCTCTGACCGTCTCTTGTATCATGTCTGCAGTCTCTGACCATCTCTTGCATCATGTCTGCAGTCTCTGACTATCTCTTGTATCATGTCGGCAGTCTCTGACTATCTCTTGTATCATGTCTGCAGTCTCTGACCATCTCTTGCATCATGTCTGCAGTCTCTGACCATCTCTTGCATCATGTCTGCAGTCTCTGACCATCTCTTGTATCATGTCTGCAGTCTCTGACTATCTCTTGCATCATGTCTGCAGTCTCTGACCATCTCTTGTATCATGTCTGCAGTCTCTGACTATCTCTTGTATCATGTCTGCAGTCTCTGACTATCTCTTGTATCATGTCTGCAGTCTCTGACCATCTCTTGTATCATGTCTGCAGTCTCTGACTATCTCTTGTATCATGTCTGCAGTCTCTGACAATCTCTTGCATCATGTCTGCAGTCTCTGACCATCTCTTGTATCATGTCTGCAGTCTCTGACCATCTCTTGAATCAGGTCTGCAGTCTCTGACCATCTCTTGAATCATGTCTGCAGTCTCTGACCGTCTCTTGTATCATGTCTGCAGTCTCTGACCGTCTCTTGTATCATGTCTGCAGTCTCTGACCATCTCTTGCATCATGTCTGCAGTCTCTGACTATCTCTTGTATCATGTCTGCAGTCTCTGACTATCTCTTGTATCATGTCTGCAGTCTCTGACCATCTCTTGCATCATGTCTGCAGTCTCTGACCATCTCTTGCATCATGTCTGCAGTCTCTGACCATCTCTTGTATCATGTCTGCAGTCTCTGACTATCTCTTGCATCATGTCTGCAGTCTCTGACCATCTCTTGTATCATGTCTGCAGTCTCTGACTATCTCTTGTATCATGTCTGCAGTCTCTGACTATCTCTTGTATCATGTCTGCAGTCTCTGACCATCTCTTGTATCATGTCTGCAGTCTCTGACTATCTCTTGTATCATGTCTGCAGTCTCTGACAATCTCTTGCATCATGTCTGCAGTCTCTGACCATCTCTTGTATCATGTCTGCAGTCTCTGACCATCTCTTGTATCATGTCTGCAGTCTCTGACCATCTCTTGTATCATGTCTGCAGTCTCTGACTATCTCTTGTATCATGTCTGCAGTCTCTGACCATCTCTTGAATCATGTCTGCAGTCTCTGACCATATCTTGCATCATGTCTGCAGTCTCTGACCATATATTGTAGCATGTTTGCAATCTCTGAACATCTTCTGTAGAATGTCTGCAGTCTCTGACCATCTCCTGTAGTATGTCTGCAGTCTCTGACCATCTCTTGTAACATGCCCATATTCTGACCATCTTCTGTTGTGTGTTGGGAAACAGGCAGCGACGTACAGATATATTGCTGTGCCTGTACGGGCCGTCTGTCTTCAATACTTTGCGGGCGGGTGGTCCGTAAGCGGTTAATGCATTACCTGCATTAAGGTAAAAAAATGTCCTAGTATTTGTATTGTCCCTTTACCCCCCTAAATACTTACCTAAGTCCCTACTCAATCCAGTATGATTCACATCTGTAGCGACTCTCTCTTCTCTCCCTGCATTCACAGGTCAGAAAGGCAGCAGCAAGGGTTATTGGCTCCTGATGCTGTCAATCAAATCTAATAAGCAGAGAGAGAAGGGCAGGGCTGAGCCGTGCGGTGGGTGTCTATGGATGCACACAGCCCGGCTCAGGAGTGAGCCCATGCATCTGCCCTCATAGCAAGTGACTTGCTGTGGTAGCAGACACAGAAGTGGAGAAGAGGAGGAGCTAAGGGCGGAGCTAAGGAGGAGTTTTAGGGCCGCTCTGTGCAATTCCATTGCACAGAGCAGGTAAGTATAACATGTATGTTATTTAAAAAAAAAAAAAAAAGCCTATCTCTGCTTTAACATCTTAGATTCTATGTGCAAAACCATAATGTCTGCATAGCATGATCTATGATTCCAACGCTGGAATTCCAACACCTTCACCAATAAAAACATGGACATTGTAACCTTATCTACAATACTACAGGTCCATATTTGTTAAAGAATAATCTTCCAGACAAAAATACTATATAGGAAGTCCCTATTGATGTCTGTTTTGTGGTTTATAGTACGGTGTAAATACACAATTGCTGCTATTATAAAGGAGCAGCACTGTATTAAGATGTACAATCTCTCTGCATAATATAACCTGGGTGGCCAGTCCTCACTTCAACCAATATTTATCTAAGACAGATCTGACAATTAATTAATCAAAACGGGTTTCTTGAAAGAGCGTCACACATGGTTGTCTCCGGCTCCGCTCAAATGTAAGGATCATGGCATGTCTGCTGGGTAGCATCTGCGATTTCGGTTTTCAGTGGAATTTGACTATAATGATGTCATCTGTCATGACAGAGGACAACGTGACCTTCATTAGAAGATCTCAACGCCATCATGTAGAGCTCGAGGTCTCATGATAAATGATCTGTCACAGAATACAGTTTAAGAAAGAGGAGAGTAAGAAAAACAAATGGGCAATAGAAGGAAGAAATTAGGGACAATGCAATATAGAAGGGTCTTAGGTAGGAATCCTTGTGAATTGTGCTGTGACTATCTTCACTGATGCAAACTGAAGGTATACTGCAATCAATTTTGAACATTTAGAATGGCATTTCCCAATGTTTTCAACAAAGAGGAACCCTTGAAATAACTTTCCAGGTCTCAATGAACCCCTGCTAAGAATTACAAGATCTACAACTCATGATACATTAGTGATGGTCAGTGGGGAAAATGCTCCTTACACTTGTGGACATTGGGAAGATATACCCCCTAATGCTGCGTACACACAACCGGTTTTGCCGTCAGAATAAACTCCGAAGGTTTCTCCGACGGAATTCAATTCAAGCGGTCTTGCCTACACACGGTCAAACCAAAGTCCGACCGTCCAGAACGCGGTGACGTACAACACTTACGACGGGACTAGAAAAAGGAAGTTCAATAGCCAGTAGCCAATAGCTTCCGTCTCGTACTTGCTTCACAGCATGCGTCGTTTTTGGTCCGTCGGAACAGCATACAGACGATCGGTTTTCCCGATAGGAATTGGTTCCGTCAGAAATATTTAGAACATGTTCCATTTCTAGGTCCGTCAGAATTTTTGGAAAAAAAAGTCCGATGAGGCACACACACGATCGGAATAGACGAAAAGCTTCCGTCTGACTTTTTCTGTCGGACATTCCGCTCGTGTGTACGCGGCTTTACAGATAGCCAAAAAGATCAATGGTGTCAGTGGGAACTTATCTGAGAGGCAGAAACTGATCATGGCTCAAGGAACCCCTAGCAACCTCTAGAGCAGAGGTTCTCAACCTCAGTCCTCAACTGCCCCCAACAGGCCATGTTTTGGGAATTTCTCTTAGATAAAATAGCTGTCCAAAATACCAAGCCATTGACTCTGATTTAAAGCACCTGTGCAAGATAAAGGAAAACCTGCAAACATGGCCTGTTGGGGGTACTTGAGGACAGAGATTGAGAACCACTGCTCTAGGGGAAATCTATGGTTCTACAGAATCCTGGTTGAGAAACCCTGACTTATGCCCCGTACACACGGTCGGACTTTGTTCGGACATTCCGACAACAAAATCCTAGGATTTTTTCCGACGGATGTTGGCTCAAACTTGTCTTGCATACACACGGTCACACAAAGTTGTCGGAAAATCCGATCGTTCTAAACGCGGTGACGTAAAACACGTACGTCGGGACTATAAACGGGGCAGTGGCCAATAGCTTTCATCTCTTTATTTATTCTGAGCATGCGTAGCACTTTGTCTGTCGGATTTGTGTACACACGATCGGAATTTCCGACAACGGATTTTGATGTCGGAAAATTTTATATCCTGCTCTCAAACTTTGTGTGTCGGAAAATCCGATGGAAAATGTCCGATGGAGTCCACACACGGTCGGAATTTCCGACAACACGCTCCGATGGGACATTTTCCATCGGAAAATCCGACCGTGTGTACGGGGCATTAGAATGTGTAGTGTATAATGTACTATGACTGTATCAGCTCAGTTATTACTATGAATGTTGAGTTAGTGGACAACCCGACCACCATACCTATATGAGTTTGTTTTGTCACGGTTCTGTATACATCGTGGTTCAGCACCGGGTTTTACCTCCTGTTCGAGCTGCTCAGGTTCCTGCTAATCTTCCCTGGACCTAGGTATTATTAAGCCTTTGCACCTGCGGCTTAGTGTTTGAGCTACGTGTCTTCACGCTGAAGCCGAACCCTCCTGTTTCTCTGATGTTTGCTATTTCTGAGTTTTCCCTTATTCTGTGTGTAGCGCACCCCCTAAGGAGCCGCAAGTAGAATGAGATACCCCGCCCTGCACAGCCAGACACACCGAATCTTCACAGTCTCCCAGAGTCAGAAAACAGTCCAGCGCTTTGTTTTTTTTATTTTATTGAGGAAATAAAAATTGGATGAGGAGTAGGGGTATTATGGGATGCCCAGTTGACTCAGAACAAGCTTCAGGGACCACTTTGGCTGTATACACTCTATATATACTCCTCAGCTTCCTCCAGCACACATGTTTGCAGAACTTCACTGGCACACTGATAAAAAGATGATCTGACACAGCACTCAGACAGATTGTTGAGCAAAAGCCTGTTATAGGCAGGAACCCGAGGCTCCTTTTAGATGTGTAGCAAAATTCAGTGTCCAGCTTACATCCCCGTGGATACTGATCCTTGCACCACCACCTCAGGCACTGCCAGCCCGCCTGGCCGCAGCTGCCCTTTCACTAGCCCCCATGGCTACTTCTCCACAGTCCTCGCAGACTGAAACTCACTCACCAGCCCACTCTGGAGAACTCCTGGACATGCTGACCTGCTCCTGCTGTCCTCTCCTTTTCCTCGTGCCTCCAGGAAGAATTTCCTCCATGTGTTGTAGAGGGTCCATCCAGCACCCGAGCCCCCAGGCCCGGGGTCACCCCCCCCAGACTAGGGGGCACCCTCAAGGGCCACGACAGCCTCCTCAGCACTCCTTCTCTATCTTCCACCCAACTGCCCCTGCTGGCATGACCCATGAGTATTTATGAGGCACCTGCCCCCTGCCAGCCCACTTTGCTGGGGATTGGCTGGGGCCCTCATGAATACTCCAAGCGGCTCCTTCTAGACTCCACCCTCTACTTCTGGAAGCGTCTCCAAGGTTCTAGAGAGCAGGGGGAGTTACCAGAGGTGTTGTTTGCTGGGTCATCCAACCTCCCTGAGTCACTCAGCCCTGACTCAGACTCAACCAGGCCAAATTTTCCTACACTAACATATACAAAACATACATTAAAGAGGAGGTTCGCCCACCACTGCAAAAATTAAAAGCCAGCAGCTACACATACTGCAGCTGCTGGCTTTTAATAATAGGACACTTACCTGTCCTGGAGTCCAGCGATGTTGGCACCGCAGCTGTTTCCATCAGCTTTTGGGTGCTGCCACCTCCATTGCGAGGAAGGGAGCCCGGCAATGTAGCCTTGTGGCTTTAAGCCGGGAACCCTACTGCGCATGCGCGAGGCTCCGCATCTCTCTCCTACTGGCCCGGCGGCCAGGGAAGAAGGAGGGAGCCCGAGCGGCGACGTAAATATCTACGGCTGAGGCACCCGGAAGTGGGGACAGGATACCTGTAAAAGACAGGTAACTTGTCCCCCCTCCTCCCCGAAAGGTGCCAAAAGTGGCACTGGAGGGGGGGGGGGAGTACAACGAGCAGAAGTTCCACTTTTGGGTGGAACTCCGCTTTCAGAACCCTAGCACACTAGAGGGTGCTACATGTGTGCTGTTTGATCCCGTGTTTGTTCTCAGTGTTTCCCTTTGGCTGTGCAGTTATATTCCCTTTGGTTTCTGTCCATGGAGCCCTCTATTCCTGGTTGCTGTGTGTGTCTCTCAGTATAGTGTCTGTGTGTATCTCGTGTCCTTCCAGCATACTGTGAGCGCGTGAATAGGGTGTAGCGTAGTGTGACGGTGGCAGAAGCCACACGAAGGCTGAGTAACATGAACTGTGTATTGCAGAAAGTTCCAACAAGGTACAGCTAGGTCTGGCAGGTGCGCACATCCTGTCCGGAGCCCCTTACAAAACCTGTAGTAGTGCTCTGTTGGCTTGAAGTGATCCTGACAGCTTCTGCAGTGAGGAGCAGCAATGCAGCCTGGCCAGCCTGACCCAACTAGAAGGCTTCCTAAAGTAGAGGGTAGAATGGTCCTTGCCCTATCCCTTCTTCTCCAAATCCTCTCCATAACACTATATATTGTCCCTGACAGACAGGGAACCTGTCCCTACGCTAACCACAGAATGTGTGCCAAGTCAGGGAGCCTGTGTCTTAAAGGGATTGTAACCCCTCATGTTTTTTCACTTTAATGCATCCTATACATTAAGGTGAAAAAACTTCCGTCACTGACCGGCCCAACGTGCCCCCCCCCTCCCCCCATGTTTTACTCATCTGAGTCCTGTGATTCATGCGCCGGAGACACGCTCTTCCCCCCTGCCCATTGTCTCGGCTCTTGATTGGATAGATTGATAGCAGCCCAGCCATTGGCTCCTGCTGCTGTCAATCAAATCCAATGATGCGGGTGCCGGGGGGCAGGCCCGAGTCCGGCATTCTGCATCTATGGATGCAAATGCTGGACTTAGGAGCGCGCCCGCAAGATAACCCCGAGAGAACGCTTCTCCTAGGGGGTTAGACAATGCGGGGAGGAGCTACCAGTGTTGCGGGGGGACCCCAGTAGTTGAGGATCGTGGCCACTCTGTGCAAAACGAACTGCTTAGTGGAGGTAAGTATGACATGTTTGTTATTTTAAAAAAACAAAAAAAAACAAAGCTTTACAATGACTTTAAATAAACACTGCCCTCACCTAGGATGGCCACAGGGGTCACGCAGGGCACCAGCATCCAATTGGACAGCTGCTCAGCTAAAGACCCAGGAAGTCATAGAGGAGCTGGGTTCCTCATAACTTCCTCCCCTTCTGTATTGCCATTCAAGTCTAGCTCCACCTACAGAGGGGAGGACAGGCTGCACCTACCTAAAAGTATTGTTGCCCCAGGACAAGAAGTGTTTTACTGGCAGGATCATCATTTGCAAATAATGGAAAAAAAGACATAAAAAAAAGAAAACTTATGAAGCCACCACATCTTAAGACTAGCAAACTGCAATATAATACATTTTAGTTTTAGGGTTTACATATTTTTTTTTTTTTTTTATATATATATATATATTTTTTATCATTTCAATTTTATATTTTTTGGTTGTTTTGATTACTTCCATTGTTTAGATTTATCATCTCTCTTTTCAAATTGACCCGGTTCTTTCACCTTATCCTCTCTCAGAAACCAGACTGGTATAATGTATAATGTTCCTTGTCTGGTCTCGCTAAACATGGCCATCGTGGGTGTGTCTAGTCATGTATGTCTTAGGCTCCTTTCACACGGATGAATAGAATTGCGCTTTTAGCTGCGTTTTCTACCGCAGCTAAACGCACACTATGCTTTCCTATGGCCCCATTCACACACTGTGTTTAGCTGCGTTTTGATTACATGCGGTTTTGTGCGGATAGAAAAAATAGAATTGACTGCATCCAGGAGCAATTTAGCGCAGCTATCCGCACATAACCGCAGGTAATTGCAGTGCACTGTATCAGCTGCGGATAGCAGCGCCGAGCTGGCTCGCTCATTGGGAAAGGAAAAAATGTTTTTTCCTTTCCCAATGAGCGACAAGCACGGGGATCCGACTTAGGTCCCCGCTAAAGTCAGGCACTGTTTGGTATGAATCTTGAGGGGGAACTCCACACCGAATTTTAAATAAAAAAACGGCATGGGTTCCCCTCCAAGAGCATACCAGGCCCTTCGATCTGGTATGGATTCCAAGGGGCACCCCCTACGCTGAAAAAACGGCGTGGAGGTCCCCCCAAAATCCATACCAGACCCTTATCCAAGCACGCAGCCCGGTCTGTCAGGAAAGGGTGTGGGGACGAGCGAGCGCCCCCCCCCCCTCCTGAACCATACCAGGCCGCATGCCCTCAACATGGGGGGGTTGGTGCTTTGGGGCAAGGGTGACCCCGCCCCTTATGTTGTCACAGTCCCTTCATGCCCCAGGACTGTGACGTCATAAGGGGGCAAGGTCACCGGGTGACATCTCCCGGTGGCCCCGCCCCATGCCTATATAATTGGTTGCGGACCTCGCTCACGGCATTACAGCGAGAGGGAGCATCGTGCCAACATCTCTGGAAGAGAAGAGGGAAGAAGGCGTCTCAGAAGACCGGGCTCCTCCGCTAGCAAAAGAGTGGCAAAAGAGCAGAAGATAGCGTAGGAGCCCGGCAGAAGGAAGAAGGCACCAGAGAAGAACCAGAGAGTGCGGAGACGACACCGGAGAGAGGGAGAAGAGGCCTGAGAGACCCCCAAAGTCGGCAGAAGACCCCCGAAGTCGGAAGAAGACCCCCGGAGCTGCCTAATAAATTACTTTTTATTGACACTTTTCTCCCCCAGGTGAATGGGTAGGGGTACGATGTACCCCATACTCATTCACATAGGGTGGAGGGCCGGGATCTGGGGGCCCCCTTATTAAAGGGGGCTCCTGGATTCCGATAAGCCCCCTGCCCGCAGACCCCGACAACCAACGGCCAGGGTTGTCGGGAAGACGCCCTTGTCCTCATCAACATGGGGATGAGGTGCTTTGGGGTGGGGGGGCCCGCAGTGCATCCGCCTTGCCCCAAAGCACCACCCCTCATGTTGAGGGCATGTGGCCTGGTACGGTTCAGGAGGGGGGCGCTCGCTCGTCCCCACCCTCTGTCCTGACCGACAGGGCTGCTTGCTCGGATAAGGGTCTGGTATGGATTTTGGGGTCACCCCCACGCCGTTTTTTTGGCGTAGGGGGTGCCCCTTGGAATCCATACCAGACCAAAGGGCCTGGTATGCTCTTGGAGGGGAACCTATGCCGGTTTTTTATTTAAAATTTGGCGTGGAGTTCCCCCTCAAGATTCATACCAAACACAGTGCCTGGTATTGGCGGGGATCCAAGTCGGATCACCGTTCAATATGAGTCGGTACCCTGTCAGGTTGCTATGGTAATTGCAAACCGCAGCTAAACGCAACCACAGCTAATTGCACTGTACAAATGCAGCTGATCGCAGTGCCTGGTGTCTTGAATTTCACAGAAAAAAAACATGCTTTTAACTGCGGCAGAATAGCCGTCCGTGTGAAAGGCGCCTTAGCTGTGGTGTAAACATCCGGTTATGACGTGGTTCCGCTTCCGGCAGATGAAAGAGAGGCTTGGAGTGCAGGGGGAAGGGGCGTTTCTATCTCACCCTCCCTCCTATATAAAGAGGATATGACGAGCTCTGACCACACCCCTGACGACATTCAGACAAAGCGGCCCGTAGGGTGGAGCTCTGACGTCACGGCGCTGTAACGTGCCGACCGTGGCCATCTTTGTGGTTGAAAACAATTGATATCCATGACAGATTGTAGCTTCTGACATGCCTGTTTTTATCTAACGAAATGTGAGTACCCTGGCTGTTTTCTATGAAATAAATTCACCTTGGTTTTAAATACTACACCATGAGGTGTTGCCTTTTTGTATTTCATACATGTACCTATAAATTTCCATTTGGTGAGACTACAAGATCCAGTCCTCTATGATCCAATTGAAGTGGTTCTGTGGCGCTGTGGATAAATCTGTCAGAAACCATGATATCAGGCCCAGACAGAAGTACAGTTAAATCACACTTGTTTAATAATAAAAGCAAAAAGAGCAAAGGTAGTCAAAACATAGCCAAAGTTCAGTAACCGGAATGGATAGTCAGCCAAGCCAGAAGTCAGGGATCAATGTATTGGAACAGCAAGCAGGATCTGGAGCCAGAAGGGATGTCAGCAAAGCAAGTCTTGAACAGAATCGCAGGAGATAGTTTCTGTGATGTGACCAAGGCGAAGGCAGAGCTCCTCTGGCCTGGACGACTTAAGTAGGCAGGACTGACGAGCAGGATATCATCAACAGCTGAGTAACTGTGGAGAGATAGGAGCTGGCAATTAGCCGACAGCTGAGCGGCCAGCTCAGAGAAGGAAGGGCTGAGCCAGCCTGACAATATCACGCCTATTTGACCACCTGTAACTCAGTGGTCCATTTTCTATGGTAAGAGGCCCAGTGTGTTGATGTTTGGTGGAGGATAGTTTCATGCTCACCTTATCGTGTCTCTGTCTACCCCATGGTTGGTTCCAGCTGTTTCCCTAAACAAGAACTCTATTTTAACACTATGGACTCTTACTTTATAATTTTATGTTTTTAGCACCGCATACATTCATCCTGTAGGGTTTAGATATGCTTTAGAATAAAATTGACTGAAAGCGATTATGGTTTCCCTGTTAGCCGCTATACCATTTATAACTGCCTCTTGCCGCTTCCTTTTGTCACTGTTTCCTTCCATCTCCTGTGATTACTGAAGGTTGTGTCTTGGCATCTCTCAGTTCTTACACCTGCCTGGATACATAATGTTAGACCTTCTGTTTTACTTCTTATTTCAAACAAATGCAAATTTCCTCCTCCCCCCCCCTCACAAGCCAAGTGAAACGCTGGATTAAGCGCCCATCGCAGGGCTCAGGACTGACATTTACACAGCGGGTCATTCAAGGTCTTAGTGACTTTGCTAATGCGATGAAGGAACCGTGGTTCCCAGCGCCCTGAACCGTGTTAATTTATCTGCCCTTCGCAACGTGAAATTATGCAAGCCGAGGAGCTTTCATCGCGGCGCTTACAGTGAGGATTAGCCAACATTAAACTGTTCTTTTTTTTCAAACACTCCACACAATTTCTTGCTCGTGTTCCCCTTCCAAGTGCTAATTTGATATTTCATGCCTTGTACCAGTGAATAGATATCCAGAAAGAAAGAGTAATTGTTTTATTCGCAAGCTATAGAGAGCTGGGATACAGAAAGAGGCTCGGAACGATAAAAGGTAGACGTACTGAGTTAACCTTAAAAGAAATGTAGAGCGACATTTAAATAGATTTCAAATCTATAAAAAAAAAATCTAAAATATATTATCCTTTTGTATTAGAACATGCTTACCCAGATACCGCCCACAGATGGCGCTCTAGGCTTCCACAAATTTGTCAGGGTAATCTTAAATTGCAACAGCGGGCTTGGGTCCCCCCGCCCTTATGACCCCCCCACTCCTCTTGGTGCACCATAAGCAAGTAGGTACCCATGTGGGGGGATCACATGGGCACACACAGTGTATGGTGCACTGATATTTTCTATATTGATCTTAAGCAGGTTTATTAGTACAATTGATAGGCAAGTCCTTGGCATCTGATACAACCGTTCAGTGAATAAACAGTCTCAGCATTTGACAGGATGGGTTGATTTACTAAAACTGGAGAGTGCAAAATCTGGGGCAGCTCTGCATAGTAACCAAAGGGACAATAGGAGCAATATATGGGGGGGAGGGGGGGCAGATAAGATACCATAGTCAAAACTAGGTGGGCACTAATCATTTTCACCACAAAAAGCCCCCCTTACATCATAGTCTGCAGATCCCCCTTACATCAGAGTCTGCAGAGCCCCCCTTACATCAGAGTCCACACAGCGCCCCTTACATCAGAGTCTGCAGAGCCCCCCTTACATCAGAGTCCACACAGTGCCCCTTACATCAGAGTCTGCAGAGACCCCCTTAGATCAGAGTCTGCAGAGCCCCCCTTATATCAGAGTCTGCAGAGCCCCCCTTACATCAGAGTCTGCAGAGCCCCCCTTACATCAGAGTCTGCAGAGCCCCCTTACATCAGAGTCTGCAGAGCCCCTCTTATGTCAGAGTCTGCAGAGACCCCCTTACATCAGAGTCTGTGGAGACCCACTTACGTTAGAGTCCACACAGCATCCCTTACATCAGAGTCTGCAGAGCCCCGCTTACATCAGAATCCACACAGTGCCCGTTACATCAGAGTCTGAAGAGCGCCCCTTACATCACAGTCTGCAGAGACCCCCTTACATCAGAGTCTGAAGAGCGCCCCTTACATCACAGTCTGCAGAGACCCCCTTACATCAGAGTCTGCAGAGACCCGCTTAAATCAGAGTCCACACAGAACCCGTTACATCAAAGTCTGCATAGTGCCCCTTACATCAGAGTCTGCAGAGCCCTGCTTACATCAGAGTCCACACAGCATCCACACAGAACCTGTTACATCCGAGTCTGCAGAGCGCCCGTTACATCAGAGTCTGCAGAGCCCCCCTTACATCAGAGTCTGCAGACTCCCGCTTACATCAGAGTTCACACAGCATCCACACAGCACCTATTACATCAGAGTCTGCAGAGCCCCCCTTACATCAGAGTCTGCAGAGCGCCCCTTACATCAGAGTCCACACAGTGCCCGTTACATCAGAGTCTGCTGAGCCTCCCTTACATCAGAGTCCACACAGCGCCCCTTACATCAGAGTCTGCAGAGCCCCCCCTTACATCAGAGTCTGCCGAGCCCCCCTACATTAGAGTCTGCAGAGCGCCCCTTACATCAGAGTCCACACAGCGCCCGTTACATCAGAGTCTGCTGAGCCTCCCTTACTACAGAGTCCACACGAGCCCCTTACATCAGAGTCCGCAAAGTGCCCCCTACAACAGAGAATTTCCACTTACACTGTAAGGAGATCTCTGTGGGCTCTGGGAATGTAAAGGGGAACCCTAATTAAAGGAGGGCTCTGATGTAAGGGGGAATGCTGTAAGAGCGGCCCGGATGTGGAATCCCCTTCCACAGGCGGTGGTCTCAGCAGGGAGCATCGATAGTTTCTAAAAACTATTAGATAAGCACCTGAACGACCACAACATACAGGGATATACAATGTAATACTGACATATAATCAAATACATAGGTTGGACTTGATGGATCTGTCTCTTTTTTCAACCTCACCTTCTATGTAACATATATAACATGTGGACACTGAGCATGTATAATACATCAATATGAGCCAATACTGCTCCATGCTGTAAAATCATTGTATAAGAAGGAACAAAACATTAAAACACTGCAATAGATGTAAACAAACATATATGCATCTAAAGAAGCTGGACGCGTTTCGTGGACACATTCTACTTCCTCAGGGGCGGATGCAAGAATGTATCTGCATAGAATATATAAAGACTAATGAGGTCTATTGTTAAATCCAACTATTGAGGGGGAGAAAAGTATAACAGGAGGGAAACAGGAAGGAATTCATCCCTCAAATACTTACATATTAACGTATGGTATTGCAAAAATGGTGAAAAGGACGCCCATCCCGGGAGCTGTGGGAAAGGGAAGCCTGGGGCTGCCCCAAGCATACCCCTGGCAGAAATAGAAAGAACTGGACTATCTCTGTACCCAAGGATTGGACAAAAGTATCATAAAATTTATCAATTTATTTATCAAAAAACATGATTAAAAGGAGAAAGGGAAAGATCAAAAAACATTTGTACAAAAGAATATATACAATCAACATTCATGTGGATGATGGCATATCTTAAACTATGCAAATTGAGGCATACCCTTACAATCCGGGAGCTGTGGGGATATGGACCCAGGGTACATCCGGGGCGCACACACTGTTACCCCAGAAGGATGAGAGTCCTCAAGCCAAAGTGATAGATAGTGCATGGCAGATGCATCCAGGTGTCTAAAAAATTATTATAACGTGTATAGTAATATATAATACTATACGCATTATATACATTTTTTAGACACCTGGATGCTTCTGCAATGCACTATCTATCACTTTGGCTTGGAGACTCATCCTTCTAACAGTATGTGAGCCCCGGATGTACCCTGGGTCCATATCCCCTCAGCTCCCGTTATAGGCGTCATTTTTGCAATACCATACGTTCACTGAGCCAATATGTAAGTATTGGGGGATGTAATCCTTCCTGTTTCCTTCCCGTTTTACTAATCTCCCCCTTAATAGTTGGACTTAACAATAGACCTCGTTAGTCTTTATATATTCTCTGCAGATACATTCTCGCATCCGCTCCTGAAGAAGTGAAATCTGTCCACGAAATGCGTCAAGCTTTTAAAGATGCATATATATGTTTGTTTACATCTATTGCAATGTTTTAGGCCCCTTTCACACTGGGGCGGTTTGCAGGCGCCATTGCGCTAAAAAAAGCGCCTGCAAACCGACCCGAAACTGCCGCTGCTGTGTCTCCAGTGTGAAAGCCCCCCAAGGTGGTGCGCTGGCAGGAGAGAAAAAAAACTCCTGCAAACAGCATCTTTGGACAGGTGAAATCAATGGGGCAGCACGGCTATAGCGCCGCTGTAGCGGTGCTTTGCGGGTGGTTGTAAACCTTTTTTGGCTGGCTAGCGGGGCTTAAAACTACCAAATACCGCCGCTAAAACAACTGTAAAGCGCCGCTAAAAATAGCGGCGTTTTACCGCCGTCGCCCCCACCACCCCAGTGTGAAAGGGGCCTTAATGTTTTGTTCCTTTTTATACAATGATTTTACAACATGGAACAGTAATGGTTCATATTGATGTATTATGCACACTGCTCAGTGTCCGCATGTTATATATGTGTATCTATTCTATTCACAATGTACCATTGGTATTGTATATAGATGAAATAAAAACTTTTTTATGTACAAGTTACTATAGGCCTTGATTGGTTACACGTCTGTTAAACATGTCTTTACATTTACAATACATCCATCACTCTCCATGTGCCTCATTTACAATCCCAATACCCCCCTTTTATTTTACTTCTGAACAGGGATGAAGGCACATATTAAATGCAGATGCTTCTTTTAAAATCCCAAACAAACCCCCTTTGCTTATATATTAAAGATTATGTTACGCCAAGTAAATAGATACCAAACAGGTCACTTTAAAATTGCGCACGGCCATGGAATGGGGGCAAACTACGGTACTAAAAAATCTCCATAGGTGACATTTTAAAAGCCTTTACAGGTTAACAGTTTGGCGTTACACAGGGGGTCTGGTGCTAGATCGCTGTTTAGATATGCATGTGAGACCTACCTGCACGTGCGTCTTTGTGTGTGAGCATTGGGGGGGGTCTGCGGGGTGCTTTACATTTTTAATTATTTATTCTATTTAATTTTTTTTTTTTACAGTGTACCTTTATTTTTTTATATATTTGTTTAGATCAACTGTTTTGCTCTCTCCTCTGGCCTCCAACGCATCTGACCAAACCGAGACCCCTGACCTAGACTGAGACCCCTGACCTAAACCGAGACCCCTGACCTAGACAGCGGAGGGAGATTGAATACAGTGTAATGGAAATTTGTACGTTCTGTATATAATTGTATTGTATTTTGTATGTATTGCACACTGCCCTCACTGTGCACACAGCACTAATAATGTTTTCAGTAAATGTTTACATTCTTTCGAGTCCTGATTAGAAGTAGCCTGCCTATGTAACGCCCCTTGTTACCATAAACATACAATTGTAATATTAATGTGATGCCTACGTAATCATGTGCATAAAAACCTTTAATTGCGTCATAATAAAGCAGAACAGTTATTTGGAAAGATGCTGAGTGTATCTTTTGTGTCTGTTCCCTACTGCAGTAGTTATTATTAATTTGGAACCGCTAATCAATATGAGGATAGGAGTTGCCTATCATCAATTTAACCGAGTCAGCATGGCGAGCTTTGCCTTAGGAGGGGATTCCAGGTGACCCTGAGTATCCGAAACGAGGAGCTTGAGACGATCCGGGAATTTCTGATAATCAGCCGGTTGAGGTAAGCCTTTTGCTTACATTTGAGTTATCAGACTTCCTTGATCGGTAAGGCATTTTCGGGACAAAGGGTACCTATTTTACTCCCCTTAATCGAACTGTATTGATTGGTGGTTATATGTTATGTTATCCCTGTCTATTGTCCATTGGAGTGTTATAGATAAGAAAGGGAAGAATAGTGCTGTTCACAGGTATATGTAGTAAATCTGCTAGATAAAGTAGTTTAGAGGCAAGAGGGTATGGGCACACGTAGAGAAGAGAGAAGACTGGCCAGTCATTATGGGCATTGAATTAAGTAAGGGAATGAAGGGTAAGAGACCCTCAAAAATGCCCAGCGCAAGAGGAGCGCTATATATGAACCAAAGGTGCGGTTCCGCCTATACTGAGCCCCTAGATTAATTGTTAGAGTGGACATGGATCCACAATGGGTAACTGGGTTACCAAAGTCCACAGGGACTAAGAATCATGCAGAGTAAACAGCTAGAGAAACAGCTATCTATGTGAGCAGGATGGATCAAGGGTGACATTAACACTAGACAGAAAGGGACATTTTCATGTTAAGTTGTGGGGTGAATTTGGGGTCAGGCACTACAACTATTAGAGTCAGAAACAGAGAAATGAGAGTTAAAACAGAATACTTTATATGTTGTCAGAGAGGGAAGATGGGATGAGCACTCTGGCTGCCCGTCTGATCATAGAAGCTAGATATAAAAGATATCTGAACAAAATAAGGAATGCAGAATTTAGGCAGGGAAATAGTAAAGTGTTAAAAGAAAGTGAGAGAGATATTGGTGTATGTGTGTGCGAATGCTGGGACCTTTAGTTCTATTGCTTGTGTGTGTCATGTATGTAGATGTGACCCCCTCCTTTGTGCTCTCCTGAAAGAAATGTGGCTGGGATGAGAGGTCAGTGATAAGCTGGAAGGACACCATGCCAATTCCAGTTTTTTAGACAAAACATTTATAACAAAATGTGCCGGGTTAACGAATCTAATGGTAAACAATGTGATCACAATTATTTTGAATCTGTTTTCCAAACATGGTAAAATGAAGGTTACATTTAACCGTGTATTACACAAATTGAATATCCTTTGATAGTGGAAACAGTGCATTTAAAAAAGGGAAATTAAGTAAAATTAAGTAATAATGAGTATTCATTTCTAATATGAGTTTAACAGTAATATAGATACATTGAAACTGGTTTAGACAACCTTTGGTTGGAAATTAAATCCAGGTTATTGGGGAAATTTGTAAAAATGGGATTAGTTTAGATTAAGATAACAATTTTTGTAATTTTACATTTATTCAATAAGCTCTTATTTAGAGAAAAAAAAGATTAAGATGAGGTTGTTATTTGGAATAAAGCTGCCATAATATTTAACAAAGCCAAGATGGATGGGATACATAAGAAGTTTTTCTACAAAAATGAAATTTCAACGTTCTTGATAATAACTTGATGTGCGGTTCATGATGTGAGAGTAATAATAAATAAAATTTAAATATAATAGACCCATCACATCAAGTCCACACACCCTGTTAGGATAGATGCTACCTGCAGCCAGTTGTTTTTTAGTTTTTGATGCTTTGTGGTCCATCACACAGATTGTTGATCCTTTTGTTTTTATTTATTTTTATTTTTGAAATCCAAAGCAGAATGTGTGGATTTGTGAAATGATGTGCTCCTTTTCCTTGTAAGTACAGTGGTATAAGCAGAAGAATAGTTTGGATTTATGGGCATCTCTCCATGACCGCAGGGTATTGTTATCGTTTATTATAATATTGCCAGGAAGAAGTTGTCTTTTGAAACATGAAACTGGAGTTCTTACACAAACAGAAAACAAGCCATTGTAATATATTTGTGCAAGCTGGACCCAGTAATGAAGGGTTCATCCCGATATATCAGAGCTGTAGCTTTATGCAAAGGTGCTATTAGACAAAGTTAGATATTGTTTTGTTCAAACATTTAATTTTTAATGGTCCGACATTCTGTGCAGCAAATATACAGCTAACTAAATGTTTGTCTAATGAAAGGTTTAAAATATGAGTTTGTTTATGTACAAATCTAACAATGAAAAATGCGTACATTTGAATCCAGCCACCTTATTGCCTCTATTGGAAGAGGCTGGGGACAAAGGAAGATACATGTGTTAAATTGATGGTGTAGGAATCAGCTGCTGTGAGCCCAGTGCAGGACACACTCCCTGAAGACCCAGATATTTCATTTTTTGTAGATTTGAGTATGCAGTTTATCACCCAGAAGGATACTCTGTATTCAAAGTCATTGGATCTTTTTTCCCCAGCTCAAGAAGCAGAGCTCCATGTTTTAGCAAAGCCTGTGAGCTATAAAAAGAGTGTATATATTTATATAGATAGTCGAGATATCGAGAGCTTTTGGTTCCATTTGAAGGGCCAGAAGTTTGTTTTTACTTCGGCAGGTAAACCAATCAAGCATGCCAAGTTAATTTGATTGGCTGTTTTCAGCCTTCCAGGTTCTTGCTGAGGTAGCCATATTAACTTTAACACATGGAAGCAGACCAGGTGACTAAGGATGCTGCATTACAGCCCCGGACACTTGATGGGTCTGTGCAACTCACAGATTCCACCCTAGTTCTGGCCCAGTATAGCTGGGATTAATAATTCAACTTTAAGGACCCCAGAACGAGAAGAACAAGTGGTCCACAGGGGGCAACTTCTTATGAAACAGGACTTTGGAAAAGGTGATTATTTATGTCTGCCAGCCACTCTTTTCCCTCCAGCTTTTGACACATGGACCATGTCATCAGTCGCAAGAAGTTATGGCTGCCTTAGTAAATGAGCATGGGATAAAGCCAGGGTTCTCCACAGTTGTTTTTATAACATACCACTTCTTGTTTTACCTGTTACCAAAGGTGTTACCAAAAGCTGAACATCCCTTCCAGAGATTACAAAAAGATATATCCAGATGCCCAAGTCAGGATCTTACAAGTATGCATTTTGTCTGTATGGACATGTTTTTTGGATGTCCAGTGGCAAATGCTACTGCAAAGGCCACAGTAAAAAATGTTATCAGAAGTAGTTTGTAAGTACAGAGTGCAGAAAGTACAGAGAGTAACAGAGGAAATCATTTTTATAGGAGAGTCCTTACTAGAAGTTTTGAGGTTTTATTTTTACACCCCCTACTGTCTACAATGTAGCGGAAAAAGTAGAGTAAGAAACTAGAAAACTTTTGCCTGAATGTTTTCTTATATTTGATGAAGCCCCTAAGGGGGATGGTGGACTCTCTCCCTATGGGATTTGGTTTGGGAGTGTGTTACTCGCTTGCTTATATTTTGTCTCAGCAGCTGAAGGCCTCCTTTCGGATCTCACAGAGAATGTTGCTGATCTTTTAAGCTTTTTGACAAACTCATGTATGTGTTTTCTCCCCAATTCCAGATCCTAAAAGTTTGGAAGGATCTAAAACTAAAGCCAGGTGACTTTTGGATTGTTAAGAGACATTTATATATAAGGAAATGTTTGGAGACTCAATACAGCATCTATTTCATGTACAGTTTTTGCAAAACTTGAAGGAAAAGTCACCTGGATCCACACCAGACACTGCAAAAATGACTAAATTAAAGAAATCTCTGTGTTTGATTTGTTTCCCTCTTGTGATCACAGTCTAGGGTACTGTTTGATTCAATTACTTTAATTGTAAGGGATATATATATATATTTGAAAAGTAGTTTAGCCATGTTGAAGTCATATTTGTCTTTTGTATGTCTTCCATTTTATGTAGAATTGTCTGTGTTTACATATGCTGCTAAGTCAGCATGCTCACAATTCAGCTAGAAGGCCATTCTGGCCACAGGAGTGTACAGCCAGTACTCTGTAAATATGTCTTATCAATCATTTGTTTTTCATAATGAAAAGTCATTTGGTAATGAAAAAGTTGCTCAGCTATTATTTTCTCCACAATGGAGTTTTTTGCCTCTTTGGCCAGGACTACGTCCACCTAAGTGTGTGAAGGTTCCAGTTTAAAGGTGATAGCAGGTGTAGTTAGTGATCAAAATATTGATCAAAAGAGGGGAGACTGTAATGGAAATTTGTACGTTCTGTATATAATTGTATTGTATTTTGTATGTATTGCACACTGCCCTCACTGTGCACACAGCACTAATAATGTTTTCAGTAAATGTTTACATTCTTTCGAGTCCTGATTAGAAGTAGCCTGCCTATGTAACGCCCCTTGTTACCATAAACGTACAATTGCAATATTAATGTGATACCTACGTAATCATGTGCATAAAAACCTTCAATTGCGTCATAATAAAGCAGAACAGTTGTTTGGAAAGATGCTGAGTGTATCTTTTGTGTCTGTTCCCTACTGCAGTAGTTATTATTAATTTGGAACCACTAATCAATATGAGGATAGGAGTTGCCTATCATCAATTTAACCGAGTCAACAGTGATCTCCATTGGAGTAAAAAACACACACCTATTAATAAAACCAAAAGATTTAGCATTTCGTCACTGCCACCAATTGTAACATTGGTCATTTTGTAAATGCTAAAATCTGGAGAATGAGACTTTTTTTTTTCTGGCAAACCTTAAAGACAAAGCTGACTGCAAATATGATTTATAAATGCAACAATTTTGTTGCCAAATCCATCACTGACAGCTTTACAGATCTGGCGCCCACTGGCTGTCTGATAAGTGCTGGATGGAGGGTGTTGTCCTCCAGGGGGCGCTGTTTTACCTATTTCTATTTTTTTTTTGTAGATGTTGCAGAATAAGAGCAAACGCCTGATTCAGCCCAATGTTACTACAGAAAATACAGATATTTTTTCCTTCAAAGAGGGCTAGGAGTACAGGAGATATGTCAGAATGTTCTGTTTGATTATCAGCCTGTGGCGGAAAATGGGCCAGAGCATTTTAAAAGAAAAACATCAATGTGAGACCAGTGGCGTCTCCAGCTTTCATATTTAGGGGGGGCACATGGGGGGACCGGGACAAAAATAGGGGGGCAATATAAAATGCAAATATATATATATATATATATATATATATATATATATATATATATATATATATATATATATATATATAAATAAAATATATATATATATATATAGATAGATAGATAGATATATCGATCTATCCTGGGGCCCTTTACCCCTTTACTACGATCCCACAACGGCCCTTTCACATGTTCTGCAGTGAGCTCCCTTCCTACTGTATTGGGCCCCCCCCCCCCAGGGTGACAGAGAACAAGAGATATATGTCACCAGCATACCAAGAAAATATAAGGGTCCAAAGCAGTGGGAGAACTATCAGGGTTGCAAATGTTGTCTTGCCTCCGGGCCCTGGTGTTCTGCCACTGTGGGGTTCCCCAGCCTCCTCTTGCTGTCCTGCCCCTGCCCTCAGTCTGTTTTTTCAGTAACTGAGAGTCCTGGTGGAGTCCTTCTTGCAACTCGCTCTTCTCCCTGCCAATGAGGATGCAGGGGAAGGAGCAGATCGGGCGGCCGTGGTTGTGTGAGCGCTCGCATTATGCAGCGTCAGCGAGCAGAGGGAGGGGGGAGGAATCACCCACTGGGGACCTTCTCCCTCTCAATAGAGACTGTGTTACCCCAGTGGTGGCCCGAGTAAGATGCGGCACATCCGATATGAATACAAACAAAAAGAAATTGCCTTTTTGTAAAAAAAAAAAAAAAATTAAAAAAAAAAAATTTTTTTTTTTTTGGGGGGGCACATGGTGGGGCCCAGCATAATGTTGGGGGGGTCAGGGCCCCCTCTGGCCCCCCCCTAGGGTCGCCATTGTGTGAGACAGATGGGGGATCATACTGAAGCTTTTCTCAAATATGTCCCGTTTTCAGCTGGAAATCCCTGTAACAAACCACTCATTTATGTTATGCTTTTAATCTACCTCTGCAAGCGGATTTATACTATGTACCTACCAAACATACAGTGGGGCAAAAAAGTATTTAGTCAGCCACCAATTGTACAAGTTCTCCCACTTAAAAAGATGAGAGAGGCCTGTAATTGTCATCATAGGTATACCTCAACTATGAGAGACAAAATGTGGAAACAAATCCAGACAACCACATTGTCTGATTTTTTCGAAAGAATTTATTTGCAAATTATGGTGGAAAATAAGTATTTGGTCAATATCAAACGTTCATCTCAATACTTTGTTATATATCCTTTGTTGGCAATGACAGAGGTCAAACGTTTTCTGTAAGTCTTCACAAGGTTGTCACACACTGTTGCTGGTATGTTGGCCCATTCCTCCATGCAGATCTCCTCTAGAGCAGTGATGTTTTGGGGCTGTCGCTGGGCAACACGGACTTTCAACTCCCTCCAAAGGTTTTCTATGGGGTTGAGATCTGGAGACTGGCTAGGCCACTCCAGGACCTTGAAATGCTTCTTATGAAGCCACTCCTTCGTTGCCCGGGCGGTGTGTTTGGGATCATTGTCATGCTGAAAGACCCAGCCACGTTTCATCTTCAATGCCCTTGCTGATGGGAGGAGGTTTGCATTCAAAATCTCACAATACATGCCCCCATTCATTCTTTCATGTACATGGATCAGTCGTCCTGTTCCCTTTGCAGAGATACAGCCCAAAAGCATGATGTTGCCACCCCCATGCTTCACAGTAGGTATGGTTTTCTTTGGTTGCAACTCAGCATTCTCTCTCCTCCAAACACAACGAGTTGTGTTTCTACCAAACAGTTCTACTTTGGTTTCATCTGACCATATGACATTCTCCCAATCCTCTTCTGGATCATCCAAATGCTCTCTATAGCAAACCTCAGACGGGCCCGGACATGTACTGGCTTAAGCAGGGGGATACGTCTGGCACTGCAGGATCTGAGTCCCTGGCGGCGTAGTGTGTCACTGATGGTAGCCTTTGTTACGTTGGTCCCAGCTCTCTGCAGGTCATTCACTAGGTCCCCCCGTGTGGTTCTGGGATTTTTGCTCACCGTTCTTCTGATCATTTTGACCCCACGGGGTGAGATCTTGCGTGGAGCCCCAGATCGAGGGAGATTATCAGTGGTCTTGTAAGTCTTATATTTTCTAATTATTGCTCCCACAGTTGATTTCTTCACACCAAGCTGCTTGCCTATTGCAGATTCAGTCTTCCCAGCCTGGTGAAGGTCTACACTTTTGTTTCTGGTGTCCCTCGACAGCTCTTTGGTCTTCACCATAGTGGAGTTTGGAGTGTGACTGAGGTTGTGGACAGGTGTCTTTTATACTGATAACAAGTTCAAACAAGTGCCATTAATACAGGTAATGAGTGGAGGACAGAGGAGCCTCTTAAAGAAGAAGATACAGGTTTGTGAGAGCCAGAAATCTTGCTTGTTTTTAGGTGACCAAATACTTATTTTCCACCATAATTTGCAAATAAATTCTTTCGAAAAAATCAGACAATGTGATTGTCTGGATTTGTTTCCACATTTTGTCTCTCATAGTTGAGGTATACCTATGATGACAATTACAGGCCTCTCTCATCTTTTTAAGTGGGAGAACTTGCACAATTGGTGGCTGACTAAATACTTTTTTGCCCCACTGTATGTAGCACCCTGATGTTTAGGCAGGGTTGCTCCTAAATTTACCTGCCAGGTGTAGTTACCTTGGCTCATTGTTAGGGATCGATTGATTTTACCCTAAGTCTAGAATTGCTGCACTTCTCTCTTCTGTCGCTAGGTGGCCGGGTATCTGGTGGCGTTAGATAAGACAAGGGCAAAGCAAGGACAGATTAGGAGTATATGGGGTATCTCAGCCAATGGGCAGGGGTTTTCTGGAATCCCTTGGCCTGCTGGGAGAACCTATATATTTGGGTGAGGTCAGCTGATCGGGGGTTCTGTGCCACCTGGACGGCTGTCTGGGTGGACATGTGTTGTATTGCCCCAGGCTGCTAGGCCGGAGTTTGGGCCTATCTCGGGCACATCTGGCTGCTAGGCTGTCTGAAGGCCTATCCAGAAGCAAGAGAGCAGCGCAGGGTTGGGATTGCGGCTTGCAGTCCAACCAGAAGTGACGGTCCTGCCAGCCAGAGAACCTGTCGTGGTCGGAGGTAGAGGGGAAGCTGTCGCCAGTAAGGGACTATCCGCCTTATTACCAGGGACCACAATGAGTAGCTGAAGCAAGTACCGGAGCAGAATTCTCACCATCTGGGGACGATAAAGATTTGGAAACTTCAGTGGGTGTCAAGCCAGGGACCCAACCAGCGGAGGTGACGCTTGCAGAGCAACCTTGTGTGTCAAGCCAGGGACCAAGCAGGCCAGTGGGGTGAAGCTTGAGAAGTATCTTTAGTGCCAAGCTAGGGACCCAGCAGAGAGGTGGGGGCGACGATTGAGGAAGATAACACCGTGAAGATTAAAGGCGCTCGAGGGATTCAGTGGCAGTGAATCATCTAGTCTATTGAGAGAGCGGGAGCTCAGTGGGCTGAAGAACTGATTGTAGAAGAAGTGATTGTAGTGGAAGTGAAAGAACTGTAATCCCCTGTACACAAGGTCGGACATTGATCGGACATTCCGACAACAAAATCCTAGGATTTTTTCCCGACGGATGTTGGCTCAAACTTGTCTTGCATACACACGGTCACACATAGTTGTCGGAAAATCCGATCGTTCTGAACGTGGTGGCCTAAAACACGTACGTCGGGACTATAAACGGGGCAGTGGCCAATAGCTTTCGTCTCTTAATTTATTCTGAGCATGCGTGGCACTTTGTGCGTCGGATTTGTGTACACCCGATCGGAATTTCCGACAACGGATTTTGTTGTCGGAAAATTTCAGAGCCTGCTCTCAAACTTTGTGTGTCGGAAAACCTGATGGAAAATGTGTGATGGAGCCCACACACGGTCGGAATTTCCGACAACAAGGTCCTATCACACATTTTCCATCGGAAAATCCGACCGTGTGTACGGGGCATTACACTTTGTGTTAGGAACTGTTAAAGACTGTTGCCATAGAAGACAGCATTCCTACACATGCAGATGCGTCTTGCTGGATGTCTTTCCCTGCATGGCTGTCCTCCTGTAGAAGTCTCAAAGTCTTGTTTGGGTACAACAATTTTAACTGACGCGCAATTGTCAGTTAAAGCGACGCAGTGCCATATCGCAAAAAATAGCCTGGTCATTAAGGGGGAAAATCTTCCAGGGCTGAAGTGGTTCAGGAGCGTGGCAGGAGGTGTGTCCTATGCCTGCATACTTTTGCTAATAGGTGTCCCTCATTCCCATCTCAGAAAGTTGGGAGGTGTGAGTATATAAGGCCCCTTGGGGTGGGGTCATGCAGAGTGGGTAGACATGGGAACAGAAGAAGAAACCCATTTCTCTTTGGTTAATGACCATTTCTCAGCTGACCAGCGACCAGCAGTGTCCAGGGCCAGATTTAGATCTTGGGCGGCCCGTGGCACTTCAGGTTTGGGGGTCCTTCATACAGAGAGCTGGTTTATATTCTCAATGACAGGCACACATTTTCAAAATGCATGACACAATATCATTCTGAGGTCACGAGTGCAGACACACACACATACACGCAGTCATAGGCCACCTTCCTTAACCACTTGCCGATCCACCGCAGTGCATATACTGCAGCAGGCCGGCTTCCGGGTCCGCTCACGCATGCACACACGCCCCGGGAAGCTTGAGCTGCCATTCACTGATTTATGGCTAGGAGCCACTGATCAGCTGAGTGAATGACAGAAGAGAGCCTTGTGTTGGTAAACAAGCGCCTTTTTGTTTTCCTCCCTGCAAAGCACATCACTTAGTAAAATCATCACACAGTAAACATTAACCCCTTCCCAGCCAGTGTCATTAGTACAGTGACAGTGTATATCATTATCACTGATCACTGTATTAGTGTCACTAGTGTTGTCAGTGGCAGTTAATCAGTCCCCCCCAGTGTCAGTTAGTGTCAGATTGTCCACTGCAATATCGCAGTCCTAATATAAGTTGCTGATTACCACCATTAGTAGTATAAAAAGAAACAAAGAAACAAAAAACAACCCCCCCCCCAAAAAAAATAAAAAATAAATTCCAGTATATATCCCATAGTTTGTAGATGCTATAAGTTTCACACAAATATACAGTACACCTATTGGGATCTTTTTTTTTACCAAAGACATGTAGAAGAATACATTTTGGCCAAAATTTATGAAGAAATTAGTTTAAAAAAATAATAATAATTATTGGATATATTTTATAGCAGAAAGAAAATAATTTCTTTTTTTTTAAATTTCTGTCTTTTTTTATTTATATCACAAAAAATTAAAAACCCAGTGGTGATCAAATACTAGCTTTTTAAGTTAAACATATCCATATAGAGGAATCTAGTGTTTTTTTTTCCGGTTGTCCAAGTGTCCGGGTCCCTTGCGTCTGAAGGTATCGGGTGCTCCTGCCCCGGCCCCCCCCTTTATTCACCTGTGTCCGCCCCTGAGACTCGTGTTATCCATTTCCTTCAGCATGTCCAGACCAGCACCCAACCAACCAGTCCTGAGGAAGCAAAAAATCTTCACGAAATGCGTTGACTTTGCCAGAATGGAATAACTATGGACAGTACGCCTGCTGGTTACAGTTATACCCATAGGAATATAATATAACATATTTTGCGCGAAACGCATATTTTCATTTCTGGGTTGGGTATCGTGCTGGTATTGGTTGCCTTATTATTATTATACAGGATTTATATAGCTCCAACAGTTTGCACAGCGCTTTACAATGTAGGGAGACTCTACACCAACAGTACAATGCAAAACAAGAAAGTTAGAGGAGCCCTGCTCCTGTGAGCTTACAGTCTAAGAGGGAGGGGCTGGTGAAACAAAAGGTAGGGACTATAAGGGATGAACTGATGAGAAGAGTAGAAGATTCGGTTTTTAGCTGGAGGCAGGATAGGCCACCCTGAAGAGATGAAATTTCAGGGATCGCCTAAAAGTGGACAGAGTAGGAGATACCCGGACAGAGTGGGGTTGCGAGTTCCAGAGGATGGGAGAGGCTCTGGAGAAGTCCCGAAGACGAGCATGGGAGGAGGAGACAAGGGAGCTAGAGAGCAGAATGTGCTGTAATTGGTTTTAATGTACAAATAATTTTAATCTTGGAGACATAAAATACATTTTTTTATCTTCTTACGCTGCCTCATCTGGTGCCAACAAAGCCAGCATTTTGAAACCTACAGGGTTCCCATGGTTTTCATGTGTATGCCATAAATCAAAGACTAAATCAACACAAAGGGCACAGTACAGGGGGGGGAGGGGGGGATCAGGAGGGCACAGAACAGGCTCTGGGACGCTGCCATCCTGGGACAGCTTGGTAAAAAGCATGACTGTCCTGGCACATCCGGGACAATAGGCAAGTATGATGTTATGCAAGATTATCATGGGACCCCTATGCCCCTGGGAAGTGCCCAGGGGTGCCAATGCATTAGGCTGGCCCTGCACCCTGGGAGAGGTGTCAAAGTAGCACTATGGGTTTGGGACCCCAATGTGTGAATTTGCACTTTTGGCAGGTAAACCAGCTCTCTCATATGCATTTCATCTGTTTGTCTGGAGTTCAGCTTTAACATGAACAAGAACATAAGAGCAAACTTGGGTGGAGGTGAACGCGTCAGGAAAATGGTGACATTGAAATGTGACATTAAAACCATTAACAACAGGCCCCCACTTTCCAGAGTTGAGCTTATTTTATAAACAGGCTCCCCATTATCATACACAAACAATGAAATGTACAATAAAATCTGGCGGAATTGCAGGGGTCTATAGGGTTATAATAATGTACACATCAGCAGAATGCAAAGCGCGCTGAATACATCATTGCAGAAGCCGTCACTCAATAAAGCCCATCAATAGCTGGGAGCGGCATTGACACATTCTCTGAAAGCACACTACATTAGGTTTTTGTTCCGGCACCATTAAACCCATAAATTGTGCTTTTAGAATTGCCGGGCGGATTGGGGGAATGGAGAGTAGAGTAAGCACACCTTAATTGTGCCGTGTTCAGCGCAGCCATTCAAATGGACTGATTGAGCAAGAAAAAAAAAAAAAAATAGCGAGTCACAAAACCTGTCTGCTGTGAGTACGGTAATGGGGAATCAGACCTCAATCAGGCATAGGGAACGGTTCCTAATTCCAGCATCTTCCGCTCTTCTAAGTGCTACGGCTCTGCTCGGGCTGAACATTTAAAGCCGAACTCCAGTAAACGGCAAAATACAAAAATGTAACACATATACGGGTCTATTTATTTTATTTAACCACTTCAGCCCAGGAAGTTTTACCCCCCTTCATGGCCAGGCCATTTTTTGCGATACAGCACTGCGTTACTTTAGAGAGGAGAGTTGGAGGGGGAGGCTTTAATGGACTTTAACTTCTTCAGATCCGCGCTATAGCCGAATGACGGCTACAGCACGGACCTACTTTGCCGGGAGTACGTCAATAGACTTCCCCCCCCCGTGCCCGAGTAGCCTGCGTGCCCCCTGCAGGGCGCGCGTGGCACACTCTGTGATCAGCGAGTCTATGAGGCTCGGCTGATCACAGATCGGAGTAAGGGGTCGATCCTGACCCCTTACCACATGATCAGTTGTCAGCCAATGACAGCTGATCATGTGATGTAAACAGAGCCGCTAAACGGCTATTTTTTCTCCTGACAGCGTCAGGAGAAAAAAAAAGGCGATCCTCGGCGGCTCTCAGAGGGACATCGGTCCTGATCAAGGAGAGCTCCCGCCAGCTCATCTGTGCCACCTGCCAGTGCCACCTACCAGTGCACAACAATGCCGCCCACCAGTGCCCACCAGCGCCACCTACCCGTGCCCATAGTGCCACCCATCAGTGCCCACAGTGCCACCTATCACTGCCCACAGTGCCACCTCTCAGTGTCACCAAACAATGCCTCATCAACAGCGCTGCCCATCAGTGTCACCTGAAAAAAAGGAAAGAAAAACTGCGCATAGGTAAGATATGTAAACAGAATATAAAGCTGCAAATTCCAATGTGTAACACAACCATAAGATAAACAGAAAAAAATTGGAACTGCGGTAATGGAACAAATTGTATAAATGACAACCAGCCATCATACAGTGCAAAACCTCGTGAAAGGTATATAAAACATGCATATAATACACATCACTAAGCATATGCATTTAAATAAACGTACAAAAGTGCTTTTTCATGTGCAATAGTGCAAATTATATAATACTGTGTTAAAGTCCATACAATAAATGGGATAGGTCATCCAAGTGTTGATTGAAATGTGAACAATCTGGATGATTGAAAATAAGGTGTTAGATCCACCACCACCAATAGAGATACTGGCCGCTTACCAGAAACCCATGACCCCCCACTACAGAGGGTCTGGGTAGGCTGTTAAATTGATTGTTCCGAACCACCATCAAGGAACCGGATAGTAATGCTCCAATGGGATAAATGGGGGTCTGGATGTCAGATGGATCAGCAGCACAATAGCAGGGCATCAAACTCTCAGCAGCGAGGTTAACCATAAGTGAGAAAGAGAACTCCAATAGTGTAAAATCATATGGTTTTATTGAGTAAAAAAGTGAACACTCACATGTAAAATCGAAGTGTTAAATGACTGAAGAGGGGTCCGGGGCACCGGCCGGATGCCCGCAGACAGCCCGTCCTGCTGGTACACAACAGCGATGGGGGATGACGCAATCACGTCGCTCCGTTCCGCCCTATGCGGCGTTTCGTAACAAGATTACGTCTTCCAGGGGCACGGGCGGCGTGACGCGTCATCCCCCTATATAGTACAAGGGCATTAGAACCAAGCCTCACTCTGAGTTTTGTCCTAACAGCGGACTTCCGTGGCAGACTTGGATCGCAAGCAATGGATCATTGGAATGCGCGAGGCGCATCCTCAACTGTCACAACGTATAGTGTGACCCATATCTTTGCAGATGTTATATCCCAAAAAGGGGCGGTGTTATAAGAACTGTAAAAGACATGATAAATCATGTTATTAAAAAGGTCTACACATCTAAATATCACGAGTATATTATCAATGATGAATGGATGGATCTCAAATGGGGTTCCTTTGAAATATCTATAATAATTGCACCAATAAGGGAAAAACGAAAAAAACGAAAAAAGGGGAAAAAGGGGAGTCTGTCTAGACTCACAGATTCCCTCTCGAAGCTGGATCCAGGTACGGGCACACCAGCTGCAGTAAAATCTGACAAAATTGGCTTGGTTCTAATTCCCTTGTACTATATAGGGGGATGACGCGACACGCCGCCCGTGCCCCTGGAAGACGTAATCTTGTTACGAAATGCCGCGTAGGGCGGAACGGAGCGACATGATTGCGTCATCCCCCATCGCTGTTGTGTACCAGCAGGACAGGCTGTCTGCGGGCATCCGGCCGGTGCCCCGGACCCCTCTTCAATCGTTTAACACTTCGATTTTACATGTGAGTGTTCACTTTTTTACTCAATAAAACCATATGATTTTACACTATTGGAGTTCTCTTTCTCACTTATGGTTAACCTCGCTGCCGAGAGTTTGATGCCCTGCTATTGTGCTGCTGATCCATCTGACATCCAGGTTCCCATTTATCCCATTGGAGCATTACTATCCGGTTTCTTGATGGTGGTTCGGAACAATCAATTTAACAGCCTACCCAGACCCTCTGTAGTGGGGGGTCATGGGTTTCTGGTAAGCGGCCAGTATCTCTATTGGTGGTGGTGGATCTAACACCTTATTTTCAATCATCCAGATTGTTCACATTTCAATCAACACTTGGATGACCTATCCCATTTATTGTATGGACTTTAACACAGTATTATATAATTTGCACTATTGCACATGAAAAAGCACTTTTGTACGTTTATGTATATGCATATGCTTAGTGATGTGTATTATATGCATGTTTTATATACCTTTCACGAGGTTTTGCACTGTATGATGGCTGGTTGTCATTTATACAATTTGTTCCATTAGCGCAGTTCCAATTTTTTTTCCATCAGTGTCACCTACCAGTGCCCATCAGTGCCACCTATCGGTGGCACCTATCAGTAACACCTATCAGTGCCCATCAGTGCCACCCATCAGTGCCACCAATCAGGGCCTATCAGTGCCATCTTATCAGTGGCCATCAGTGTCGCCTTATCTGTCCCCATCAGTACCGCCTTATCTGTGTCTATCAGTGCCCACCAGTGCTGCCTCATCAGCGCATATCAATGAAGGAGAAAAATTACCTGTTTGCCAAATTTTATAACAAACTATGAAACATGATTATTTTTTTTTCAAAATTTTTCATCTTTTTTTGTTTGTTAAGCAAAAAATAAAAACCCCAGCTGTGATTAAATAACACCAAAAGAAAGCTCTATTTGTGTGAAAAAAAAAATGATAAAAATTTCATTTGGGTACAGTGTTGTATGACCGCGTAATTGTCATTCAAAGTGTGACAGCGCTGAAATCTGAAAATTGGTCTGGGCAGGAGGGGGGTTTAAGTGCCCAGTAAGCAAGAGGTTAATGGTACCATACAAAAACTTGGGATAACAATTTCAATGTAGAAAATTTTAGAATTTTATTACAAAAAAATATTTAAAATACATAGTTTTAAAAACAAACTGAAACAACAAACATTGGCTCTATATGGTCACACAAGGAATTTGTGACACTTGAACAATTATACCATCTCTGTATTAGTTGCTCGACATGTTTTGCGGACTAGAATATCACTTCTCCGGGAGCTTTATTGTATACATATAAATGATATTATAGAGCGATTGCCAATTTCAAACTCAAAAAGAAAAAAAAACATACATAAATCAATATCATATATAGTCAAATTATACAGTAGGTATAGAACAGGTGTAGCACCCTGGTGTTTAGGCAGGGTTGCTCCTAAATTTACCTGCCAGGTATAGCTGCCTTGACTCATTATTAGGGATCAATTGATTTCACTCTTAAACCTCGTACACATGATCAAATTGTTGGCAGGGGATTGTCTGTTGACAGACTGTTGGCCTAAATTCTGACCGTTAGTACGCTCCTTTTGACAATTGTTGTCCAACTTTCAGCCAACAAATGTTGGATGACAGGCTAGTAAATTTTTGGCGGACAACGGTCTGTTGTCAGATTTTCTGATAGTCAGTACACAAGTCCGTCACACAAAAGTTGAAAGTACAAACACGCATGCTCGGAATCAATGCTCACCAAACACGAAATTAGCAGAAGGGGCCCAAAGGGTGGCGCTCAAGAGCTGAAATTCCTCGTAGTACGTCACTACGTTTGTGTTTGTTGGCTGACAATTGTGTACCGTTAGTATGCAAGACAAGATCCTGGCACACGCCATTTGGACAAAAATCAGATGCACGGTTGGCTAACAATCTGATTGTGTGTACGAGGCTTAAGTCTGTAATTGCTGCACTTCTCTCTTTTGCAGCTAGGTGGCCAGGTACCTAGTGGCATTAGATACGAGAAGGGTAACCCAAGGTCAGATTATGGGTATATGGGGTATCCCAGCCAATGGGCAGGGGTTTTCTTGGATCCCTTGGCCTGCTGGGAGAACCTATATATTTGGGTGGAGGCAGGTGATCGGTGTTCTGTGCCACCTGGACGGCTGTCTGGGTGGACGTGTGTTGTATTGCCCGGGCTGCTAGGCCGGAGATTGGGCCTATCCCGGGCACATCTGGCGGCTAGGATGTCTGAGGGCCTATCCAGAAGCAAGAGAGCAGTGCAGGGTTGGGATTGCAGCTTACGGTCCAACCAGAAGTGACGGTTCTGCCGGCCGGAGAACCTGTTGTGGTCGGAGGTAGAGGGGAAGCTGTCGCCACTAAGGGACCAACCACCTTATTACCAGGGACCACAATGAGTAGCTGAAGCAAGTACCGGAGCAGTATTCTCACCAATTGGGACGGTGAAGAATCTGGAAACTTCAACAGGTGTCGAGCCAGGGTCCCAGCCAGAGGAGGTGACGCTTGCAGAGCAGCCTTGTGTGCCAAGCCAGGGACCGAGCAGGCCAGTGGGGTGAAGCTTGAGAAGTATCTGGAGTGCCAAGCTAGGGACCCAGCGGGGAAGCGGGGGTGACGCTTGAGGAAGATACTACAGTGAAGTACAACACCGAAAAAAACGTTTTGTCAATGAGACTTTTAAAGAGTCAAACCTCAGACAGTAAATGTAAAAAAAAGAATTTTTTTTTTATTATCATACATTTAAAAACATATGTACCACAATAATAAAGAAGACATAAATGATGAACATGAATGGTGCTGCATAGAGTTCATATGAAAAAATGAGATATGCAGGACCTGAAAGCACCATACAAATACCCAATCGATTTAGAGCTGCTGCGCGAATGAGCCCTACGCGTTTCACGAGGTAATTCTCGCTTCCTCAGGAGAGGCGCAGGTAGGTATCTGGAGATAAAAATGAATCAATGAATGATAATAACAAAAAAAATATAAATAAATAAAATAAAAAGAGAGGAAGGGGTAGTAGGGGGAAGGGGAAAGGGCAGGAGGAGAACCATGTATGTACGAGTATATCTCAATATCTGCAACTTACAGGTAGTGCCAAATGCTGGTCAACTCTCGCCGGAAAGGTAAACCGGTTGGATAAAGAAGGCACGCTTATGTGTAGCAATATGTATGGTAACATACAGAGGGTCTCCCCTGAGCGCGTCCAGAAGTCAACTCCTTTTCCCCATGGGAGCTGTGAAGGGGCGGGGAGATGGTAGCAACGTGGTGTGTTCACAGATCTGACATCCTGGTGGTCGATGTAAATGCAACCAAAGGAAAGAAAAAACGCCACACACCTGGAAACATAATGGTGTTGTTTAATATATGGGTAAAAAATGTGCTAATGACAAGGAGGAAAAATCTGTGAAGTGATAAAAAGTGTATATGTGTCACCAATAAATATAGAAAAATCCCAATATGTGACAAAATAAACACAACAATGATGGGGATACCTTGATAGTAAGGAGGTAACCAATACGGTGTGTATAGGATAGTAGTAATAGGGCATGTTGAGTGTAGCAAACACTAATATCTATTAACCACTTCAGCCCTGGAAGGATTTACCCCCTTCCTGACCAGAGCACTTTTTGCAATTCGGCACTGCGTCACTTTAACTGACAATTGTGCGGTCGTGTGATGTTGCACCCAAACAAAATTGATATCCTTTTTTTACTACAAATACCACAAATAGAGCTTTCTTTTGGTGGTATTTGATCACCTCTGCGGTTTTTATTTTTTGCACTATAAACAAAAAAAGAGCGACAATTTTGAAAAAAAAGCAATATTTTTTACTTTTTGCTATAATAAATATCCCAAAAAAATATAAAAAAAACAAATTTCTTTCTCAGTTTGTATTCCTCTACATATTTTTGGTAAAAAAACCCCAAAAAAACGCAATAAGCGTATATTGATTGGTTTGCGCAAAAGTTATAGCGTCTACAAAATAGGGGATAGATTTATGGCAATTTTATTATTAATTTTTTTTTATTAGTAATGGTGGCGATCTGTGATTTTTATCGTGACTGCGACATTATGACGGACACATCGGACACTTTTAACACTATTTTGGGACCATTGTCATTTATACAGCGATCAGTGCTATAAAAATGCACTGAATACTGTGTAAATGACACTGGCAGGGAAGGGGTTAAACACTAGGGGGCCGATCAAGGGGTTAAGTGTGTCCTAGGGAGTGATTCTAACTGTGGGGGGGATGGGCTACAACTCACATGACAGCGATCACTGCTCCCGATGACAGGGAGCAGTGATCTCTGTCATGTCACTAGGCAGAACGGGGAAATGCCTTGTTTACAAAGGCATCTCCCTGTTCTTCCGCTCCCTGACACGATCGCAGGACACCAGCGGACATCGAGTCGGTCTGCTCAGATCGATCTGATCGGCTGCTTTCCTGGCCGCTGGCCAGTTTCCGGTGTTACAAAGAGAGGGAGGAACAATGTCAGTTCCTCTCTCTCTCTCTCTCTCTCTCTCTCTCTCTCTGTAAAGGGCAGCCATTACCACTGGCCGCATTGCTCCCGGGCTCCGCAATGGAAGAGGAGAGCCCAAGAAAGGCGGCGGCGGGTGGGGCCCCCATTGAGTAGTTAATCGCTGGGAAATCGTCGGCTTAAAAGATTGATACCGGGATGATGCCTGTAAGTGCAGGCATCATCCCGGTATAACCACTAAAAACCGAGGATGTCCATGGATGTCCAACGGGCAGCAAGTGGTTAAAACTCCAAATCCCTCCTCTGCATCAAGATCGGCATGATCAAGTTCTTTTCATTTTTAAAAAGGGCGCTATTTACATCCGGGTAAACCGGAAGTGATGTAAGATCATCGCTTTCAGTTCCCTATAGCATAGAGATGAATAAAGCCAATCTGCTTCTGCCAGCTGGTCGATCAGGACACCTGGCGGGATAGGAGATCCTGGTAAAGACGCAGAAGACGGTGGGGGTGTCTCTTCCCGCTGCTTGTAAAAGTGCAGTGGCTAGTTAGGTGCTAGGATTGCTTTTATAAGAGAGCCATCAGTCAGCTGTAAAAAACGGTACCAGGATAATACCTGCAGTCACACATCCATTGTGTGCAGTACGGCCCCATTCACCTTTATACGGTGTGGTTCTGAAGGAAAAAGGGGGTCCAACCCAGTGGTGGCCGGTCCACAAGGGGCGCTGCCCCCCCCCCCCCCCCAGCCCACACAATCCATTTGTGTGTCCGTGCCCTGTGCGGGGCGCCGGACCAACAGGTCTCTACCAGGTCCATCACCCCCTCACAAGCACGTGACCAGAGCCTGAGCCCCCCATTGGCCTGTTTCATGCTATCCTCGGGGCACAGAGCACTGCGCCTCAAACCCTCCAACCCTGCGATACCAGCACATCATAACTCGCCATCAGCTTCTGGCTTCCCTCCCTGGCCAATCAGGACAGGAAGCGGAAAACCCAGAACCTGGAAAGAAGACCGGGTCAACACAGAAGCCGCGGCGCCGGGCACCAGGGGAGCTGTGACCGCTGGAGGGCTCTGCCCATAGGGTGAGTGTAGACCTGGAGGGGCCTGCCCGCACCCCCCCTAAAATCCTTCAGCGCCAGCTGCCACTGGTCCAACCCGGTACTGGCAAGGTGTACTTAATAAAGTGCTCGGTGAGTGTATATACAGTGGAACCTTGGATTACAAGCATAATCCGTTCCAGGAGAATGCTTGTAATTCAAAGCACTCGCATATCAAAGTGAGTTTCTCTATAGAAGTCAATGGAAACGAAGATAATTGACTTCTGTTGCATGCAATACCGCATGTGGCCAGAGGTTGGGGGTGCCAGAGAGCCTCAGAAATACACGGGGACAGCTCGGCTGAACTCGGAAACCCTTGGAAAGGCTCAAACACTCAGGAACGGAGTAGTGTTTCCGAGTATTTCCAAGTGATTCCGAGTATTCGGGGGCTCCGGCTCCGAACCGTTCCGAGTGTCACCGGTGCCCCCGCACCTCTGGCCAAATGCGGTACTGCACACCCCGTTGGCTTGAATCCTGCTCGTTTTGCGAGACAACACTCGCAAACCGAGTGAGGATTTTTTACAAAAAGTTGCTCGTCTTTCAAAACGCTCGTTAACCGCGTTACTCGTAAACCAAGGTTCCACTGTAAATGCAAGGCAGCCATATTGTTGGTTATCTTCACGATAAATCTGAATATTGGTTTAAATATACTGGACCTGGGAACAAGTATATATTGCTAATGATAATATACACCGGGTATATACCATATCGAGATTTCATATGGGTGTGGACTGAGGAAGGGATGTATCAGATATCTTACTATTAACATCATGCATAGTAATCACATAAATGAAAATTCTAAATTTATTTCTCATAGAACAGTCTTCCTTCTTCCAATTGGTGCAAAAAAAAAAAAGCAGACAAAGAATAGGCTTTCCCTTTAAAAAAAAAAAAAAAATGTGTGTTCTTCTTTAACCCTTATGCTCTCGGGATCCTTCACCGGACGGAGTGCAGTACACCATGTCAACCAATCAGCAGACATCATTAGCAGAGCCGGCTTTAGCTTTACTCCAGACAGTGATGACAATTATCCATTTGCATTGTCTCGGTGGGCAGGGACCGCTGGTAGGCCCTTCGCTCCTCGGCTGATACATTCCCACATCACTATTTTTAGTTCTCCTGTAAACAGAAGGAAGTGGTGAACAATAGAAAGCCATCAATCAATCAGGGCAAGTGCTTTCTGTTCCCTTCACAATTTACCCATTACATCTCACCGCGGATCGGCGGCGTAGGGAAGGCCCGTGTGACCGGCTGATAGCCACTTGGCGAACATGTACAGCACTCCAGCTACTTAAGGCTCGGCGTGCCATTGTCTGCTAAATAGAGAGCCTCTTTTATTGAAAGCGGAGGTCTAACCCAAAAAAAAAAATCAATGAGCAAATGATTTTAACTCCCACCTGGATTGAGTCTGAATTACGCCGAGCGAAGACGGGATTACAGAGCCATATGCGGCTGTGCAGTCCGACAAATATGTTGTTTTTGCGGCCAATTATTCACTAAAAAAGGTTAATCGCTTCCTGTATTATACAGTTATGTAGATGGTAGCCCCCCCCTATAACTGACCTAGGGCTCGTTCACACGTGAGACTGGGGGGGGGGGGTGATAAAAATCTGCCCTTTGACTGCAACCCAACCACTACCTTCTTTAGCTACAGAGGCAGCGGACAGGGGATGTACACATGCAGGACAAGGGGTGGGCAGGAGGGGCGGCTGCCTTGGGCATTGTGGTATCATGTGAGGTGGGGGGGGCACCATGAGGAGATTGGGAAAGGGAAGGGATTTGTGTTGAAAGGGGGTGCTAGGATGCGTGATTTTTTTTGGGGGGGGGACATTTGTGCTGGGGGGGGGGGTTTGGGGGATGGGGGGGTGCAAAGATTTGTTCTGGGAGGGGGGGATTTCAGCAGGGAGCCGGATTTGTACTGGGAGGAGGGGGAATTTATGCTTACAGGATAATCTTGCATTAGTGCTCAACTTTTTTTTTTCGGGGGGGGTTATTTTTGCTCACACATAATGCTCATGCATCTTGGGGGGGGCACAGTTTAGCATGTTCACCCTGGGCTCTAGATGACCGTGTCCCATCACTGTACACATGCCACAACCAGGATGCTTTGCTTCAAGAATGATACCCCCTCTCACTTTCGCAAGCATAGTGCCCACCAAACGTGATTTATTCAAGTAAATGGGGCCGCTCTGCTAGCGCTCTGCAACCGCGTGCAATGCACATGGTGAACATGAGCTAGTGCAGGCCTCAAGGGGTTAAAGCAGGCAATACAACACCCCCTTATCGCCTGTCAAATGCTCTCAGAAGCTAGTGTGAACAAGCTAGAAGAGATAACTCTTCACATCTTCAGTCCTTATACATTGTATCTATATTCAGCAAGCCCTGATGAAGGGGCGCTGTCTGGCCCAGAAACGTGTTGGCTTTTGTATTCACTTTTTGATTAGAAAAAAAATGTAATTTTGGACTCGAATATTTCAGTTTGGAACTTCAATTCCAGTTTATTTCCTCTACAACCCAAGGTGACTGCGGTAACCCTTTGGTGTGCAGAAGCTGCCCACCTATTATTTTGGATGGTCACAGTGAGAATATCAGTATACTACTGACGACATTATAAATATAAAACAAACACTCAATGTTATCTCAAGGTTCCAGCGCCATCCATCCACCCTTTCAATCGTTCACTAGGAGGTATTTAGGTTCATGTTGCTCAGTACCATCATGCCTCTGCCTTTGGTAGTCACGCTTGTAACTGTCAGCGGCTTGCAATGCCCCGTGGGACTTGTAGTTCCGCAACAGCTAGAGGGCCACAGGTTGAACACCCATGAAATTAGACCAACTTGAGTTCCATCGATGGCCACCTGAACAGAGCTGAGGACGTTAAGGACACGGTGACAGAGTCTCTTTAACGAGTAACTCCACTTTTGTTGAGAAAAAACAAAAACATTCCCCTCTGGGTGATCTATGTACCTTGCAGAGATTGTAACAAACTTTGTTGCAGAATCCTTCCATTTTTTGCTCTGAAGAAATAGCTGTTTGTTTCTCTGTGCCCATAAATCTAATGGGAGTTATAATGACCAATCAGCTGCTGCACTTGCAGGGTTCAAATGAGGAAAGACGCAGGGTCTGCATCCCTTTAGATGGGATTTCTGTTTGGGAGTATCTCACCACAAATTACATTTTTTGTTGCAGAAGTGCCTGAAATCTGACTTGTATCTTAGTGCAGACCCTAGGCTGGCGCACAGGGTGTGCCAGAGATGCCTGGGTACACCCTAATCACACCGTCTGGCACAGATTCCCCCTGTTTAGACCTCTGATATTTCAGCAAAGCCCCCTAATGGGTCTCCTAAAAAATTGTAAAAAAATATTGAAAAAATAAAGATGCAAAAAAAAAATAATAAAAAAATAAAATTAAAACCTCTGACACTGTCCACTACTCTACTGACACGTCCACTGCTCTACTGACACCAACCTCTGCTCTACTGACACCGTCCACTGCTCTACTGACACCGTCCACTGCTCTACTGACACCGTCCACTGCTCTACTGACACCGTCTACTGCTCTACTGACACCATCCACTGCTCTGCTGACACCATCCACTGCTCTGCTGACACCATCCACTGCTCTACTGACACCGTCCACTGCTCTACTGACACCATCCACTGCTCTGCTGACACCATCCACTGCCCTACTGACACCGTCCACTGCTCTACTGACACCGTCCACTGCTCTACTGACACCGTCCACTGCGCTACTGACACCGTCCACTGCTCTACTGACACCGTCCTCTGCCCTACTGACACCGTCCACTGCTCTACTGACACCGTCCACTGCCCTACTGACACCGTCCACTGCTCTACTGACACCGTCCACTGCGCTACTGACACCGTCCACTGCTCTACTGACACCGTCCACTGCCCTACTGACACCGTCCACTGCTCTACTGACACCGTCCACTGCCCTACTGACACCGTCCACTGCTCTTCTGACACCGTCCACTGCTCTACTGACACCGTCCTCTGCCCTACTGACACCGCCCACTGCGCTACTGACACTGTCCACTGCTCTACTGACACCGTCCTCTGCCCTACTGACACCGTCCACTGCCCTACTGACACCGTCCACTGCTCTACTGACACCGCCCACTGCTCTACTGACACCGTCCACTGCTCTACTGACACCGTCCTCTGCCCTACTGACACCGTCCACTGCCCTACTAACACCGTCCACTGCTCTACTGACACCGCCCACTGCTCTACTGACACCGTCCACTGCTCTACTGACACCATCCACTGCTCTACTGACACCATCCACTGCTCTACTGACACCATCCACTGCTCTACTGACACCTTCCACTGCTCTACTAACACTGTCAGTTTATATACACAGGCATATGTGTTTGAGCTTCAGGGAGCACACCCTAATGCAATAGGCTGTGCACACTTCTTGGAATATCAGTGAGCCAATCACACAAGCAGGACGTAACATTTCTGGGGGGCGTTCTGGGAATTTTAATAACCTTCTCTTGCAATATGACTTGGGTAGCAATTGTGTGCGTGTGTGTATATATATATATATACTGTATATATATATATATATATATATATATATATATATATATATATATATATATATATATATATATATATATATATAATTTTATTATTATTTTATTTTATTTTTTCACTTATGCACAGTTTCCCCCAGCTTCACCCCTGCTGATCTGTGACTTTGTCAGAGCCACCATAACATTTCAGGTGTTTCCTATCCTAACATTCAGGTGTAGTTTTCTATCCAGCCAGCAGTCAGAGGTGTAGTCTTATTTTCATATGAGAAGACTTGTATCATTCTTGGTGCTGCTGAAAGAAACCTGTTGTTTACATTTACAGAACTCAATGAGTCATCACAGCATTTGTTTTAGAGGGTTTAGAAGAAGACTTCAATCACACAAAAGTAGCTGCAAAGCAAGTCCAGCCCAGTCTGCTGTGTCGCCTCTTTAAATAATAAGGGCTCTGGGAATCTTTAGTCATTTAAATGTTTATTTATTTTAAAAAAATTCTGTATATATGTGTATATATGTATACACACATACAGGGGCGGACTGATAACTCATGGGGCCCCCGGGCAATAGGAGATTATGGGGCCCCCAGGCAATCAGAGATTATGGGGCCACATAGTATACACACACACAGTATACAATCACACAGTATACACATACATGTACACACAGTATACACAGACAGATGTAAAAAAAAACAGATTTATACATACTGTCCCTGGTTTTACTGAGGCTGGCAACCCTGATGGGGCCCCCTAGTGGCCCAGGGCCCTCGGGCAGTGCCCGAGTGGCTCAATGGTCAGTCCGCCCCTGCACACATATATATATAACAGCTTAAAATATAAAAACTGACAAAAGAACTGTCCCAAAGCCATTATAGTTCCCTTTTAAGAAGAGTTTACATGCAGACGTCTCAGCAAAACCTCTAGTTGGAATGCAATGTTGTAAGGAGTAAAGATCACAGTAAATGAAATATTGACCAGCAAATGCGGCAATTTAGAGATGGAGGACGGAGCATTATAAAAATCAGCAAACCTGAACCTACAAAGAGATAACCAAGACAAAGATATAGAGACAGATAACGATTAAGGAGGTTGCCGTACTAGAGGACAAGGAGAGAATGACCTGTAAATGGAAGATAAGATTCATTGTTACAGGGGAAGTTACGAAACCCTGTTACTTTATGGGCATCACCAAGAATTTCATGTATGTGATCAGATAATTCAATAGCTGTTAGAGGATCCTTTTCTTTTTATAGAAAGGAAAAATCTGGCCAAAGAAGAGGAATAACTGTGGAGTCAAGTCCATTTTCCATGGGCTATCAAAAACAACATCCAAGTCAAGCCAACCATTAATATAAAATAACAAGATCTGAGTCTACAAATATACACTATATGGCCAAAGGGTTGTGGACACCTGATATACCATATGACCAAATTTATGTGGCGATTCCTTCAAATGATGGAGTTCAGGTGTTCCCAAAATATAGTTCTGTTAATCCTACAGAATAGAAAGACATTTTAAAACATTATGCTCTTCCATCCATGTGGTTTAGTGAAGGCCCTTTTCTGTTCCAGCATGACTGTGGCCCTGTACACAAAGCCAGTTCCACAACGACATGCAGTGGCGGCTGGTGCTCAAACTGAAAAATACTGAACCCCCCCCCCCATCAATTGCAGCCTCACTGTGCCCATCAAATTCAGCCATTGTGCCCATCAAATGCAGCCACTGTGCCCATCATATGCAGCCACTTGTGCCCCATCATATGCAGCCACTTGTGCCCATCATATGTAGCCACTGTGCCCCATCATATGCAGCCACTTGTGCCCCATCATATGCAGCCACTTGTGCCCATCATATGCAGCCACTTGTGCCCATCATATGCAGCCATTTGTGCCCGTCAAATGCAGCCACTTGTGACCATCATATGCAGCCACTTTTGCCCAGTATATGCAGCCACTTGTGCCCATCAAATGCAGCCAGGCACGTCCCCGGCTTGGCTGTCACTTCACTAACCCCCCCCCACGGCCGGTCTGGCGGCACTTACCCCTCGTGTGGTGGGGCTCTGCTGCTCCCCTGGAGTGACGGGGCTCTCCTCCTCGGCGGCTCTCCTCCTCGGCGGGAAGCGGTGGCTCTCCCCCTCGGTGGGAAGCGGCGGTTGTGGCTCCTGTGTCTGCTCGGCTCCTTAGGCTTCCTCCACCGTGTCTCCTCTTCCACCAATGCATTAGGCATCCAATAGGATTGCCTAATGCTTTGGACAATCGGGAGACAGGTCTCACTGACCTGCCTGCTGATTGGCAGGGAAGAACGTTAGTGTGAATATAGAGAAAATTCATTCGCTATGCCACACAACAGGGTGGGATCTGGACGCAGTGCTCTGCTCCATGAGCCCACCCTATTTTGAAGCCTATTAGAGCCTCTGGCTCTTATCACGTGCTTGAATGATTAGAATGATTGGCTCCTGTCTAAATTGGTCTTAGTATGTGTGCATGTCAGTTAAAGTGGTTAAGCTACAGAAGTTGAGTTCTGTGTGTTTGTAAACACAGAACTCTTGAAATGATTGGCCACAGCCGATCAGCTGACTTCAGCCAAGATCATTGGCTGAAATCAGCTGCCAAACTCGTGCTGTGTCGAATCACAGCACGCGTCTAGCAGGGGGTGCGCACATGCGGGTCCCGAACCTGATAGAAAGCCACGATAAACGGGTATGTTGCCCGGCCTGGAGCTGCCGCCTGCTCGCAGTACAATGACCTAAAGAGGGTTTATGGAAATGAAGAAGGTGAAGGAGATGAGAGTTATGTAGATGAGGAGAGCTTATGGAGATGCGGAGCGGGAGGGGATGAGGAGGGGCTATGAAGATGAGGAGAGGATATGGAGATGAGGAGAGGGGAGGAGATGAGGAGGGGTATGGAGTTGATTAGGGGTAATGAAGACAAGGAGGGAGAAGAGATGAGGAGGGGTTATGAAGACAAGGAGGGAGAAGAGATGAGGAGGGGCTATAGAGATGAGGAGGGGTTGCGGAGATGAAAGGGGTAGTGGAGATGAGGAGGGGGGTGAGGAGGGGTTATGAAGATGAGGAGCAGGAGGGGGTGAGGAGCAGGGCCGTTTTATCGATTGGGCACACTGGGCAGTTGCCGGGGGCCCCACTTGCCTGGAGGGCCCCACCCGGTCCCAGGGCCGATCCTCAGCCCAGTAGCGCTGCAATTTGCTTCAGAAGACTGACGCCGTCGTGCACTGCACTGGTTGCTCACTTGCTAGAATCGCAACCAGTGATGTCAGTCAGAGGCCGCGGCCATCCCAGCATTCATAGCGCGCCACGGCTAGTGAATAAGCTCCTCCCACTTCTGCTGTTCTTCAGACAGCGTGGCTCAGAGGGAGCAGAGCGGTCTCAGCAGCGGAGCGAAACTTTCGGTTTCTGAAGAGATTGATGATCTTGTGCCATCTTCATCTTGGCTTAGAAAAGACGGCCCGACCCCTGCCCTGCCTCCATCTGGTATTGATATTCTGCATGGTATATTGCAGAACACCCATGTAGGATGGTATGTATAGCACAGTCCCAACATACTGAGCCCTGGGGGGTATTTTATAGTCATAATACACAATGCTGATTTGTCCAGGGGTTTGGTGAAGGGATGTACAACCTTTCAGTGCTGATCTTTGCCTCTCTCTTACTCCGCCCTGGCGAGGCTGCAATGTTGGGCACAGTGAGTCTGCAATGGGGGCACAGTGAGTCTACAATGGGGGCACAGTGAGGCTACAATGGGGGCACAGTGAGGCTACAATAGGGGCACAGTGAGTCTGCAATGGGGGCACAGTGAGTCTGCAAGGGGCACAGTGAGTCTGCAAGGGGCACAGTAAGTCTGCAATGGGCACAGTGAGTCTGCAAGGGGCACAGTGAGGCTGCAATGGGGGCACGGTGAGGCTGCAATGGGGACACAGTGAAGCTGCAAAGGGGCAGAGTGAGGCTGCAATGGGGGCACGGTGAGGCTGCAATGGTGGCACGTGAGGCTGCAATGTTGGCACAGTGAGGCTGCAAGGGCCACAGTGAGGCTGCAATGGGGGCACGGTGAGTCTGCAATGGGGGCACAGTGAGTCTGTAAGGGGCACAGTAATGCCCCGTACACACGGTCGGATTTTCCGATGGAAAATGTCCGATCGGAGCGTGTTGTCGGAAATTCCGACCGTGTGTGGGCTCCATCGGACATTTTCCATCGGATTTTCCGACACACAAAGTTGAAGAGCAGGAGATAAAATTTTCCGACAACAAAATCCGGTGTCGGAAATTCCGATCGTGTGTACACAAATCCGACGGACAAAGTGCCACGCATGCTCAGAATAAATAAAGAGATGAAAGCTATTGGTCACTGTCCCGTTTATAGTCCCGACGTATGTGTTTTACGTCACCGCGTTCAGAATGATCGGATTTTCCGACAACTTTGTGCGACCGTGTGTAGACAAAACAAGTTTGAGCCAACATTCGTCGGAAAAAATCCTAGGATTTTGTTGTCGGAATGTCCGAACAAAGTCCGACCGTGTGTACGGGGCATAAGGCTGCAATGGGGGCACGGTGAGGATGCAATGTTGGCACAGTGAGGCTGCAATGTTGGGCACAGTGAGGCTGCAATGTTGGGCACAGTGAGGCTGCAATGGGGGCACAGTGAGGCTGCAATGTTGGGCACGGTGAGGCTGCAATGTTGGGCACGGTGAGTCTGCAAGGGGCACAGTGAGGCTGCAATGGGGGCACGGTGAGGCTGCAATGGGGACACAGTGAAGCTGCAAGGGGCACAGTGAGGCTGCAATGGGGGCATGGTGAGGCTGCAATGGTGGCACATGAGGCTGCAGTGTTGGCACAGTGAGGCTGTAAGGGGTACAGTGAGGCTGCAATGGGGGCACAGTGAGGCTGCAATGGGGGCACAGTGAGTCTGTAAGGGGCACAGTAAGGCTGCAATGGGGGCACGGTGAGGATGCAATGTTGGCACAGTGAGGCTGCAATGTTGGGCACAGTGAGGCTGAAATGTTGGGCACAGTGAGGCTGCAATGGGGTCACAGTGAGGCTGCAATGTTGGGCACGGTCAGGCTGCAATGTTGGGCACGGTGAGGCTGCAATGTTGGGCATGGTGAGGCTGCAATGTTGAGCACGGTGAGGCTGCAATGTTGGGCACGGTGAGGCTGCAATGGGGGCACAGTGAGGCTGCAATGGGGGCACAGTGAGGCTGCAATGTTGGCACGGTGAGGCTGCAATGTTGGGCATGGTGAGGCTGCAATGTTGGGCACGGTGAGGCTACAATGGGGGCACGGTGAGGCTGCAGTAGGGGCACGGTGAGGCTGCAATGTTGGCACGGTGAGGCTGCAATGTTAGGCACGGTGAGGCTGCAATGTTGGGCACGGTGAGGCTGCAATGTTGGGCACGGTGAGGCTGCAATGGGGGCACGGTGAGGCTGCAATGTTGACACGGTGAGGCTGCAATGTTGGCACAGTGAGGCTGCAATGTTGGCACAGTGAGGCTGCAATGTTGGCACAGTGAGGCTGCAATGTTGGGCACAGTGAGGAATTATACTTTAATTCTTGAGAGTAGGTGCGAAAATTGGGACAGGCTTGTAGTGGCCCCAGTGCATTACTTTGCCCAGGGGCCCATGATGCTGTTAAGATGGCCCTGGTGAGGAGGGGTTATGGAGATGAAGAGAGGGGAGTAGATGAAGAGGGGTATTAATTTGAGGAGTATGAGAGTAGATGAGAAGAGGTTATGGAGACTAGGAGGGGGAAGATGAATGAGGAGAGGGGAGGAGATGAGGAAGGGTTATGGCATAGCTCCCAACTGTCCCTGATTTTGAGGGACTGTCCCTGATTTGGAGCAATGTCCCTCTGTCCCTCTTTCCTCCTCATTTGTCCCTCATTTTGGTCTGATCTATATATCTGTATATAAAATTCACTTTTTATCTATCAAAAAAGTGTTTTCCAGTGCTAAACCTGATTTCTAAATTGCTGCATTTGTAAATTCCAAAAGCCAATATAAAGGAATAGTAGTGGTAAAAAAAAAGCACTTGTGGGTTTAACCAATCTTGTTTTTTGTACAATTCTCCTTTAAGGGGGCGTGGTAAGGGGTGTGTCCTATGCCTGCATACTTTTGCTGATAGGTGTCCCTCATTCCCATCTCAAAAAAGTTGGGAGGTATGGTTATGGCGAAGAGGAGAGATTATAGAGATAAGGAGGGGTTATGGAGATTAAGGGGGGGGGGGGGGTTTAAGGCGATATGGACATAAGGAGGAGTGAGGGCGTGAGGAGGGGTCATGGAGATATGGAGGGGTGAGGAGGGGTTTTGGACATGAGAAGTGGGAGGAGAGGTTTTGGAGATATGGAAGGGTTATTGAGATGAGGATGGGGGATGAGCTGGAGGTTGGGTTATGGAAATAAGGAGGTGGAGGGGATGAGGAGGGGTTACAGAGATGAAGAGGGGTATAGAGATGAGGAGGAGGGGTTATAAAGGGAGAAGAGTGGGGAGGAGATGAAGAGGGGTATGGGGTTGAGAGGGAGAGGAGATGAGAAGGGGTTATGGAGACTACGAGGGGAAAGAGGAATGAGGAGAGGGGAGGAGATGAGGAAGGGTTATGGCGATGAAGAGAGATTATGGATATAAGGAGGGGTGAGGGGGTGAGGAAGAGTTATGTAGATATGGAGATAAAAAGGGGTGAGGGGGGTAAGGAGGGGTTATGGAGATAAGGGCGGGGGGGAGTTATTTAGATATGGAGAAAGGAGGGGTGAGGGGGTGAGGAGAGGTTTTGGAGATATGGAAGGGTTATTGAGATGAGGATGGGGGATGAGATGGAGCGAGGTGGGGTTATGGAAATGAGGGGTTATGGAGATAAAAAGGGGTGAGGGGGTGAGGAGGGGTTATGGAGATAAGGGCGGGGGCATGGGCGTGCGCACAGGGTGTGCCAGGTGTGCCTGGGCACACCCTAATCACCCCATGTGGTGCATATTTCCAATGTTTAGCCCCCTGATATTTCACCAAATAAAAAAAATCTATTTTTTTTTCTCCTAAAAAAATGTAAAAAATTATTAAAATAATATTGTAACTGCCCTACTGACACCACCAATATCTGCCCTTATGACACCATTCACTGCTCTACTGACACCTTTCGGATATATACACATGCACACACATATATGTTTGAGCTTTGGGGTGCACAATAGGCTGCGCACACCTATGGGCGGGGGGAATTATTGAGATATGGAGAAAGGAGGGGGTGAGGGGGTGAGGAGAGGTTTTGGAGATGAGAAGGGGGAGGAGAGGTTTTAGAGATATGGAAGGGTTATTGAGATGAGGATGGGGGATGAGATGGAGGTGGGATTATGGAAATGAGGAGGGGTTATGAAGTTGGGGAGGAGAGAAGTCGAGGTCTGTGTTTTTTGTCATTAATCAGAAATGTAGTAGGCAGGGCTGACACCAGGTACTTAGGAATTTAGCATAGGTGTGCGCAGCCTATTGCATTAGGGTGTGCACCCCAAATGTATTAAAACATGGACAGTGTTAGTAGAGCAGTGGACTTGTCAGTAGGGCAGAGGTTGGTTTCAGTAGGGCAGTGGATGGTGTCAGTAGGTTTTTATTTAAATTTTTTTATTATTTAAAAAAAAAAATTTAGGAGCCCTGTTATGGGGCTTTGGGGAATCTGCGCCACACGGGGTGATTAGGGTGTGCCCAGGCACACCCGGCACACCCCCTGCGCACTCCTACGGAATTTAGAACTGTGTTTTCATGTCACAGGGGGGAGGTAGGCGCTCGCTATATTTCTAGCACATCAAGTGATTTTGCTGTTCTTGCACTGTGTTTAAATGGATATACAAAGAAATGTGCATGTATTGCAGGGATGTACTAATGTTTTCTGTTTAGTATAGGTTAGATGCCGGGGTCATTTCTGGGCTCTGTTAATTGAAAGCGCTGCAGTCTTGACAACAAATATTCGGTGAAGTGTATGTGGTCACCATTTCTGCTCCGTGTTGAATGTATACGGTACATGTCAGTAATATGATTGGTGTAGGGTGAACGTATGCTTTCTATAACCTTGAAGAGCCGAGCTCAGCCCATAGTATAAATGCAGCGTCTGTGCTTCCTCTCTGTGATGATGGCACTCTATTTGCCGTCTCCTTCCTTTGCCCTCTTGGCCTCGGCCGGCACCCCTCCCTCCTCCGGCAGCCTGCTCAGCCTCTTACAGTCGCACTGCAGAAAGTCTGTATGTCTGCTGTCCTTGGCACCCTTGTTCCACTGTCATCGTACGGATCTTCTCTTCCTCTGCCATAGAAAACAGTCATCAGTGTTCTCCCCGGGAGTTCTGTGCCGATGTTGGGCTTCTAATCGGATGTTACTATGGAGCCACTAAGCGCTGACATTCCCTACGAATCTGAGGACCGACCGCGGCGCTGATTACCGGAGGAATAAACAGGTAGGAGCGACAGCAGGAAACAAACTGCTGGACCTATTCAAAGTGTATGTGAACCAATGAACTTCCCTTGTTGGCTCTCTTTTGGTCTTTTAAATATACCATTGAAAGTGTTTTATTATAGAGTATCTGTTTAACAAGATTTTTGCATATCTGTTCATCTTGCCAGAAATCTTATCAGCTGATAACTTCCTGTGCTGAAGTCTTATCAGTTACATTGTTTCCAGCTATCCCTGAGAACTACAGAACACCTCCTTCCTGTAGAAGTCAAAATATTATACAGGGTTATTAGGAAAATAAAGAGGGAGACAGAACTCACTCCAAAAGATAATGGGATTTTAAAGGGAGATGATGTGTCTGTTTAGAGGTGAGCAATTCCACAACGGTTAATATAAAAATATAAATTTTATTGAAAACATGTAAAATATACAATAAAGGATCAAAGAATTTACATGATACGACCGTAGAGAATTTTTTTCTATGAAATCAGTTGTAATCAGCCAACATGTTTCGCATATTTGCTTCATCAGGGCATTACAAGTATCACAGATTTCATCTGGTCTATTACAGACAAGAGGACCACTGAATACACATCATTAACAGCCAAATGAATCACCTGGTGCTAGTTAACCCATGGATGCCAGGTCCAAATGGGTCACGCCGGTAGGAGAACTGGACCGTGTTAACGGTAGATGATGATCTTATAGTTGGTGTACGTCTTACTTACACCAACTATAAGATCATCATCTACCGTTAACACGGTCCAGTTCTCCCACCGGCGTGACCCATTTGGACCTGGCATCCATGGGTTAACTAGCACCAGGTGGTTCATACAGAGACATTTGGCTGGTAATGATGTGTATTCAGTGGTCCCCCTGTCTGTAATAGACCAGATGAAATCTGTGATGCTTGTAATGCCCTGATGAAGCAAATATGCGAAACATGTTGGGTGATTACAACTGATTTCATAGAGAAAATTTCTCTACGGTCGTATCATGTAAATTGTTTGACCTTTTATTGTATAATTTACATGTTTTCAATAAAATTTATATTTTTATATTAACTGTTGTGGTATTGCTCACCTCTAAACAGACACATCATCTCCCTTTAAAATCCCATTATCTTTTGGAGTGAGTTCTGTCTCCCTCTTTATTTTCCTATTCACCATAGGGATCAGGAGTCTTGTCACTGTTTCTGGAAACAGTCCAATTATTTATATACTTATACAGGGTTATTATAGGGACAACAGTTTGCAATTCACTTTACATTATAATAGGAGACAGCACAGGTACAAAAACAATTTAATTCAAGAGAGTTAGGAAGGTCCTGGTCATATGAGCTTACAATCTAAAAAGAGAGGGGGCAAGTGATACAAATGGTAATAGCTATGTGGAGATGAGTTGGTAAGGTGTTGGTAAGATGTTGTACCTTAAGGGTCGCCTTCTGCAGAACACTCAACACTCCTGTACTCTTCATTTGAGGACCATCCAAGACGTTCATCCTGAACATAGGATTTTCATTCTTCTTCTGGTCATGGGGGAAGCTCAAGCCTTAGGACCACAGAATGGCCTCCAGATGGTCCTGATAGATCTCTTTTTTGCCCCTCCCCCCCATTATTGGGACCTACATTCCATTACAACGACACTCCTGTACTCTTCATTTGAGGACCACCCAAGACGTTCATCCTGAACAATAGGACTCTCATTCTTCTTCTGGTCATCGGGGAAGCTCAAGCCATAGGACCACAGAGTGGCCTCCAGATGGTCCTGATGGACCTCTTTTTTGCCCCCCCCCCCCCCATTAATGGGACCTACATTCCATTACAAGTTGATAAACAAAGTAAAAGTTCAGTTGTTAGGTCGGTGGGGTAGGCTTTGCTGAACAGATGTGTCAGGCAGGGCTTGGATAAGGGGCGGGCAGGAGGGACGGCTGCCCTGGGCACTATGGAGTCATGGGAGGAGGAGAGGAGGCACTACAAGGAGACAGTTTAGGGAGGGGAGGTAAGAACTGTTCTAGTAGGGGAAATTTGAGGGGGGGGGCATTTATAAAGCTTGTCTGAGCTTTCAGAAAGCAGGCGGCGAGGTTATACTCTGCAGAGCTCCATGAGGAGAGCTCTGAGAGCTGATTGGATGGAAGGGACACTCCCTTTCACACAGCACTCATGAACAGAGCTCAGGCTGTCAATCACAGGCTGTGTGCTGGAGATTTCTCTAGACATGTGCACTGCCAAAAAATTTCTTTGTCTTCATTTTGGTTTTTTTGGTTTTTCCGGTCATTCGTTATGATCGAAATTCGTAAATTTGTAAATTCATAAATTCATAAATTCATAAAATCAAAAATTCGAAAATCTGGAAATTGGAAAAGTCGGAAATTCAAAAATCTGAAAATAAGAAAGAAAATTCGAAACAATAGCTAACTAACTAAAAATAACTAACTATAAAATTTTAGGTATTGTAATTCCCTTTCAAATTTGGCTTATAGTCAACGTAACGGATATGAATTTATCCGAAACAGTGTTGTTACTGATATGCAAATCTTGACTTTTTGTCAAAAGTCAGTAGCAAAGCCTTCACCTCCGTCTGTATCCACTTCCCCCGGCTACTGAGGTTTGCAGGAATTAGGGACTGTCATAGGAAGGCAGAGGTGTCCTTTGAGTATAATTGATAGTCGTGGTTCATCCCCTCTATGCTGTTATAGTGACCTCTAGACATGTGCGGTTCGTTTCGTTCCGAATTAAAATTCGCACGAATTTTAGTTTTTCGGAAATTTGGATGTATCGATAATTCGAATAGTACCGAATTTAACCACTTCAATACCAGGCACTTATACACCTTCCTGACCAGACCAATTTTCAGCTTTCAGCGCTGTCGCACTTTGAATGACAATTGCGCGGTCATGCTACACTGTACACAAACTAAATTTTTATCATTTTGTTCCCACAAATAGAGCTTTATTTTGGTGGTATTTGATCACCTCTGCGGTTTTTATTTTCTGCTAAACAAATAAAAAAAAGACCGAAAATTTTGAGAAAAAAAAAGGGTTTTTTGTTTCTGTTACAAAACTTTGTATATAAGTAAGCTTTCTCCTTCACTGATGGGCACTGATAAGGCGACACTGATGGGCACCGATGAGGTGGCACTGATGGGTACTGATGATGGGCACTAATATGCGGCACTGACGGAGCACTGATAGGCGGCACTGATAGGTGGCACTGATATACAGCACTGATGGTACACATAGGTGGCACTGATGGGCACTGATAGGCGGCACGGATGGGCACTGATAGGCGGCACGGATGGGCACTGATAGGCATCACGGATGGGCATGGATGGGCACTGATAGAGACACTGATGTACACTTATTGATGGTATGGATGGATGCCAATCAGTACCAAACAATAATGCCTGCCAATCAGTGATGCCCATTGTGGGCACTGATTGGCATCCATTGTGGGCACTGATTGGCATCCATTGTGGGCACTGATTGGCATCCCTGGTTGTCTAGGGTGGCATACCTGGTGGGGGGCATCCCTGGTAGGCTGGTGGCATCCCTGGTGGTCCAGTGTGAGCATCCTCGGGGGGGGGGGCTGCGCTGATAATCGATCAGCACAGCCCCCCTGTCAGAGGAGCAGCCGATCGGCTCTCCTCTACTCATGTTTGACAGACGCGAGTGAGGAAAAGCCGATCACCAGCTCTTCCTGTTTACATCGTGATCAGCCGTGTCCAATCTCCGTCAGTGACTCTTTACCTAGATCAGAGCTGCGGCGTGTCAGACTGACACACCGCAACAACGATCGACGTGATGCTCTTCCCCGGGGGTTGCTATCCTGCTGGACGTCATATGACGTCTGGTCAGGATATTGAAACCACTTTTTGCTTTGGCGGGAAGCAAGTGGTTAAACAAATCCGAAATAATGAAAAAAATTTTGGACAAAATTCTAATTCGAATCGTTTTTAAATACTTTTCGAATTTGAATCGTTTTCCAATTTCCAAAGAGAATAAAATAGAATAGAAAATAAAGGAATAGAATAGGAAAAAAAATTCTATTCTATTTCTTTATTTTATATTCTATTTTATTCTTTTTGGAAATTGGAAAATTGGAAAAATATTCGAACGCGAAAACTTTTCGAATCGATTAATAAACTAAACAAATTCCGAAAACGAATTAAACGAATAAAATGAATTTAACTAAACTAATTTATGTAAATAACAAATCAAAACAAAACAAATTTTTTTGTTCTGCACATGTCCGCACAGGCGCACACACTTCCGATCAATGTGTGATTCGACAATGATATTCGCAATCGAACAGCCATAACTTTCCTTCCAAATTACTTAGACTCAATTTAGAGCAGATTTAACTTGCTGACCGCCCTACAGCCGTTTTACAGCTACAGGGTGGCAGCTGTGCGACGCATCGCCTATATTTACGTGATCCTGCACTTCCACCTGCAGGGGGGGCGCATGCACCCCCGGCCGCCCGCTTCCGCTGTGATTATTTACAGTAGAAGCTGATCTGTGAGTTTTTAGTACTGATCACTGTACAGTAATACCTCGGATTGCGAGTAAAGCGGTTAACAAGCGCTTCGCAATACGAGCTAATAAATATTTTTTTAATCCTGACTTGGTTTGCGAGTGTTGTCTCGCGAAAAGAGCAGGATTCAAGCCTCTACGGTGTGCAGTACCGCATCTGGCCAGGGGTGCAGGGGCGCCGGTGACATTCGGAGGCTCTCGGATGGACTCGGATGCACTCAGAAACACTCCGTTCCCAAATGTTTCTGAGCCTCTCCGAGTGCATCCTTGCGGCTTCTAGTGCCGTGTACACACGGCCGGACTTTTCAACCGAACTGGCCCGACGGAACGAATCCGGCGGACAATTCGACCGTGTGTGGGCTTCATCAGACCTTTTCTGTCGAAAATCTGATGGACTTTAGATTTAGAACATGTTTCAAATCTTTCCGACGGACTCGAGTCCGGCCGAAAAATCCTTTCGTCCGTATGCTAGTCTGACAGACGAAAAACGACGCTAGGCAGCTATTGGCTACTGGCTATGAACTTCCTTATTCTAGTCCGGTGTACGTCATCGCGTTCGAATCAGTCGGACTTTGGTGTGATCGTGTGTAGGCAAGTCCATTTGGTCGGAACTCCGTCGGAACTCTGTCGAAAAGTCCTTTGGAGTTCAGTCCGTCGAAGTCCGGTCATGTGTACACGGCATAAGTGTTTCCGAGTGTCTCCGGTGCCCCCCCCACCTCTGGCCACATGCGGTACTGCATACCATAGAAGTCACTGTGGAACGAATTAGCTGAGTTTCCATTGACTTCAATGGGGAAACTCGCTTTGATATACGAGTGCTTTGGATTACAAGCATTCTCCTGGAATGGATTGTGCTCGTAATCCAAGGTTCCACTGTATTATGTGACTAACTATGTAACTATTAGTGTCACTGGTTCACAAACAGTGTAAGTTAAGCCTCGTACACACAGTACAATTGTTGGCAGGGGATTGTCTGTTGACAGACTGTTGTCCTAAAATCTTACCGTTAGTACGCTCCTTTTGACAATTGTTTTTCCAATTTTCGGCCAACAAATGTTGGATGACAGGCTAGTAAATTTTCGGCAGACAACGGCTTGACGTCAGATTTTCAGATGGTCAGCACACAAATCCGTCACACAAAAGTCGAAAGTACAAACACGCATGCTCGGAATCGATGCTCACCAAACACGACATTAGCAGAAGGGGCCCAAAGGGTGGCGCTGAAGAGCTGAAATTCCACGTAGTACGTCACTACGTTCACGTTTGTGGCACGGCAATTGTGTACCATTAGTATGCAAGATAAGATCCTGGCACACTCCCTTTTGCCAAAAATCAGACGCTCGGTTGGCCAACAATCGTACCCTGTGTACGAGGCTTTAGTGTCCAATTGTCCACTGCAATAATCGCAGTCCCGCTATAAGTCAGTAATCGCCGCCTTTACTAGTTTAAAAAAAAATTGAATAAAAATTCCAGTATATATCCCATAGTTTGTAGACGCTATAACGTTTGCGTAAACCAATCAATATACGCTTATTGGGATTTTTTGGACCAAAAACATGTAACAGAATACATATTGGCCTAAATTGATGAGGAAATTTGATTTCCTAAATGTTTTTATTGGGTGTACTTATATCAGAAATATTGTTTTTTTTTTTCAAAAATGTTGGTGTTTTTGTTTATAGTGCAAAAAATAAAAATCGTAGAGGTGATCAAATACCACCAAAAGAAAGCTCTATTTGTGGGGAAAGAAGGACATCAACTTTATTTGGGTACAGCGTCGCACGACCGCGCAATTGTTAAAGTAACGCAGTGCCGTATCGCAAAAACTGGCCTGGTCATGGAGGGAGTAAATCTTCTGGAGGGCAAGTGGTTAATCAAAATGAGTTGATCGGCTAGGGCAGAAAACTATCATTTGTTTTGCATCGATTGGCAGCACCAAGATACGTTGTTCATGAATAGGATCATATTTCAATCAATCAGATTAGGAGATTGCATGGTGGAAATCGCAGATGCGATCAATAATTGACAATTGTATATGGAATGTTGCTCAAATGGGTTGTTGACTATAGATCTATTATTCCTATCGTAAGACATTGATCGGGAAAGAAATCAATCGTTTATCGAAGCATGTATTGGTGGCTAATGATCAATTTGATCAAAACGACCGAATCCACCAACAATCAAATAACCAAAGCCTTCCTTTCAATCGGTTTAGACTCGAACTAGATAAGAGTCGATCAACCTAAAGGGCTGTACACTCGGGTCAAATATTGAGCGGGAGCAGAATAAACTGGCCAACATTTGGCCCGCGTGTACGGCAGCCGTCCCGACAGAAGCTGGCAGAACGCCTGGCTTCTGTCGAAGGGGCATGACCGGAAAAGTTCTGCCGATTGGCATTCACTGACCGGTGTGTTCTGGCAGGGGGCTATCCCTATGTCAGAACACAATAGCTCCGTGGGGGAGATAGCTGTACTAACATTGCATAGTTAGTACAGGATCGCCTTCCAAGCTCTTCAGTTTTTTTTCCGTTCAGCCCACTGGGTAAACAAAAAAGAAAATGATCGTGTGTACGGGCTTAAGGCAATCAGCCAAGATAAAAAATTATCAATCGTTTTGTATTAATTGTCAGCACTGAGATGAATATGATTGTATATCAATCAATCACATTTTGAGATTACATGGTGGACACAGAGATTGGTAACTTGATTGATCGTATCTTTACTATTGACCAAAATCCAATTCCCTGTGACTGTCCTATCAATCAAATGGGTTGCTGACTATATATCGGTCATTTCCTATTGAAAGGGATCGATCGGGAAAGAAATCAATCATTTATAAAAGCGTGTATTGGTGGCCATACACACTTTGATTCCACTATCCAATCCATGTGTGATTTTCTAGAACTTGTTGCTTACAAGTTTAAATTTGTATTTATTGCTAGAAAATTACTTAGAACCCCCAAACATTATCTATTTTTTAGCAGGGACCCTAGAGAAAAAAAATGGCGATCGTTGCAATATTTTTTGTCACACCGTATTTGCGCAGTGGTCTTACAAATGCGACTTTTTTTGAAAAAAAAGTACTTTTTTGAAAGAAAACAGTAAAGTTAGCCCAATTTTTTTGTATAATGTGAAAGATGATGTTACGCCGAGTAAATAGATACCTAACATGTCATGCTTTAAAATTGCGCAGACTCGTGGAATGGCGACAAACTACGGTACTTAAAAATCTCCAAATTTTTTTTGCAGGTTACCAGTTTAGAGTTACAGAGGAGGTCTAGTGCTAGAATTATTGCTCTCGCTCTAATGATCGCGGCGATACCTCCCATGTGTGGCTTGAACACTGTTTATATATGTGGGCGCGACTTACGTATGCATTCGCTTCTGCGTGGAAGTTTGGAGGGACAGGGCGCTTTCAATTTTTTTTTTCTTATTTATTTTACTTTTTATTTTTTTGTTTGGAAACTGACAATTTTTATTAAGTTTCCATTTTTTTTCCAACATAAAAAGACAAACAGAAAAAGGAAAAGTCTTGCTATGTGATAAGCGGTATACATCCAGAGGGCTATTCATACACATTGTCACCCGTATCAAGACATGGTTGAAGCATATATAACAGGTGAAGAACAAAATAAAAAAAAAGAAAAAGGAAAACAACCACAACTACCACTTATTTCAAACTTGCTCAGATGTACATCTGTGGCAAAAGGGAGTGGGGAAAAAAGAGTAGAGAGGTTATGTAGAGTCAAGAGGGCTAAGAAGGGTGGGGATAAGGAGAGAATAGGGGGTTCGAGGTAGATAAGAGGTAAGAGAGAAGAGGACACCCTTCTGGCCCTGAGCCTCCGCGCTGTCTGGGGGAATCAACCTTAAATCAGCTGGGCTTGGGAGCTTCCAGCATATCCCACAGTTCCCATACTCGGTTGTGTTTGTCAAGAGTATTATTTAGAGAGGCTGTCAAATATTCTATCCGTTTGACGTCCCTAATCCTGGTGTGCAATTCAAACAGAGGGGGGGGGGGGGGGGGGGGTTCACCCTTTTTCCATTTGCCCGGCCGTTAGCACTTGAGCCAGGAGTTTTTTGGAGGTTTTAGAGAAGGAAGGAGGGGGGTGACCTAAAAGGTACAGTTTAGGGTCAAGTGGCACCCATGCGTCAAAGATGGATGGAGAAGAGATTGTACCATCTCCCAGTAAGGGGTGATCAGTGCGCAGGTCCAGTAGATATGATACAGCGTCCCCACCTCTCTGCGACAGCACCAGCATCGGCGATCGGCAGAGGGGTATATAGAATGGAGCAGGTCGGGGGTTTGGTACCAGTGAAGTAAGTTCTTGTATTGATTCTCTTTGTATAAAGTACATATAGAGCTCTTAGAGGCCTGTGACCAAATGAGCTGCCATGTCTTCAAGGGAATGACCTCACCCAGGGCCTGCTCCCATTTGCGCATGTAGGTATGCTGAGGTCCTGTTGGTGACATATCTGTCACCAGGAGTTGGTAGGTGCGCGATATCATACCTTTTAGCCCTCTAAACATATTCTTACAAACTTGGTCAAGGGGGAGAATTGTAAATTCGATGTAAAAGACTGTGCAAAGTGGCGAATTTGTAGGTAACTAAAGAAAGCCTGCCTGGGTAGATCAAAGGCATCTTTCAGATCCTGGAATGATCTTAGTGTTCTGGTTCTGGTATCCACCAAATGACCGTACCGAAACAAGGCCCTATCTATCCAGAATTGAGACATCTGTGAGGTCAAACTGTCCGGGACATTGGGAGTGAACAGGAAGGAAGTGACCGGGGAAGTAGTGGAGGTGAGCGGGTACGTCGCTTTAGCGCGTCGCCACAGCGTTCGTACAAGCGCCATTGGCCCTAGCAGTTGGGACTTACCGAGAGTCACATCTGTACTCCATAACATGGAGTTTGGGTGGGTGGGGGCATGCATGAAGGGTACACCAGGAAGCGATTGGGTGTAGTTGGGCCGCTAAGTAGTACTTGGCTATAATGGGAAATGCGAGGCCGCCTTGGTTTCGGGGGATGTATAGTATGGATCTAGCAATCCGATGCCTCTTGTAGTTCCAGAAAAGCAGGTCACTTTGAAGAGTTCTGAAGTGTGCAGCTGGGATAGGGATAGGGAGTGTCTCGAAGAGGTAAAGGTGTTTGGGCAGGATCGCCATCTTAATGGTCGCCAGACGGCCAAAGATGGATAACTTTAGGGTTTTCCATTTAGCTAAGGAGGCCCTGATAGATGTGTATAGTTGAGGGAAGTTGGCCTTATATAGAGCTTCAAAGGAGGGTGTAAGGTGGACACCGAGATACTTTAGGGTGGATGTCTTCCATGAGTAGTTAAATGATTGGGAAAGGGCCGACAGTGTCTGCGAGGTCATATTGAGAGGGAGGGCTTCAGTCTTGGAGTTGTTAATTTTGTAGCCTGAAAGGCGCTGTTCTGATCTAATTCTACATGTAAATTCGGGAGTTAGATATGAGGTTGGGTTAGGGTGAGCAGGACATCATCCCCAAATAAGGAAATCTTAAAGTCCCTAATACGGACTGGAATGCCATGAATATTTGGATTTTGTCTAATATGGGCTGCAAGGGGTTCGATACATAGGGCGTAGAGGAGAGGGGAGAGCGGGCAGCCCTGTCAGGTACCATTAGTGATAGGTAGGGTAGAGAAGGTGGCAAACTGAGTCTTGACTAGGGTCGAGGGGGATGAGTATAGATGGGTGATGGCTTGTAGGAAGGGGCCCTTTATACCGGCTCGTCGAAGGGTAGCAAAGAGGAAGGGCCGGCCCAGCCTATCAAAGGCCTTTTCTGCGTCTAGGCTTAGAAGCAATGCCTCTGACCTGTTCCTGTTTGCTACCTCCACGAGGTCGATAACTCTCCTGGGATAAACCCCACTTCGTCTTTGTGTATCAGTAAAGGCATGAAGTTATTTAACCTGTTTGCCAGTAGTTTAGTAAAAAATTTAGGTCTGTATTCAGGAGAGCAATCGGCCTGTAATTAGAGCACAGTGTATGGTCCTTTCCTAGTTTGGGGATCATCGTAAGGAAAGAGGTCAATATCTGTCGGAATGGGTGTGTTGGCCATGAAGGAGTTGAACAGGAGGGTGATATAGGGGAGGAGAAGCGGCAGGAAGGTTTTTATAGTAGAGGTATGGTAGACCGTCAGGCCCTGGGGCTTTGTTATTCGGGATTTAATCGTGTCAGTCACCTCCTCCTCCGAAATAGGGGAGTTAAGGCTGGCCAGGGCAGAAGGGGAAAGAGCGGGGAGGTCACAATCTGTTAACTAGGAGTGGATGGCTTGGGCTAGAGTAGGAGAGTAGGAGAGGGGGGATTATGTGGAACACTCGGGTCAATATAAAAAGTGGAATAGTAGTCATGAAAGAGTTGGGCGATTTTAGAGGGATGGGATTGAAGGGTGTCGTTCGCGTCTTTAATATAGGTGGATGAGGTAGCAGCTGTCCGTTCGTGGAGTTGGCTCGCTAAAAGGGTGTGCGGTTTATTAGCTTTGTCATAGAAGGTTTGGCGCAGGCGGAGAAGGGCTTTCTTCGGCTTCCACCAGTTCCAGATCCCGTAAACTAGCCCTAGTGCTCACCAATGCCCTGAGCGTATGCAGGGAAGGGGATGACAGCAAGCGTGTCTCCAATCGCCGGAGTTGATCTAACAGCAACCGTCTAGTCTAATTGGCATTACACTTTAAGGCAGTGGAGAGTGATGAGCACTGGCCCTGAAGGACCGCTTTGTGTCCTTCCCATATGGAAGTGGGAGATAACTCGGGAGAACTGTTCTCTGTGAAGTAGAACTTCAAAATTTGCTCAAGTTCCATTTTAGACGGATCATGTTTAAGCAGGAACTCGTTAAGACGCCACTGACAGACTTGGAAGGATCCCGGGGAGAGTGCTAGGGAGATTTTGATCGGGACGTGATCCGACCATGAAATTACGTTTTATTTTTTATTTTTACACTGTCCATTTAATTTTTTTTTTTTTTTTAGCATGATTTATGATCTTATCTTAAAGTGGAACTTCACTCTCTCAATCAACTTTGACAATTTTGCTGGCATTAGTAAATCAATATGAAAGTAGATCATACAATATTTATTTGTTTTAATCGTTTTTTTTTTTTTACATTTTTTTCAGTTACTTCCTGGTTTCTGGCCTAGGCAAATAATCATATGGTTATACATCCCAGGAGTCGTCAGGAGCGGAGGAGGGACTTTATTAGTTAAGCACACCCTCCTGAGCTAAGGGCATATGGATTCCAGGAAGTCAATGCTACATGAATCATCTGCCCTTACTCAAGATGGCCACGGCCATAAATGCTAGGGGGGTGTTTTTCAAAGGTATCTCTCAACAAAATTAAGCATGGAGACATGGATGGGGGAGTGAGTTTGGTTTGAATATTAAAAATTAATCAAATAGTGTTTTTGGGTTGTGGTTAGGGTTGCCACTTTTTCTTCAAGCCAAACCCGAACACTATAGGATTGTAACAGACCTGGGACACCTTTGGACACTCCAAAGAGAATAGTAATGTGGCGCACATAGTGCCCCCCCCCCCCCTCACCCTCCTGTCAAGCCTTGTTCCAAGCCACATTCCTGTCTAAAAAATGTGTCCGGGTTTCAGGTGGACTGAAACCTGGACACATGATTCAAAACCCGGACTGTCCAGGTGAATCCCAGACATGTGGCAACCCTAGTTGTGGTGCTCAGATAAAGTGTAGTTCTGCTTCAGCTATTGATTGAAATTTACTTCCCCATGTGTACCATATCAATTGAATGGGTTGTTGATTATAGATCGATTATTTATCAAAAACTGTATGGCCTCAACAAGGCAAAATGGCCTCCCAACGGAGGGAAAAAAATGGCTATTTTTAAACACTGGAGCAGAGTTTTGCTTCATCGATTAAACAGCGGTGAGTTGTTTATAATGCGGAGAGTTCACATTTGGCAGCGGATTCTTGAAACATTGGCAAAGGAAAAGGTTCCTTTTTTTTATTGATTATGATGAAGACCCGAGCAATGTGTACTATCAATAACAATTGCCGACAAACTTTATCAAATGCAAGTCGCCTGTCACCATGGCTGCTTAACCTTTTCGCTGCCAGAGCCGTTTTTGCATTTTTTTTTGCACACAATAATAAAAAAAATGTTTTTTAGGGTTGAAGACTACACAAAACCCCCCAAACATTATATTCTGAAAGCAGACACCCTAGAAAATAAAAACGTGGTAATTCTAATTTTTATGGCACACATGTAGTGGTACCCCCGTAGGGGCTGCTGAAGTTTTGGATTGTCTGTCACCCTGCCCATTCACTTCTCAAACACTTGAAGACATAGAACAGACCATATGCTTTGTTTTTTCTGTTTTATTGAGGGGGTTGAACTTGGATGGGGTAAGGGAAATATGGGATGCCCAGTAGAATTGCCAGAACTTGCTTGGGACAACTATATACAGTCCAGTATATACTCTCCATGTCTCCTCCTGCACATCACTTCCTCTCTAATCTTTAGGTCTTTCTCCTCCTGCACATCGCTTCCTCTCTAATCTTCAGGTCTTTCTCCTCCTGCACATCGCTTCCTCTCTAATCTTCCGGTCTTTCTCCACCAGCACATTGCTTCCTCTCTAATCTTTAGGTCTTTCTCCTCCTGCACATCGCTTCCTCTCTAATCTTCAGGTCTTTCTCCTCCTGCACATCGCTTCCTCTCTAATCTTCAGGTCTTTCTCCTTCTGCACATCGCTTCCTCTCTAATCTTCCGGTCTTTCTCCACCAGCACATTGCTTCCTCTCTAATCTTTAGGTCTTTCTCCTCCTGCACATCGCTTCCTCTCTAATCTTCAGGTCTTTCTCCTCCTGCACATCGCTTCCTCTCTAATCTTCTGGTCTTTCTCCGCCAGCACATCGCTTCCTCTCTAATCTTCAAGTCTTTCTCCTCCTGCACATCGCCTCCTCTCTAATCCTCCGGTCTTTTTCCGCCAGCACATCACTTCCTCTCTAATCTTCAGGTCTTTCTCCTCCTGCACATCGCTTCCCCTCTAATCTTCAAGTGTTTCTCCTCCTGCACATCGCCTCCTCTCTAATCTTCAAGTGTTTCTCATCCTGCACATCGCCTCCTCTCTAATCTTCAAGTGTTTCTCCATCTGCACATTGCTTCCTCTCTAATCTTCAAGTGTTTCTCCTCCTGCACATCGCTTCCTCTCTAATCTTCAAGTGTTTCTCCATCTGCACATTGCTTCCTCTCTAATCTTCAAGTGTTTCTCCTCCTGCACATCGCTTCCCCTCTAATCTTCAAGTGTTTCTCCTCCTGCATATCGCTTCCTCTCTAATCTTCAAGTGTTTCTCATCCTGCACATCGCTTCCCCTCTAATCTTCAAGTGTTTCTCATCCTGCACATCGCTTCCTCTCTAATCTTCAAGTGTTTCTCCTCTTGCACATCCCTTCCTTTCTAATCTTCAAGTGTTTCTTATCCAGCACATCGCTTCCTCTCTAATCTCCAGGCACAGCTAGCACAAAGTGGTTAGGCCTGACACTGGCTCAGCCAGGCCTTTTACCCTTTGCAGGCAGGGACTGTGGGCCCCTATAGTGTAGCAAAATAGAAAGTCTCTGGTGCTAGCTGTCCTACCCACGGCTACTGAGCCCAGTAACCCATCTTCAGGCCCTGCCAGCCCTCCTGGCTGCAGCTGCCTCTCTCCACTGCCCCACTTACCACAGCCCACTCTTCTGGCTCTGCACCCATCTCAGACTGCATGCTCCCAGTCCTCTCAGGCGTGCCTCCCAAGTCCTCCTGACTGTGCCTCACTCACCAGCCCTCTTGGCTGCGACCAGTTGTCTTACCTGGAGTCTCTTAGTAGTGCTCTCACCCGCTGTCCTTTCCTTGCTCTCTCATGTGCCTCCAGGCCAGGACCTTTTCATGTGTTCTTGAAGTTGGTCCCGACTGCACCTGAGCCCAGGCTCAAGGTCACCCCCCCAAAGCTCCTTTAAAAGCCCTGACAGCCTCCACACTCTCTCACTCCAGCTCTTCCACCCAGCAACCCCTCCCCAGCTGGGCTGACACTGGGTATTTAAGGAGGCCTGCCCCCTGCCAATCCAAGTTGGGGATTGGTCAAGGCTCCCTAAAATACCCCAGACAGCCTCACCTCTCCTCTCCTCCTCTTATTCCAGAATCTTCTGGAAAGAGGAGGGAGGTCTTGGTGATGCTGCCTGTGAGTCACCAGCTGCTACCCTGAGCCACTCCCAGTCCAGAATGAAACAAAACAAACAGGCCTAGCAACCAGCTAGACCTGCCTAAATTTACCTACTCTCTCTAGCACACTACTAGAGGGTGCTACATATGATATTACCGCAAATGCAAAGTTTTAGTAAAAAACACACTAAAGAAAATTTTAGGGCAAACAAACACAATAAACTACCCAAATTTTTGGGTAAAATATAAAAGACGAAGTTGCACCGAGTAAATAGATACCCAACAAAGCTTAAATTTGCGGTATCAGTTAGTATGAATTGTGAGTTCCATGTGTGAAGGGTTGATTATATATCTGGATACCGTAATTAGTTACAGGATTATTATGGGAAAATACTAATTCTTTATGTGAAACTGTTGTGGGCCCTTACCCTGACATAGATCCCTATTATCCGTTGGGCCATGCTGGCCACTTGTGCTGATGCATGGCTCATTTATGTTTTGTGTTTTTTCTTTTTTTTGTTGTTACTTGACACGTGTCATGCTTATACTATGTTGAAATTTTACAAAAAAAAAAAATTTAAAAAATCTCAAATTTGCATGCCTGTGAAATGGCGATAAACTTCAGTACCCTATATTTTCTATAGGAGATGCTTCAAAGCCCCTTATAGGTATTTGTTTAGTGTTACGGAGGAGGTATTGTGCTAGAATTATTGTTCTCACTCAGGCGTGTGCGCCGATATGTAACATGTGTATCGCCATCAACGTTTTCACACGTAGGTGCCCCCGACACATGCGTTTACGTTTGTACGTGTGTACATTTTTTTTTTTTTAAGTCAGAAGCTACAAATACTGCAGCTGCTGACTTTCAAAATATGGACACTTACCTGTCCTGGGTGCCCGCTATGTCCTCACCCGAAGCCGACCCATCCCTCGACTCTCGGGTGGAGGCGCTGCCATCTTCAGTAAGGGAATCAGGAAGTGAAGCCTTGCGGCTTCACAGCCTGGCTCCCTACTGCGCATGTGCGATTCGCGCTGCGAGTTCTGACTGGTCCCTGATGTCTTCTGGGACCTGTGTGTCTCCCAGAAGACAGGGGGGGGCGGAGAAGGGGTCGGACATGGCGTAGATCACCGGCGGAGCCAGCGGTGATCTATGCCCGGAAGTGGGAGCAAAAACCTGGATTAGACAGGTATCTGCTCCCCCCCTCCCTCCTGAAAGGTGCCAAATGTGACACTGGATGGGGGGGAGGAATCCGATCAGTGGAAGTTCCATTTTTGGGTGGAACTCCACTTTAAATTAGCCTCAGAACCTCTGTGTTTGGGTTTAAAGGGATTAGGTGGCAACCCTACCCCTTCCTCAGAGCTGGGCGGGGGGTCCCATAGGTCAGTGCCCACTCTGCCTATTTAGTAATCCAGCACTGCTCTTGATGCACACTCAGGAGCTGGGAGCAGCATTAGCAGGACAACAGGCAAATGGCAAGTCAACCACTGTCAGATCTCCGATTTCTCAAGCTCAAGCAAAAGTCAAGCTAGAGAAAAAGTCAATAAATCAATAAACCCGCACAATTATAAGAATGTAAGACCGAGTATCCAAACTCTTGTCTGAGCTCAGCCGTGACTGGTTCTCTTTAACCCTCTGCTGAGGCTGAGTTTAAACAAGCTCCCTTGGTGAATAATGCAATGTATTTAGGTCTCAGGCACGGGTTCGGTTATTTGTGTGATGTGCACATCTCAGCTGCCTGTCTTCTCCTGGAGAAAGAGCGTTCCTATGGCCATCTCAATGTCACTCTGCCTCCATTGATCGCTGTGTAGATGACCTCATTGATTTTGCCGTAGTAGCGAATTGAGGTTTATTTTTGGGACGGTAAATCAGCTTGGGGTCCCCCTGGGAAGCATTGAAGGCGCCAGGATCCTTCTCCTCGGCACCAGGTCTGGAAGTGTCTATTGTTCTCTTATGTCATACGCGGATCACTGTGTGTAATCTGTCTTGGATGCTCCAGTTTCCTTCTGCTGAGGGTTATGTAATTTTATGTAAGAATCAGGCAGAAGGAAGGAAATTATAGCACAGGTTGCATTTTGTTATTCCACTTGGCCTGGAGAGCATTTTCAGAGCACCAATAGAGTCATTGCATTGCTCTACATAATGATAAAACTAGGGATGCACCGATACCATTTTTTTTACGAGTACGAGTACCGATACTTTTTTTTTTTAGTACTAAACTTATTTACAAATTAAATACATTTATTTTTTTTACATTTTGTATATATATATATATATATATATATATATATATATATATATATATTAATAAATATTTGTAAAAATATTCACTAACACAGAAAACAAAAAAAAGTTTTAATTGTTTATCGTTTATAAAATAGACATGAAAAAAAAACAAAACAGGAAAATAATAATTAAATGGAGGAGAATAGGGAGTTAATTAAGGCTGATTAGGGTAAATTAAGGGTTAACAAGGGGTTCAACAGAGGAACATTTGTTCATCCCTTTGATCTGCAGATGAAGAAACAGAAAGATACAAAAAGAAACAATGTTTCTTTTTTATTTTAGTGTTGTTAATAAACATTGCTGGCTGCTTTTTTTTTTTTTTTGACAGCTCCAATTACTGGACTTCTTTAACACTTTAGCTGTCAACAGGGGAGACCCGCTGACAGCTCAAAGAACAGAGCCTGAAATTATCAGTTTCAGGTATCGGTGCATTTGCACGAGTACCGACACTTGTCCAAATACTCGGTATCGGCACCGATACCGATACCAATATCGGTGCAACCCTAGGTAAAACGTATGTATCCATTAAATATACGTTATAATTACTCTTACTTGTATTTATAGAATGCCTAGGTGGGCGGGAGGTACGAATTGGAACTTTGATCCTCTGGCTATGACTGTCGTCTTTACTAACTATGAGCGAAATTGATAGGTTTCCATTTCTCTGAAATTTTGGCAAAATGCATTGGGTCAACAGGGATAGTAAAATGAGGGCTATGATCATTTTCTAATTTCTTAAAAAGATCCCTAAGTGTTGCAAAAAACCTTTTAAAAAAAACAAAAAAAAAAAACAGCTTGGGCTGCAATACTCACCTGAAGCCTGGAGCTGTCCACATAATACCTCTCCTTCACCACAAGATGGCCTCAGTCTTCTGGATCAACCCATTAGATTAAAGTGGAATTCCAGGCTACACCTTAGCCATCCTAAAGATGCTCCCTCTGCCCTCCTAATACAACGATGCTGACCAACCTGTGTAAGAAAGATGTATATACATTGCACTTACCTATGTTCAGCCTGCTCCAGTCTGGCCATGTGATCCGGCTCCCCCCTTGTCAGTCAGCGGCAGCTGCAGGGGAGAGGAGAGAGTGCCAACAATGGATGGGCCATAGAAGCCTATGAGTGATGTCACTTTCCCGGAATTCCCAGCTATTGATGAGCACTCTCTCCTCTTCCCTGCAGCTGTATAGGATCACATGACCAGACCGGAGCGGGCTAAGAATAGGTAAGTATATAAATCTTTCTTACACAGGTTAGTCATAATAGGTGTTAGGATGGGGGAGGAGACATTTTTAAGACTAGATAGCTAGTCCTAGTGGGTCCAGGGCCTCTCTCCATTGGCCAAAATTTCGATGCACCTCTAATTTTCACTTGTGCGAAAAATTAATTGCCCTGGAAGAAAATTGGCTGAACCTTTTTAGTAAAAGAAAAAAAAAATGATTGCTGTAACTGGCTTAGGGCCCATGCGTTACAGTAATGTGTGGTAAAACGTGTGTTTTAAACATCCTTTTTGCATCAGATTCAGCTTAGGTCCAAGACTACCGTGATATTGATACCACATAGGGTGTGGTCCATGGACTTCTGCTGCGGTATCAATATCACGTTAGCCCTGGACCTATGAGTATTACATATTCTTTGCCATGTTATGTTTACGCACATGTTGATCAGCCACTATTCTTGTTTACATTTATATATTTTTTTATCTGATGTTTAATAAAAAATTCTATTTTTATACTATTTTTTCTATATTTGTTGACTTTATACATTGTGATTGATAGACCCATCAATAGGGCCATTAAAGTCCCGTTAAGGGGGATTTTTTTGCTTGTTCCATGTTATTGGGATGTGGGTCCACTCTATGGTTCGACCTTACCTTAACATTTCTTTCTCCATTTCCCTCCACTCAGGTCCCACTTTACACTCAGATCCCTGCTCTTTGCTGTGCAGTGCGTGACATCAGATCCGCCCCCCTGCCTTCTGGAGCTCAGAAATGCTATGAAAAATGCGTGCTTTAGAAGGCTGTAGAAGAGAGAGATCTGCAGATAAACAGATACAATTTATGTAGGATGATTTGTTTCATCTCTGGGTATCACCTGAGGCCAGTCACTCTATTGGGTATATATAAGGGCTCAGGACTGAGATCTTCTTGGATTTACTATCTAGTGCAGCCTTTCCTTTGGGGTCTTGGGGAACCTTTACTAAAACCAGATCTTTGGAGGTGAGTTGCAAAAAAAAAAAAAAAACCCTTACACTTATGGTCAATGGGAAGAAACCCCCCTTTCAGTGGTGGTCAAAATGGCACCCTTACAGACAACTCTAGAAAGAGAAAGATAGTCGGTGTCCTGCTGCTGGCTTAGCCATTGGTCCTCAACCATGGAGGAACCATCAGATGGGAGGTCAATCAGCCATCGCTTAAGGAACCCCTAATAACCTCTGGAGGAACCCTAGAGTTCCATGCAGGGCCTAATTAAGAAGAGCCACCAATCTGCGTTCCGAGCTTTCATCCCTGGGTGTATACTGCCCTAAATGTTAGTACCGCTCAGTGCACTGTCCGGCCTGTCTAGCTGCAGAAGCTGTTAGCCTCTCATTGAGTTTTACAGGATACTGGCAGCGGGGTTGGATGGTGTGCCCCTACCTTCCACAGGCACGTGCTTCTAGTCTTTACGAAGTAAAGCTTCCCATGGGTCTTTGCGTGGATTAAGGTGCAATACCGCATTGAGCATGGCATAGACGCGAATCCATAGACGTTTAACTTTGGGACTCATCCACCATATATGCGTCATGTCACCAGGTTCGGCACAATCCAGGAATCATTAAGCAGGATAGGTAGGAAGGTACTGTGCAATTCTCACTGGGGTATAAAAAAAAAACAAAATAAAAACAACAACTTTTTTTACTTGCTTTAACCATTAGACCTCTGGAAGATTTACCCCCCTTCATGACCAGGCCACTTTTTGTGATACGGCTCTGCGTTACTTTAACTGACATAAATAAAATGTATGTAATTTTTTCCCCCCACAAACAGAGCTTTCTTTTGGTGGTATTTGATCACCTCTGCTTTTTAATTTTTTGCGCTATAAACAAAAAAAGACCGACAATTTTGAAAAAAAAACAAACAATATTTTTTACTATCTGCTATAAAACATATCCAATAAAAATAAATAAATAAAATTCAGGCCAGTATGTATTCTGCTACATAGTTTTTGTAATAACAAATCCCAATCAACGTATATAGACTGGTTTATGCGAACGTTATAGCCTTTACAAACTATGGGATATATTTATGGAATTTTTTTTTTTTATACTAGTAATGGCGGCGATCAGTGACTTTTAGCGGGACTGCGATATTGTGGCGGGAAAATGGACACCAACTGACACTTTTGACATTTTGTGAGAACCAAAGACACTAACACAGTGATCAGTGCTAAAATTATACTCTCTTACTGTACTAATGACACTGGATAGTAAGGAGCTAAACATCTAGGGTGATCAAAGGGTTAACTGTGTGCCTAGCAAGTGTTTTCGTGTAGTGTATGTGTTGCTTTTACTAGGGGAATAGATGGATTTTAGTCCCTACTTTGCAGGAACACAAAATCTATCCCTTCCTCCGTGCCAGAACGGAGATCTGCCTTGTTTACATAGGGCATAGCTCCGTTCTAAGTCTCTGCCCTACGATCGGTGGGCACCGGCAGACATTGAGCACAGGCCCCCTGCAGGCGGAAGTGCAGGATCACGTATGCATACTTGACCCTGTGCAGAGCTGCCGCCCTGTAGCAGTAAAACTGCTAGGTGGTGGTCAGCAAGTGGTTAACTGACATCATCTGCAGACCTAGGTTCATTACTTTGTTCTGCAGATGAATGAACAGAATCATTCAAATGTAACAATATGTTACTTTGTATCTGTGTATATCGAGTCTGGAGAAGTGTTGTTTAAAAAACACAGATTCAGATTGCTTTTTTGACAGCTGCCCCTGCCAACACCTTCTCTAAGTATACAGTAATGCCAGCTTTGATTAATCAAAGCCGACAATTACTGTATATTGGGAGGGGGCTTCCCAGAAGCAGGACACAGAGACTGGACATGCTACACACGTCCAGTGTACAATGATGAAGCGTTTTTGGGCTTGTGAAGAATGCCCAAAGTCTGCAACTAGTTTTGCAACCATCACTGTCTAAGCCAAAGTGGTTATGTGGTACCAGAAACCACTGGACCATCTTGTTACTACCACTGTTTGCCAAAAAGTCTCATGTACACCCCTCCAATCCTAACCCCCCCCCCCCCCCCCCTCGGCTTCCCAAGCCCCATCAAAACAGACACATACCTGGCAGTCATTATATACTTCAAAAATGGAAACCTTTTAACTATATCACTCCAGAAGCATAAAGGCAATACAATGGCTTACAAGGATCCCTTCTATTGCATTTAGCTAGCAGGTGATTGATGGCGTAAGCCTTATAATACATGTTAGATTTTTCTAAGTATTGACAGAATTACATTTCAGACATCAGTGCTTTGTACAAGCTAAGCATTATAAGTCTGGGGAGATTTTACTAAATCAGCAGGAATATTTCACCCCGCTCTACCTCCATCGCCTCTCCGTAAAAAGAACAAGCACAGCGCTACATCAAAGCTTCCCCTTTCCTCCTCACCCCATTATAATGCCTAATAAACTCTTCTTATAGATGCTGGTTTAATCATTTTTTACTGAAAACCACAAAAAAGAGATACTTTTTTAAAATGTTTTCACTTTGGTAGATAAAAAAAAAAATGTTAAAGTGGCTCCAATATCTTTATTTTTCAGATATAAGCACCTCCACCACCTAATGGCAAGGGAAGACGTTAAGGTTCGGTACGAATACGTTCAGAGCGAACCTTGACTGTTCAGGAGCCAAACATCATGTGTATTAGAGGCATTACTTCTGCTATTATACATGACAGCTTTCCGCTGTCAATGGTTGTTAAGGACTCCGGTGGGGGCAAGAACCGCCAAACCCATAACAACCAGTGACATCACCGGCTCCATTCACTTACATGGCAGAGAATACCTGGCTATTGTTTAGGTTGAAACGTGTCAAAAAACATTAAAAGTTTTTGTTTTATCTGTTTAATAAGTGCAAAAGTACCTGTTAATCCTGCCAGAATGTGTATTTTCAAGTGTTTCTCAATCCCCAGAGTGTTTGCTGAGCAGTGGCTACCTCTGACAGTCGCTGTGCACATGAGACCCACAGCAGATGCTGTCTCAGAGAATCAGGGAGGCTCTCTTTAGTTTCTCCTCACATGATACAGCCAATAGAGGACTTCCACTCACTCTGAAATGCCTGGTCTGGTAAAGGAATTTAATGGAGGGAGGGAGCTGTACTGGGGGGGGGGGGGGGGGGCGGACAGGAGCCCTTTACTGTGGTGGAGCTTTACTGGGGAGAACTGTATTGGTGTGGTGGGTGAAATCTGCACTGGAGGAGCTGTACTGGTGGAGGGAGGGATCTGTACTGGTACTGTACTGGGGAAGCTAGCTGTACTGGTGGAGGGAGAGATCTGTACTGGTGAAGGGAGAGATCTGTACTGGTGGAGGGAGAGATCTGTACTGGTACTGTACTGGGGTAGCTAGCTGTACTGGTGGAGGGAGAGATCTGTACTTGTGGAACGGGAGAAATCTGTACTGAGGTAGCTAGCTGAACTGGTGGAGGGAGAGATCTGTACTGGTGGAACTGGAAAAATCTGTACTGGAATTGCTGTATAGTGAAGTAGGGGAAATCTATACTGTGGGAGTTGTACTGGTGGAGGGAGAGATCTGTACTGGTGGAGTAGGGGAAATCTGTACTGGGGAAGCTGTACTGGTGGAGGGAGGGTTCTGTACTGGTGGAGGGAGAGATCTGTACTTGTACTGTACTGGGGTAGCTAGCTGTACTGGTGGAGGGAAAGATCTGTACTGGTGGAGGGAGGGTTCTATACTGGTGGAGGGAGAGATCTGTACTGGTGGAGGGGAAGATCTGTACTGGTACTGTACTGGGGTAACTAGCTGTACTGGTGGAGGGAAAGACCTGTACTAGTGAAACTGGAAAAATCTGTACTGGGGTAGCCAAACTAGTGGAGTAGAGGAAATCTATACTGTGGGAGTTGTACTGGTGGAGGGAGAGATCTGTACTGGTGGAGTAGGGGAAATCTGTACTGGGGAAGCTGTACTGGTAGAGGGAGGGTTCTGTACTGCTGGAGTAAGGGGGGGGGGGACCTAAACTTCAGACGAGCTGTACTGGGGAGAGCTGTATTGATGGGGGCGGGATATCTGTACTGCACGGGAGCTATACTGGGGAGAGCTGTACTGGTGGGGTGGGGAAAATCTGTACTGGGAAAGATCTGTTCTGGTGGAGGGAGAGATCTGTTCTGGAGGAGTAAGTGAAATTTGTGCTGCGGAAGCTGTCTTGGTGGAGAAAGAGAGCTGTGCCGGGGGGTGGGAGACCTATACTTAGGGGGAGCAATACTGGGGGGAGCTGTATTGATGGGGCGGTTGACTTGTATTGGTGTAGTGGGTGAAATCTGCACTTGAGGAGCTGTACTGGTGGAGGGAGGGATCTGTACTGGTACTGTACTGGGGTAGCTAGCTGTACTGGTGGAGGGAGAGATCTGTACTGGTGGAGGGAGAGATCTGTACTGATGGAGGGAGAGATCTGTACTGGTACTGTACTGGGGTAGCTAGCTGTACTGGTGGAGGGAGAGATCTGTACTGGTGGAACGGGAGAAATCTGTACTGAGGTAGCTAGCTGAACTGGTGGAGGGAGAGATCTGTACTGGTGGAACTGGAAAAATCTGTACTGGGGTTGCCGTATAGTGGAGTAGGGGAAATCTATACTGTGGGAGTTGTACTGGTGGAGGGAGAGATCTGTACTGGTGGAGTAGGTGAAATCTGTACTGGGGAAGCTGTACTGGTGGAGGGAGTGTTCTGTACTGGTGGAGGGAGAGATCTGTACTGGTACTGTACTGGGGTAGCTAGCTGTACTGGTGGAGGGAAAGATCTGTACTGGTGGAGGGAGGGTTCTATACTGGTGGAGGGAGAGATCTGTACTGGTGGAGGGGAAGATCTGTACTGGTACTGTACTGGGGTAACTAGCTGTACTGGTGGAGGGAAAGACCTGTACTAGTGAAACTGGAAAAATCTGTACTGGGGTAGCCAAACTAGTGGAGTAGAGGAAATCTATACTGTGGGAGTTGTACTGGTGGAGGGAGAGATCTGTACTGGTGGAGTAGGGGAAATCTGTACTGGGGAAGCTGTACTGGTAGAGGGAGGGTTCTGTACTGCTGGAGTAAGGGGGGGGGGGGGGAGACCTATACTTCAGACGAGCTGTACTGGGGAGAGCTGTATTGATGGGGGCGGGATACCTGTACTGCACGGGAGCTATACTGGGGAGAGCTGTACTGGTGGGGTGGGGAAAATCTGTACTGGGAAGGATCTGTTTTGGTGGAGGGAGAGATCTGTTCTGGAGGAGTAAGTGAAATTTGTGCTGTGGAAGCTGTCTTGGTGGAGAAAGAGAGCTGTGTCGGGGGGTGGGAGACCTATACTTAGGGGGAGCAATACTGGGGGGAGCTGTATTGATGGGGCGGTTGACTTGTATTGGTGTGGTGGGTGAAATCTGCACTTGAGGAGCTGTACTGGTGGAGGGAGGGATCTGTACTGGTACTGTACTGGGGTAGCTAGCTGTACTGGTGGAGGGAGAGATCTGTACTGGTGAAGGGAGAATTCTGTACTGATGGAGGGAGAGATCTGTACTGGTACTGTACTGGGGTAGCTAGCTGTACTGGTGGAGGGAGAGATCTGTACTGGTGAAGGGAGAGATCTGTACTGATGGAGGGAGAGATCTGTACTGGTACTGTACTGGGGTAGCTAGCTGTACTGGTGGAGGGAGAGATCTGTACTGGTGAAGGGAGAGATCTGTACTGATGGAGGGAGAGATCTGTACTGGTACTGTACTGGGGTAGCTAGCTGTACTGGTGGAGGGAGAGATCTGTACTGGTGGAACGGGAGAAATCTGTACTGAGGTAGCTAGCTGAACTGGTGGAGGGAGAGATCTGTACTGGTGGAACTGGAAAAATCTGTACTGGGGTTGCCGTATAGTGGAGTAGGGGAAATCTATACTGTGGGAGTTGTACTGGTGGAGGGAGAGATCTGTACTGGTGGAGTAGGGGAAATCTGTACTGGGGTTGCTGTAGGGGAAATCTATACTGTGGGAGTTGTACTGGTGAAGGGAGAGATCTGTACTGGTGGAGTAGGGGAAATCTGTACTGGGGAAGCTGTACTGGTGGAGGGAGGGTTCTGTACTGGTGGAGGGAGAGATCTGTACTGGTACTGTACTGGGGTAGCTAGCTGTACTGGTGGAGGGAAAGATCTGTACTGGTGGAGGGAGGGTTCTATACTGGTGGAGGGAGAGATCTGTACTGGTGGAGGGAAAGATCTGTACTGGTACTGTACTGGGGTAACTAGCTGTACTGGTGGAGGGAAAGACCTATACTAGTGAAACTGGAAAAATCTGTACTGGGGTAGCCAAACTAGTGGAGTAGAGGAAATCTATACTGTGGGAGTTGTACAGGTGGAGGGAGAGATCTGTACTGGTGGAGTAGGGGAAATCTGTACTGGGGAAGCTGTACTGGTAGAGGGAGGGTTCTGTACTGCTGGAGTAAGGGGGGGGGGGGAGACCTATACTTCAGACGAGCTGTACTGGGGAGAGCTGTATTGATGGGGGCGGGATACCTGTACTGCACGGGAGCTATACTGGGGAGAGCTGTACTGGTGGGGTGGGGAAAATCTGTACTGGGAAAGATCTGTTCTGGTGGAGGGAGAGATCTGTTCTGGAGGAGTAAGTGAAATTTGTGCTGCGGAAGCTGTCTTGGTGGAGAAAGAGAGCTGTGTCGGGGGGTGGGAGACCTATACTTAGGGGGAGCAATACTGGGGGGAGCTGTATTGATGGGGCGGTTGACTTGTACTGCAGGGGAGCTATGCTGGAGAGAGCTGTACTAATGGGGTGGGGGGAATCTCTACTGGGGGAGCTGTACTGGTGGAGGAAGAGATCTAAATGGGTGAGGGGAATCTGTACATAGGGAGCTCTATACTGTAAGGGAGGGTTAAATGTACTTGGGGGAGGGGACCTTACTAGTGGGAGCAAAGATCTGGGGGATTCCTCCAGAGGTTGCTAGGGGTTCCTTGAGCAATGAGCAGTTTCTGCCTTTCAGATAACTTTACTGACATCATTCATCTTTTAAGCTCTCTGTAAGGGGGTAATTCTTCCCAATGACCACAAGAGTGATGAGTAGTCTTCCCACTGACCATCATACTAATGTATCATGAGTTGTAGAAATAATAATTTTTAGTAGGGTTTACTTGAGACCGGAAAGTTTTTTCGGGGTCCCTCAGGGTTGACAGGGTTGAGAAAGGCTGCTCTCGGATGACAAGTTGCTGCCCCATAGAAAATGAGCGAGGGTTGTCACTCTAGGACAGGAAGTGTGTTACTGGTAGGAACACCAGTTAAAAAAAAAAAAAAATCTAAAAAAAGAAAACTAACATTAAACGTAAGAACTGGTAAGCTGCAATATATAAAATCTTAATTAGGGATGAGCTTCGTGTTCGAGTCGAACCCATGTTCGACTCGAACATCGGCTGTTCGACCGTCCGTCGAATTGCGAATGCTATGGGCCGTTCGCGCCAAATTCGTGTGGCGCGTCACGGCCCATAATTCACTGCGGCATCGCAGTGCATTGCTGGCTGATGATTGGCCAAGCATGCACTATGACCCGCATGCTTGGCCAATCACAGCGCCGTCAGTAGAGAGAGCTGTAATTGGCCAAAGCCAGGGTGGCTTTGGCCAATTATGGCTCAGGGGATTTAGTACACGCCCCACACTATATAAGGCCGCCTGCACGGCGGCCCTGTGTAGTGTGTTCCGGTGTGCTGATAGAGAGAGAGACAGACAGTGTCATTTGATTTGAGTTAGATAGATTAGGCTAGATCTGTTCCTGCTATTTACATTTAGTGCAGTGCGTCCTGCTCACAGTGTTCAGCTAGATCCGTTCCTGCTATTTACATTTAGTGCAGTCAGTGCGTCCTGCTCACAGTGTTCAGCTAGATCCGTTCCTGCTATTTACATTTAGTGCAGTGCGTCCTGCTCACAGTGTTCAGCTAGATCTGTTCCTGCTATTTACATTTAGTGCAGTGCGTCCTGCTCACAGTGTTCAGCTAGATCCGTTCCTGCTATTTACATTTAGTACAGTGCGTCCTGCTCACAGTGTTCAGCTAGATCTGTTCCTGCTATTTACATTTAGTGCAGTGCGTCCTGCTCACAGTGTTCAGCTAGATCTGTTCCTGCTATTTACATTTAGTGCAGTGCGTCCTGCTCACAGTGTTCAGCTAGATCTGTTCCTGCTATTTACATTTAGTGCAGTGCGTCCTGCTCACAGTGTTCAGCTAGATCCGTTCCTGCTATTTACATTTAGTGCAGTGCGTCCTGCTCACAGTGTTCAGCTAGATCCGTTCCTGCTATTTACATTTAGTGCAGTGCGTCCTGCTCACAGTGTTCAGCTAGATCTGTTCCTGCTATTTACATTTAGTGCAGTGCGTCCTGCTCACAGTGTTCAGCTAGATCCGTTCCTGCTATTTACATTTAGTGCAGTGCGTCCTGCTCACAGTGTTCAGCTAGATCTGTTCCTGCTATTTACATTTAGTGCAGTGCGTCCTGCTCACAGTGTTCAGCTAGATCCGTTCCTGCTATTTACATTTAGTGCAGTCAGTGCGTCCTGCTCACAGTGTTCAGCTAGATCCGTTCCTGCTATTTACATTTAGTGCAGTCAGTGCGTCCTGCTCACAGTGTTCAGCTAGATCTGTTCCTGCTATTTACATTTAGTGCAGTCAGTGCGTCCTGCTCACAGTGTTCAGCTAGATCCGTTCCTGCTATTTACATTTAGTGCAGTGCGTCCTGCTCACAGTGTTCAGCTAGATCCGTTCCTGCTATTTACATTTAGTGCAGTGCGTCCTGCTCACAGTGTTCAGCTAGATCCGTTCCTGCTATTTACATTTAGTGCAGTCAGTGCGTCCTGCTCACAGTGTTCAGCTAGATCCGTTCCTGCTATTTACATTTAGTGCAGTGCGTCCTGCTCACAGTGTTCAGCTAGATCCGTTCCTGCTATTTACATTTAGTGCAGTGCGTCCTGCTCACAGTGTTCAGCTAGATCCGTTCCTGTTATCTTCCTACTGACAGGCAGGCTTGTCTGGTTACAGTATATAAAGCTACCTGAAGAAAATTACAGGTGTTCTATCCCAGCTTAGTGCAGCTACAGGCCATTAGTATGTCTGGAAGGCCAAGAAGGAGAGGCAGACAGTCACAAGCCAATAAGAGAGGGCAAGCAGGCTCTGTGTCTAGTGCTGGTCGTGGAGACGGTGCATCCTCATCAGCACGTGGCCATGGGACACGCTTGGCCTTTTTTTCGGCAGCTGGCCGTGTTGAGCCGCAACATGCGGAAGACTTGGTCGAGTGGATGACCAAGCCGTCCTCATCCTCCTCATCCTCTCTCACCCATGCCCAGGGTGCTTTGTCTGGCAAAGCAGCGGCCTCTTCCCTCAGCTCAATGTCATCAGTGACTCCTTCCCTAGCTCCACCATGTCCTCCTGAGGATTCCCTCGAACTGTTTGACCACAGTGTTGGGTACATGCTCCAGGAGGATGCCCAGCGTTTGGAAGGCTCTGATGATGATACTGAGCTCGATGAAGGCAGTAACATGAGCACGGACAGAGGGGGTGCCCAAGAAGGACAGCAATCTGGCAGTCATGCTCCCCCTGCTGCAGCATACTGCCAGGTTTGCTCCAGTGATGAGGAGGGAGGGGATGATGAGGTCACTGACTCAACGTGGGTGCCTGATAGGAGAGAGGAGGAGGAGGAGGAGGAGGAGGCGGCACATCACCAACGAGGCAGGATGCCCTCCAGGGGCCAGCCTAAGGGCAGCACATTGACTGCATCACACCCCAAAGCTCCACATGTGCAGGGCGCTGCAGTCTCTGCGCGTTATTCAAAAAGTTCTTTGGTGTGGGCCTTTTTTGAGACGAGTGCATCAGATCGCACCGCTGCTATTTGCAACATATGTCTCAAGCGTATCTCGCGTGGCCAAAACATCTCCCGCTTGGGTACCACATGCTTGACCAGACATATGTTGACCTGCCATGCAGTTCGTTGGCAAGCATTTCTAAAAGACCCACACCAAAGAACAAAGAGGATCTCTCCTTGCTCCTCATCAGCTGAGATTTCCAACCCCACTAGACCTTCAGTCCTCTCTGAGACCTGCAGTGAGAGGAATGAAGGTGTAGAATTAGGTGTGTCACAGCCAAGTACTTGTGGGCAATCTGCTTTTGGTACACCGACGTCAGATTGTACCAGGCAAATTTCCCTGCCCCAGCTGCTGCACCGCCGAAAGAAGTTTGCTCCCAGCCATCCACATGCCCAGCGGTTGAATGCTAGCTTGGCAAAATTGCTAGCACTTCAACTGCTGCCTTTTCAGTTGGTAGACTCTGCCCCCTTCCGTGAGTTTGTGGAATGTGCGGTTCCTCAGTGGCAGGTACCCAAACGCCACTTTTTGTCACGGAAGGCGATTCCGGCTCTCTACCGGCATGTGGAAGGCAATGTCCATGCCTCGCTGGACAGGGCCGTCAGCGGTAAGGTGTATATTACCGCTGACTCATGGTCCAGCAGGCATGGACAGGGACGTTACTTAAGTTTCACGGCGCATTGGGTGACTCTGCTGGCAGCTGGGAAGGATGCAGAACAAGGTGCAGTAGTGTTGGAGGTTGTTCCGCCACCACGCCTCCAAAATGCTGATTGTGACACACCTCTCTCCTCCACCCCCTCCTCTTCTTCTTCCTCCATGGCCTCTTCCTCGGAACCAGCGGTGCTCCGTAGGCGTTCAAGGGGCTACGCAAGTACGCAGGCCAAAAGATCCCATGCGGTGCTTGAGCTGGTGTGCTTGGGGGACAGGAGCCACACTGGGGCAGAGGTTCTGTCAGCTCTGCAGGGACAGGTTCAGAGGTGGTTGACGCCACGCCAACTTAAGGCAGGAATGGTGGTTTGCGACAATGGCACCAACCTCCTCTCTGCCCTCCGACAGGGACAACTGACCCATGTGCCCTGTTTGGCTCACGTCCTTAACTTGGTGGTGCAGCGGTTCTTGGGCAGGTACCCGGGCTTACAGGATGTCCTGAGGCAGGCCAGGAAAGTCTGTGTGCATTTCCGCCGGTCATATAATGCCAGTGCTTGGCTGACGGACCTCCAAAAGGAGTTTAACCTGCCCAAGAACCGCCTAATCTGTGACATGCCCACCAGGTGGAACTCAACGTTGGCCATGCTGCAGCGGCTGCACACGCAGCAGAGGGCCATCAATGAGTACCTGTGCGAGTATGGCACCAGGACAGGGTCAGGGGAGCTTGGTTTTTTTTCCCCACGCCAGTGGGCCATGATCAGGGATGCATGCACTGTCCTGTCACCATTCGAGGAGGCCACGAGGATGGTGAGCACTGACAGTGCATGCATCAGTGACACTGTCCCCCTTGTCCACCTGTTGGAGCACACGCTGCGTGGAATAATGGACAGGGCACTTGAGGCAGAACAGAGGCAGGAAGAGGAGGACTTCCTTAGCTCTCAAGGCCCCCTTTATCCAGACAGTGTTCCTGCATGCCCGCCGATCACACAGGAAGAGGACGAGGAGGAGGAGGAGGAGGAGGAAGATTGTGTCAGTATGGAGGTGGAGCCTGGCACTCAGCATCAGCAGTCTTTAAGGGATCAGTCCCAAGGAACACATGGACTTGTACGTGGCTGGGAGGAGGTGGCTGCGGACGTTGTTGTCCTTAGTGACCCAGAGGACTCCGGACCGAATGCCTCAGCAAACCTACGCTGCATGGCCTCCCTGATCCTGCAAAGCCTGCGTAAGGATCCTCGTATTCGTGGTATCAAGGAGAAGGACCAATACTGGCTGGCAACCCTCCTTGATCCACGTTACAAGGGTAAGGTTGCGGACCTTATCTTGCCATCGCAGAGGGAGCAGAGGATGAAACATCTTCGGGAGGCCTTGCAGAAAGGTCTGTGCAACGCATTCCCAGAGACTGGGAGGTTACAAACTCCTGTTTCTGGACAACGTGTTGCTGAGGCTTCGGTCAGTCAAAGAAGGAGCGGTGGAGAAGGTGGCCGTCTGACCGATGCGTTCAGACAATTTTTTGGTCCGCGGCCCCAAGGTATGATCGGTTCCAGCAACCATCGCCAGCGTCTGTTTTACATGGTGCAGGAATACCTAGGGGCAAGATCAGACTTGGACACCTTTCCCACCGAAAATCCTCTGGGTTACTGGGTCTTGAGGATGGATCACTGGCCAGAGCTTGCACAGTATGCAATTGAGCTACTGGCCTGTCCTGCATCCAGCGTTCTTTCGGAACGCACATTCAGTGCTGCTGGAGGCGTGGTAACCGATCACAGGGTGCGTCTGTCCACTGACTCGGTCGATCGGCTGACCTTCATAAAAATGAATCAGTCTTGGATCACCACCAGCTACCAAGCACCTGATGCTGATGTAACTGAATAATTTTTTTCAGATCCCTTCAAAGACTGCCTATGCTGATGCTGAGTGACTATCCCTGAGTAATTATCCTCTTCCTCCTCAATCATCACGCTGATAGCTTGTAAGAACATTTTTGGTTCTGGGCGCCACCACCAGTGCCTAAGGCACAATTTTTCAGCCCCTGTTTAACAGGGGCGTGTAATTACAATTTTTGATGTAATACTTTGCAGCAGGGCTCGTTCCTGCATTCCAACTAGAGTGTCTGTGAGGGGTTGCAGTGTTGTGGCACCAGCACCAGTGCCTAAGGCCCAATTTTTCTGCCCCTGTCTAACAGGGGCGTGTAATTACAATTTTTGATGCAATACTTTGCAGCAGGGCTCGTTCCTGCATTCCAACTAGAGTGTCTGTGAGGGGTTGCAGTGTTGTGGCACCAGCACCAGTGCCTAAGGCCCAATTTTTCTGCCCCTGTCTAACAGGGGCGTGTAATTACAATTTTTGATGCAATACTTTGCAGCAGGGCTCGTTCCTGCGTTCCAACTAGAGTGTCTGTGAGGGGTTGCAGTGTTGTGGCACCAGCACCAGTGCCTAATGTCGCGTACACACGGTCGGACTTTTCGTCTACAAAAGTCCAACGGACGCTGACGGACTAAAGCTGGCTGGTAATCCGATCGTGTGTGGGCTTCTCCGGACTTTCAACGTACTTTTTTAGCCTCAAATCCGACGTACTTTAGATTTGAAACATGCTTCAAATCTTTACGTCGTAACTACGACGGACCCCGAAATCCGCTCGTCTGTGTGCTAGTCCGACGGACAAAAAGCCACGCTAGGGCACCTATTGGCTACTGGCTATGAACTTCCTTATTTTAGTCCGGTGTACGTCATCACGTACGAATCCGTCGGACTTTTGTGTGGTCGTGTGTAGGCAAGTCCGTTCGTTAGAAAGTATGCCGCAAGTCCGCCGCAAGTCCGCCGAAAGTCTGCCGGAAGTCTGTCGGACAGGCTGTCTGACTTTTGTAGACGAAAAGTCCGACCGTGTGTACGCGGCATAAGGCCTAATTTTTAAGCTCCTGTTCAACAGGGGCATGTAATTACAATTCTTGATCTAATATTTCACAGCAGGGCCCTGTGAGGGCTTACAGTGTTGTGGCCACAGCAACACCTAATGCCGCGTACACACGGTCGGACTTTTCGTCTACAAAAGTCCAACGGACGCTGACGGACTAAAGCTGGCTGGTAATCCGATCGTGTGTGGGCTTCTCCGGACTTTCAACGTACTTTTTTAGCCTCAAATCCGACGTACTTTAGATTTGAAACATGCTTCAAATCTTTACTTCGTAACTACGACGGACCCCGAAATCCGCTCGTCTGTGTGCTAGTCCGACGGACAAAAAGCCACGCTAGGGCACCTATTGGCTACTGGCTATGAACTTCCTTATTTTAGTCCGGTACGAATCCATCGGACTTTTGTGTGGTCGTGTGTAGGCAAGTCCGTTCGTTAGAAAGTATGCCGCAAGTCCGCCGCAAGTCCGCCGAAAGTCTGCCGGAAGTCTGTCGGACAGGCTGTCTGACTTTTGTAGACGAAAAGTCCGACCGTGTGTACGCGGCATTAGGCCCAAATTTCAGCTGAGTATATAGGGCAGGACCCTACTTTCAAACATCTAACTTACAAACGACTCCTACTTGCAAACGGAAGGAGACAACAGGAAGTGAGATGAAATCTACCCCTAGGAAGGGAAATTCTCTCCTGTAAGAGTTAATATGGGAAAACAATTTCTCCTTTCCACTGATGCTTTCCAATCCTTGTTCCACAAAAAAACCCAAATTTTCAAAAAACATTTTTCATTGGGACAAAAAAGTGAGGTGAAATCTTCTGAAGAGGAGGAAAGACGCAAAACAAATGTCACAGGGGTGATAACCCTTCCCTATGTTTTCCAAAAAGCTTAAAAAAGATTTTTTGGCTGGAGCTAAACACGTTAAAAATGTACCCGTTCAAAATTACAAAGAGATTCTACTTAACAACAAACCTACAGTCCCTGTCTTGTTTGCACCGCCTGTATACTGCTGTTCAGAGTATATAGGGCCTTTCCTTATTTTAATTTGGGTGCGGGGTTCCCCTTAATATCCATACAGGACCCAAAGGGCCTGGTAATGGACTGGGGGGGTACCCATGCCGTTTGTCTCACTGATTTTCATCCATATTGCCATGACCCGACATGACATTAAACCCGCAAGCAGTTTTAAATGAGATTTTTTCCTTTAAAAATGACATTTGGTGCAGGGACTGTTCTAAACATGGGAAACACGCGTCACTTTACAGGCATACTATAGACACCCCCCAGGTACGATATTTAAAGGAATATTTCACTTTTTTTTTTTTTACTTTAAGCATCATTAAAATCACTGCTCCCGAAAAAACGGCCGTTTTTAAAAGTTTTTTTTGCATTGATACATGTCCCCTGGGGTAGGACCCGGGTCCCCAAACCCTTTTTCGGACAATACCATGCAAATTAGCCTTTAAAATGAGCACTTTTGATTTCGAACGTTCGAGTCCCATAGACGTCAATGGGGTTCTAACGTTCGTGCGAACTTTCGGTCCGTTCGCGGGTTCTGGTGCAAACCGAACCGGGGGGTGTTCGGCTCATCCCTATTCTTAATGCTTGGGTTTAGATACACTCTAAGTAGGGCAATAAGATGTCTTCTAGCTACACAGATCTTGCTAACATTGCCCTGTTTATGAACCTTCTACAAATAGCAGCCTTAATTATTCATACGCTCCTCCTAGAGATCTGTCTATTTCTGAAGCGCAATTTGCCGGCGTCTCGCAACCTACGACTGTTGCATTTAAAGGGATATTTTGCATGGCATTATTCACTGTGAACATTGTTTACAGAGGTCTAGCGCATCATCCTTATGATGAGATCCTAATGCAATCTGGTGCTGGGATCCAGAATTCCGGATAACTCATTACACACGGCTCCATATGGGCAGTGATGCCAGTTTGACAGTTGCTATTTAGATGTAGATGAGATGTTCCAAGGAAGATCAACTGTCATGTACAATGCTTCTTGACATGAAATTTTTACGCAAAGCGAATATTACTGCGGGCTCACACTCCCGAGTTCCATGAATAAACTAGTGCGAGCTTACACGCGCAAGGAAAATAAATCACAAGTGACAGATCGCGAGTCTCAGCAGTAACGGCAAACTCCACAAAGGCGTATAGCGTCTTGTGACTTTTAAGGTCGGCTGGACACAGTGCACCTAGGAGCTACACTAAGACTCCAGTCCCAATTACTATACCATAGGTCCCTTCTTTTGGAGAGGCAGTGCCTCTTGTGAAACCAAACTCTTCAGGGCAATTTTCCTTCAATTGCCCCTCTGTTTTTGGTCATTATACATCTTGTGGGATCTTCAGGGGCGTAGATAAGGGGGGGTAGCATCCTGTTAGCTCAGAGCAAGAAAGGCTGCTCCCCCTTGCTCCAGTCTCATGACCCAGCCGAGGAAGGATTTCCCTCTACTCTGAACTGCCCTGGTAAGTGTGTTTTATGGAGGGGGAGCTGTACTGATGGGGATAGCTATACTGGAGGAGGCAGACCCATACTGGCGATAGGGAGGGAAGAAGTACAGGGGGTAGTGGGGGGAGCTGTACTGATGGGGCAGAGATGTACTAGGGCCAACACCACTTGCTAGAATCAGCAAAGAAAAAGACTGGGGGAGCAAGGAATAAGGTCAGTTTTACGGTACAGCTTACATGTCACTGTCAGCTTCTTGTCAAAATCAATGACAGGCTGAAATACGCAGTGCATGTACACTACTTGATGCTGTTACAATCAGTATTCACATTTAGGGCCTTATACATTCATGGATGTATACCCTAAATGTGGATTTCCAGCATTTGGCAGATGTAATAGACACAAATGAATGCAGCTCTGTAATCATTAGTGCAGGGCTCAAAATTTCAAGTCCTGAGCTACTAGCCAGGCCTTAAGGGTTACTTGCCCCCAGTTGCCCCACCCCACCCAACCTCTACCCTGCCCCGCCCCTAAACATGCCCTCACAAATTATCTCATGAAATTACACTTAAATGTTTTATGCAGAATTAAGTTACAAAAATAAATATTAACAACAACTGTGCCCAACAATGCGGCCTACCTGTGCCCAACAATGCAACCTACCTGCGTCCATCAATGCCGCTTCACCTGTGCCCAACGATGCAGCCTATCTGTGTACAACAATCAGGGGCGGACTGACCATTCGGGCACTCGGGCACTGCCCGAGGGCCCCATGCCACTAAGGGGCCCCATCAGGGTTGCCAGCCTCAATAAAACCAGGGACAGTATGTAAAAATCTGTGTTTTTTTTTTAAATACCAAGATTATAGCTGCCCCGCCTCTCCAGTACCTTTTCAGTGTGTGTATGTGTATTCTGTGTGTGTGTATACTGTGTGTGGATATTTTGTGTCTGTGTATGTATGTATGTGTGTGTGTGTGTACTGTGTGGCCCCATAATCTTCTATTGCCTGGGGGCCCCATAATCTTCTATTGCCTGGGGGCCCCATAATCTCCTATTGCCCGGGGGCCCCATAATCTTCACCTGTTGCCGGGGGGCCCTATAATCTCCTATTGCCCGGGGGCCCCATGAGTTGTAAGTCCGCCCCTGCCAACAATGCAGCCTACCTGTGCCCAACAATGCAACCTACCTGTGTCCATCAATGCCGCTTCACCTGTGCCCATCAATACAGCCTACCTGTGCCCATCAATGCAGCCTACCTGTGTCCATCAATGCAGCCTACCTGTGCAGGGGAAGAGAGGAGAGGAAGAGGATTGCCGGCCGGATCATCAGAGCGCCGAGGAACATAGCTGTAACAGCTTCCATTTGAATTGCCAAGTGTTTCCGCCGCTTGCTGTCACATACAGTCCCACCTCCTGGCCCGGGTACTTTGATACACGACACACATCGGCATTGGACAACTTTATCAGTGCCCATGAATGCAGCCTCACCTGTGCTCATCAATGCAACCTCACCTGTGCCCAACAATGCAGCCTACCTGTACCCAACAATGCAGCCTACCTGTGTCTATCAATGCCGCTTCAACTATGCCCAACAATGAAGCCTACCAGTACCCAACAATGCAACCTACCTGTGTCCATCAATGCCGCTTCACCCGTGCCCAACAATGCAGCCTACCTGTGCCCAACAATGCAGCCTACCTGTGGCCAACAATGCAACCTACTTGTGTCTATCAATGCTGCTTCAACTGTGCCCATCAATACAGCCTACCTGTGCCCATTAATGCAGCCTACCTATGTCCATCAATGCAGCCTACCTGTGCCCAACAATGAAACCTACCTGTGTCCATCAAGCCACTTCAACTGTGCCCATCAATACAGCCTACCTGTGCCCATTAATGCAGCCTACCTGTGTCCATCAATGCAGCCTACCTGTGTCCATCAATGCAGCCTACCTGTGTCTATCAATGCAGCCTACCTGTGCAGGGGAAGAGAGGAGAGGAAGAGGATTGCCGACCGGATCATCAGAGCGCCGAGGTACATCGCTGTCACAGCTTTCATTTGAATTGCCGAGTCTTTCCGCCGCTCGCTGTCACATACAGTCCTGCCTCCTGGCCCGGGTACTTTGATACACATCACACATCCCAGCATTGGATGGGTGATCTGTCTATGAAAGTACCCGGGCCAGGAGGCGGGGCTGTCTTGGCAATTCTAATGAAAGCTGTTACAGCTCTTATGATCCGGCCGCCTGCTCTCCTCTCCCTTCCCCGGGAGATCGCTTGGAGAAGGGTCCCATTCCACCTCGCCTGCCGGCGGTGCCCCCCATCCCCCCCACCTCTCTGAGGCAACCCACGCTCCCCAGCCCTCATTTTTCACTCGCAAAATGCAAATGGGCGAGCAGGGGCGGACTGACCATTGAGCCACTCGGGCACTACCCGAGGGCCCTGGGCCACTCGGGGGCCCCATCAGGGTTGCCAGCCTCAGTAAAACCAGGGACAGTATGTATAAATCTGTTTTTTTTTTACATCTGTCTGTGTATACTGTGTGTACATGTATGTGTATACTGCGTGATTGTATACTGTGTGTGTGTGTATACTGTGTGGCCCCATAATCTCTGATTGCCTGGGGGCCCCATAATCTCCTGTTGCCTGGGGGCCCCATGAATTATCAGTCCGCCCCTGTAGGCGAGGGTGAGTGGAAAATCTGAGGGCTGCATTAGTGCATCTTTTTTATCACTAAGCACATCTTTAACTGCTTCCCGCTTGGCCTATTATACAAATGATGGGCGAGCGGGAGCCCTGTTATCCTGAGGACGTCATATGACAGGCCGCATTCCAGCGCCATCTGTTACCCGCTGTGTCCACCGGACACAGCAGATGACAGATCAGTGTACCAGTGTACCGGCCTTTTGCTGGTACCATGTGATTGCTGTGACCAATCACAGCAGATCACGTGACAATTGTACACATTGAATGGCTTGATTCATGCCATTCATTGTGTACTATTGTGCTGATCTTTGTGATTGGTCACAGTGATCACATGGTGCAGACAGGGCCAATCACAGCCCATCTCTACTATGTGATTAGCTGTGACCAATCACAGATAATCACAATCGTAAACACTGAATTAATTCATTCAGAAAAAAATGTTTGCTTATAACAGTAAAATTCATTGTTATAAGCAATCATAGTGTCTGTCACTGTACTGTTTTTATTTTTTTACCGCTGCCACACCAGTCATATGATGCACTGCATCATATACTGCATCATATACTGGTGACAGTATATAATTTTTTTTATAAAATTGTGAATTTTTTTAAACCGGTTCCCGACCGGCGCACGCCGATGTACATCGGCAGAATGGCACGGCTGGGCAAATGGGCGTACCAGTACGTCCCTTTGAATTTGCCGCCGTGCCATTGCGTGCGCGCAGGAGCTCCGTGAGTCGGGTCGCGGGTACCGCGGACTCAATTGCACGTGGGAATATCTGCGATCGTCTCACGGAGAGGACGAACGGGGAGATGCTAATGTAAACAAGCATCTCCCTGTTCTGCCTAGTGACAGTGTCACTGATCTCTGCTCCCTGTGATTGGGAGCAGAGATCAGTGACATGTCACATGTAGCCACGCCCCCCCACAGTTAGTAACACAACCCTAGGACACACTTAACCCCTCCCCGCCCCCTAGAGGTTAACCCCTTTACTGCCAGTGTCATTTACACAGGAATCTGTATAGCACTGACTGCTGTATAAATGACAATGGTCCCAAAAATGTGTCAAAAATGTCCGATGTGTCCGCCATAATGTCGCTGTCACGATAAAAATCGCTGATCGCCGCCATTACTAGTAAAAAAAAATTAATAATAAAAATGCCATAAAACTATTCCTTATTTTGTAAACGCTATAACTTTTGCGCAAACCAATCAATAAACGCTTATTGCATTTTTTTTTTGCCAAAAATATGTAGAAGAATACGTATGGGCCTAAACCGAGGGAAAAAAATGTTTTTTAAAATATTTTTGGGGGATATTTATTATAGCAAAAAGTTTAAAAAATGTGTTTTTTTCAAAATTGTCGCTATTTTTTTGTTTATAGCGCAAAAAATAAAAACTGCAGAGGTGATCAAATACCACCAAAAGAAAGCTCTATTTGTGGGGAAAAAAAGGACGTCAATTTTGTTTGGGAACCACGTCGCGTTGTCAGTTAAAGCGACGCAGTGCCGAATCGTAAGCACCTGAATATGACGTGGTAACAGCCTCACGTGGTCCCTGTACAGCAAGGCTGGAGGATGAGAGGAGGAAGCATGCACAAGGAGCCAATTAGTCGATGTGCTGACATAAGGCATGCTAATAGGAAGAGATAGCAGAGTGACATAGAGATGGGCTTATCACGGTGCTGCTTCTCTTTTCACTGTCCAGTCACAGTCTAGGGGTGGGTCTAGCGCAGTCCAGATTTGAGTGGGCACTGGGTAGGTTGATGCTAGACAACAGACTAAGGACACCTAGTGGCGGGAAAAAGTATTGCAGAATAAAGCTACGGATTGAAAGAGAATATTGCAACAAAATCTGCTTTTTTATTTAATCATTTAATGTTTTATTCATATTATTATTATTATTTTTTGACCAAAGTTCTGTGTTAAGGCAGGCTTCTTTCCCAAAATATATAGGGGGGGGGGGGGGGGTGTGCCTTCTTTCTTGAACAGGGGACTGCAAGGTCCTACACAGGAGGAAAAATATATTTTTAGACCTGCAAGGTGCTGACTCCGATTCGAAGAGTGACATACCGGTTAGAATTTCATGACATAGGTGAAGATATTCTTTAAATGTTTGGACATTCAGATAACCGTTTGTGTGAAAGCATTTATCAAGCAGTGCTCATGGAACGGAAGGGGATTTGATGGCAGCTTTATGTAGCGGAGCCAACGTTTCAAAAGCCCTCCTCTGCCAAGTTTAGAGCGTCAGCTTTAATGAGCCCTGACAGGCCGCTACTTCATGGGGATGCAAGAGATAAACCACGTCTTGTTTAGGGATTGTCATTGCTTTTAGTTGATGTCTCGGAAATACTCGCTGTTTAGAAGAAAAAAAACAAAAACAAAGTGTGATTTATTGTATATACAGCATACTATATATGTTATAAATAATTTGTATAGTCGCCTAACATTGCAAGGACATTTATTAAAGGGGAACCAAGATCATTTTATTATTTTTTTAAATGTTGCATGGAAGGAAAACCAGCTTAATGTAAACAGCCTCATAAATATATATATATATATATGCATTTATTTAGCAAAAGTTTAAGAAAGTTGTGAAGAAATTCTGTAAAGTAAGAACGCTTTCAAAAATATATATTTTAAGTGTTTATTTTTATCAAAATGCAAAGTGAGTAAACAAAAGAAAAACCTAAATCAATATTTGGTGTGACTACTACTTTGTAGGATTAGAGTCAGGTGTATGATTGAAGTATGTTAAGCAGGTGCTAATGATCGTATACGTGCAGGAAAAGATCTGGACAGCCGCACTCTGGAATGAACAAATAAAATCTTCTTTATTCAAAACGTGGCATAAAATTAGTACATGAAATCGCTGGAACAATACAGCTAAGCAGCTAACGCGTTTCACGCTCTTGCGGGGCGCTTACTCATAGCTATGAGTAAGCGCCCATCAAGAGCGTGAAACGCGTTAGCTATGAGTAGCTTACTCATAGCTATGAGATAGCTATGAGTAAGCGCTCCTCAAGAGCGTGAAACGCGTTAGCTATGAGTAGCTTACTCATAGCTATGAGATAGCTATGAGTAAGCGCTCCTCAAGAGCGTGAAACGCGTTAGAGGCTTAGCTGTATTGTTCCAGCGATGTCATGTACTAATTTTATGCCACGTTTTGAATAAAGAAGATTTTATTTGCTCATTCCAGAGTGCGGCTGTCCAGATCTTTTCCTGCACGTATACGATTGTATCAGCAATTGCCAGCACCTGGAGCTCTCCCCTCTTCACACAGTGGAAGACAGGAGATTTGAGCCTGAATAGCCTGGAGTGGTGGTAACTATCTTTGTTCAATCAGGTGCTAATGATCATCAATTTCGTATGTAGGTTGAAACATAGACATTAACTGAAGCAGAAACTGTATAGGAGGCTTAAAACTGGGTGAGGAACAGCCAAACTCTGCTACTAAGGTGAGGTTGTGGAAGACAGTTTCATGTCACAGGCCATACACTATGGTAAGATAGGGTTGCCACCTTTTCTTCAAGCCAAACCCGAACACTTTAGCGGCCTGGGACACCTTTGGGTGCTCCAAGGAGAGTAGTAATGTGGTGCAGATAGTGTGCCGCAGAGTAGGTGTGGCCAAAGCAGCTCCCGGATGCCAACAGATTTGTGTGTGACTATCTTGGTTTACTTGGGGAGCCACAGCCTGGTCTGAATAATGTGTCCGGGTTTCAGTCTACCTGAAACCCAGACACAAGATTCAAAACCCGGACTGTCTGGGTGAATCCCGGACAGGTGGCTGTCAGGGCTGAGCTCAGCCCTTCCTTCTCAGAGCTAGCCGCTCACCTGTCGGCTAATTGCCAGCTCCTATCTCTCCACAGTTACTCAGCTGTTGATGATATCCTGCTCGTCAGTTCTGCCTACTTAAGTCGTCCAGCCCAAAGGATCTCTGCCTTCGCCTTGGTCAACATCACAGAGCCTATCTTCTGTGCTCCTGTTTAAAGACTTGCTTTGCTGACATCCCTTCTGGCTCCACATCCTGCTTGCTGTTCCATTACATTGATTCCTGACTTCTGGCTTGGCAGACTATCCGTTCCGGTTACTGAACTTTGGCTATGTTTTGACTACGTTTGTTCTTTTTTACTTTTATTATTTAAAAAGTGTGATTTAACTGTACTTCTGTCTCAGTCTGATTTATTGGTTTCTGACAGTAGGGGAAGGCCATGAATTCAGAAGGGCAGCACAAAACCTAAATACACTACTGCTGTTGGGGCTCCTTGAGGAATGGAGTTGAGAAACACTGCGTTAGACCACCAGCAGAAACACAGGCGCACATAAATGCCTACTTGTGGGGGCACGCATACAGTATGTGTCAGTGGGAAGGGGTTAATGAAAAATTTTGGTCTAAACAAAACAGTCCATGGGTATGTATAAGGCTGTTTAGCGCTCTAATCAATTAAAACATTTGTTCGTAAGAAATGGGTGGATTGCTAATATGCTAATTAGATCATTTCCATAACTAGGTACCTTGGTGGCCAATGGGTGCCATGCTATGGCTGTGCCTGCACTACTAAACCCTGCTCCTGTCCCTAGAGCTGGTAACCAGAAATCCATTGGGAATCCAATACTTCCCAGAGTGTCCATCTTTTTGGTCCATCGGAGCTCCAACGGGTTCCTCTGCTAGGTGTAATGGAGATGGACACTTCTGGAAGTGTTGGTTTCCAAGTAGAATTTGAAAGACCGCTTTTTGTCATTGGAGTGGCGTTTAGTGTCGGGGGCAGCAGGAGAGGTGAATAATCAATCTCTCATTTGCAGGTACGGCTTTAGGTTAAAGCGTAACTCCACTTTTGTTGAAAAAAAAAACATTCCCCTCTTGGTGATCGATGTACATTGCAAAGATTATAACAACCTTTGTTGCAGGTTCCTACCTTTTGTTATTCCGAAGAAATCAATGTGTGTTTTTCTGTGTCTCTGTGCCAAATGGGTCTAATGGGAGTGGTTTCATAATTAACTGTCAGGTGTGCAGCTGCAGGGCACTAATGAGGAAATCTGCTGGGCCTGCATCCCTTTAGACGTGTTCCTATTGAAAGTATCTCTCCAAAAATGACATTTTTGCTCTGGCGGATGTCTGAAATCTGACTTGTATCTTAGTGCAGACTTCTGGGAAAATTGGTGAGCCAATCACACAAGTAGGAAATTATGTTTCTGGGGAGTGGTCAGTACACAGAATGTGTACAGAACACCTCCAGGTAGCCATATTGCATTCTCAGAAGATTACAGTGGCTGAAGATTGAAAAGTAAATGTCATTTTTAATAACATCCAATTACAATATGATTAGTGTTGCAATTATATGTTATTTTTTCTTTATTTGCTATTTTTTTTCCCCACGAAAGTGGAGTTACCCTTTAAATGATTTCAGTATGTGATTGTGTCACTTTGACTTGTAAGATGCTCATAGAGTTTTGCAAAGGTTTGTGTCTCTAATAGACACACATAGAATGGAAATTCGTTTTAAAAATGTCTTGTTAAACCATAAAAGTTAAGGAAAGAAAATTCCATTATCTTAAAATAATTAGTGTCATTTCCTTCTCTACCAGAAAAAAAAGAACATTGCTTTTTAATTATTTCTTAATTGTAATCCATTTACATCTCTTTACGAGTATAAAAATTGTCTTTGTTTGGAGCAGTGATAGCTAAAGTATTGAAGGGTAGATTGAGATATTTGGATATTAAGGGGGTTCTCTGTCTTTCTGATTATTGCCTCTTTTTCAGATAAGTTTCTAGACTTTTGTAGGATAAGTTATTGCCAGCAGGGATTTTTTTCTGCAGGAATGCAGGGGAACGCAGTTCTGGCACCTCCAGCACTGAATGTATGTAATTGCAAGGCGTTGCTGGAGAATGCTGGAGTGTCTATTGATCCTGGCTGTTGAGGGATCTATTGCCACTGGATGGAACTATTGTTGCAGGGGGTTTATTGTTGCTGGTGAACATACTGAAACAAAACATCAAATGCAGCCTCACTGTGCCATCATATGCAGCCACTGTGCCCATCATATGCAGCCACTGTGCCCATCATATGCAACAAACTGTGCCCATCATATGCAGCAAACTGTGCCCATCGTATGCAGCCAACTGTGCCCATCATATGCAGCCAACTGTGCTCATCATATGCAGCCAACTGTGCTCATCATATGCAGCCAACTGTGCCCAGCAAATGCAGCCACTGTGCCCATCATATACAGCCTCTGTGCCCATCATATGCAGCCAACTGTGCCCATCATATGCAGCCAACTGTGCCCAGCAAAGGCAGCCACTGTGCCCATCATATACAGCCTCTGTGCCCATCATATGCAGCCAACTGTGCTCATCATCTACAGCCACTGTGCCCATCATATGCAGCCAACTGTGCCCAGCAAATGCAACCAACTGTGCCCAGCAAAAGCAGCCACTGTGCCCATCATATGCAGCCAACTGTGCCCATCATATGCAGCCACTGTGCCCATCATATGCACCCAACTGTGCCCATCATATGCAGCCAACTGTGCCCATCTTATGCAGCCAAATGTTCCCAGCAAGTTCAGCCACTGTGCCCATCATATTCAGCCAACTGTGCCCATCATATGCAGCAAACTGTGCCCATCATATGCAGCCATTGTTCCCATCATATGCAGCCAATTGTGCCCATCATATGCAGCCAACTGTGCCCAGTAAATGCAGCCAACTGTGCCCATCATATACAGCCTCTGTGCCCATCATATGCAGCCAACTATGCCCACCATATGCAGCCAACTGTGCTCATCATATGCAGCCAACTGTGCCCAGCAAATGCAGCCACTGTGTCCATCATATACAGCCTCTGTGTCCATCATATGCAGCCAACTGTGCCCATCATATACAGCCACTGTGCCCATCATATGCAGCCAACTGTGCCCGGCAAATGCAGCCAACTGTGCCCAGCAAAAGCAGCCAACTGTGCCCAGCAAAAGCAGCCACTGTGCCCATCATATGCAGCCAACTGTGCCCATCATATGCAGCCAAATGTGCTCATCATATGCAGCCAACTGTGCCCATCATATGCAGCCAACTGCGCCCATCATATGCAGCCATATGTGCCCAGCAAATGCAGCCACTTTGCCCATCATATGCAGCCAACTGTGCCCATCATATGCAACCACTGTGCCCATCATATGCAGCCAACTGTGCTCATCATATGCAGCCAACTGTGCTCAGCAAATGCAGCCACTGTGCCCATCATATACAGCCTCTGTGCCCATCAAATGCAGCCAACTGTGCCCATCATATACAGCCAACTGTGCCATCATATGCAGCCAACTGTGCCTATCATATGCAGCCAACTGTGCCCATCATATGCAGCCAAATGTGCCCAGAAAATGCAGCCAACTGTGACGACCACCCGCTCACCCGCTGTCTGCCTGGCACTTACTCCATCGTGGTGGCAGGTCAGGCAGCGGGTGATGATGGCGAGCTTTGAGACGGGTAGCGTGAGTCAGGCGGCGGCTCCTGTGTCCTCCGTGCATCTCTTCTTGCCTTCTACTAGGCGGCCAATGGGATCGCTTGTGCCTTCAGCCAATCAGGTGATGGGTATTAGACCTCCTGATTGGCTGAGAGGCGGTGCAGTCTTAGAAAGCGAATATTCATTTGCTTTTCTAACACATCTGGGTGGACTGCGAGCACATTGCTCTGCGATCGCAGTACACCTTTTTTAAAGCTTAGTAGAGACTATGGCTCTAATCAGTTGTAATCTGCAATGCATGAATCTTTCCATGATACATATAGGGGGGTGGCTGGAGAGAGGGGGAGGCGCCCATGCGCCCTTAATGGATGCACCGCCACTGCGGGCTCTCAGCTCAGCTTTTACTGAGGTCCAGACTGTAGCGAAAAATCCTTTTCTGCAGTCTTCTTCAGTCCCTTACCCCAGCTCTTGCCGAGGCCCAGATTGCAATCCTTGACTCAGTAAAGCTGCCTCCAGGGGCAGCAGTCCCAAGCGAAGGAGAAAGACAAAGCTAGATAGGCCTCCCAAACATCTTAGTGACTCCTTTCAGAGGTTTTGATCCATGTATGGGCTGGCTGGTTGCACACAAGTCAATCAATCATTGTCTTCGGTTATAGGCAGCAACACTGATCATTCTATTCTGATGGCCCGCTCTCAGAATACAGTACCACAATGGGAGTGATTCCCCCATCCACATCGAATGTGTTGATTGGCTCGTATTTTTTTTTTGTTCAACCCCCTGACTGAATGAAAAAAAAATGAATACTGTATGGTCAGGGACTGATACCCCTAGATAGGCTATTTTCCATTAGAGTCTTTGTCTGTTGTGCTGTTATCTGATGTTATCCGCCATAGCTAACGCCAGTTTATGATATTGTGTCTGTATTACATCTGTTAAATTCCAACTTCCCTTTCAGGGCTTTTACCTGATTGAATAATGCCAATTCAGTCGTTACTGGTGTATGAGTGATTGACAAGTCCAGGTACAGGGCAGGTTATCACTGGGAGTGGTAGGAAGACCCAACTGTTCAGCAGCTCCTAAGAGGGTAGCATTACATCCTCAAGGATACCCTGGCTGAAATAGAGTTGCACATAAAATCTGACTTTAAAGCCCCATTCCTCCTTCTCTGGATCCAACATTTCTGAACATGTTTAAGAATAAAAAACATTGAAGACATTATAACACTTTGTCCAACACTAGAAGAAACTATTTGGCCATGGTTGGGTTTTAGGTGGACTTATGCCGCGTACACATGAGCGGACTTTACGGCGGACTTTGCCCGGCGGATTTTTCGACGTACTTTACGACGGACTTTGTGAATGAACGGACTTGCCTACACACAATCCACCAAAGTCCGTCGAATTCGTACGTGATGACGTACGACCGGACTAAAACAAGGAAGTTCATAGCCAGTAGCCAATAGCTGCCCTAGCGTGGCTTTTTGTCCGTCGAACTAGCATACAGACGGCGGACTTTTCGACAGGACTCGATTTCAACGGATACATTTTAAACAAGTTTCAAATCTAAGTCCGTCCAACTTTTGAGAAAACAAAGTCCGCTGGAGCCCACACACATCGAATTGTCCGACGAAATCCAGTCCGCCGTAAAGTCCGCTCGTGTGTACGCGGCATGAGAGGGAAAAAAAGGCTCAGGTGGGTGTCACATTAGAGCAACCTTTCTCAATTAGGGTTCCATGGTTCCTCCAGAGGTTGCTTGAGCAATGGGCACTTTCTGCCTCTCAGATAACTAACCTCTGACAACAATGATCTTTTTTAGCTATGTTTAAAGGGGGGAATTATTCCCAATGACCACAAGTGTAAAGAGCATTCCTCCACACTGACCATCACAGTATAATCTGTGAGCTGTAGACATAGTAATTATTCGCTAGGGTTCCTTGAGACTGGAAAGTTGATCTAAAGGAGAAGTACAGCTAACGCTCGTGTGGCTGTACTTCTGTGGATCCCAGGAGTGCAGTGCGTTCTGCAATCCTGTGACCCGTTTTCAGCAGACAGCGGGCTGCAGCCCGCTGACGGCTGATGTCACATAGGGGGTCCAGGCAAGGGCAAGATTGCGACAATAAAGTCGGGACGCTCCCACATGCCTCGATCGGCGAGCTGCTGAGAGCCTGACCCGGCTGCTCATGTCTCCTCCACAGCCCAGCACTCCAGTGAGCGAGGAGGGGCAAAGCAGACATCAGTGACTGACAGTCAGCAGACCTCCGCTCACGGAGCTGTGAGAACTGAGCGATCGGCAGTGTTTGATCGTTAGAGCTGGCAGGGGACAGATGCTGCATCCACCTAGGTAAGTATGATTGTAACATTTAAAAAAAAAAAAATCTCTTTTAAGGGTTCCTCCATGTTAAAAAAGTTGAGAAAGGCGGCATCAGAAAGGCAAAAACTTTAGTTATGTTTTCCTTCGTTTTAGTTATTGTTTCTAGAGTTTCCTTTTAATGAAGTACCAACTGCAATCATTATACAACATCTTTGATCTTTAACATTTATATTTACAGATGTTATCACTGGGTGTGTTTTATGATTAGAGCTTCTTTAGTATGCCTGTTCTAATAGCCACAACAGTTGTCATTGAATGTGAAATGTGATGGCATTCATAAGTTTTCTACTATATTTCAATGTAACAATTCCCTGACTGGGTATTTTTTTTATGATCTATCGTGTTTTTAAATTCCCAAGGTTGCTAAACTCTCTCAGCTCTCGTTTACCGATATCGTTATTAATAGATGTTATTCTGTGTACCGGGCCCAGGTCTCCAGCGTCAGTGCAGTTCAGCAATAATTCACTCTGCGCTCTTTATTAATTGTTGCCTGATGTGCCCCAAAACGCATCCCACATGGCCAATGCAGCGTTCAGAAATGTCAGTGCCTAGTGCATGTTTCTTCAGAAGTAAATTATCCGTCCTTCAGGAGCGTGCTTTATTCAAATCGCTCCCTACAGCTCTAAATTAACATCGTAATAATTCTGGGCTGTTTCTTTTTGTCTCTAATAGCTTCTGTTCCCTATAACACCACTTAGATCTTTCCTACGTTCCCTCCATTCTTCCTTCCCTCCCTCCATTCTTCCTTCCCTCCCTCTTTTATTCCTTCCTTCCCTCCCTTTATTCTTCCTTCCTTCCTTCCCTCCCTCCATTCTTTCTTCCTTCCCTCCATTCCTTCTTTCTTCCCTCCCTCCATTCTTCCCTTCTTCCCTCCCTCCATTCTTCCTTCCCTCCCTCTATTCTTCCTTCCTTCCCTCCCTCTATTCTTCCTTCCTTCCCTCCCTCCATTCTTCCTTCTTCCCTCCATTC